>CAMQGK010000471.1:15025000-15625000 GCA_947000775.1 Pterois miles
TTCAATAGGCGTCAAATAAGTTTAAAAATCAGTATCTTTAAAAATGAAAGAGAGAAAGGAGTCTTTTAAGCCAAATAATAAAAAAAATTAAATATGGCATATTGTATATGCCAACAATTAAAATCTATTATTAAAGCATTACATGGAATATTTGTCAAAATTTAATAATAATAACAACAATATTATTATTATTATTATTATTATTATTATTATTATTATTATTATTATTATTATTATTATTATTATTATTATTAATAATAATAATAATAATAATAATAATAATAATAATAATATCATTCAGTTATTGATAATACAACCATATTTTTATTATGACCAAAAAATCCCTATTCCTATATTCCTAATATAGTTGTATAAGTAATGTTATCAATAAGGCCACAATATTCTTATTTTTCATATACAAATATGACATTAAAAAGAGGTTTCTATTATTATTATTTATTTGTATTTTCTATATTTGTATTTTTTGAATCATTGTTTATGCTGTCTTTTATTTTTTATTGTATTTTTTATTTTAAGGTATTTATCTATTAATTTTATGTCATTAAGATTAATAGAATTTCATTAATTCATTACATTTATTTCATTTTAAATCCCTGAATCCCTGTCTTTCATTATTATTGTTATTATTTTGTTGTTCCTTTCCCTTGGTGTTGAGTACCTTTTTGTCCAATATTGATTGTTTTGCAATTTGTACATTTCTTTACATAGAGAGAATTGCTATGTTGCAATTTACTGTGTATTTATTTCTGTGTATTTAGATAATATATGGCATTGTAAAAAATACAAGTTATGCAGGTTTGCTGTCACATGGGGATGATATTGGTGCATGATCTCGATGATGAGTAATCATGAGTGATATTTTGTACAGTAACTTGTTACTAAAACATACAAGCCACAAAAATAACACCAACGTTGTTTTGAGGAAGGGAAATTTTCTTCATAAGTCATAGGTTGAAGGTCCACTTCCCTTTTCATACCACATACGCAGGTGGGTGGAATTTACTTTGGGGAGACATTTGTGATCTTTATTGGACATAACAAACCTCAGTTAACGCTTATTTTACAAGTCAAGATAAACAATAATGGATAACCAGGGAATCCACAAGTTATGATAATAATAATTGAGGAAATAAATCAGCATCATGCAAAATGTGTGAAAGAACATAATAAAAGACGAAAACCTCATCATCCCACACATTTCTTGCAACAAATGATCGTTCTGATCTAAAATGAGACATTCACAGGTCTGTGGAGTACGTTGTGTATATTTATGTCTCAAGTGTCCCTCTGGATGTGATGCTCTGAGCTCAGCTCCAGTTCCTCTCAGCTTTTCTCTGTCAGGCTTTTCTAGCAGTAAAAGGAAGAGAAAATTAATATAGGATTGCTTCAAACAAGAAACGCAGCAACGCTATAAAATGGACAATTTACTCAGTGAGAGAAGTGACTTCTTCTTTGTTTTGGCTTTCATACTCACTTTGTTGTGTGTCCCAGTGTTTCTAACGTTTTGTGCTGCTTAGAGGTTTTGCTCTGTATTTGCTTCAGTCTTTGGCGCTCTAGTAGTTTCTCCTGTTTCTCCAACAGCAGCTGCTTCTTGTTCTGCTTCTCCTCCAGGATGTGCTGCCGTTTCTCCTGCTGCTCTGTTTGCTGCGCCTCCTTCAGGAGCGACAGCTTCACCTTCAGCTCCATCAGGGACATCTCTCCCAGCAGCTCGTGGCCTGCAGTCTGACATACGACAACAGGTTTACCATGGCAGGAGAAGTGTGTGAAAGTATGACAAATGTTAGATGGCATCAATGCTTTTCCGTCACTCACCTCTGTGTCGTCAAAATTCCTGACTCTCATGCGAGGAAGCGATTCGATGGCCTGGATTTCACGCATGACTTCAAACTTTGTGCTGAGCTCTGCCTGTGCTTCCTCCAGAGTTTGACGAAGGAGCGCTCGTCTTTGCTCTGAGACTTCTTTCACTGTGGAAGTGGCGTGAAATGGATGAGAATGAAAAGGAAACCATGAAACAGTGATCACACGTGATTTCAAACGAGGAGTCGTACCTATACTTTGCTTGAATTTCTGTAACTTCTCCTTAGCTGTCTTTGAGTTCTTGTGTCCTTCTGCCACTTGTTGCACCAAGTCTCTCATTTCTTTTTCCTCCTGCAACCTTTTCTCAGCATATCGGCGCATCAGCTGAGCTGTCTATGAGACACAACAAAAACAAACATAAAACTAGAATTACCGCCTGGCTCTTGTATTCCTCTGCCAAGCAGTCAAGTTTCACTTTACATCCATGACTGTGAAAAATGTCATCACTTCATCAAAAAAAGAGAGTCAATAACATGTTTTGTGAGGTTACAGTGACCTTTGACCTTTGACCACCAGATTAGTTCAAAAGGGTGTTTGTGCCAAATTTGAAGAAATTTGCGCAAGGCGTTCCTGAGATATTATGGGAATATGACGGTTGTGAAGTCACAGTGACCTTGATCTTTGACCTCTGACCACCAATATCTAATCAGTTCATCTGTGAATCCACAGCCTCTGACCGCAGCTGTCACCAGCACAGAGGCATAAAAACACATTATTCATGCCTAATTGTAAATCCCTTTAAAATGACGTCTTTAAAGGGTGGTTTTAGAGAACAGACATACTTTTGTCTGGTTACCCATCTCGTTACACACTTAAACACACTGTGTAATCTTCTGTGAATGCCTTTTCTTATCAGCCGTTGAAGGATCTTTACCCACCTCTTCTTTCTTCAGCTGAGCAGCCTTCTGGTTGCGTTCCATTACACGCATGCGGGCCACGGCTGCCTCCTCGTTACTGATGCTGGCCTCCAGACGCCTGCGCTCAATCTTGGCCAGTTCTTCCTGCAGGTCCTTCTCACGCATCTCCTTCTGCCACTGGAGGAAAGACGAGGGCTCACGTGCCCCCTCCACCAGACGCTCCAGTCTGTGTCAACACAAACAATCGACCTTTGGCTTGTATAGTCTAATTCAGGGGTTTTCACAGTCTGAGACTGTGGGCCTCCCCTCGGAAAAAGCTTGGAAAAAGGCACCCCCCTGTTCCTCTTATACTATAGTTTAATAGCTTAGTTTCAGTGGTGAAAAGTATTCAGGTCTTGTACTTAAGTACAACTGTGAGGTCCTGCTCTGCTTGAGTATTCCCATACATACACCTAACACATACAGAAGGTTTATTATCTCTTTAACCAAATCACACACATTTAGTGATCTTGATGATGATCAAGTGATGTGATCTTCGTTTTGGTAACTCATGTAATAACTAATGCCACCTCCCAACCTCTGGTCTATTGATCCCTATTTATCAATACTATTATTCTTATTCTTATTATTATTATTAAGAGAACAAATTACATATGTGCAACTTAAGCGCCGTAAATGCTGTTCTGTACCTTTGCTGCTCCTCCTCCTCCTCCCGGTCATATAGCGCTCCCTGTCTCAGGATGGCTGCTGTGTTGAGCTTGATGGGCCAGTTATTAGTCTATCAGAATCAGGACAACATGCACATTCCAGTGGATATTGGTGATTATCCATCACTATCATACTGAAGCAGGGGAAATAATCAAATCTCACCTTGTTACTGGAGGGAAGTCCAGAGGAATGAAATGAATTGAACTTGAGTTTTGAATCCAAGTCCTTCTTAATCTGAGACATCGCTCTCTGCAAAACAAAAGATGGCTCATCAGAAATGTGAACTGTCTACTGATGTTATTACTTTGGAAATCCATGTAAAGCACAGACAATAGCCCCTACCTTAGTGTGTTCAGACTTCTGTGGATTTACACATCTGAACTGTTTAATATTTGTCTCATAGAGCAGTTCCTTTGGTGAAAAACAAATAGGATGTCATGACAGAAGCATGTACAGTAAAGCTGGCATAAGTGCTCATTAGAATAATGGGATGCCAAAAAAAGATAATTTAAAAAATAACTTTTCTCTGTTTTTAATGTGCTGTTATGCAATGTTTGTCAGTTTTGTTTAACTATTGGATATGTCAGCTGTTTATTTACTCTTTCTGTCAAACTTGTTTTCTTTACATTAACCCTCTGAGACCTGTGGGATTGCCTGTGATCTAGCAGGTTCAGTTTTAGAGCTAGAGTGACGGTCCTGACATCCTATGAAAGTAGAAAACCTAAGAAATCCATTAGTGCCAACCATGCTGGCAGTAATACTAGCTTGTCAGGAAGAGGGATAAATACTATTCCAAATTCAGGATATATTTTGGTGAGGAAACACTAACTTTGCCATTTTCAAAGGGGTCCCTTGACCTCTGACCTCCAGATATGTGAATGTAAATGGGTTTTATGGGTACCCACGAGTCTCCCCTTTACAGACATGCCCACTTTATGATAATCACATGCAGTCTGGAGCAAAAACCATGCCGTGTTTTGCATGCAATGTAAATGTGTTATTTTTGTCTATTCTAAACTTGTTTGAATATTTCTGCAGACTGGGGTCCCTAAACAGTCTTAGAATTAAGGTCTCGCTGTAAAGCTGAGACTTGTGGATCCAGTGAGCCCAACTCTATTAATGTGTAGCATTTTCATTGTAGCCAGACCATTTATTGAAACTTGACCTCACTGTATAAAATGACCTGTGGTGACCTCTAGGATAATCACAGCCTCATGAAACTTTACACCCACAAACTAGAGACCAAGAGCATCCAGAGGATGGATAGCTTTCCTAGCTAGAATGAAAATAAGGGGGTTTCTGAGCAGTTTACACAGGAGAAGTGCTTGTCATCTAATTACAGAAAAATGTAAATCTCCAAATGTACAAAGTTTTTGATACCAAATGACAGCAAAACTTTTTCTATGGTGTCCTCAAGGTCTTGATGTCTTAATGTGGTATTTTGGAGGGATTACTGATCATTTTCACTAATTCTCAAGTGGCAAAAAAATCGTTAAATTTAGCACCAAATCTCTGTAACAAATGGTATCAACATAAAAATTGCTGCAACAACTTATGAGACATAATATATACTAACTCATAGACTGTGATCATAATGTTCTAAACCCTTCTACACTTGTATAATTAATTTTAATTAATTCATGTTAATTTCAGATTTATGACTAGAACAACTTGACACACAGCACTGAGGTTTCCAGCTCTCAGATGATGTTCACCACTTCTATGTGACATCTACTGCTGACCTGCCATCTCCCCCTAAAGACCCCCATACCCCCTAAAAACGACTAAAACAGGTCTATTGTGGGTTTCAGAGGCTTAATATGCCTTTTTATGGTGATAATGGTGAGAGTAGATATTGTACCTCAGTCTTTTGATGGTTCTTTTGTTTGATCTCTTCTATCATCTGTATCTCCTTTGGAGCCCTGTATGTGCTGTTTGGCACCTATAAAACAAAAGCCCTTTGGGTCCATCACAGCCTCTACACAATAAACAGCTTAATGATCTGTGACAATGTTTGAAGGGGATATTGCATGTCAGTTTTAAGTAAGTAAATAAGGCTGACTGGTTTTGCTTTTTCCTGCTGTGGGATGAGTTCAGGAACAGGCAGGGGTCGAGGTTTAGGCTTGGTGAGCGAGAACTCCTGGGGCTCTGTGGTTTTGATCTGCGCCTTCTTGACCTGACTCCCATGAGACATTTTGACAGCAAGCTGGTCCATGAGAATCTCCATCTGAGGGCGCCACCTAAAGGACAAACATGCACTCAGTCCATCAAGGAGTTTATTCAAGTGTGCTATTCTTTAAACTTAGAGTAAGAGACTATGCTCTCAGTGTACTTTTTATGTTCTTATCAGAGAAACAGTTAACAAAATTATTCTTCAGTTTACTTGACTTATACCAACAAGTATACAGAAAAGTCCAAGTATACTTGACTTATACAAAAAGGTTTACAGAAAAGCATATTTGGTTAAGTACTACACGTTTACTTAAGGAAAACTTACACATATTCTTGCAGTTAAAACTATTAAACCAGTAGAGCATAGTTTAAAATGTACTTTCACAAACTAAAAAGTGGACTACAAGTATATAATTAGTAATATTATGTATAATGTCACTTGTTGCATAGTTCACATTATAGATATAGCTGTACAAAATACAACTTGGATATAAACTAGTTATGTACTCAAAATGTATTACTCTTACATTTGAAGTAAACTTAAAAGTATACTTTTATAAACTACAAAGTGGGCCTATTAGTCCCAAGAAGTATTCAAGTAGCACGCTTACAAGTGTACTAGACAAGTTTGAATAAATCTCACATGTGTTAGTGCTTTAGGAAGTTACTATATGAGGCTGTACTGTTAGCATGACATATGTCTGATCTGCTGCATTATACAGGTCTGTTAAAATGGTGGAAGTGGGGTAATTTGAGCCAAGAAGGCCTGGAAGTTGAGTCATTTATAATTATATATGATTAGATTATAGCTTCAACTTGTTATGTAAATCTCAATGTAAACTACAATGGTTCAATTAAGTATAAATAAAAAGCTGCTCATTTAGGCTAATGAACTTTTAACCTTTTCTAGGATATGATTGGTTCACGTTTTAGGGTGCGCCATTATGTCTCATGCTCTCTTGAAAGAGCCACTGTCTTTAGGCTCAGTGTGGGGGGAGCAGTGATGGACAAGTATGACTGATGGATGAGGTGTACAACATATGGCTTAACTTATCCTCTCCCTAGGCTCAAATTACCCCTCATCAGGGACAAGTTGATCCTTTTTTTCTGACAAGTGATATTTTGGAAACTGATCCAAAATGATTATTGCCAAGGATGCACCACACTTTACACCCTCACTTTAAAGATGCCTCAATGCCCCTATCATTGTCACCTTAGCAGAGGGCCAATCCAGTGTTTCTCCACATAGGCAGCATCATAGATAGTATTCCACTCCTCTTGTATCCACGTGGTGAGTTTTGTGAAGAAGAAAGTCAGGAACTAGAGCCAAACACAAGACATACACTTACACAGAAAGCTCAACAGTGGGTAGCTGCTTATATCCAGTGCAACATCACAGTTTCTCACTGTGTGCATCTTCTTGACGTCCAGAGATTTGACAATGCTGCTGAAACGCTGAAGTCCAAGGTCATCAAGAGAAAATGTGGCGAGGTAACAGATAACTGAAGAACACAAATTTGTCAATGATAAAATTGTTTTACTCAGATTCAAATTTGGCTTATAATTAAAAAGTTTTATTTCATTAACTTACTGACAAACTGGCTGCGATCACTTCTAAATAAGCTTTTCCCATTCTGGCCATAGAAGACATTGATAACTACGTCCAGTAACTTTTTGTGCTCAATGCATCCAGAAACGACATCAAGTATGAACTTCTTATGCAGAGTATCCATGTGCTGCAAAAACATAATAAATGAGACATTCAGGTGTCAGCACAAGCAGCATCGGGACACTGATGTGAGTCTACAATACCATATGTATACATATATACTAAACCTGCACCATACTGTCAACTATACCTGCAGATCCTTTGAAGCATCCTCCATGAAGTCATCCAAACACTGCCTGCCAGCGCTGAACTTATCGAGCAGCACAATGGCCTCCTTGGCAAGTGATCCATAACTCGATGCCATTTTTAATCGATCCGCAGAATGCTGGTGGAGACAGATAGGCTAACTGCGGTGAAAAGATCTTTGCTGGCAGAAAAGCCTGAAGAAATATCCTACAGGCTGCTCAGGTAGGCTTATAGGTACTGTAAAAAGTACTATTTAAGTAGTTTTGGTTGCTATTAAAAGATAGATTCAAAGACAGTACATTTTCCCAGGAAATTTCACGTAACGGCTTGTTTTCATGTTCAGTCGTTGCTTAGCAACGCAGCAGCGTAAACAGAAATGTCACCCAGCATGCAGCGCCTCACAAAAACAGGATTTATCATGTAATTAAAGCATCTAGAGATGTTTGTGTGTCTTATTGGGTTGTTTTGTTCAACATATAAAAAAAACATCATGGTTTTAATCCATCGGATGCAGATTAAACAGTGTGACAGCTTGATCCTTTGTTGGCTGCCATAACAATAATTATGACGTCGCATATTGTGACGTCTGTGCGAGGCAAATGCTGCCTTCACGTGCTGTTGGAAATGTAGCATAAACACATCAACGTGATAAATACAGGGAAATACACGCTGATAATTATAACCGGATAAAGGCAGCAGGTCTATGTGTGATTGTTATAAATAGGACTAACTGTTGTAGGGAAGTGACTAACTTCACATCAGGGTTTTGAGGGGTTTGTGGGGAAAAGCTGATTACTGAACAAATCACATGCAAACTGGGGTTTTAGTCTCACAATGCATCATCTGATTCCATGCCATAATATGATTAACATAACCTGATTTATGTAGGCGTGTAAACAAAGTCACTCTGTGGTCACAACATGGATGAGAAGTCTTAGTTTAAACATCGACAGTTTCGTTACAACTGAGGAAACTCAGCTGTCAACAGCTGATGAAGACGGTGTAGTCTGGTTGAAAGCTCCAGAACAAATACTTGAAACTTGGCTTGGACTTGCAAAAAATGACTTGTGAGCATCTCTGCTTTATAGTTCATGAAAGTATACTTTGCATATGTTAATTTATAGTACATAGCAAATGATTTATGTGTTACATAAAGAGACTTACTTATTTGACTTTTGACTTGATGATTTGTGATGAGATTAAAAAAATAATAGGATGTGTTGTTCTCACATACCTCTACAGTGAGCAGATACTCCAAAAATTCATATCAAAACATCTTTTTACAAACTCTCACACACTTTAATGGGCTACTCAATCAAAAAGTAGGCCAAAAGTCAGCAATGTAAGCAGGCAGGAATACTTAATCATACTTTTCTTAAGTATGTCTTATCATCAAAAGATAGAAGTGGGCCTATAAGCCAAATATACCCAGACTTTTCTGTATGCTTGTACGTATACTTGTCAGTTTAAGCCAACTGTACTTAAACTTCTAGGTATACTTGTTAGTGTAAGCCAAGTATACTTAGACTTTTAAGTCTAGTTGTCAGTATAAGCCAAGCGTACTTAAACTTTTAAGTCTAGTTGTCAGTATAAGCCAAGTGTACTTAGACTTTTCTGTACACTTGTCAGTATAAACCAAGTGCACTTAGATAAGGGTAATTTAAGGGTAGGCCTAGTTGTAATTTGAAGGATTTTAAGTGGGTAATTCAGCGTTTTGTGGAAGACCATAACAGACACGAATCACTATTAAAAGTAGTGTATTTCAGTTATAAATAAACGTGTCTGGGGGAGGTGTAAAAAATAAAAATAACCAGTCACACTGTAATGCCTCCACAGTCTGTTTTGTATCACATTTCCGGCCCAGAGCGGCTGGGAGCGCGGTATTTGGGAGCGGCCCGTGAAGGCATCACTTCCTGGGAAAGTGGGAGGTGAATGTTGTCAACGTGACTGTCATCGAGTAGCGTTAGAGGGGCAGAGAACAGCAGAGCCGTCGGTGCTCCGCCAGTCTGGATCGTCGGGAGTTAGAAAGTGGCCGGGCGGGGGAGACAGGCAGCCAACCTCGGGATTCAGGGAAGATGGAAATAAGTCGCTGTTGTCGAATATCTCCTTTGTACGCTTTCAGAGCCGTGTTGTAACCTTCAGCGCAACTTACCGTCCGTTGTGTTTTGTACATTTTGCGTTTCGGAAGCCACCAGCGCTAGCTAGCTTAGCAGCCAACCGCTGATACTGTCAGACACACAGGTACAGGGGAGGAGAGGAGGGGTTGGTGACAAAGGAAGGTGGCGAGGAAACGATGAACCGCTTTCGAAAGTGGCTGTACAAGCCCAAGGTAAGTTCTCCAGGATTCACACGCTGTGTCAGCTCTGCAGTCAGTCATTTTTTATGCATAGCTGCGGAGACAGCTAGCAAAACAGCCGCTCAGTGGGGCTCGCTAGCCCATCACTTCATAAACTGCCTCACATCTGCTAACGTTAGCCTGTGTTCCTGATGTTACTCTGTATCACCCAGCAGCTGCCCCTTTGTTGTTGTTGTTGTTGTTCATGCTTTTGTTTTCAAGCGCTGGTCAGGGTTAACAGTGTTACAGCTGACAATTTACACTGATTTATACTGATGGACTTACTGCTGCCTTCAGCTGGCATTGTCATTAATGTTAAGTCTTGTTGAAGTGATTTTCTTTTATTATTATACTCACAAATCCTTTATAAAATCAGCATGATATAATAGCACCAGTAATGCTAAAACAATAATAAAATGATAATAATAACATTGTCATCATGCTACAAAATAAGAAAGGTTATTTCCTTAATTGATTAGGTTAATAAGGTGTATAAAATGTCAGAAAATAGTAAAAAAAAATGCCTGAAGCCCAATGTGTGATATTGACATTGTTTGCTTTTGTCAAAATCCGTAAGATAATTATTTTACTATCACATAAGACATAAAATCGACTTGAAAAATATTGATTAAATACTTGTATTATTTTCCTCTAATTGTTTATTAAATGTCTTAATTGTTTCAGCTCTGTTTCACTGGAATGGGTTGGATTTGATTGTTGATTGTATACCGCAGACAACATCCTAAACTGGATAAACTGTTGTTAAAAGGAGAGTACATCAAATCCACTGCTGCTCAGGCTCAGGACACACCATTTGTTGGCAAAAAAAAATCATCATTTTTTAGGACTGAGCTAGTAATGGATGTGCTGTGATTCTTTAAATCAAGCTCAGAGTGTGGAAACACGCCTGACACAGCAGAGGAAGGGTTGAAGGCTTGATCGCCTTGTTAAATGAACAGTTTAATATATGCCAACCGCAGCACTTTTTAGTTGGAGTGAATGTGAATATTTCTCCAGGGAGGGAAACTGTTGTTACCGTTGTAGGTTTTAGGAGGAGAAATTGTAAAGCACTTTAATGCGGCGACTTGCACACGCGCAAAACTGTTGCCATTGATCAGAAAGTTGCCATTGATCAGTACAGTTTATAATTCTTTTGTGCTGTATCATCATGAAGCTTTTAGAGTAATAAACAGTCACAGGTTTTGTGCCCAGGTTGGATCGGGTTTAATTAGCCTCCTTCTAGAGATGTCTGAGCTTTGGATGTTTAAGGTGGGTTTACTATCTATATGCACTCATCACCTTGACCCATTACTCATACGCTCTTATGGAAAGTTTTCTATTTACTGGGCAGAAATATTTAATCAAAAAGCACTGTGCAAAATGACGCACAGCACTGTACTACACAGTATTCTAATGCAGCCTCATCTGTAGGATGGATGCAAAAGGTCATTATCATCAACTGAAGAGCATTTACATAAAAACATTAGGACTATAGATTTTTAAAAAACCTTTATACTTTTTTACTCCAATACAAATCTTGTTGGCAAAAAAGCTGAAGAATGGAGTTTTCTTATATAGTTCACACACGCAAGTCGCCAGGCCTGAATAACATTTTAGTGTGTTTTATCCACAACGTCCTTTAACTATATTAACTTAACAAACTGTTATATTGTTTGCCTTTACACACTTAGTCATTATATCCATGATATTGCGGATTATTTCTCATGTAAATATTTTGTGAAAGCAACAATAGTCAACCCTACAATGTCCTTGCGATATTTGATATGTAGGTATTTGGTAAAAATATCATATCCTCCATATTGCCCATCCCTAAATTGCATCATAACTGCTGTACATTATGAGTCCTGAAAGCAAATTTTTGTATTGATAGAAATGAGAAAATATACTGGAGACAGCCTCTTAAACAAGTTTGTCACTGTGGTGCATTGTTGTGTTTCTTCGCAAAAAACCTATCAATGTTTTGCTTTGCTTTAAGGGTTGTAAACGTGAATTTCTAAAAGGCCGTATTGGTCGATAAGTCAGTCTCTGATAATAGAAGACAACTGGGTTTCCATATCAAACAATAACAGTAATTGCAGCGGTAATGTCAGACAGGGATCAAATGAAATGCATGTGATTATATATCATCCACCTGCTCTTTACCACATGCACACACCTGCGTCACTCCTCTTTTCTCTCTTTGACCATGTTTGCTGTCACAGCATTTGGCGGTCCATTGTTGGGGTTAGGCCTAAGTGTTGGGGTTCACCAGAGTATTGTCGCATTCATGAATGACTACTGACTCTGAAGTGCTGAGCCATTACATCAGTGCCTTTTTCTGCCAATTCACAGCAGTGGTAGGAATTAACAGCATTACACATAAGTCTGTGGGTTTTAAATGATCAGTTTTGCCTCAAAGGAGTGAAGAGAAAAGTGCCACAAGCCTCTGTAATTACGCCAATCAGTACGAAAAGACAACTGTAATGAAAGGAGGGCTCCAATCACTTTATGTTCCTACTGAACAGCAACTAAGTAGTTTGCACAGAGAGAAAATATTTCTGTGGTAATTAAAATATGTGCCCAACCCATATAATCTGGCATTTATAGTTGAACACCGCATAGTATTGTCATTTTACATCAACAGAAAGCCATTTATTATTGAACTATGTTCTCCTGGAGACAGAAAAGCGTTGAATCAGCATGTTCCCTTGACTGAAGCCGAGCTATTGATATTTCCAGAGCTGCTCTTTACTTCCCCAGATAAGTCCCACTGAGGAGGACTTTCTTTTGCCCCTGCTACACAATCCCTTCCCAGTGCGTCAGAGAGTAGTGTACAGCTCCGTCCGGGACATAATGTACCTGTCTATCGACTCTGCCCTCTAAGTGCCAACTTCTGGAAGAAGATGTAAGTGCAAGAATTAGGGCTGTCAAAGTTAACATGATAATAATGCTTTGAAGCAAATTTGTTTTAACGCCACTCATTTTTTTGAACATTTGAATGCAACTTGGGTTTTTTAAGTTGTAGCGGGCTCAGTTTTAAAGCTAGAGTGAAGATCTGGTGTCATATGAAATTAGAAAACCTAATGTCAAGCGCCTCCTCAACAAGAAGGTTAAATTACGCTCCAAATTTGTGCTAAATTTTGGTGAGGAAAAACTGTCATGGCCATTTTCAAAGGGGTCCCTTGACCTCTGACCTCCAGATATGTGAATGTAAAGGGGTTCTGTGGGTACCCACCAGTCTCCCCTTTACAGACACTTTATGACAATCACATGTAGTTTGGGGGCAAGTCATAGTCAAGTCAGCACACTGGCAGCTGTTGTTGCCTGTTGGGCTGCAGTTTACCATGTTGTGATTTGAGCATATTTTTTATGCTAAATTCAGTACCTGTGAGGGTTTCTGGACAGTATCTGTCATTGTTTTATGTTGTTAATTGATTTCCCCTTTCTCCTTTAAGGTACATTTTGTACAGATAAGTGTGATTAATTTGTGATTAATCACGATCAACTATGGACAATCATGTGATTAATTGCAATTAAATATTTTGATCGATTGACAGCTCTAATAATGATAATGGATTATCCTGTTCTTCGGTAAGGCAGTGGGGTAAAGGCTGTAATAGTTAACTCTCCCCAAGTAAGGATATTTTCCACATTCCTTCTAGGCCTTTAAACCGGTTTAGCTGGTTTTTGTGTGAATAGTTAACCTTTATTTCCCAGAATATTTACAAAGGAGAGTTGACTGTTTGCTCTCGCTATTTTGTGTGCTTTTATGTGACTGCTCATTTAGTTGTACTTTCTGCAGGGAAAAGTTTTATATAGGTAAAATAAGCTTCGGAGGGGGTGAAATCAGGGGAGAAGCATTCATAAAAATCTGCTTCAGCACACATCCTGTCGTCCCAAACAAAGACCTGGCTCGGGCCAAAATGGCCACTGTATCCTCACCTCTAATTCATCAGCGGCAAACTGGCAGAGTGACTGGTGGCGAGAGAGACCGAGAGAGATGTCAGGAGGCTGAACCTGTACACTTCCTCTGTAGCCGGTGGCCTCTCGTGGTTGTTATTCCATCAGGCATTCTGGAGCTGACCTTCAGCTCCACACCACTTCATCTGTCAGTGTGACGGGCTTACAGCTCGCACCAGGCCGGGAGCCCTCACCCCCATATACACCATGCTACGAATTTACCTTTCACCCCCCCATCAGACAGTTTAGTGTGTGGGTAGCTCTTATCAAGTGTATGAACATATGTAATGATAATGCCTGATTTCTTTGATAGTCATCCAACATCTGATTCTCACAAACTTAGTTTTAGAAGAATATAAGTATATTTATTAGGGCTTATCTCCCAGTTCGATACTATTACAATACTTGGATGCCAATTTGATATGTATTGCAATTATACAAGTATTGCAATTTGATATTACAATTTATTGCGTTTTTTGATTTGAACAATGTCTAAACTAACACAGTAAAAACGTTTGTTTTTCAGCATGTACTGTATGTAGTCAGATTGTCAGAAATTGTTTATTACAGTTTATAAAAGACATTTCCCTCTCAAATTAGTGGTGTTTTCTTTTTAATTTATCAGGAGGACCTACAGTATATACAGTATATATACAGTTCTTTTTGTTAACGCCTTATTTTGAAAACCAGAAGTAGTCACACATGTATACTTCCTCTAACTTCACCACGTCCATCGCGAGCTGCTACCATTAGCTCCGTTCTCTAATAACGTTTCCTGTCCATGACAGAGTTAGCATGCAGCTTTAGCCATGGCGATCCTTCACTGGATGTGTAGTGTTTACCACTTAGGTCGTATCCATGGGGACCTTCCACTGTTTTGTACTTCCTGGTTTCGGCTCGCTGTGGCCGGTTGGTGATGGATACGGATTGAATATGACGTCACATTACAACAGTCAAATCAGTAACTTCTTTCTCCCTCCGCATAGACTCAAATGAAGGATATATATTGATTTTAGTATTAATCAATGAATGAATAATTTTTTCCCACCCCTAATATACAGTATATCAAGGTCATGTTAACAGTTTAGTTTTTCAGTGTAACTTCGTAATTATACCTTTTTATTTCATTCACAAATTCCTTTTATTTCTTATGTCATTTTATGTCAACAGTGTATGTTTATTTATTCATTTAGTGTATCCTAAATGTATAGCCTCAAAAGCTACATTTCTGTATCTTACCTCTACATGCAGTACATGCTTTTTTGATTTGAGTGGTAGTATTTGCGACTGAACTGCCTTTAAAGGTAATAAAAAGTTGTATTTCAATTAAAAGATTAAAGATAAAAGATAAAATCCGTACTGGTAGTGGACACAGTAACAATGCCTGTACAGTATAATGCAAACCAACACAATAATACAGTACAATAAGACTATATTTAATCTATATTTGCCCTGACACAGGCCACAGCCAATCATTACCTTCATTATCAATGAATCTGTCATGTTGAGTATTTTCATTTTTTTCTATGTGGGCTATCGATCGAATAAAACATTTAATTGCTTGATTGTCCATAGCTAATTGTGATTAATTGCAAATTAATGTGCACATTTTATATCTGTTCAAGATGAACCTTAAAGGGAGATTTGTCAAGGATTTAATTCTCTATTCAACATGGGAGTGGGCAAATATTGCTGCTTTATGCAAATGTATGTATATATTTATTATTTTAAATCAATTAACAACACAAAACAATGAGAAATATTGTCCAGAAACCCTCACAGATACTGCATTTAGTATAAAAACTATGCTCAAATCATAACATGGCAAAACCAACAACCACTAACCCTAACCCAACAAAAACCAGCAAATGTTTACATTTGATCAGCTAAAACCAAGGATTTGTTTGGATTTCTTTTTTTATATTTCAAATAACTTAACAATGAATCTGTCATTACAGTTGTTGGCTAATCATTTCAGCTTTAAATATAAGTCATAAATTATTGTCAAGTCACCATAAAAGCTGCTTTAGAGATGTTTGTCTACACTGTCAGAGAGAAAACCCGACATGTTGACAGCTGATGGCCTCAACAAAGCAACACATTTTTCCTTATCATCCACTCAGGAGCCACTTCTCCCTGCGTTGCCAGCTGTGTGGGCCCTACTTAAAATGCAGCAGTTGGATTTGATTTTGGAAGGAAATGTTCATCTGTGAAGAGGTGGTTTTGACACATGGTTAAAACAGCAGTAACAGCTACAGATGTCTAATTAAAAAAACACCTCAAAACTGTGTGGAAGTAGAGGCAGCACTTTTTTTTTCCAGGGACATGCTTCGATGATTGCTTTGTTGATTTCCTCAGTAATGATTGCTCCCTCTCCACAGAGATGCCCGCCTGTAGTAGGTTCTGTTGTTGTTTACTTGGTTTGTCAATGTAGTCGCTGTTACACCGTGTTCGGGCATACACTGATTACATTAAGTACCCACTGCCCCCACCATCTTTTTGCCCTTTTTTGTAGAAATAAAAACCTTTTAGTTCATTTTTGTGTATCAGAGCTGTGTTATAGTCGGATGACCGACGCTACAAACTGTGTCTGCTTTGGAGACAGATTTTACACACACAGGACGAGACGATGGCGGAGGATTTGATGTCAAATTGGCAATATTTCAGGTTTAAGCCCAGTGCTATCAGGGAACCATGACATGAATGACATAATGAGGCAATCGCTTGGCGGAGGATAGCGGTCACAGCCGTTGTTCGCTGTGCAGTGGCGCTATGTAAAACCCTGCAGTCCTGCAGCAGGAAGGCCAGACACATAGCCACCCAACCTGAAAAATCAAAGTAAGCATTCTACATATGTTGAGCATCATCTTATCTTCTGAAATGTCTGCTGTAATCAGTAACACAAGTTTATGAGTGGGAAATTTTCCTCGCTGTTGTTTACCTCCTTGTATCAGGAGAGACTTCAGAGACCAGGTCCAAAGCACACGGGAGACCACGAAATTAAAGCAATCAACTTTATTAGAAGACTGTTTTGACGCCAGAAGACTTCATCAGAGACGAAAGGACTCTGATGAAGACACAGTTGCTGTTAAAACTTTAGTCTTGATAAAGTTGATTGCTTTAAATCTGTGGGCTCCCATGTGCTTTGGACCTGGTCTCTGAAGTCTCTCCTGTTCTAAGATTACCCTATTCTGTGGGCTCCAGACAGGCCTAATATTCCTTGTGAAAAGGTTGAAGCACGTTTCCTTTCTTACTTCACCTTCTTGTTTGCCCGTCATTTGTGATTCATCCCTACCCAGGTTTGTTTGTGAGTATTGCTAACATGGAAGTAGAAGAACTGAGAGCAGGTGAAGCTGTTAGGGCCTCGTCCCCCAAATGTTGATTCTGCACTGTTGGCACGGAGTCGATGGGAGAGGGAACGGCAAACTGCTGAGCGATGGCCGGCGTGGCTTCATATTTAGCCTTGTTTCTGGAGTTCTTTGTGGACGTCCCATTCTGCTTACCCACCAGCCATGCGGTAATTGATTTGATGTCAGCTGCCTGGATTTAGAGAGCTGACCCTAGTGCAGATCGAGACAGGTCGGGCGATTGAAGGCCTTTTTAAATTCATTGCAGGACTGGGGATTCGGGGCACTGTTCGAGGTGTAGGGAAGCGATGATTGAAAGAAAATAGCTGTGGAAGAAGAGTGAGATTTAAAGGTACCACAGAGAATCTGCTCGTCCTGGTATCGATTCATTTTCTACATCCAATTTCTCATCGATAATAATTGGTACCCTCTGATGAAAGCATTGTCGCTGATAATCAACATAAAGCATGCATTCAAGCTGTCTATATTATGAGTCTGATTGTTCTAGGAAGAGCCAGCAAACGAAATGTCACCCCTCCTGCTTTGGGCTCTGTCTTATCAGCAGGGGAGAAGGGAAGGGAAAGGAGGAGAACAGGAGGCCTGTATTTTTGGGATTAGATTTTTTTGGCCTTGGTTACAGTTGGCAGGAGATAAGATGAGAGGATGTCTCTCTTAAGCAGCTCTAGTGTTTCTTCCTACTACATTGATATTGTAACTCATATTTTAATGGAAAAACAGTGTGTGCATCAGGTTTGTTTCTGCAAAATAAAGCTTTGTTATGGGTAAAAAATAACCTATTTGGAGAAGGTGCACACAGACGATTACTGCTATTTATTGGTGCAGTTTCAGGTACAATCCAGTCATGTTGACTTGCATACATTTAATGGCCGTAGACAGCAATTAAAGACGTGTGTTTACTCACATGTGCTGTTGCTGTCCCATGACTGTCATTGTGTGCACTTTGGGACTGCCGGGGCGATGCCAGCTTGGAGTCATTGTTCATAACAATGAAAGATATGAGGACAGAATTAGCCTGTGAGTCATGCACATCCTCAGCAGTGAAGAGGGGATGTGGGTCAGAATCATGACAGGGCATAGGTGCGTTTGTTTGAGTGTTGTTTTTTTGTGTAAAGATAAGGGGCATGCATCTTGTCATCTCCTCGTGAGTCATTTACACTCCATTAAAAACTGCCAAGTTGTTGATTTTGTAAATCTAAAATTCCCCTGCCCCTCTGTAGCCACAATTTAAACAGCCAGTTCTGGATTGTATAACCAGATTACTGCTTGCATAAGGTAGAGGGGTGTCCCCACGTGTCGCCACACTACCATCAGGGGATCCTGGACGCGACTTGTAGCCTCCTAAATCCTCCGCGCCACCCAGTGTCACCTCAGCCTGTCATGCTAAACCATGTGCCAGGCACATGCACCCGTCATTGCTTAGTCCAAATGCCAGATTAGGACAGCCCTCTGAGAGGAGACAAGCCCACAGATTATGCCATCAGCCCAGATGGGCAGACCACTCTGAATATACTGAGTCAATGAAGTTCAATCTGTAGTCCAACTTTCAGACGGCTAGTGCAGATGTACTCCTCAGATGTGATTAGTTCCACTGATTTAATTGCTCATGTGTTCAATAGAAAATATAGAATGATTGGAGTTTATGCTTGAAAAGTCCCCATCAATAACTTTGCAGCTGCAGAAACAGCACAGAGGTGAGGAGAGAAACTCCTGATGCAAGCTGAACATGAAAGGAATGACTCAACACAACTGAACATACTTTAGCATAATTCTGCACTCTTTTGCTTTTTATTCTGCCAAATTTAATATAAATAATGGTGCAGGAAGTTTCCTTGTTTGTTACCAAAACGATTGGCCCACTCTTGCTTGGGCTTTTATGCTGAGTCCTGAATAATAAATAAGGTGATGAACTGTATCCGGCTGCTTTTTTGCCAGTCTGCCAACTGCCTGGATGGAGCAGAGTGAACTGGTTTCCCCCTTCTACAATATTTGCCTCTGATCCTTGGAAGGCAGCCAGACGGCAGCAAAGTGAGCCTGGAATAGAGTATGGAGGGCAGAGGCAAGGTATCTCATAAGTCCCTTAAGTGGGCTCAGTGTGCATGCCCGATGCTGTGGACGTTCATGAAGCATTAGCCTGACGGCCTCCATCATCTGCCCAGCCTGAATAGAAATGAAGTGCAGAATCAGCCGCTCAAGGAGAAAGCTGGCTGAGATAATGAAAACGTACAGCGGCAGGCGAGCTCTCAGTAACACGCTTCAGTTAAGACTCACACTGTCGTCGCCTGTTATTGATTTAACGTTAAACAAAAAGGACAGAAATTTCACTGAGTCATCATGAAACGATGTGATTGACGGGGCTTAACAGTAATTGTCACTGTGGATGAAGTTATGGCAGCCTAATAGTCTGAAATGATGGGTTTTTGACCGCGACGGATGGAGGTTTTGAGTCATCTCAAAGAGAGGGCACCTAGGACAGCAGGAGAATAACAGGAGAGTAGCACGCCACAGGGGACAGGAGCCAGATCTGCTGAATCATTTCCTCACTTACACAAGGTAGAGCTGTCATCGGTGGTGATGACACACAACTTCTAAGTTTGATCTCCAGATGTTCACACTTCTGCATAACAATTTTAATGCCCTATTTGTATAGTATTATTTTCTAGCTTCTTAATTAGATTGTTACTTACTTTTTTGTCACCATATATTCATTTTCTGGAAAAGACTGTATTTTAAGATGGACAATGTGTTTCCACTACCTCTGCTGTACCGAAGTGAAGCCAAAATATTGCCGATACAGGAGCTGCCATCTCGAGATTGTGACAGTCTATGCAGTATTGATTGGGCGGTGTAGCCGTGGCATCGGGGGCCGAGCCAATCGAGAGCCAATCACGGCCACAGCTTGTCAGTGAGAGACTTGCAGCTGCCAATCATGACGTCTCACCTATTTTTATAGCATCAAATATCTAATTAGAACCAGACTTATCAGAAATAATGAACACTTGAACACACATCAGCTTATGTACTTTGACTTTTTAATTTGACCCTTGTCCCATCAGCTAACATGGAGGAGACCATGGAGCGATCGAGATGTTGTGGCTTCACTTTATATACACTCTATGGTCTGTATGGAGTTTGGAGGTTTATAAAGTTGCATTTTTTTTTAGCTTTTATAATAGTTGCATGTAATTGTAAGACAATGTTTAACCATCTAGTCTTTACTTGTCATATACATGTCCAGGCCAGTACTTTACTCTGTGTCAGCATACATTATATAATGTAAACAGACATCTTGCCTTTTTTGCTTCAAGGCTTTACATGTAAATTTCAAACAAAAGATTAGTCTTTTATGACTTGTGTGGCCTCATCTCTCAGAGACAGCTCTCCTCATGGTAGCTCTGTTAGCCAGAGGTGTCATCTCTTCCGAATGTGATTAGACGTTAAAGTAGCTTTACAACTTTGACTTTTTAAACTTTATTTTTTAGACCTTTTTCCACAACAAAAACATACAATACAGAACAGAAACAAGGGGTCAGGTGGAGTGAACCATACATTCAGTACCTGAGTTTAAACTGTGGTGCTGGCGTAGGGTGTTTTCAGGAGTCAGTCTTTATGGGCTAAAAAGAGGGTCTATATTTCCCAGAGTTTTTCACCCTGTCCTCTTTTAAGTCTCAAGTTGTAGGTTAGCTGCTCCATTTGCCGTAGCTGGTTCACAACCTTTATAAAAGCGTCCACCAATGGACCGTGTCTCTGGAGACAGTGTTTTGTGATAGTTTTCTTACTGGCAGCCATAAAAAACTTCAGAAGGTATGCATCAGAGTTGTTTAAATCATTTGGGATGTTTCTGAAGTAAAGTGAATGACTCATAAACATTAAATCCCAGTGTTTTGGAGATGATTTTTGACACCTCCTCCCAGAAAGGTCTGACATGAGGACAGGTCCAAAAATGTGCACGTGGTCCACCATTGTTGCCCCACAGTCCCTTTAACATGGCCGTGGAGTAGTGATGAAGTGTGATGAAGAAACATATCATGTTCTTCCAACAGAAGTCTCTCCATGATAAAGAGTTTGCAGATGTCAGATGTCAGTGGGGTTTCCCAGCATCAATCCACATTTCTTCTGTTATTTCTATATGCATTTCCTTCTCCAACCTTTGTTTTATATACTCAGTTGAATATTTATTCAGTGATAAAATGGCAACATCTTGCTCACAAAACCGTTGTTACTCCCTGAACTGTAGGCGCCAATAAATATTTTGATAAGTATTGAGAGTTCCTTAGGATTTGAGCCTTTTATCTCTTTCCAGAAATAGCACTACTTTGACTTTTCTGTGATCCAGCATTTTATTACACCAGCTGTTAGAAAGTTAGTTTAGCTAGTAACGACATTTAATGTGTAAGTCAGTTGCCAAGAAACATCTGTAGTGTCTGAGGAGCCCAGACAATGTTTTTAACTTTACTGCCAATTCTTTGTAAATAAAGTTATGACTTTGTTTTGTTAATGTATGCATACATGGAGAAATATTTGTAAGAATTAGTATTAAAACAGTTTAGTAGGGCTGACCCAAATGCCTCGTATAAATCTCAAAATAGCCCATGAAATAAGGAAAAGTGTGTGTGTGTGTGCGTGTGCGTGTCGTGTGTGTGTGTGTGTGTGTGTGTGTGTACAGTAGTGTGGTAGTGTTGCTGTCTAAGGCACTGAAACGACAGAGATGGAGACAGACAGAAGAACATGTCATCCTGCTATGCTGCGCCGCAAAGCTTCAAATATGTTTGAATATTTCTCACCGAAGCTTTGAAGCCCAAAAAATGATATTCGGGACGGACTGACAGTTTAGTGGGAGTGGGAAATACCTGATATTGCAAACCTTACTGATGTTATTTGGTAATTCAGTCTAACATGATTGGCAAAATGTTCTTAATTTTGGGTATATTATGTTTTTGTGAAATAATAAACAGCATTTTAATCAAGTGTTATGTGTCGACCACATCCCATTACCTCTTTTAGTCTTCACTTTAAACAGGGGATATATTAGCAAGCTAATGTTAGCTTTGTCAGTTAGTACCAGTTACACCTGGTACTAGGCGTAATTATTTAGTAACAACAAATCTCTTTGTAAGATCTAGTTTGTTGTGGTTCAGCTTGTTTAAATGTAGTGATTTTCATCCTTTTTTCTAATTTAGATAAATGATTATTCCACAGTTCTCCAAACTTGTAGACCAAGTAGCACTAGCATCGCTGCCGTATCCAAAATAAATCTGCATATCTTGAACACTGTCTGCCTTTGACTTTTCCCCATGATGCAGCGCTGCAGGAATGTTCCCTCTTGTGTGTGGAATGCAGCAGGAGGAGGTTGTAGGGTGGCGTCTGTCTCAAATACTTCTCTTCTTCCTCCGTCAGCGTTGGCCTATATGCTTCGGGAATCTCAAAATGAATGCCGCCGCTCTGTGGGTCGTGTTGTGCCTGCACTAGAGAAAGGTCTTTCTCTACTGTCTCTCACTCTTGTTTCCTGTTTGGTCGTCTTTGGTCGTCTTGACATTTGTATTATAGACTCCCTCGTTGTATACAGTCCAGTCAAATCTGACTCCTGACTAGGGATGTCATCGCCTTTCTCACTGTTCACAGATTAAATTTGGATGCAAAGATGAATACCTTATTTTACAGTGGGTTTGTTTGCTTCCTTGTTTAATTAAGATTTCCTTTGTCCTCATTTCCCATTAGCTTACACATTCAGAGAAACCCACTCAAATGTATTTCCATTGTAGCAATGCCAATGCAATGATGACTATTACTATTTACAGTCTGATGATTAATTTTTTTTGTCTTTCTGTAATACCGTGGCTGCCTATTCCCACTCTTCACAGATTATTTATATATAGAGATGTATGTGACCTTGTTAAGAACGAACACTTGATGACAGTGTGAAACACTTACAGTACTATAGTTGCCTGCTGTGATACAGACTCAGAGTTGCCTGTTTTAGTTTGGATTAGATGCCTTTTCCTACAGGCCTCTTGCAATTTATTCACTTAACATGACGTGATGCTGGCAGACACATGAAAATCCACACCCATGAACAAAAGGTGCAGGAAGATTATTGATTTTGTTCTGTGGGACAAACTGGGTTTTATGTCAGCAAGTGTCTACCTTTCTGAAGCGTCCTTGATCAAGAAAATAAGCCTAAATCTGCTCTAGTCCAGTGCTGCTGTTCTGTAACTCACCCTAGTGCAGTTCTGATTTACCTGTGGACAGGTGAAAACACAGTAAAGGACCATTCTAGTTGTTTAAGCACTTAACAATAACATGATATTGACAAAAAATAAAGGTTACCAATTGTCCAAATATAGCTCTCCTCACTTAATTTAGTGACATATCTCAGTCCTCAAAATAACCTCTAAAATCTAAATTATTTTTCCCTCCTCACACTCACAGTGATAATGCGACAAGTACCCCAGCTGTAGGTTATATCTCTGTGTTTTCTCCTTGCTGTTTGTTTCATTATTAATGAGAGAGAGTGAGGGAACAGCACCATGTATCATATTCAGAGAGAGAGGCGAGGGCCCAAAGGGAAGAGCATCACGCAACAGGAAGCACTGCAAACTTAAGGGAAAAGATCCTGCGAGAGCTTTCGGTAAATACCAGTATTCAGTTCGACTTCGTGAAACACATTTCCAGACAGTCGACGCGAGGCAGGCGAAATGAGCCTGTTTACCGGCGTAGCTCTCCCCTCCTTCCAGTCTGCACAGTCATGCTGTCCTTTTTAAGCTCCCATACCGTCATCGGGCGCTTGCGGTTCGTGATGATGCACGTCGGCATGTGGTCGCCATTTTCAAAAACCATTAACCTTTCAATCAACGTGAGCCCTCCCTAGGACGTTTGTGTGTGAGGGGCACACGGTGTTTGTTGGTGTCTTGAATGAAGTGTAAAATTGTAATTGCAATTATTCTTTCATTTTGGTATAGCTCTCTAAGCAATGCAGGTGATCAATTGTGTTTATCTGTGCGTCAGTGTCTCTTGCCTACCTGGTGTGTTGTTGCTTCACGCAGCAGCGGAGTGATTTGCTGCGCTGTGCTGTTTCCCCCCACACTGAGGGGAGCATGGTGGGAGATAATGACATAAATCCTCTACCACGGCCAGCCTCTCTAATTACACTCACACTTCTGGGGAGCTTTCACACTATATTAACCTTTGTTAACTCCTCCTGTCAGGTTTAATGCAGTTTTTTATCATTTACCTTCCTGTACTTGTTGAAAATGTGTTAAGGTATGAATGTGAATTTGTACAGCCCATGTGTTTGCTCATAAATCACTAGAATAACTTGGCAAATGGGAGAGCAATCTGTTGTTAAGGTGGCCTATACTATGCCCTACTTACCTGATTTTATTTTTGTCCCTACAGATTAGAAGCGTGTTGCTCTATTATGCTGCCTTCAGGTTGGTGCTGTATTGCCTTGACATGACTGCTCTGCTTATGCTTTATATACCTAAAAGAGTTACATTCACTGAGTGGGCGAAACTATGCTGACTTCAGTACTCTACCTGTTAACACCAAAGTGCTGCAGTAGCACAGTGCTGTTGTGAACAGGAGACTTGCTAAACATAATATGTAATTCATGTGTTTTCTTGCCCACAGTTAGAAAACCACCAAGCATCAAGCTGGTTTTCTGGAGACGGCAGCTGTCCGTGCCTGACACTCTATTTCACTCACGCAGAGCTCTAAATAGTGCACATGTTAATTCCCCCAAGCACTACACATGGAAACTGGTGTAATGAATGAACACAGCTCCCTCCCCAGAGCCACTAGTAGAGCTAATGGTCAAAACGGAGCACAACAAGAGTGATATTCCTCACTCTGCATTGTTCCTGGATTTCCTCAAAGCATGACATTAGTTCAGTGTTGGAAATGAACTTCTTTGTCCACCAGCCACTGTGGCTGGTAGATTACAAAATCACCCAGCCAGTCTGTTTTTTTTGGCTGGTGAGTGAAGCAAATCTAGCAGCGACTTGCATATTTTACCAGCGTTTGGCTGGTTGCTGGTGCTAATTTCCAACTCTGCATCAGTTGCTAAGTTTTGCAACTGAGATTAATAATTGATTCACCTTATAAGATCAACTATTAGGTTTTGCACAGTGGTTAATTCACGTCTCTCACAGCTTCATAAGATCCGGTTTGGGGGCGGCAGTAGCTCAGTCCGTAAGGACTTGGGTTAGGACTAAGACCAACTGGTTGCTGGAGAGATGCCAGTTTACCTCTTGGGCACTGCCGAGGTGCCCCTGAGCAAGGCACCGAACCCCCAACTGCTCTGGGCGCTTGTCAGGAGCAGCCCCCTCACTCTGACATCTCTCCATTGACGCATGTATATGTACTGTGTGAACAACAGAGTGTAAAACCGAATTTCCCCACTGTGGGACTAATAAAGGAATATCTTCTTCTTCTTCAGTCATCCCCAGATAGCAGACAACATAGCCTGTTGTCTCTAGACTGCCAGGTTATCCTGGCTTTGCTTGGCCTGTTCTCTGTTTAGTAGATCTGTCCCGAATACCATTTTTTGGGCTTTGGTGAGAAATATTCAAAGGTATTCGAAGCTTTGCAGCGCGGCACAGCTAAGTTTCAGCTCCCTGGATAGTGCCGCTGCCGCAATATTGAAGACGCACACGCCTCTACACACAACAAACAGTGCAATCTCTCTAAGAGTAACTGATAATTCTCAATGCTCAATATGAATAATTTTGTGGAGTCATACATTATTATTGCATACTTACATACATCTCTCCATTAATGCATGTATGTGTGTTTCAGGTCTGCATGTACCATGTATGAGTTTAACAGAGTGTAAATTGAATTTCCCCATTGTGGGACGAAAAAGGAGACTCTCTTTATATATATATAAAAAGAGATTTGGAGGTTGAATACCATGGCAGGGGTTGAATCTTTGAAGCATTTGGGTTCAGCCCTGCTGTTTAAAGTCAAACAGAAATCTGGTTTGCTGTGATGTCCAGTCATTTCCTCTGCTAATATTGTGTTGTTGTGAGATGTAAGGTTGACTCAGATGATTTGACGGCTGTTGGAGCTCCAATGTTGTATTTGTGTCCACAGCTTGAGAAGCAGTTATAGTGAAGGACTCTTTGCTGTGTGATCGGAGTGAAATTCACTAAATCAAACATATTCAGATGATGTTTGGTTATCAGTCCAGCAGCTACAGCTCAAGTTTCATCACAATTCGATATTATGTTGATTCTTTGGACAACGATATGCTGATATCACAAAGTCTGCCGCGAAATGATACAATATTTTGATTTATTTCAGAGACTTACAATCAATATGAGACAATATCATATGTCTGATTAACACAATCATTTAAAACTCACAAAAAAGCAACTATAATATGATTTGATTATTTTATTACTGGCTGTGTGAGAAGAAGGAGCACTTTGACTTTAACTGGTGACACAGACGTGCCATGGGAATTTAAGAAATAAAGGTATGTCTTATAGACTTTGCATCAATGATATTGGATTGTTGATCATTGAATTGATATATCGAATCCAGATCAATTTGTTGTTACACCCCCTATTGACGCTAACAAAATAATCATTTAGTAGTAGTATTTAGTAGAGTAGAAATGGATACTCACTTATCAAGGGACAGAAAACACCAATGTCATGTTTCAGCTTTTTGGAAAGACGGAGAGAATACCGTACGCTGTCTGTCTGTACATGTACTACATATTTGTTAAAGAGTCATCAGGCTTTTTAAGAACGTAAGTCTCCGGTTTCAGCTTCTTAAATGTAAATATTTTTGGGTTTCTTTAGTCTTCTCTGATAGTAAAATTAATATCTTTGGTTTTTGGGCTGTTGGTCATACAAAACATAAGATTCAGGACATTGTGAAGGACATTTTTTCACCATTTTCTAAAGTTTTATAGACCGAACTACTTATTAATTAATTAAGAACATCATTGCCAAATTATTCAATAATGAAAATAAACTGTAGTTGCATCCCTAGTGCAAAGAACGTTGTGATGCAGGATGTTAAGAAATAACACAGTCAATGAATGAGCAAAGCACACATTCACTCGTCGCAGTGATTTTCATTTCTAACAGACGCTGTTTTCTGTGCATTACGCCGTCTGTATTGTTTCTCATAAAGAGCTAAAATGACCTCCTCGTGTCTCTTTGTGTTTGTGCACAGAGGACGGACCCTCAGCTCCTGGCCCAGTTCTACTACGCTGACGAAGAGCTGAATCAGGTGGCCACTGAGCTGGACGGCCTCGACGGCAGGAAGGACCCTCAGAGATGTACCCTGTTGGTCAACCAGTTCCGCTCCTGTCAGGTCAGCAGGGAGAAACCGACAAAGTCATCAACTTTCTGTGTCTTGCGTACAGCCTTTTGTGAGCTACCGTTATGTCATTCATTCATCATAAGTAATACATAAAAATAGCCCTGGAGATGGAAAAGAGTTAGAGGATAGGTTCACACCATTTAAAATCAGGTGCTCATAAGAAAATCGGAACTGGTTTTGCTTGCTGTGATCATTCCTCCTTTTCATACTGGCCTTTAGTGATGGAGGACAAACTCCACTGTCCTTTTTTTGCAGATTTTTATTCAAAACATTGCCCAAAGCTGTTATGTGGCTTCAGCGATCTGAATTGGACAAACCAACTCTTTTTAGTGTCTTTGTGTTTCCCAGTGTGATGACGGATATGAACAAAAATAAAAAATGTACCAAAAGAGCTGAATGAAGATATCAGCTTGATTTGTCTAACTCAGATAGCCTCATACTTTGATAAACCTTTGAATATATTTTTGTATGGAAGGAGGACTGTGGACTTTGCTAATAGATAATGGCTATTATCCAGTGTGTTCTGGCTATTAGCCACTATGTACTGGCTATCAGCCAGTATAAACAGGTGGAATGATTATAGCAAGCAAAACTTGTTTCACCAGCACCGAGTCTTTTTGTTCACATAATCACCTTACTGGACCTTTGGGTTTGGCCTGGAAGCTAAAAATAGACAGCACCTTTATCACCTCTTTCAGCATACAAGCGAAGTGTTACGACTGTCGCTTTGCTACACATTGCTTGGCTGGATTCTTACATCAAGCAGTTTTGCTGATAAGATGAGATAAGTAGACTTTGTTTGGACAGGGCTGTGTGTCATGTAGGTTATTAGTAAATGGTTACAAGAGCAGCTTCTTTGGGTAAGAGGCATTTTATAAGTGCAGCTTTGATCAAGGTAATTGTCTTTAGAAGAGGAAGTAGGTCAGATATTTCTCTTTTGCTGTTTTTGCTGTATATATTAAGGATGCATAATCCAACTTTTTCAGTCTCAGTACCGTTAGTGATACCTGGGCTTTGGGTATCGGTTGATACTAGGGGTGGGACGGTTCATAAAATTCACGGTTCGCTTCAGTTCGGTTCACAGTTTGGGGTCACGGTTTTCGGTTTGGTTCGGTACAGCGGTAAACGGTATTTATAGTACAGCAAGGAGGTCAATTTCAGTTTCAATTTGAACAGCTTTTCATTTACTTGCCAAAATAATTCAACTGTTTGCCTGAACAACAGTAGACCAGGCTAACATAAGGAACAAGTGCCACTGTGTTATTTAAAAATAATTAATAAATAAAAAAACTAATTATGGGCTCAGGCCATCAACAAGAAGTACATCAGGGCAGCCAGCACTAGACCTTTTTTAAACTACAGTGACATATGTCTCTATTCCCTGATATTTAAAAAAAATAAGAAAACACACAGAGGCTCAGGCCATCAACATAAAGTGCAGCATAAACCAAACACACACTGTTTCAAAACAACTCTGCTGTTCAATCTGTTTTCATTTTCTTCTGCAAGAAGATGAGTTTGTCCACATTCAGCCCTGGATGTCTATCTGTCTGTAGTCAGAGCTACATGGTCTGTGTTGGACAGTTATGCTGAAATCCAGCGTCCTCCACAACTGCTTTAGTTGTGTTTTTTGCTCTGTCTGAGTCTGCACGTAGAGGCTGTTTAAATGCTGCTGGGATCATCATTGGACATATTGCAGCTAACATAAGCCACACATGTTGCACAGTGCTTACACAGTTTTATCCACCACTTTTTTCCTGTCACTGTCATACGTAGCACCAAATCCGTAATGCTCATGCTAATGATCATGTCATTAAGTCATTAATCACAGCCGTACTCTGCACGTCATCAATGTCTTTGCCAACTGAGAAGTTTGAGAAGGAAGGAGGCTGGGTCACACGTCATCAACGCGTCATATATTTGGCGGTACAACACGTGTGCAGTAAAATCTGGTCCGCCCTCACCCAAATTGAGCCAATCACAATGCACGACCGCAGCTTCAGTTACACTGCGCATGTGCTATACCTCATATTCCTGTCCACCGTGTCCCAGCCTCTTTTCATAGGCTTTGATTTCTAGTGTGACAATAAACAGGATGAAAAAAATACACATAACCTATTTCAAATGAAGCGAACGGTACATACACGAACCGAACCGTGACCAGCAAACCGAACGGTTCATTTTTTTACCCGAACCGTGCTCACCCCTAGTCAATACCAAGTATCGAACCAATTTTTAATTAATAAGCTGTATGCCTCACAGTGTGTAAGTGACTGGGATCATTCTTTATGTGTAAGGCCACATTAGGCTTGATTTAAACATTGCTTTCCTAACTTTGTGAAGCAAAATGTAACAAATAAAGATGTAAATTTAGTGACTTAGTATTTATTATCAAAATAATAAATTGTACACCAGCACCTTGGCAAAAAAAAAAAAAAAAAAATCTTCAAAATTAACAGGAATTACAATTCATGTTTCACCTTTTTAATGCAGCAACAAGTCGACAAGTTTTTTTTAGTCAAAAAATAAACAGGAATTAAAATTGCACCATGTAATGTAAATAGGAAATAATCATAGAAATAAATGTAATAGATCGGCCCCATTGTCACCATACCCGATCCAGCTGTTTGAGTCAGTATTGGCCTTATATCCGAGTCAGTGTTGGTGTCGGTGAATCCCTAGTATGCGCTGTACGTATGTATTGTAGATTACTGAATGTGGAGATACATGTTCAGGTTGTACAGGCTGGTTCAGGTCTTTATGCGGTCAGGGCTGAGAGGAGCTTAGAAGGTGATGCTGTGCGTGAGCGATGGCTGCCATGCTGCATCACGCTGAGAGAGATGGAGGTGGTGGAGGGAGGTCGTCATGTGGCCCGTTGTGCCTCAGCCTCCCCCCACCGCCACAGCACACAGGGGAGAACCACTTAATAAGGTCATCACTTGATCCCCAACCGTTCTGTCTCTTTCCCCTCCGTCCTCCCTGCTGCCAGTCTGTCCCCTTGTTTTTCTTTGGTACGTCTTTGCAGTTTCTTTCTCTTTTCATTGTTTTGATGCTCTGCGTCCTTTTTTTTTTTTTCTTTCTTAGTTTTTAAAATCCATTTAGTTATCACCCCAAATTGATCAAGCGGAGGCTTTTCAGCAGAAGCAGAATCTTGTTAGGATGGGTCTGCACCTCAAATTAGTCTCTGATTTTGTCACCCTGTAAGTTGCAGAGAAAATGTTTAATTCTCAGCGCTTGTATGTTCAGAGGGGAGTCTTTTTCAGTGGCGTGACTCCTCGAGGGGTTTGGAGAATGAATTAAGCAGCATGATACCCCATACCCCCAAGGCCCCAAGAATAGAAGGCAAGTGCACTCAAGCCAAAATCTTGCACTTGAACCTGCCACTGCTGCTATCAGCTCTTATTCATGGGCCTCTGTGGGGGTCGCTGGCATGCTGCTCATATTATGTTGGCACGGCTGTTCTTACAGTGCAGCCTGCTGGAACAGGTGAGCGAGTATATGTGTGTTAGAGATGGACAAAAGACAGAAGGAGAGAATGGGTCAGAGACTGTAAAAGGAGTGAGAGGTAGGATGTAAAAAGGGTTGAAGCCAGTCTTTTGTCAGACACAGGTATCACGCCAGAGTCACTGTCTCTAGATGATTTGAAACCAACAGTGGTGAAGGTTATCATCTGCGTCCCCTGCTGGGAGACGCTCTCAGACAGTAGGGTGGCACTCGGGCTGGGCCAAGACACACACACAGCAGCACACAGCCATAAAGGAATCAGTGGTTAAGCTCTCCTTCTCAAAGCTTTTTAATCTTTCTCCTCGGGGCCAGCAGAGAAAGACGCAGTGCTGTGCCTGACAAGATTACAGTGCACAGTGCAGCTGCAGTTGAGTGAAAGGCTCATTGTAAGTCATTGTTGTGGCTGTTGTACATGCCAGCGGCGCATAAGCTCTTGATTAGCTCTTGCTGTGTGTGACACTGCATTTTCACTGCTGGAATTACGGGCTTTATTTCATGTTTTTATTGGGGGAGAATGTAACTGCGAGGGCCATAATGGTCTCATGTACTTGTCAAATTGTTTTTATTCTCTTCCTAATCAATGGTCTTTAAACGCTGCTCCACAACGGCCCCTTAAAGAGATGATAGCTGGATTATTAACCAACATTAGCTACTCAAAGTAAACACTGAGAAAGTAGTTTTTCAGGAACAGATTTTCACTCACCCATGTTTATCCCTCCAACCAGTTTCTTCAATTTTGTTTTCTGTCACTCTCTTCTGCCCATGTGCAGGACAATGTGTTGAACATTATCAATCAGATCATGGATGAATGTATTCCCAACGACCGGGCCAACAGAGACTTCTCTGTCAAGTTCCCCGAGGAGATTCGTCATGACAACTTGGCAGGGCAGCTGTGGTTTGGGGCCGAGGTAGCGTATTCCCTCCTGCATCAATCCAGAAGAAAACAACCTTGCACAAGTCCTACACACGTGCATAAAAATGTTCTATTTCATTTTTGTTTTTACAAATCTTGATTGTCAAGTGTGCCATTTCAAACATCATTTTCTCTGTTAAATTTCTGTGCGAGGCGAGATGATTTATGATGTACGTGTCCCTGTGCAGTGTTTGGCCGCCGGCTCCATTATCATGAACAGGGAGATAGAGAGTATAGCGATGAGGCCCCTTGCTAAGGACCTTACACGCAGCCTGGAGGAGGTACGCAACATCACTAGAGACCAGGCCCTGAGAGACCTCAACTTGTACACGGACCGTATGAAGGACGCATTGCGACATTTCGACGGCCTTTTTGCTGAGTTTGAGCTCAGGTAAATGAAGGGCCAGACATTAGTGGCAATTGTAGCAATAAGATTAATCCACATTTATCATCCTCTCGAGGAGTCTTGGGCGCCAAAAACATTAAACAAAGCTGTGATCTGTCATTACATTCAACTCTCTTTTTCTTCCATTGCCAGTTATGTGTCAGCCATGGTGCCTGTGAAGTCTCCCAAAGAATACTATGTACAGCAGGAGGTGATTGTGCTCTTCTGTGAGACTGTGGAGAGGTGAGTTCACCAAGGAATTACAGTCTATAGCGCACTACCGACTTCATCCGAAATTTACCAGAAACAAAATAATAACTGGAGATGATGTTGTTCATTTTAAAAAATTTTTTACCCTGTTATGTTTTCCCAGGGCCCTAAAGCTGGGCTATCTCACACAAGACATGATCGATGACTATGAACCCGCACTGATGTTTACAATTCCCCGACTAGCCATTGTGTGGTAAGTGTTGCCTGTCCTTTCCATTCATCCGCCCACTTCCTTGTTTTCTTCTCTCCTGCCCACTTATAGAATTTTAAACATATTTTCTAGTGGGTTGGTTGTGTATTCAGAGGGACCTCTCAACCTAGACCGAAAATCAGAGGACATGTCTGAGCTCTTCAGGCCTTTTCGCACATTATTAAAGAAAATCAGGTCAGTCCGTGAATATTGAACATCACAAAAAATATCTTTTTATCTTTCTAAGTTATCTTTCTTCTTCTGCCACTATGTTACAACTATCTTACTGAATGCTCTTTTTTTTGTTTGCAGAGACCTGCTGCAGACCCTGACTGAGGAGGAGTTGATTACACTGGAAAGAAACCTGTGTATCTCTCAGGACGGGGAATTGTCCATAGACCAGCAGCAAGCCACACACAGCTCACCACCTCCAGTCCAAGAGAATCACTCATCCTGCAGCCCCGCTAATGGCAACTCCAAGAGCGAGAGTGAGGGAGAGCAGGAGCGTCTGGCTCCGTTTGTCTGTCCCAGCCACGAGGAGGAGCTGGCGGAAGTGGAAAAGGGCTGGGAGGAGGTGGAGACAGGAGGGGAGGAGCAGGAGCACGGCCTGCTGTGTGAGGAGGCAGAGGAGGCGGAGCTGGCCTGCTCCATGCAGTACGATGAGGAAGAACTGGAGCAGCTCAACATGATGGTGTACCGTGTGGGGGACGAGATGTCCACCCTTCTGTCGCCTCCCAGCCAGGGTCAGTCCCCAGCACACCACGAGGCAGGAGGCTCCAGTGGGGCTTCCAGTACCGAGACCTCGCCCCGCAGGCTCCTTGTGGGCCGGGGAAGGACAGGCATCTATGTAGAGGAGGAGGACAAGGTCTTCTTCATGGAGGACCTGGATGCAGCAGGAGACAGCATCACCAGCATTTCAAGAGAGGGCTGTCGATGTATCGCCTCTCCTTCAAAAGCACCAGAGTCTACTCGTCCTGTACAGTGCAAGCCGGGACCACGGCCAGACTCCACCAGGAACGGCTGGTACTCTGGGGCCCAGTCAGTGCAGCCATGCCCACAGCCACGCAGCCAGAACACACACTGTCCTAATGCAAAGCGCCCTCCTTGCACTTCCGCTCCTGGCTCTGAATCTTTGCCTTACACCAACGGGTGGGAGATGGGTTTGGAGGGGACAGCGTCTGAAACGGCTGAGGTCATCGCCCACCGTATGGGTGGGATGAAGCTGTCTGCCACGGTCATCTTCAACCCTCGCTCCCCCAGCTTGACGGAGCTGGCCGTGGATAAGCTGCTGTTGCCTCGGCCCGCTCCCTCTGAGATTGAGCCCTGCGGCCCTCTGGTGGCCACTCACTGCCTGCTCAACTCCTGTGTCTGCTGTGGGAGCTGTGAAGATGGCCATGATGATGCCATCAACTCAGAGACCACTGGACAGGGGTTAGGCCTCGCCCTGGGATTGGACAAACACTGTAAAACTGCAGCTCCCGGCAGTGTCATCCAGTCGTCTGCTTGCCGGCTGCCCCCACGAGGTCACGAGCCTCACAGTAAGGGCGAGGTTGCCCAATTGACTCCCTCTTCTTCCCGCTGCTCTGCAGATACCCTGGAAGAGGATTCAAACTCCCAGCTCTGTGAGAAGTGCCTGGTTGTGGCTCCGGGGCCGAGGCATCACACTCAGGACTGTGGCTCCAGTGGAGGGGATGGACCCTCCCCGTGCAACCACCAGCTAAGGAATGAAAAGAGGCAGCAGGCCAGTGGAGGCCGACAGAGGGACAAGGAGACGGATAAGGACAAGCCGGGAACTAAAGACTCGAGGAGGGACACCAAAGAGGACAGCAGGAGGAGCTCCAGGTGGGCCGTCATTTCTATGACTCCGTTTACTATCTCTTATTTATTTGGGGGGACGTATGATCTCAAAACAATCATGCATCAACATAAATATGTTTTATTTCACCATATTTCATCATATATTTTGAATTGTTCTGTTGCTTTCATCCATTGTCTCTCATTTTGCACTTTGTCTTATGTTGCCTTAATTATATACCCATGTATTTCTTTTGCCATTGTGTTTTTGTATATACACTTTTTATTATGCACTACCTTCATTTCTCCTTTTTTGCTATTAATTTGGTTGTTTTTAGTTTTCAGAGCTCTCCCCTCAGTTCTGTGTCAGGTAGTGACTGTGAGTGTGTGTCGGTCACCACATGTAGTCTGTCAAGCAGTGCATACACTCCCAGGTAATTTATCACTCATGAAAGTGTGTGTCACTGTTATGTTTGTGTGTCTTTTTCCTGCTCACGCTCAAGAGAAAAGCTAAAAGCTTGCTTGTTAGATAAAAAGACAGCTTTGTTAATTTCCAGTTCAGTTTATGCAGTCCTTTGTTCACATACAGCAATCGATTGAAGTGTCAGTCAGTGCTTCCCTTATGGGCTAACAGCATTAATTTGCCTCCTGGTTTAGACTGTAGATTTAATTAGACAGATGTTGTAGTATTGATTTTCATGTATATTCTGTACAGTATATTTAATGGCAACAGCATATTCCTGGCAATTTATGAAATGTGTAGGGAGTTTATTTGTTTCCTTTTATTTAATATACATTATTCATCATTTTTAACTTAAAGAATAATTTCTACAATCGATAAAATTCGAATGAAGTTTTTTTTTTTTTTTTTTTTTTTAAAGACACTCTTACCCTGTCTATCACCATTTCCTACAGCCCTGTCAGCAGTCTGACCCCCAGCTCAGAGATGTCAGACCTGGACCATCAGGAGATCCAACTGGCCCTGCAAAACGCAAAGTTGGCCGCCAGGAACAAGATCCGATCACGCTTCCACAGCAGCAGCGACCTCATCCACCGTCTCTTTGTTTGTATATCAGGTAAAAGCTCTCACGCTGTTAGTCGCTCTCCCTCCACCTCTTTGTCTCTCGTGCCGACATCCATTATGTGATCTGATGTGATGCAGGTGTTGCAGATCAGCTACAGACCAACTATGCGAGTGACCTTCGCAGCATCCTCAAGACTCTGTTTGAAGTCATGGCAACTAAGTGTGAGGAGGGAGACAATGATAACCAAAAGAAAGGTGAGGAGCATGTCTTGCATATATGATACGTTACAGCACAGTGTCTTTTATTAATTAATTAATTGGGGCGGCAGTAGCTCAGTCTGTAGGGAGTTGGCTTGGGAACCGGAGGGTCACCGGTTCAAGTCCCGCCATGGACCAAGAACTGAGTGTGAACTGGTAGCTGGAGAGGTGCCAGTTTACCTCTTGGGCACTGCCGAGGTGCCCCTGAGCAAGGCACCAAACCCCCAACTGCTCGGGGCGCTTGTCAGGAGCAGCCCCATCACTCTGACATCTCTCCATTGTTGCATGTTTGTGCATGTGTGTGTTCAGGTCTGCATGTGCCGTGTATAAGTTAACAACAGAGTGAAAAAGTTGAATTTCCCCTCGTGGGACTAATAAAGGACTATCTTCTTCTTCTTCTTCTTAATAATACACACAAAATTCAAAGCTGCCTTAGTGCGACTAAAAACTGGTTATCTCATAAATGTCCTCAGCCAAATTATGAGTAAGCAGAGTGTTTATTGACTTGTAAAGATTTAATATTTGTCTGTAAACTTTGCACTTTATTATCTAACAGGCCCATAACTCTGTAGCAGGGCAAGAAACAACAAGAATCAATCACACACTGCACTGGTTTTAGTTTCTTCTTCTATGGTGTCCAGCAGGTCCTGTTCTGCGTAGTGCTGTGCTAGAAGACTGTGCCCTCTGTCAGGAGACCATTTCCTCATCAGAATTGGCAGCCAAGGCCCGAGAAGGCCAGTTTGAAGGTCAGATATCCACAAACAGACCCACTCACTTTAGCTGAAATGTTAGTCCGTTCTTCTTCTCCCTATTCTCTGCAGCAGATGTACTGATGGTAACAGACCTGCTTTGCGTTAACTGTTTCTTTCTGTGTAGACCCACCAGACTGGGTCCCCGATGAAGCCTGCAACTCCTGCATTGCCTGCAAGGCTCCTTTCACTGTCATCCGCAGGAAGCATCACTGTAGAAGCTGTGGAAAGGTACAAAGAGTCTGGGGGAGTCCAGGCGGCAGAATTCTCAGTTTAATATGATTCATACATTGTGCATCTCCATCATGGATAGTTGCTGATATGTTACCTAATGTGTCATTTCAGATCTTCTGCTCTCGCTGCTCCTCCCATTCTGCTCCTTTGCCCCGGTATGGCCAGGTGAAGCCCGTCAGGGTCTGCACACACTGCTACATGTTTCATGTCACGCCCTTCTACAGCGACAAGGCCGGGATCTAACCCCAGATTGTCACTGAAAGCACACAGTCTGTCACAACAAGCATATGCAACGGGCAGATCAAGGGCTGTGTACAAAGCGAATGCCACAGCGCTCTGGTAAACTTTATGGTCGTCATCGTACCTGCCCAGCAAGGCTGCAGAGAGGCCGTTACAGATGACAGAGCAGAGAGACGCAGCCATAAGTGGTGATTCGACCCGTTTCTCTTGCTTCGGATTTCGGTGCCCAACCAACACGCAGAGATGATTCACAAATGCCTGCCTGACTGTAAAGGTGCAGAAGCGAGGGGGGGATAAAGGGGCAATAACAGATTTTGCACTGGCATTGTGCAACAGTCCTCTGTAGCAGTTTGCAGCGCAAAATCAGAACAGGCCACCTTGTTTGTTTAGTTGCTTTAGGTGTAAATGAAAGGACTTGTGACATATTTTCCTATGCTTTTGCGAGCTTCCTACATATGTGCCAGGGCTCCCACGGGACTTGGATTACTCAAAAGAATGTAAGTCATGATAACCATGTAAATAAGGATAATTCTGGTAATAGCTACACTACAATGTCTTCAGTAAACAGTTGCTATTCATTCTGGAACTGGAAAGCAAATCTTCACCAGGCTGCCAGTCCCAGTAAAGCAAAAATGGAAAAACAGACAGCTTTTATATTGAGATTCTTTCATGCTTTCAATGGCAATGAATGTGTAATTCTGTATCACTTTGAAAAATGGTGTCTAGACTCCAACGAGTTTGACCTCTTGATGGCAACGGGCTGTGCCCGCTGCTTTTACAGTTGCACCCTGGCATGTTTAGTTTCCTCTGGGGACTCTGCTGCACACTGAGATGAATAAAAGGGATTCTTCACTGTCAGGTCTTGAAGGCCCCCTAGTGGAGAGTTGACCTCTCTTCACTCCATGCTCTCATCACCATGTTGTGTACAATTTGTTCTGAACCAGAGGCCTTCTCAGGTGCTGGCCTACAGACTACAGGCCGATTATTGCCCATTGATTTCTCTTCCTCACTCTCGTTATAGTGCAATATTATGACTACTGACTACAATGGTCCTGCACATTGTAGAGACAACACTTAGCTATTTAAATAGGCCATTTCTGAGGAGAAAAGTCGCCCTGATTTGGGTTTACACAAATTTATCTCCAGCTTTGGATCTGGTGGTACTGTGGTCAGGAGCAGATATTTTGTTCCCAGACTGACATTATATATTGCAGCTGACTTCTTTTCTGCTCTTGAATCTGCTTCCATTGCAATGACCGCATACAAAGTATCTTCCATGCTCGTAATATATCACAGTTTGTACGTCTGAATGGCCTGAAACGGCCGGTCTACAAATATGGACCTTTGAGCAACATCATGTCCATTCTGCTCTGACATAAAGCAGTTTCTCAGGCATTACATAATCAAAATCATTCACTACTCTTGGCTCAATCTTATTTTCCTCAAAGAACATATGAACTCACTTTGAAAAGGTATGTTTTTTTTCCTTTTATAAAGAACAAAAATAATGTATGAAGCTATAATTACTTTTATGTAAAACACAAGGAATCATGCAGTAATTAAAAGGCGGGATATCCTATTATTGTTTCAGAGCTTGGTCTTATTTTGTAAAATTCAAGGTCATTTTCATGATAAGAGCTGTGTAAAATATTCAACAAACAAATAATGTTATATAGTTTTAAATGCGATGTATATTGAAATAAATTACTTTTTTCCTGTTTAAAAATGTTGACTGATAACCTCTCCCCTTTACTTTAACAGCCAAGTATCACTGAATTTCTGCGTTGAAATCAGTAGATTTGTGTCCTGGATTGATTGACATATTGTTTATAATCCAATAAGTATAAAGAGCCTGGTCTTGCCACCTAATTGATAATATCAAACTGATGACGACTTTCATCACATATACACTTTTACCCTTCACTGATGGACTATAACGCTGTAATCATCTTCTTTGTGATCAACAACAAGAGCAAATACAGTATGTCTGGTTTTGGTATATACAGTGCACCCTCCTAGGTCTCACCCAGAATAAAGGCTGCTGGGATTTGTAGTTTATTTAAGAGACAAAACACTGAGCTGGTTGAAAATTATACTATATGAGCATCTTTTTGTTTTGAATATAAACTGACTGAATATTCTCCAGAGATGCTCACTTATAGCCAGAGGCTATTTCTGTAGCTATTTGTCAGATTGTCCTGCCATTTGAGTAGGCAGTGTGGGCCTACTCATCAGATGAGCAACATAACTGAATTTCTGAGTTTTGTGGGGAGCCGGAGTGACACATTATTAGTGCTTCAGATTTTTCCACAGTTTACTGTCACAAGGAACCAGCTCAGCCTGTGAAAACAGCTGTTAAATGTTTTCTGTGGTTCTGGAGGGAGCTTTCTGAAGAAACCACATTTTATCTTGGTTGTCATGATGACAACAGAAAGTTAGGGTTGCAAAATGGACTTTGAAAGATGTGGGTCTTTACAAAACACTGAGGGTCCAATTAAACTATTGGTTGTGTTAAGGGAAGTCTAGGATCCAGCTTTTTTATGCTTGAGCCATACTAGAGACTAAAAGTCAGGATGTCAGCATTTTTTGAAGCTTCTGTGAGAAATATCTGAAGGTATTTGAAGCTTTGCTTCACACCACGGTGCCGCAGGCTGACATGTTCTCCTGTCAACTGGCCTCCATCACCCCCGTTTATACCACCGTCTACTGTCCACGCGTACCTCTACACACAGCAAACAGCGTTATCCATCTGAGAATAACAAACAGTACTTAATGTTGAGTGTGAATAAAGTGGGAGTATTCCTTATTTCATGGGCTATTATACATTATTATTACAAACTTATTTATAAAAGATAAAACAAATTAAAATACAAGCATTTGATTACTGATTTGGAGGTTGAATACCATGGTCAAAGCTTCAAAGTATCCATGTCAGCCTTAATCTCTTGGAAAAAACTGTTGTAATAAGCCTTTAAGAGAAATACAAGCTAAACCCCACAGTTACCATGCACCATACTGCAGACCCCACAGATTCATTACTGGATTAGGGGACACCTTTGTGCAGCCAGCAGGTGTGATGGGTGAATCAGGTATTTCTTGTGCTGGTGAATCTGAGTCATTGTGACCATTAGGTGGCAGCACTTGTTCATGGCGGTGTATTAAACTGGTTTTCATCAGCCATTGCACAGGGAGATACAGGGCTGAACCATATATTTTAATTTATTTACCCTTAAATAACGATGTTTTATTCAAGTGGTTTCAGTGGCATTTTACAACTTTTGATGTCAGTACTTGAATAACGATGTGGAGATGTGAGTGTGTGATGCCCAGCTGTAAGTTGATTTTTTTTATTACATGTCATATGGGAGAATAGCAGTAAAGTTTTCTAATAACCTCTCTTTGATGTAGCCACATGGACTTCATTTGGCAGTGATATCTGTGCAGCGTCCTTCTTTAATCTCTGCAGCTGTTATCTCTTTCCTCGTACATTACGCTGACAGCGAGGAGGATAATGGCTCTGTGATGAAGAGCTATGAGAGGTAAAGAGTTAAACGTGTCCGGCCTCTGCGGGCTGTGATTGGCCCGCAGCTGCAGCGCAGGGACGGACAACAAGTCTCCGCCGCTCGGTGCGCTCTGGAAAAGTCACTTTGGTGGTTGGACGAAGCGGACTACTACAGACAGAAGTTTTTTCAAAGTTAGCGTTTAGAGACTTTTATTGTGATGTATGGACGTATCCGGTTTACTTCCGCCTTTGAAACCGTTATTTGATGCGAGAGGGAAGCGCGTGCTGGTCAGTTAGAAGTCGGTGAGAAGTCGACCACTGTCACTCCTGATTCATGGACTCAACACGGACTTTAGCTAAAAACATCTCTGTCAAGAGGCTGACACAAGGCTGACTTCATTCAGTGAATATCCAGGTATGTTATCGACATATTTATACTGTTTTTCCCGCTTCATGTTGTTTTAAAATGTCACTGTTTATTGGCATGCTAACGCTACAAGTGAGCAGCATCAGTGATAATTTACTGTGGGCAAAGATAAGCTAGCTAAAACAGACCTTTTCATGAACAGACCTCGGTTAGCTATTTGAACATTTATTTATTTACATATAACTGTGATTATACCCCAGTGAAAAGCCCCAGAAACCTGAGTGTCTGACTGTAGTTGGACTGAATAATAACTCACACAGTGGGTGATGGTGCTAACATATTGGTAATGCATTATTGTGGAATTAATATATACATATTTTAACACATTTTGGGTTCATTTTTAGACCCCAAAATGTCCCAGGAGTCTAGCCTCTGATGGCCACAGAAAGCCAGATCATGTCTTGAGTTGCTTCTAATAGTACAATCATTGATATTAGTAGTGTATGTCATAGTGTCTTATTTGTTAAAAGTATGTTTTAATGTATTTATATGGAATTATATGTATTTTTTAATATGTTGATGTTAAATTTACTTCATTTTGGGTTAAAATGTCCCAGGAGTCTAGTTTGGAAACCACTAATGTCCACAAAAAACTTTTTCCACCTGGAAAAAAAGTCTAGTTTTAGTTACTAATATGTGCTTAATAATAAATCATTGATATTACTTGTTTATTTTAAATCATAGTATGTGAAATTGGCTTGAACAACAAATCCCCTGATAGCCCCATGGAGAATAATGTACCCTGTGTCTCTGTGACCATGTGTCTTTCAGATTTAGGGGACATGCAGTTGTCTTTGGACAGTATGGACGTCCTGAGGATTGTGCTGTTCATCTTTGAGGCTGTTTTACTGACTGACTGCGCAAGAGGTAAAACCTGCTTCTTAAACGCTCTTTTTTTTTCCCCCCTTCGTTCTTTCTTTATATAGTGTGTTGTAAATCTGGCAGATAACACCAGGTTCGGAGCTCATTATGACTCCAGTTGACTGGCTGGTTTCTTGTGAGCATGAAGAAAGTCTCAATTGGCTTTTAACGTTTTCACACTGAGAAGTAAGAGACGGAAAACTAAGAACTGAAAAATCTCTAAACAGGGCCCAAAATCAACACGGGGCAGGGGAATGAGAGAGGGCAAGCCAACCCCTACCCCCAGTTTGTGTGTGTTTTCAGTCATGGCCATGTGTGCGTGCGTGCACATTCACTACAGCTAAACCAAACAAACATCATCCATCAGCTTCCCAGGGTGAAAGAACACAAGTCAGTGTAAAGAGTCCAGCTCTCCCGTGGCTGGCCAAGGGACTGTCTCACATCAGCCTGTATATGTGTGTGTGTTCATGACCGAAACACTGAGTGCAGAGAGGGAGACTTCAGTCTGACCACATTTCACTGCACTGTTTATTGTGCCAGTATCAATACATTTCTTTATAAAGACAACTTACAGTGAGCTTGTCAACAGGTCATGAATATCTGTCGGGGCAATTTCTGTGATTTCATCCTTCACTGACCACTGAACCATGTGTGATGCAGTCCAGCGTCCAGAGTCAAAGACCGAGGCAAAACTTGAAACTTCACTTTAATGAGAGAAATCTGAAAGCCAGACACATTTTCCCGGAAGACCATGCTCTGGCAAAACAAGTGGGCTCTATAGCGCTCTCTTTCTTCTCCAGCTCAGCATGGAAGTGAATTCAACAGGCGTCTGATAGGTACAATACCTGCATGTGGCTATCAGGGCTCAAGGTAGAGGGGGTTGGCGGCGGTTTAGAGGGGGAGATTAGATCTGTGGGTCTGCAGACAATGCCTTATTCACAGCGTGGCAGCCGTGCCTTCTCGGCACCACTAAACCAAAAGTAAACAAGACGTGAAGGCTAAATAAGATTAGACAGGCAATTTTGTATGTTTACAGATTAACAGATGTCAGTGAAGGATGAATCCAAAAGGGGAATCCGATGGGATGGTGGCGAGTGGAGGTCCAATGGATATAATGGCTGGTAAAAGGAAGAATTTTTAGCCTGTTTTTCATAATTTCTCTGAAAGTGGTTGCAGATGCACAGACAGATAGACACATCCGCAGATATGTAGTTGGCAGTGAGATGATTTTGCTTGAAAATCTGTGAAGAGTAAATACTCCACAGTTTTCCCAGCAGCAGCAGCAGTGATACAGTGAGTCCTGTGTTACAGTCCAAATGCAACAGCTTGACTCTGACAACCGGTGAAATACACCACATATTGGGGAGTTTTGACTTGAAACTTGTGGTTGTTATAGTGCAGCTAAAGCCAGAGAAGCTGTAAAACTGTTCCCGTAAAATTTAACAATGTATGATGACATCTTTGACAAATGCGAATTAAATTATAAAGGACAAGGCCCCTTTGACTTAAGTGTAAAACAGTAAAAACACATTGGAAGTGTTACTTTACTGCTGTTATCTAAACATTTCAAGCAACACACCAGAAGACAGTAAGTTTTGGTGAGCAATTTTAAGCCTGTTGCTGTCAGTCATCAGGCGACATCTGACCCTGGACCCCCTGCCCACACACACACACACACACACACACACACATATGGACCCTCCCTCTCTCCACTGCTGCGACTGGCCAAGCAAGAATTATTTCTTAAGACCCCCTCGAAACCCCCGCACTTCCTCCATCCCTGCGCCTTGTTTCCTCCCCCTCTGGAGCGCGGCCACCCCCAGCAGCTGGAGGAGGTGCTCAGTGATGTGTCCCAGCAGAGCCTCTAATGTGGTGACAGGCCCGGGGACCACTGGGCTCCACTAACAGAGGAATGCAACAGCCTGTACATGTGGATCTGCAGAAATGCACCCTGGGAGAAACAAAGAGGCACCAGGTGTCTCTGTTATGTGCAAGGACTGGCTAACAATGAACACACATACACACTGAATGGTGCTTTTTTGATGCATTTTTAATTAGAAATAGACATCAAATACAGTTTTTGTGCATGTATTGGCTCTGCATTATTTCCTGTTGTCTAACACCACACGCTTGCCTCACCTCTGGAGTTGCCTGGTGAATTTTAGAGCATGCAAACTGCTCTGCAGCCACGTTGGAAAATGTACATTTTATAGCAGAGTTACATCATGGTTTCATAACAAGAAGGTACTATGAGATAAATTGTATGCCAATGGCTTTTAAAATCACAAGGCTATTTGGCTCCCAGGCAGTTTTCCATTTCCTTTAACCGTAATGAGGCTAGTTTCTCAGTAACCAAATGCCCCAAAGTCCTCTTATTTTTTAAATAGCTCCTGAATAGCAAAAAGGTGTAACAGTGGTGTTCTGGGGGGCTGAGAGCGAGGCTGCACTGCTGTGTAGTATGCTTTTAACAATCTTTGCCCAACTCACACTTTAATGCTCCATTTAGGTGTTAGAAATAAAATCAGTTACATGTAATGTTTTGTTTTTCAACCTACACCAAAGTCAGGGGAATTCAAGCATCATCTTCAACTTCACCTCTAATCTGTATGACTGCATCACCTCCAATTTTTCCATTTTCCAAACCAGACGCCACCTGCCGCCCTTCTTACACATGTCCCCCTTCTTTTTCCCCTGCTTCTCTCTGCATTTCCTCTCATTTATTACCAGCGTTAAGTCGAAGGAAGTAAGTTAAGTTAATGTGCTGTCGTTAAAACAAGGCATGAGCTGACCTTTACTCCCACCCAGCCTTTCTCAGCTGTCCGTTACCCCCTATTTACCGAGTCTGGGTCCATTTGTGGAGAACAATGGATGGATTATTGTGTGCCGTGGTCCCCCAGGTTGGACCGGGCAGCAGTAATTAATTTTAAACACTCCTCATGTAGACCCGACTTATTTGCCATCTATTAGAACTCGCAGGAGACGGGGGACTCTCTTTACTGGGGCGCTGCCATTTAGAGGTGCGTGAGAAGAAGTTACGAGAGTGAACGAACGCTGCTTTCATGCATCTGAATATATGTGTGTGTTTTATTAAGCAGGCTGAAATTACCCTGAGAAAAGTCATGATAATGAGACATCCAAGGAGCGCAGGGCAATTTGGAAAACCTCAGAGGTATACCAACAACTATTCCCGCTCCACCTCTTTCTCCTCTACACCAGGTGGAAATAATATTCCTCCGGCTACGATCCCTCTGTTGCTATCACGGAAATAATGTTACCACCATTCTGGCAATCCGTGGTCCCCATCCATCAGCACACACTGCTGACCCTGTTAGCTGAGGAGGAAACATTCGTTGAGAGGAATGTGTTAGACTTCGCCCCTCCGAGGGGAAAGAAAGGAAAGGGCTGTAGCTGTGATAAGTAGTCATAATGGAGGTCAGTTGGTGTTTACTTTAGTGGGGTCATATAATCCCTGTGAGCAACACTCCCCTCATTGACTGACTTTAATGGCCACTTCAATTAGCATTCATGTGGAGTTTCAACAAGGCATTGTCCACTTTGTCATTTTCAGCTGTATGCTAATGCTTAATGCACATGAGGAGAATCTTATTTTCTTCATTTTTATTTTTTTTTAGGAAAATCCTATTGAATCATACACTGTGTGCGCACAATGCTCATTAGTTTGTTTGGGCAGTTGGCGCTGGGAGTGTTTTCAGACCACACACACAGTCTTCCTGTTGGCTGAATGGATTTGGGTTCAGTTAAATAGAATTCCTTTTGCTCCCGTTAACCTTTGCAAAAACCAAGGAGCTGCTTACAAAAGTGCACACGGAGGTGCCAGGCTGTCACCATTCAGATGATGATCAGCTTTATAGGAAACCTGTTCTGACTTTTCAGGATTTACCAGACGTATGAATAACGGATTTGTGTTAAATTGACAGCTGTTGGGTGTTAAAAAAGCATCAGATGATACTGGACACTGTTTAGACTCCGCAGTCCAGGCTGCTGTGTTACACCCTTGGCCAGAGAGAGAGAGTGGACAGAGCGGGTGGATGTGAGCCTGTAGGTGGGGGTGAGGGTCTGCCTCGCTGGAACCTTACAAGTGACCTTACAATAACATTTCAACCCCACAGTGGGAAGTGTTTGTCTTGCGCAACCCCTCTTTCTAAGGCTCCTTCATTTCTCCAGTCCCGCTCTGTTTTCTCTTTTTCTTTTGAGGAGCCAAGTCGTGGAGAGAGACGCCTGCCTCCTCCTCCTCCTCCTCCTCCTCCTCCATCTCCCACCTCCTCACCATTTTGTGCTCCACAGCTGTTCACTCGGTCACTTTAGTGAGTGAAATTATGAGATTCCTATAGCTGTCCTGTTTTACCCCTCAACAGGAGAAGTCGGTTTTGTTTTCCCGTAGAATTTGCACTTGTAGATTTATGATTCGAACCATGTGGCTGCAGACAGGTGGCGCAGTAATAGAAGCTTTTCCTCCACTTTTCTTTCTTCTCCCTGTTTCTCCTTGTCTTTCTTCTAACATTGGCTCCTTGTTGCATCCTCGGCCCCCTCCTTGATGTTGAGCAACCTTGAGAAAAACCTAAAAAACACTGTGCCTTGACAACCTTTTGTTATGTCAGGAAAACATATCTATATTGTATTTCTGCGACGGTGGCCTTGAGGATGTTACTTGGACTGAGCAGGTTTGGACAAGCTCAACAGTTGTCATTGTGATGTTAGTGAATAAAAGGCTGATTTGAAGTGCAGAAATATTATCTGCCCCATCTTACGTGCTTGTTTGCTGTACTTGCCGCAGCCTGCTTGAATCAGTGCTGCTGTAGCCTCATGCTTATCAGAATACCATATCAGGCTGCCAGGAAGTACCTGTTGTACATGAGTTGATGAGGAGCTTCCTGTCTTTTTTTATTTTTTTATTATTATTTTTTTTTTTTTTTACTACTCTGTGCCATCAAGTCTTTTATTGTTTTTCTTCTGTTTATGATTTTAGGAAGCAGTTGGGTGTCTATAATCTGATATCAGACATCAAGTCGATAGGATTATGAGAGTTTTGTCAGTTTCAGGGGATTTCATTAGAAATCACTTGTTGTTCAGTCAAACCCTGACACACACACACACACACACACACACACACACACACACACACACACACACACAGCAACCCTGCTGTTCTGCAGTTAAAAGGCTGATTGAAAGTTATGGTGGTGGCAACAGCGATGGCTGGCTGAGCCTGAAGAAAGCCGAGCCAGGGGACGGCTGGGATAACGAGCTCTGAATAAGGCCTCCGCTGCCTTCTCCATACACCCCCGGACCCTCCTTCCAGTTTCTTCCATCCTCCCCTCCTTGTCCCCCCCCCCCCCCTTTCAGTTCACCTCCGATGAGCTTCAATGAGACCCCACATGGCTTCGTGGCTTTTTCACTTTCACTTTGTTTTTCATTAGCGATTCTTTTGAGCGACCTCAGAAATTCTTGCGCATTGTCCCCATTGATTGTGGTTATAAAGAGTCTGGTCTGGGCGATTGCTTGTCACAGTGCATCAAAATAGGAGTTTTCATTGCGAGCGGATAGGCTGTCATGATGGAATCTGTTTGCAGCCGTTTCCAGCAGCAGCAGTCTCTCTCTCAACACTGGAGGTGAGGTGAGGAGGCAAAGAGGCCTTGATTTTTCATTCAGGGGACTTGTGTAATGAATGGAAAAATATGTCCCTGCTTTGACTCAAAGAGTGGAATGGGACAAGGGAGGAAAAATCATTTCAGAAGCAAAGAGTATAATCTGTCATATTTTATAGCAGAGCTACTGCTATTCCAGACTGCAATTCTGCACCATGCAGTGAAACTGATTTGATTTCCTCATGCACGGGAATGTGAGTTTGGGCCTTGGATAAGCCCCCAGCCTGGATGTACTTGGAGTTAAAGGCTTGGCAGATGTGGGCACTGCTCCATTCATATAGTTATTCTGTGTCTAGATTGAATTTTAACTGAACTGACTGTTCAGACTGACTGTACATGCTATAGTGGCGAGACTCAAGGGATGGCAATGTCGGCTTCTCTGTGGGTCTGTCGGTTGCACTTTGGTCCAGACTGAAATGTCTCAACAACTATTTGATGGATTTTCATGAAAAGTGGTGATCCTCTGACTTTTTTTCTGAAGCGCCATGAGGTTTGTGGTTCAGAGTGAAATACCTTTACAACTGTTGGATGGATTGCCATGAAATTTAGTGTAGATATTTAAAGGAGCTGTTTGTAACATTTTGGGGGATGGAATATAATATTGATAAGTGTGTTTTAATTAGCCTAGAATGAGCCCATATCTACACAGGGAGCGGGTCTTCTTCACGGAGTTGCCCATGTTGCTCCGCTATGTTTCTACAGAAGCCCAGAACAGACAAACCAAACACTGGCTCTAAAGAGCTTTTTATGTTTTTACGTTACCTGAAGGCCACCATAGTTCTCTGACATGCTTGTTAAACTGCAGTAACATGAGCCACATAGAGCAAAACCGTGGAACCACCAGCCACTGTCTGACTCCTAAAGTAGTGTTATTATGGTAAGGATGCCGTCTGAGTGAGGCGAACGGCGTTACCACGGTTTTGCACTCGGTGGCTCATGTTACCGCAGTGTTGGAAAAGGAGGAGTGAGAGGAGGAGTTGATTACAGTCTACAACAAAACCACTAGGTGCCGCCAAATCCTGCACAGTGTACCATTAAGGTCCCTAGATGTTGAATTCAAATGACTTTTCTTCTAGTGCCACCAGCAAGTCAAACTTCTCTCCTCTTCAGTGAAACATCTTAACATCTAATGAGGGGATGAGTTATTCTGGGCATCAGCCTCTTGCTCCTGTGTGGGTCACCTTGATAAAAGGATGGTGTAGCTGAATGTGGACAGTTGATTAACAAAGAGAGAGACAGGCAGACTGGCAGACAGAGATGGATAGAGGGCAGTGACCTCTGTACAGCCGAGTAGTAAGGTGACCTGGGAAAGCACTGAACAAATTGTCACTGTGAAAGGGCGAGTACCACATCGTAATGACAGGCTCAACAGCTCCACGGTGACAGATTGATTTCAGACAATATTCCTGGATTGTCAAGAGGCCCCATTGCTGTCAGTGAGAGCTTTGCCAGTTCCTCCACCCCGTCCGTCTGTCTCGCCTTGCCTCTCCCCCTTTCTCCCCGCTCTGTCTCGTCTGTCTCACCCACCTTTCTCTTTCCCTCACCCACTCCTCTCCGAGCCTCTCCCTCCCTCCTGCTCCGTCCTGAATCGCTCCATTCTGCCCAAACACTCCTGCTACATCGCAGTCTGTCAATGGCCCTCTCCTGAAAAGACCTTGTTGACAAAGGCGCTGGTGTAAAGCGCTTCCCAGTGTCATGGAGATTGGCTGATTGTCAGACTGTACGATGGTGTAGGGTTCCTGAAGACAGTGAAATGAGGGGCACTCAGTGCCAGGCTCGGCCAGCTTCATCATCATTGTCATCATCACACAGATGTGACCACAATTCACACAGAGACACACGCACACTCTGGTCCACCGGTGACAGCATGGCTGGCTCAAAACAGTCTTGTTTACAACCTCTGTGCTTCTCTGCCACTCAGTAGAACATCAGACCAACGCAGAGCGACAGTGGCTCCACTAAATAAGACATCTGTAACTCATTCAGCACGTCCAGACCGGACTCCCGACTGTGTCAGCTGTACACAATGAGCCAAACACAGGTTGGGAAGTTAGTTATTTCCCACTGTGGAATGCAGGGAGATTGAAGGAAGAGGAGGCGTGTAGGGAGTGGCAGGATGCACCTCGCTGTTGTCTGATGGAGGCCATAGAACAACATAAACAGAGCTCTTGTTGTGAGGACACAAGTTTAATGTCCAGTAATCATGGTCTGGAGCTGTGGTACCCAATGTTTTTTGCGAAGCAATGTCTACCTGTGCCCCATCGTCTACATACAGTATATAGGATAGACAGCCAATACTTTTGTGGTACCAAGAACAGAAAGCTGGCATCGTGAATGAGTACTGACTGATTTAGATTATCTCCTTGTATGGCTGCTTGTCTTACTCAACATTTAAAATTTGGCTTTACGTGTATGAAAACAGGATTTTGTAGAAAATTGTGTCTAATCCTAACCTGTGAAAAAAGTTAGGTATCAGGTCAGCACTGTCTCACACTCTGTTTCTGCTGTATTTGAATTAGGACCAGGCAGTATATCAATATTATATAGATATTGTGATCTGAGAGTAGATATCGTCTTCAATCTTTGATATAATATCGCAAGTGTTGTCTTTTCCTGGTTTTAAAGGCTGCATTACAGTAAAGTAATGTCATTTTCTGAACTTTCCAGACTTTTCAGGCTGTTCTATTATTTCCCTTTACATTCATTATATCCACATTACTGGCAATCAAAAATGTTATTGTCTAAATATTTTGAAAAAGCACCAATGGTCAGACCTACAATGTCATTGCAATAGCGATACTGAGGTATGTGGTTGTGGTACTGTGATATTTGATAATCTCCATTTCCCCCAGTTCTAATTTTAATCATTCCTGAAAGGTAAAACTATTAAGTTATTCATAAGAAAAGCAAAGATTATATTGCAGTGGTTCCCAAACATTTTGACATTCAGATCCTTAGAATAAAACATTGTCTCCTTGTGAACCCTAATCAGTTTTTGGTCTTAGTTTGTAGTTGTGTGCAGTCCAGCTAGAGAGTAGTTTGCTTCTCACATTTTATTATACTGAGGATTATTACAGGCCTGGAGAGGTACACATGTTCAGTGTTTCACAAGAAAAAAGCAACAAATTTGAGAAAAGAAAATTGAATCTGTCCTGTATCAGATTAATCATCTTTGGACCTCTCAGATTTATCGTGGGATCCCTTTGGGGGAAACCACTGGTTTAGAAGAACATCTATGGGAAAAATTAAGCATAAGAGTTTTTTTTTTTTCCTGCTTTCTTATTTCACTTGTCTCCCCTCAGGAAGATTGGGCACCACTGCTCTGGAGGAAGAAGTATGTGGTTAAATACTAATCTAAAGTGACGGCTTTAATCTTTAACATCCTTTGTTTTCTGTGGCATGAGGACTACAGTCTAAACTTTCATATCTGTGTGTGTTTGTCAGAGAGAATATGATACAATATGCAGGCGGTCCAGAGCAGCCGAACGCGTGTGAGAGTTTCACACAATGTCCCTTTCAGTGCCAAGTGGTCAGTCCATCTCCAAGTGCATGAGACAGACAGTAATAAACAGGTGCTCGTCGGTGCCCTGCTCTGTGCTGGAGAGAGAGGTCTGTTTGAGTGTGTCATGTGGCTGAGGCTGAGCCCGGGCCAGGGAGTGGGGTGTGAGATTGTTGGGATTCCTGGTTACTGCCGCCTGGGCCCACCTAATCCCCCTTCACTCCCCCATGCAGCCCTCCTCTCCCTATGAGCTGTGTTAAAGGAGGCCTCTCTGCCATCTTAGCCCCTGCTCCCTGCCACTCTCTAAATCAACCCTACTTCTCTCTCTTAGGCCTCATTTTCTTCCCCTCCCCTCCTCTGACCTCCCTTTCTCTCTCTGTCTGTCACTCTATCTGGCCTTTCTCTGCCTTCCTTCCCAGTCTCCCTCCTGTTGCCTCTTCCCTGATAAGTGGCCCTAAGCACACACTCAGCCCCTGTGTGTGCACCGGGCCTTAGCCTAATGGAGTGAGATAAAGCGACTAGAGTGCCACTCACTGTGCACTCTTTATGGCAGGGCAAGGCCGGTGAACTCACATTTGCATGAAAAGTCATGCTACTGAATTAGTGGATTTGACCTCTACTTTATTCTTTATTCGTATGTACCATTCCCTCAGAAACCAATTTGATTGAATGTTTTATGTTGTTTTGTGGACTTATATTGATATTTTTTTGATTGAAAACTTCTCATAGTCAGTCAACATTTACCTCAGGATGTTTGACCTGTTACACATCAAGTATTCACTATATTTGTCTGTGATTTTATTTACTTTATTCCTTGTTGACATTTTTAATGAGAGAAAAGAACAAAATAGTTTAACATGCACTTGTATCAATAATTTACTAATTTTATTTTAAAGCAAATGTACATATTACCAGAAAGTGATAAAAACATTAAATGATAAAGCTGTTATTCAAAATATATTTATTTTTGTCAACAAATCCCATGAAAAGAAAAACCAATAAGATATTAGGTCATATCTCAATACTTTCTGTCTTCTCTACCCTGCCTGTGACTCTCAGACTCAAGCCCATCAGTTCCTACTGAAATAAATCTTTGAAAATGTACACAAATATATAGTTTCATTTTTACAAAATGGGTCAGGAATTTCCTAAAATACTTGGGAATGCAAATTTTAGTGAATATTATTCAAACAGGAGTTAATGGGAACTATTTTGAACTGTGGTGACTGGTGTTGTGATTGTTTGTGGCGGGATAATAATAATAATAATAATAATAATAATAATAATAATAATAATAATCTTTATTTGTATAGCACCTTTCTATGTGGGATGACTCCAACTAAACTACAGTGCCCATGTTCCTGGTAATGAAGGAACATGTCACCCAGTGCATCTGTGTGGCTCTTTAATGTATTTTTAATCATATTCAGAGAACAGTGGAGGTCTTTGGCACAGAGGACTGAGCTATATCAGACAATCCTTTCGTAGTTTCAATGCTGCAGTGGTTTTGTTCTTTATTGACAATAAGAAAAGTGTAAAATACTGTCAGCCATACCCTTTATAAAACACAACGAAAACAACAACAATAATGAGCAAAATAAAATGAGAAAAAGAGAAGAACGAGCCAAACCTTCAATCTCACACCATTATAGACAACAACGATCAATAGCATGTATCAGAAGGCTCTTAAAAGATAATATTAACAATAATAATAACCAAAAATAGTGACCACTTTCAAAAGAAAATACCCAACTCTCAGTACAGTGGCAGACCAGGTAGGAAATTGGAAAATCAGGATATAAAGTGTTCCACAGCACCTCGTATCCAGTAATGAGACAAAATGGCCACTCTAAAAACATTATATGAAAGGCCTCTATTAATACAAATTAAGGACTTTCCATAAGGACTCTGTACTTTTCCAGGCTTGTGGAATTATGGAAAAGTGTGGAGTCCCTAAGGGAAATCCTGAATGAAAAGGGGCTTTTCATATCATCGACGTATCAATAAATTACAAAACGGAGGATTTCTCCTGAGGTAATAGTGGCCACCTGGATCCTGGTCAGTTTAGTTAGACGATGACGCAAACAATAACAAAACAATAACCACTGGCATTTCATAAAAGTGCATTCATTTTATATAGTGTTAACAGATGTTTTTTCAGGGGAGATGGATAACCTCTGTATAGATGATGACCAATAGTCAGCAAAATAATCTCTTTACTGACAAATTAAGAAATATATATTGATATATTCTTGGTGGAACTACAGGTGACAGTATTGTGGAGTCTACACACATACGCTGCTTTTCTCTGACAGAGGAAGCTGGGGCCGGGAGAAGGCACACAGTTTAATGAAATATAGCAGCTTAGAGTTCAAAGGCTCCACAGTAGGGCCTGTTAAGGGTAGGCCACGTGATGGAGATGTTTCCAGAAGCTTTATGACACTGGAGTAATTTCTCTCTGTTTCGTCCCTGTTCTTTTGATGAGGGGTCGGCAGGAGCCTGTTGTTCGGGGCCATTAGTGAAGGAAGCAGATTCACTGCAGCGACGTTATTCTGCTTTAATCAGACAGATCGACTGGAGCATCTTATTCTCTTTGCCTCTTTCTTCATATTCCACCCCCTCCTGCTGTTTCTCTAGTCCCTCATGTCACCCAATAGCTGCTCCTTTACCATTCCCACCACCGAAGCAGTTGCTATTCAGCCCACATCAGATGGGGCCGAAGAAAGAGCCATTGTCCGGGCTGGTCTTACCCCGCTCTTATCTATTGATTGGAAAGCCGAGAGGGGAAAATAACAGGTATTGATTACCACGCTGGGTGAAGTTGCTGGGCAGGACGTCTGGAGGGGTAAGAAAAGACGGCATTCTTCACCCTTGGCTACCCCGCTGCTGTCAGAACAGCCTTCACCGCCACTCCACATATCCCATCCCCTTTCACCCTGTCACTGCCGCCGCCACAACCTCCTCCCCTCCTTCCCTCACCTCGCCTCTTTTCTTGATTTGCCAAGGTGGCTCTCCCGACTCTCTTTCTCTCTCACCGTTTTATGCCGATTTTTATCTCTGCTTGTGAAATGTATAGCTGAGCGCGGCAGCAGGCTCTGAACAGAAGCTCTGGCCTTTCACACACTCCCCGAGCTGCAGAGTCTGCCTCGCCCCTCGCCTTCACCCAACCCCTCCAGTCTCAAGTAAAGTCACCAACTCTGGGTTTGGTTTCTAGCTTTCATGTAGTTTTCTGTGCTTTTCTTTTTACTTCTCTTCTGACTCGACTCACATCCATTTTGTTGATTTGTATTGTAAAAGTGTGCCTGAGGTTTTAAGAAATGCATGTTTGAGTATTTGCCTGGAAGGAAGCACAGGCTCCATTAAACGTCCTCTCTCTTATGTTAGAGGTCTGTCTGCTCTTGTACGGTCTGCTGAGCTAACACAGTGCTGCTGAGTAGGAGGAGGCATTCTCCAGCTTCTATCCGTCTCTCTGCCTCTTATCCTTTATGTAAATACTCCATATTGAGGACACACTCACTCAGATCAGTGTTTATCTAAGTAATGAATCATTACAATCTGGTAGTGTGCAAAAACCTTTTGATGCGCAAGAAGTTCTTGCATTTGGCTGGAGATTAAGGACCAAATCCTTTTTATTAGAACATGTTTACAGTGTTGTTTGAACAACTATCCTCTATTGGGCGGACGGTGTTGCGTGCATTATCACGTTGGTTAAGATCCAGGTGTTCGCTATTGGAGCAGCTGTCAGCACCCAAGCCAACCCTTTATTGACATGTTTGCAATGACTAGAAAGACCAAAGCACTTTGTATGGGAAGAAAAATGCATGTACACATCATTACAAACCCACAGGTGTTTTGTAAAAGAGAAAATAAATGAGGAGAGAGGTGCCAGCACATCTGAACATTGCTCAAGTCTGGCAGCCTTTGTAGTCTGTATTTTTTTTTTTGTATTCCCTCTTCCTAACATATTTCGCTCCATGGATGCCTGCAGCCAGATCAACAGTTCATTAACCCGCTCACAAGGTTTTGTAAAAAAAAAAAAAAAAAAAGGCTACATTTAGTCTGAATTACAAGAATGCCTCTTATTGAATGTGCCCCTTTCTCTTAAAATAATCCATCACCAAATTGAGCAAAGAAAAACAGAGCTAATTCTGAGAGTCGCCAGGCCTCCTCCTCTTCCTGCGCTATGAAAGATTCCATTCACACATGGAGCTCGGCTATAATAAGGAGCGCCGTACCAAACGCTGCAATACGGGAAAGCCCATATGGTCATGTGTATCATTTTCCATTTACAGACCAGCTAACAATTCTAACAATTTGAGTAAAATCGTCTGAAACACTCACCAGTTTGTCATAAATGGTGTAGATTCCCGCTCATCACCACCATATTGCTTAGTTCAGCAACCACGAAAGAGAGCCTCAGAGGGCTATGCATCTTGTAATCGAGCAGATAAGACAACAATTTTTCTCAGAATTAGACAGATTTTTTTTTTTTTTTTTTTTTTTACAGAGGGCCACTGTGTGGTAGTTTCTGAGCTTTCAACTCCAAGGTTAAGAGAACCTGTCCTTGAGAGGGAGGAGGAGGGTCCCGATTGAGGAAAGGAGGATGGTCATGCACACAGCACAAATACTTATTAAGTTATTCAGACGATGTCCTTGATTTCAGCACCTCTTCATGCCTTGTTTTTCAAAAGGACTTCAAAGGTTTTTCAAGAGCGGAGATGGAGGGAGGAAATCATTTGTAGCACATTCCTTGCGCTTGGAGCACCATTCAAAGTTTTTTTCTGGAGTCGCCCTGAATAACCCAAGTTCAAGGTCACATAGGCTTTTATTACAGTTAAAGGAATAGTTATTGGAAATATGCTTTTTTTGCTTTGTTTTTTTCCCCACCAAGATTTGGCTAGATGAGAAGATTGATTGACCAGTCTTTTACCTAAATGTCAAACTATTCCCTTTAGGGCTGTCGGTTGATTAAAGTATTTAATCATAATTAATCGCACGATCATCCATAGTTAATCGCGATTAATCACAAATTTGTAAAGTATTTAATACACTTATCAACATGAGAATCGACAAATATGCTGCTTTATTCAAATATATGTATATATTTATGATTGGAAATTAATTAATAACAGAAAACAATGACATTTCATAGGTAGGTTCTGCATTTAGCATTTAAAAATATGCTCAAATCATAACATGGTAAACTGCAGCCCAACAGGCAACAACAGCTGCCAGTGTGTCAGTGTGCTGACTTGACTATGACTTGCCTCAACTGCATGTGATTATCATAAAGTGGGCATGTCTGTGAAGGGGAGACTTGTTGGTACACATAGAACCCATTTACATTCACGCATCTAGAGGTCAGAGGTCAAGGGACCCCTGAAAATGGCCATGTCAGTTCTTCCTCACCAAAATTTAGCACAACTTTGTAGTGTTATTTATCCTCCTTCCCAATAACCTATATACAGTGTGGATTGTATAGTTTTATATGATACCAGTATCTACACTCTACACTTTAAACTGAGCCCACTGCAACCTAAAAATCGCAAGTTTCATGAATGCGTTAAGGAAATTATTGACACATTATTATTGTATTAACATTGACAGCCCTAATTCCTATACATGATTAACAACAGTCACATGGCAAAATGAAGAAGCATACTTAAAGACATCACAGTCTACCAAACAAACACATCTATCCAAAGTTTCACTGCACCTCCAACAGAAAGATATCTGATCATATCAATAATACCAAAAAACTTTACTTTTAAGAAGCTTAAAAAGACATTTAATGAAGGATCGCCACTAGAAGGCGGATGTTAAGTGTACGATGAGAGTCAAATGCTCTGCAAACACTATGAGAGGTTTTGTTGTGCACCGTTGTATATTTTTACGAATGGAAAAGAGAATTTAGATGTTGTCTCTTTTCATTTTCTTGAGAAGAACATAACTTAAGAAATATCCCTCCCGCTTTCTGGATTTTTTTGTATGACAGATGCAGCTGCTGGGTCAGCAGCAGAGGCACTGCTAAACCTTTGACATTAATCTTGTTTTTATACGTCAGTTCCCTCCGTTAATCCAGAAGGAGCACATGGCTGAGCTGCTTGCGGCACCACAAGTCAGAAGAGATAACTGAAGCCTATTTGTTCAAAATTTGGCAGAAAAGTTTTTATGTTTTTACAAGTCTAGGATCAATTCAGTCCAAATGAGCTCCAGCAGCCCCAAGCCAACGCTGTGACCTGTTTGTGTTCATAGAGCAGTCAGTAGAGTCAGAAAGTGAACAGTGAGCGCCTCTGTTCTGCTTTCCTGGTAGCAGGGGAGTGAGATATAGGCCAGCTGACAACAGCCAAAAAAACTGTGGTCACTTTTTTTCCACAGACATAAACAATGACACTTCCAATTTCCTGTGCATGCTGTGGACCAGGAAAGGCCATCCACAGAGAGGAAGGAAAACTCTGAGTTTGTGTGTGTGGGTTCATGCATGGTTGAAAAAGACATAGAAACATAAAAAAGAGGGAGGTTTTCATTTGTTTTACACTAACAAGTGTCACATTTTCCCACTGAGTTTAGTGGCATCATCATTATTATTATTATTTTTAGAAAATATGAGTGAGTCCAGATTTTTTTTAGCATTGAAGGTCATGTGCCCAGCAATCCAGATGTTGTACCTTCAGCTGAGATACATCTGTTGGCAATGTGATGAATAAAACAACCAGATGGAGTTACCTGTGTCACCTTCCCCCACTGCAGCTCCATCAGTATAATGATCTTCTTGTTTACCATATGTGTGAAATGCACCAAAGGAATGTGACTGTGTGTGTTTGAGCATGTGTATAAGTGTTGAGAGAGGCCGTGTGTACTTACCCTCCCCATTGTTTTTACTGCTACCAGACCGGCCATTTGTTCTGAGGCACAGACTGTGTACTTTTGCAGCTATAGGGTTTGGTTGCATTTCCTCCCCCTCTTTCACTCCCCCAATCTCCTGTTTCTCTTCGGTGTCTAGTCTGCTCAGTACTTCAGGGTTTTGTTTAGTTTTTGGTGGGGAGGGGTGGGGTTAGTTGAACGCCGGGTGCTGTGCGAGCAGCGGCGCAGGCCTCCTAACACCATCACAGGGTGTTTCGGCCCGCTCCACTTCACCAGATCTGAGGGAGCAGACCTGAGCCAATTAAGAGCAGGGAGAGCAGGCTGCTGTCCGTCTCGCTGAGACCCGCCCCCCTCATCGCTTTGATCTCTGGCACGCAAAAAAACAGAGCCAGAACACTTTACCCTCTCTGTGCAGGCAGTGGACGGCCGGGCTTGTCCAATTATTACAATCTGGTTTCAACATTTCTGGGTAATCAGACAAAAAGATGACAAATTACCTCCATCTCATCTCATCCATCTGCCCACATCTGAGCTGTTTTTAGACCTGTTTTTAGGCAGGGAAACTTGCTGATTCCAGTACACTTTTGTTAGTTAAGCTGCCCACTCTTATGTTCAAAAAATCTTTTTTGCATTTGGTTAGTAATCCAATTAAATTTTGTAATATTTTTGCAATTGTTGGATATGAAGGAGGTGCCTCTCTGACTATACTGTAACTAAAAACTAAAACCTACAATGACTGCTTCCTGCTTAATCATGCTTATTTCATAAAATAATTTCTCCACTGACGTTCCTAATGTATGGAGTTGTTCTGATACCGATACAAGTATCAAAAAAGTGTCTGACGCGCCCCAAGATTCAGGGTTGGGTGTTGGCGAGTATACCACTCACACAAGTACAGGTATCGGAATTGGTATCAGGAAGATAAAAATGGTATTGGAACATGTCTACTAATGTACGCACCCTGTTGTTTTACCTGCCATTTAATAGGTGAGGTGAGCTTCCAACAAATTTCCTTCTAAAATTTTGATGGGTTTCAATGGAGACTTTAAAGGAAAGTGGTCTTGGTCAGTAGTTCCCAAACTGGGGAAAGGACAAGAAAACTTGAGATTCAAAATTCAGCCTTGATCTTGGAAAAATCAGTCGATAAAATCTATTTCGCTGTAAGGTCCATTCAGCAGCTGTTCTGGAGATTTTGATGGAATGACACGGCCTTCATCAGCAGATGGAGTTTTACTGCTGTCACAAAAATGCATGTTGATGTTCACATTTCCATTCCTATGAGCACTTTAAGGATTTCTCGTCCATGGTGGTTTAAAAGTTTAGATTAAAGCTCCAGATCAGCTACTGATGGCTACCTCACATGGCAGCTAGAAGATTATGCAAGAATCGTGGGATAAAATGTCACATGAAAATCCATCTTGTCAGGTTTCAAGTAATGCGTTTGTGTCTGGCAAGCCAGTGCACGGACCAATCGGCACCTGTGAGGAGCTACTGGCAGCTACAGGTGTGGCTTAGGTGTGAGTGACATGGAGCGGTGACAGTTCAAACAACAATGGCAGCTCCTGAAGAGGTTAATGTAGCTGCAGTATCATCGGTTATGTCAGAACTGGAGATTATTTCTTCATTGAAAGAACAAAGAACGGTGCCGAATGCCTTTCTCAATGAAAAGTGGCTGACTGCTGACTGGCTTCAGCAAACGTTTGATTGACAGAAGGTTCATCCAATCACCTGCCAAGTATGTTTTTGAAAGTGCCTGCCCTTTTCCAAACAGTTTCCAGTGTTCTGTGTTATTGACCATCTGGCGGGTCAGGTTAACTGAATGGAGCTTACGGTGAGATTTTTTTTTTTGCCAACTAAAAAAAAAACAGATTTCAGCCACAATTTATATTTATTTTTCTTTATTTTTGAATAGCACCTTTAAAGTAAACACTACCTCTAAAGATGATCAAAACTTAAAAAAAACGCTGAAAGAAAAATCAACCTTCGACTGAACTGGTTACAACTGGAAGAGGTTGTGCAACCTGAGACGATGGGTTTCAAGTTGAAATCACATTGTTTAAGAGGATCGTATACACTCAATGGCCACATATTTAGGTACACCTTGCTAGTAAAAGGTCAGACCAGGCAACGTTTTTCCAATCTTCTATTATCCAATTTTGATGAGCCTGTGGGAATTGTAGTCTTAGTTTCCTGTTTTTCACTGACAGGAGTGGCACTCGGTGTGGTCTTCTGCTGCTGTAGCCCATCTTCTTCAAGGTTCGACGTGTTGTGTGTTCAGAGATGGTGATCTGCATCCTTGGTTGTAACGAGTGGTTATTTGAGTTATTGTTGCCTTTCTATCATCTCCAACCAGTCTGCCCATTCTCCTCTGACTCTCACATCAACAAGGCATTTTTATCCACACAGCTGCTGCTCACTGGATATTTTCTGTTTTTCAGACCATTCTCTCTAAAGCCTAGAGATGGTTGTGTGTGAAAATCCCAGCAGATCAGCAGTTTCTGAAATACTCAGACCAGCCCGTCTGGCACCAAACAACCATGCCACCTTCAAAGTCACTTAAATCCCTGTTTTTCCCCATTCTGGTGAATGAAAAAATGGTTGTACAGTCATACACCTGTTTGTCTGCCACAGTTATTAAAATGTCATTCAAGCTGCTACGTTGCATTGCCAATAGTAGAAAAGGAAAACATCAACCCAAAGTGGAACAACTACAAAAGGGAGCAAAACAACTTTCCTTGCACTGACAATGTTGAGTACATACAAGTCATGTAGGGGTGTTACAATAGAAAGAAATGGGCACACGATAAGCAGTCTATTAAGCTTTTAGAAACTAGACTTGGCTTTAAAAAAAAAGAATGAATAACAACAGAAAGAAATAAAAATCTAAAATTTTACAATGAAGTTGTCTTGATCACATCTACACGTCTAAATGCATTGAATTGCGGCCATGTGATTGGCTGATTAGCTATTTGTGTTAACAAGCAATTGAACAGATGTACCTAATTATGTGGCCAGTGAGTGTAGGTCAAAAAAGCTGTGAATCACTGGTCAAGATGATGATTCATTGTCTGTTTCACCCTGACAAGAATAAAATTGTGGGGAACTACTGTATATTTTTGATGTTTTTGGTACGAAAATGGTAAAAGATGTGGAATACCATCTACAAATACTGGTATCAGCCTCAGAAACTCATTTTCAATGGTTTCAAACAAATAATTTGCTTTCCTTTTAGGAAACCATATTAAGTTTTTCAAAACTTGATTTCACAAACTTCATTACTGTGTTTATGTGTCCTCAGGACCTCCACGGGTGTCTGAGAAGGTTGCTCACAGACAGATGGCCCGGCTCGGGAGCGCCATTAAGTTGCCGTGTCCAGTGGAAGGAGACCCTCCGCCACTCATAATGTGGACCAAAGACGGACGCAACATCCACAGCGGCTGGATCCGTTTCCGTATCCTCCGCATGGGCCTGAAGATCAAGGAGGTGGAGGCAGATGACACAGGGACCTACATCTGCAAAGCCACCAACGGCTTTGGTAGCGTTAACATCAACTATACCCTCATCGTCATCGGTGAGTGTGTCAAATTAGAGCATTTCTGTAAACTCAGCAGGTTCTTGAGATTGGATAATTGAGGGTCTGTAAAATGTGTCACTCTTGTTAAAAATTCAAGCTTGATTCAGCATATATCACGCATGAAGTCACCTGCCTGGTAACTAAAACCAGAGGCCATGGCCGTGAGTCACCCCCCTGATTTGTACGATCAGACTGCATCATCTTCCGCTGTGGTGTTTGGGAGCCATATTTGTAACACTTTCCTGCAGCCAGTTCAGATGTTAAAAGACAGCATCGCTCCCAGAGGTCGAGGTCTAAAGCAAGTGGATTTATTGAGGTTTAGTGGTTGATCCTCTCATCTATTGTATGTGTTACAGCCCCTACCTCTCCCTGCCCAAAGTCAACAACAGCATGGGATATTGTTTCATACTACTTCATCCTCTGTGACTCAATTGGATCTCAAGCTCTTCCCTTTCCTTAGGCTACACTCTGTGGAGGCAGGAGGCCTGTATCTCGGCAATAAGAAACATATTCGGTGTAATAGTGCCGGTTTGTCTTCTGACTCTAGCACAGTGCTTGAATGGGGCCTGGAGGATTAAGCCACAGTGTGACCCAGTGTGTTACTCGTTTGTGCGTGTGCATACAGTGCATTTCCTCTGCGCTAGAGCAGAGCATGATGAATGAGCGGAGTGGAGCGTGAAGGCTGTGTTTAGTCTAATTACTCTAAGATGCCTAATTAGGGCCAGAGTCTGTGCTCTCTCTCTCTCTCTCTCTCTGGCAGGAGGAGCTGCAGCCTGGTCTTGTGACAGCCAGGCTTCAGATGAAGAGCCATAATCAGGCAGATGTGGAAAACACAGAGCACTTCAGAAAGCAGTGCTTTTTGTAGTGAAGCATGCTCATGAGTTGGGAATAGTCTGGACCAAAGTTTATTTTAGGGTCCCCTTCAATATGATGTTCCCAGTGAGTTCAAAGAGAGGGTGTCTGCTGATTGTGGTAAAATGAAAGGTTGGAGATGAAGGCACAGAGCCAGCTATAATGTCAAGGTTCATACTACAGTTGTGCTATATAGTAACAAAGTCAGACGTGGCTATGTCTGCGTCTACATTGCACTTAAAAGGACTTTTTATATACTCTAAACACATCTTTGTGGAGCATATTCAGAATCAGTCATGTGATGGATAACAACCACTATGTCATTTTAAGTTTGTTTCAAGGCTCGATTGATTGGATACTGTCACAATCATTTTGACGTGATGGAGTTGGTCTATTTAATGTTTTCCCACTCCAGAAAGTAAATTTCAAGGGGAGTGGAGTCGATATGAATGGAAACAAAAGAGCAGCGTCATGGCGTCTTTTTAGGGTTGTAAGATGAGATTTTATTATAAAATGTGACATAAAATATCAGTTAAATAAACTAGAAAGGCAAGTGCTCATTTATGAAAATTCAGTTTGAAATACTGAAATAATTAGAGTTGAAGTGGCAATCAAAATAAAAATACTGAAAGAAGGTAAAATGGAAGTGGTAAAAAGAGTTTCACTTCAAGTGTAAGCACTAATTGAAGTTGAAGTGAAAACCAATCGAAGATTCAGTAGAAGTTCAAGCACTGAAAGGAGTTGAAATGTCAATGTTTGACTAGGACGTGTTGATTGAAGTGGATGCCATGGATTATTAGCTCAGGAACTGTTATATTAAAGGAACAGTGTGTAACATTTTGGGGGATCAGAATTAGCAGAAATAGGATAATATTCATAACTATGTTTTCATTAGTGTATAATCGCCTGAAACTGAGAATCCTTGTGTGTTCATTAGCCCAGAATGAGCCTTCATATCTACATAGGGATCGGGTCCTTTTCACAGAGTCCGCCGTGTTGCTCTGCCATGTTTCTACAGCAGCCCAGAACAAACAAACCAAACACTGGCTTTAGAGAGAGCCTTACAGATATTTACATTACCTGAAGGCCATCGTAGTTCTCCAATACGCTTGTGAAATTGCTGTAACGTGAGCTGCAGAGTGCAGAACCGTCATACCGCCAGCTGCCGCATGACTTCCTTTACTCCTAAAGTAGTGTTATTATGGTAAGGATGAGTGAGGTGAACGGTTGGTTGCAATCTGCAACTACACCACAAGCTGTCGCCAAACTGCGTGTGCTGTACCTTTTAAAACGTTACATTAAAAAAGTGGGTTCATGACTATCACATGATGCTATCACACTCTCAAGTGTTGTAGTAAGTTATTGTTGTTGTTATTAAGCAACATTTTGGCCTGTTCAGAAATGGAGACCTGATTTCTGCTGTGCTTCTGTTGACCTGTACCTGCAAATATGCTGAATGCACACAGGTACTGAATAATAACTACAAATCAGCTAGAAACACTGTTGTTATTGTTCAGATTCTGATAAAGACGTTTCAGAGAAAAGACTTCATCATCTAATGATGTGATTTATTTTCTCATCCCGAGGACGAATAGAAATTAGTTTGTGTTGTGACATTCTTAGAGGCCTTCGTAACCTGAGGAAGAGCTTTCACAAACATAAGCAAATATGGGAAAAAATGGTTCATCACTACTGAGCTTGTACATGCATGTGTGTGAGAGAGACATGTGAGACAGCTTATTTATTTAAATAAATATTGTACATGCACATGGAATTTGTTTTTGGATTAAATACTGATGCTGGGAGATATCGAATGATGATTTTGATAATTACAGTACCTGCACTCACACACTCACATACAGAAGACACGATAAGCCAATTCATCTCCATGATAGATAACAAGGTTTTCCCTGCGGTGTGTTTATGTGACAGATCATTTGTCTGGTTTTTGGCTTCTGCTGCAGTGCAACTGAGTGTGAATGAAGACTTCGATGAAGACCGTTTAAGACTGATGTGATGAAGCTGGCAGGGATCGCTGGGAGATCAGTTCAACCTGACTGCATGTATTGCTTCCACTCGTTGATTACGTTAGGAAAAAATTACCATTGGAAGTTCAATCATTATTCTTTCTTGGAAGCACATTTCCATGAGATTTTTATCTCTTTTTATCTATGAGTGTTTTTGCCCTTTATGGAGTTACTTGGAGGCTTTCTGGCCTGACTCTTAATCCTAATCTGGTTTGTTCCATTTCCTAGTTGTCCTCTGGTGGTGGTGAGTGCGTGACCGACCGACCCTAGACGCTCAGCAGCCAGTCTGCATCTCAGAAGAACACCCCCTCCCTTCTTTCTGCCCTCTTGTCCATCATCCCATTAGGCACTGGCGGGCCATCACCGCAGCGTTTGTTTTTATAGATAATTGTTCCATCAGGGCTGCTTTGCATTCTGGGTGCCTTTTTGCTACAAAGATTAGGGGGCCTCATTGTCAAAATACTTCCAGGATTGAAGTCAGTTTAATACAGCCAAATAGTCTGCAATTATCATGAGCAACATTTTCCATTAACGTTGAATCACCTAATTGTATGCATTTAGTTGTATGCTGTAGTGACCTGCTGGGAGGCCCATTGTGTTGCTCAGAGAGATCAGAGGAGAGAGATTATTTATCTGAAATACTGCAAATGAGCGGTAACTCACAGCATAGCTCCACACACAGTATCCATCATGTGAGTTTATTATTTTTGCTGGATCACAGAGTGAAAAGTAACTGCAGTCGGTTATAGTTGCCGGTCAGGGGAGAGGGGTCGACAAAATCCTGGCAGCTGTTCAAGTTCAAGGCCCAACGTGGAGAGCATAACTTTTAAACATCGCCTGGGACCCAGCAGAGAAGCCAAGCCGAAGAAAGACAGTAAGATAAAGAGACAGAGAGGACTTGAGAGAGTGAGGGGTTTTACAGGGTGATGTAAGAAGGAGGAGAAGGAGGAGGAGGAGGGGGGTTCCACTTCAGCTGGAGAGATATCCCTCCTCCCATCTGCCAGCGGACAGCCTGTCCTCCCCTGAGCTATCTGAAGAATCTGGTCAGTCAGTGCAACATGGCGCCTCCTCAATCCCTCCAGCTGGCTGTTTGGGCCCTGTTTGGGGTGGTCTCTTGACAACTGGCCCCATCAGCCCCACCAGGACAGACCAATGCATGCAGCAACCTCCCGGTCCTCAGCTGCTCAGTCTGCAGCAGGCTTCAAATTAGCATTAACATGGGATTGTCATATTAACGTTTACATGACTGGATTTTAATGTTTATGTCTGCTCAGATAATATATTACAGGGCTAATACAGGGCTGGCGGTGCTCATTATTTCTACATGGAGATTCTGGCTCTTGCAGCACATTTTTCATTTCGTTTCTCTCCGGAGACGTTGTCAGGCCAACTGTTGGATAAACTGCCCCGTGTGTGACTGATCACATGTGGTAGCTGTTTGGAGATTTCCAGCGTGTGATGCAAGGCCACTGCGCATAACTTTCCCTGGACATTACAATGTCCCCAACAACATCTGGAGCTTGTTGTGACCTCAAATCATCCAGCCTTTTCCTGTGCTTCAGCTGGCACAGGAGGCCAGCAGAGAGAGAGTGTAGAGACCTGTTTCCTGTGGCTGGATTTGTGAATGAAGTGGGAGGGGATGGCGTCAGACCCTAAACACTGTAGCGAGACCATGAATGGATTTAAGTTGTATGGAAGGACACTGATTGCATTTTAAACAATCTGATACTTCCACTTGCATGAGTGTGCACTTGAGTAATGACTCTTCTGATTGAATTTCCGTTTACATAACCAACCTTTGATTTCATACAGTGCATCAAGTATATGCTGTTTGATTCCATAATAAGTTGCAGCTTTTACTTACTTTCCAGTACACAAGAACATGCCTCTCAGTCACTTCTCATTTATTGAATATTTGATTTTTCAATCTTCCAAAAATAGCAATCATATGGCAGCCATGATACCTCGCCCCTGTCTGTAGTCTAGAGAGCCAATATTGTGTAAAGACAATAGTGGCAAGGAATAGCTTTAACAGGACCGATATATAAAGGGTGCCATTGTTCCCTAGAATCGCCTAAAAGTAGAGAGGAAATAGATTCAGGAAAAAAAAAAAAAGTCAAAAAGAAAACCCCGGCAGTGTGGGACCGTGTTCTGTTTGGATTGGGAGGTTCAGGAACCGGGAGGAATGTGGAGAGCCCAAGTGAGCAACAGAGAAATATTTCTTCCAGTGGAGGCTGTTTTTTAAAGGAATGGGTTATTATAGTTGGCCAGTTAAACCCCTTCAAATAGCCATGACATCATGGCTGGGCTTGGTGCTGCAGGGGACAAACAAAGGAGGGTTTGTACCCAGAGAACCCTCGAGAGCTTTGAGGGTTTCGGGGGGACTCGGAGGGAGGCAGAACGAGGGGGTTAGAAGTCACATCTGGCCTCTTTACCTGACCCAATCAAACCCTGAGAGGGAATCAAGTGTGCTAAACTGCATCTAGAAAAAGCCGACTTGAGGCTGCACTGAACTCAAAATCAAAAGTAGGTACAAAAGGTACAGAACTGGCTGGTAGGTTTCTCCATTATGCATTGCAGTTTACCTGTGATATTGTGTCCATCTTTCCCTTGACTTATGGTTGGTAAGTTTGTCAGAAAAGACTTAGACTACTGTATTTAATGTGAAGTGACAGCTCAGTAGTATCATATGAAATAATTTAACAGCAATCCTTCTTCAGTAATCATCTGCATAATGTCTCTTCCTGCACAGAGTGGCAGATATTGGCGAAGAACCTGATCTGCTCCGTTAAGTCATCAATGCTTAACTCGAAAAGTCGATACGCATCACAAACTGTCGATTAGGTTTCACTCATTATATTTTCCTCTAAGCCCTGTCTTAGCTCCGCTGCATGATGTCAGCCAATGACATAAACTCCACAGCTGTCTCCTGGAACTAGGCTTATGAAAACTGATCATATTACTTTGAAATGCTGCAGAGTATGACCCGAGCGTGCACCCCGCTCAGAGTAGCCTATCTATAAATGCTAAATTTACTCCAACAGAGCCAAGAACACTTTGCTGGGTCTGTTTGGTGTTGGGTCACTGCTGTAAGAGCTGTGACGGTGATGCTGTTAACAATAAAGAGTGGGATTCTAATGGAAAGCTAATACAGGCTTAAAAAGTAGCAATATACCTACAATACCACAGTGTGCTCTGCCCTTAAAGGACCAGTGTGTAACATTTAGGGGGATCTATTGGAATATAATATTAATAAGTATGTTTTCTTTAGGGCTGCACGGTGGTGCAGTGGTTAGCGCTGTTGCCTCACAGCAAGAGGGTCGCAGGTTCGATTCCGGCTTGGGACTCTTCTGTGTGGAGTTTGCATGTTCTCCCCATGTAAGCGTGGGTTTTCTCCGGGTACTCCGGTTTCCTCCCACAGTCCAAAGACATGCTGTTTAGGTTAATTGATGACTCTAAATTGCCTGTAGGTGTGGATGTGAGCGTGAATGGTTGTCTGTCTATATGTTGTCTGTCTCTATGTGCCCTGTGATGGACTGGCGTTGTCCAGGGTGAACCCCGCCTTCGCCCTATGCCAGCTGGGATCGGCTCCAGCCCCCCGCGACCCCTAACGGGACAAGCGGTTGACGATGGATGGATGTTTTCTTTAGTGTATAATCACCTGATAATAAGAATCGCTGTGTTTCGTTACCTTAGAATGAGCTGTTTATATCTTCATAGGGAGCAGGTCCTCTCCACAGTCTGCCATGTTTCTACAGTAGCCCAGGACGGACAAAACAAAAAGCATTAGCATTTTCCTGCTTGGGCCAGAGTTGACCGTCGCCACCACTCTCTCCCTTGCTTTACCACTCACTTCCCACCTACACACACACGCACACAGACACACACACACACACTCACATACTGGCTCTGCTCCTAATGGCTTCAAATAGGGCATTTGCATTTTTTCATTGGTCACCTTGGCTCTCCAACACGCTTGTCACACAGGAAAAGCTTTAGGTGGTTGCAATCTCCTCATCTCACCGCTAGATACTGCCAGATCCTACACACTGAACCTTTAATGCTACCATACATAAAATGCATTTATGGTAATATAAGAAGCATGAGGTCGACAGTAAATTACAATTTAATGCATGATACACACACCTACATACACCTGATTGTTTTGTTTGGCACTCACCTGTTGATGAACTGTTGTCCTGCTGTGTTAACAGATGACTCCGGTTCTGCTAAAACTGGACCTGGAGCAGCTGAGGGAGCAGAGGCTGACCTGGGCACTGATGGATCAGAAAAACTTGGTAAGAGTGAGAATTGGCGTGCTATCAATGGTGCAGTGGTGACTTAACCAGACCATACCAGTGGTTCTGTATGTTTTATCCTATTTACTACAAATCAGTTAAACATTTTGGCATGTATCCACTGATTATGTTTCCTCCTCTGTCCCATAAAGTGCGTCCCCGCTTCAGCCAGCCCGCTAAGATGAGAAAACGGGTGATAGCTCGTCCTGTTGGCAGCTCAGTGCGGCTGAAATGCACGGCCAGCGGAAACCCTCGACCGGACATTGTGTGGCTGAAGGACGACAGGCCGCTTACTGAGCAGGAGGTCGGCGAGGGCCGTCAGAAGAAGTGGACTCTGAGTCTGAAGAACCTGACGCCGGAGCACAGCGGCAGATACACCTGCAGGGTCTCAAATCGGGCCGGGGAAATCAACGCCACGTATAAAGTTGAGGTCATACGTGAGTATCCCGCAGCGAGGCTGAGCTCATACCAAACATATTCACCTGGAAATATTAATGAGGCAGAGATAGTTCATTTAAATGATTACTGCAGTTTGTATGGATCATTTTTCTGATCTTTTATGCACTGCTGCAGGGAATTAAAACAGTGTAATCTCTGTAATAGTCCTTCTGATTTTGACCGAGGAATAACTGTAACCTTTAAAAAAAATCTTCTCTCTGATCTAGCTTCTCCTGACGTCTGATTGCGATCCGCAGGTCTTATTCATGTCCTTGCTGCATGGATGAATGTGCTTGTGTAATCATGTATATGAGAAGCATATTGAGGAAGCAGCCTTGAGACTGAGGGCTTGTGCCCTGGTGTTTGCATAGGAGGGGAGACAGAGAGAGAGAGAGAGACTGTTCAACTCAGAGACCCTCTACCCAATCTGGAGCTGATTAAAGCCCAGCTGTCTGCCAGACCCCCCCTCCTTCCCATGAGAAATGTGTGCTGTACAACCAGGAGCAAAGAAAGAGAGGAAACTAATCACACATACTTCTTGTGTTACATGTGGTATTCCTCCCTCTCTGTCAATTATAACTTCTAAGCCTGAGGCTAATAACGGTATGGACAACTAAGACCTCTTCTGTCTGCAGAAGGGCTGTCATGTCAAAAACTGTGTGTGTGTGTGTGTGTGTGTGGTGTGTGTGTGTGTGTGTGTGTGTGTGTGTGTGTGTGTGTGTGTGTGTGTGTGTGTGTGTCCTGACTGTTTCCCTCTGTGCGTTTACGCAGAGAGGACGAACTCCAAGCCTATTTTGACTGGCACTCACCCGGTCAACACGACGGTGGACTACGGTGGCACCACGTCATTCCAGTGCAAAGTGAGGAGTGACGTTAAGCCGGTGATTCAGTGGCTCAAACGCGTGGAGTCCAACGAGGAGAGTCGCTACAACTCCACCATCGAGGTGGGAGACCACCGATTCGTGGTGCTGCCCATGGGGGAGGTGTGGTCACGACCTGACGGCTCCTACCTCAACAAGCTGCTCATTACCCGTGCCAAGGAGGAGGACGCTGGCATGTACATCTGCTTAGGCGCCAACACCATGGGCTACAGCTTCCGCAGCGCCTTCCTCACTGTGCTGCCAGGTGAGGCCTGGGGAGTGTCTGTTTACAATGTACCACTCACACACACACAGCAGAGAAACAAAACAGCAGCTTGGATGACGATCTGTGCTATCAGTTTATATGTCTTATGTGGTTGTTTATTTTTAGGCATCTGCATTAGTGAACATACACAAATACATATACAGTATACTGTATATACACATACATACATAAACACAATAACATCAGAGGAATGTCAAACTGAAATGAAAGCTAGGCAACATACATATCGGCAAAAAGGACTAATGATGCCAACAAAGCGATGTTAACAAGCACAAATGTTTTGTTGTTACCTGATTTATGTCAGTTTTTGACATGTTTTGAATTCAGTTATTCTCCACCAAATAAATGAAAACTCGTCAAATTCAACAGTCAGTCAAGTTTTTTTAGTTTTTTTTTCTGTATATAAACTGAAGCAAATTGATGAAACTGTAAGCACGTAAGAGGTGAAACGATCAGTCAACCAAAAATAATCAACAATTTTGACTTTTGATTGATTATTTTGATTATTCCACACTAGCATGTTATTTAGTATGTTTAAACAGTGTGAGATTTGTGTCTGAAATCTTAGTATGAAACCAATAGGATGTGAAATGCATGCTATTGCTGGACACTATGGCAGCATAAATATAAAGCAACAACAACATTCATAAGGGACGTTGAAAGACAGCTCTGTAACATCAATAATGCTTCAACGTTTTGGTCACATGAGGTTGGCACGGGTTACCATGGTTACACATCTTCAACCTGCAAGGAGGCTTTCAGGAAGTGACATCATAAATTATTGCTTAGTGCGTCTGAACAGATACACGCTACTGTTAATTCACACAAAAGTATGTTGAACGATAGGACGCATATTGGGTATGTAGTATAATATGCAGACGAAGCCTAGGTAAGTCAGTTTTCAAGAAAAACAGTGTTTGGTGTTTTTTGCTTTGCAAATATGAAGATCTGGTTGGTTTTTTTTTCAGTTTTTAGTATCATTGTAAATCAAACATGTTTGATTTGTAACAATTTAACACAAAGTCCACTTACTCATTGCAGAGCCGTCAGTAGCATCTCGTGGTCTTCCCCAGTCATGACCTAAGTGTGGAAGTCGTCTTGGTTCAAAGGTTTTGGAGCGTTCAGACCTTTTATTGAGTAAATGCCGAATCAAAAGAATAATCAACAGAATTCTTGATCGTGAAAATGATCATTTATCTCAGTCCTTAAGCACTAGTAAGCGTAATGTCTTTGCCATCATTCGGCAAATATTCTATAATAACATTTCAGCACATTGTGATTCAAGTGTTCTGACAAATGGCTGTTTTCAGGATTTTAAAAAATCTATCCTGAGATGAGCAGCTTTAGCTAATCACAGGTCATTTCAGAGAGAGCTTTTCCTATTGGCTTTTCATTCAACAGAGACAAGCTGTCAGTCACTCACAAACTCTGACCAAACAGTCAAACATAGCTAAACAGTAACTACAAAATGTTTCTGAAGCATTTGAGGAGAGAAATAGTCATTACAGTAACAGAATATTGATTCATAATTGATCAGCGCTGCTTAGTTTGACCATTTGTTCAGAGTTTGTGAGTGATTGACAGCTGCTCAGAGACAGCAGACTCCAGATCAGCTCTGATTGGTTGTTTTCCTCCGGTCTGTTAACTCTTGCAGATGCCATTAGGAGCACCGGAGGACACAGAGACACATGATTTTTTACTGTTAAGATATAGTGACAGTTTACTTAAAAATAACAATTTTTAATCATATTTGCACTGCAGCTTTTAGCAACAGTCTCTTGCAACACTTTAAGCTGGAAATCTGTTATGATTTTATTTTGGCCCTCTTCTTTTGCAGACACAAAGCCTCCCATCATGCCCATGTTCTCGCCGACCTCAAGCTCCCTCCCCTGGCCTGTCATCATTGGCATCCCTGCTGGAATAGTGTTCATCTTTGGCACAGTGCTGCTGTGGTTCTGCCAGAGCAGAAAGCACTGTCCTCCTCCCAGCGCCCCAGCTGCGGCTGCGCAGGTACTGCAGAGCTCGCACCGGCTGCCTTATCGAGAGCGGGACCGGGGCTGCGTGGCTGCGTCCTCCGGCTCGTCCAGCCCAGAGAAAGACTGCATGAGCATGAACTATGAGGAGTACCTGGCGCAGCAGCAGCTCCTCCTCGCCCAGGGAGGACCAACAATCCCCCCTAAAATCTACCCCAAAATCTACACTGACATTCACACACACACTCACTCTCACGTGGACGGAAAAGTACATCAGCATCAACACATTCATTTTCAGTGTTAGCCCGAGTGCCAAACATCCCCACTAACTGTCCAGTATCCCAGAGGGACAATGGGCTCTGGACTGAACAGCAGCTCCTGAGCAACATTCACCTGGCATTATTAAAGACTCTTCTCATGGCTGGAGGTTGTTGGGAGAGTGCATGTGGGAAAAAAAGTGGCCAGTGATACAAACCTCGTGTTTTACATCCAAACTTCTATATTTGGTGCTTATTTTTTTACCTGTCAGATTCTCACACCACTAAAATCCATTAATCCTTGTTGTGCACTTAATACAAAAAGGACAAGGACATTTTTGCGTGTGAGTTTTATCGCAGCTATTCAGGCCAGCTGAAAGGTCTTCCTCAGCAGCAGAACTTTGCATTTTCCTACTTGAGGTGTAGCTGAATATGGAGGTTAGGTTTTACCTTTCACTTATTCAGCTGTTGGAGCGCAGGGGGCTCCGTATGTTCTGCCTGGCAATGAAGACGAAAACGGTACTCAAGATTTACAGAAGGGCTGGTTTTGTGCCCTACTCAGGTAGTCCTTTTGTTTGTTAAAGATGCATAATGTTTGGAATGCTGACCACTATCCTTTATATTACCTTCTCCATCCCTCACTTTTGTTCTCTGGCAAAAGTGATTGAGAGTAGGCTGAGTTTTTATGGCATGCAAACCTTGTCTGAGACTGCAAGGGATGTGAGAAATGTGTTTCCATGTGAACTGAATCGGTCTTCATTGTCATTTCAACTTTTTTAATGGTAGGTTCCCGTCATCAGTCAGTAGCATGTTGCAGAGGATGCCACCTTATCCACCCACAGTGTATGAAGCTGTAGTCATTTATAATCAAATTGAGTCATGAATATTTAATTTATTTTGCTAAAAAAAAAAATGTATCAAAAGTTTATTTTTCAGAGTAAGGCGTTTTACATATCTATGTAATGTTATTAAAGTATACTGTCGTGGATAGTACATTTTCAGTACTTTGTCACCCAGTTTAATCACATTTAGTTCATGCCAATATTTAGGTGTTTCTGTATGTTAATTGGTTATATTTGACAATCTTGTATGATGTATTCTGTTCAAAGCTCAAAAACTAAAATCATATAAAGTTTGATGGTTTGGTAGTTTGATTAAATGACCTGAAACACAGAGATTAATGCATTTGTTCAGTCCGTGAATACTCTCGCTTGTTACCGAAAGCGTAGAAGATAACTTCAGTGGCGGTCCTACAACATACAGGCCGAGTACAGACAGGTCAGCTTTCTCCCTTTGAGAGAGTTGAAGTGTCTGCTGAGGGTGACGCAGAGGGCAGCCAGCAGAGGGACCAAGCTGCTGGGATGAATAGATACAGACACAAGAGCAGTCTCAGTCCTTTTTAGATGAGTGATGGCCCCTGCAAGACTACACCAAGCGACCAGCATCTTTTCCCATTTAAGTGACTCGACCACCCCCACCCACCCCTTCCCCGGTCCGCACTACCACCTCATTCAACTCCAATCTAGCTAGGATTTCCTTTCACCGTTTAGGAAGTGCATTGTCCTGCCTCTGGGAGTGATGTGACAGGACCCTGTGATTGCTCAGGAAAGAAGGGGGGCATTGTATCAGGTGAGCTCTTGTTTTGTTGTAGGCACTACAGGATGGGGATGAGCTCTGGCTCCAGACAGATGAGGGCTGAGTGCACCGACTCGCTTTGTGTGTTTAAAGTAGAGATCCATGCACAGAACTTAACTTTATTTCAGGCTTCAAACAGCTATGTTACTTCCATATTCATAAACAATGATTCAAATCCAAAACCCAGATGACAAGATTCAAAACATTACGAAGGCAAAGACTGCCCTCTAGTGGTTTGGAGTCATACAGAAATTAGACATTAGTCTAATGATTATTAAAATTGTAAATCTTCTTTATTAACTTTACAGTATTATAAGAACACTGACAGAGACAAACAACATACTACACAAGAAAATGATCTGGACGCCAACAAAGAAACATATACAGTATTAATAAAAGAGCTCAACCCTTCTGGACGTTGGTGATAAGTTCGTCACACAGTTTGGTGAGCTCTTCAGCCTCCTTCACCTGCAAAAGACAAATATGAAGATACTGTTTTACATCTCGTCTTAACTGCAAATACACACCAGCTAATCTAAGTCTTCACTCACCTTCTGGTCCAGGCTCTTCTCCAGTGACTGCACCTTCAGCTGCTCCCGTCGCAGCTGGGCTTGAAGTGCAGACACCTCCGCCTTGTTCTTGGACCGCACCTCAGCGATCCCTTCATTTGCCCTGGAGAAGAACAGCAAATGTCAGACACCTCTTTCAGTATTGCATTTTACATTATCATCACAGTGGAGTCAGGTTTCTTACTGGCAAATCTTCTCCTCAGCGTGGGCTTTGAGGGTCTGGTAGCGCTGCTCCTCCTTCTTGATCCTTGCCAGATAGTCCTGAGCGCAAGCTTTCAGAGTCTCTTCGTTCTGTACAGAAATAATAATTAATTAAATTAAATTACATTAATTAAATAAAATAATTATCCAAATCTTGAAAAGTATTGAGTGCCAGGCAGCAAGAACAGCAAGAGTAAAATCTTCGGCACAGATAAAGTGTATTCTTTATTATATTGAGCAAACAAACAAACGCGTTTCGGCAATAATGAGGCTGACGAAGGCTTATTTCTGAAACACATTTGTTTGTTTGCCTGATATAATAAAGACACTTTATCCGTGAGTGCCGGAGATTTTGTCCCTTCTACAGAAAACAATTAACCAATCAAACTGCTAGAAATTTCATCCATTTGTGGTTTATGACAGGTTGGTGTTTTCTAACCTTTTTGTAGCCCTCAACCACATCTTTGTACTTCTCCAGTCTCTTGAAAAGGTCGGAGAAAGATCTCTCCATGGTGTTCAGGTCGCTGGCCACCTGCTCCTTCTCCAGCAGAGCCTCGCTGAGCTTCGCCCGGGCCACCTCCCTCTCCGTCTCCTGATCAGCTGAATACAAGAAAAATTAAAGCTCCTGTTAATACACCATTACATCAGTAATCCTTAAGACTGCGACATGTACGTAATTTCTATCAACTTACCCATCATTTTTGCAATCATGAGCTCAAATTCTGCGATTATTTTCCTGTGGGAGGCAAAAAAAAAAAAAAAAAAAAAAAAAAACATTCTCAAATGTCTTGAAACACTGAATTAAAATGACAAAAACCAAAACAAAAGTAAAACTTACCTCATTTCTTGGCCATCATCAAGCATCTTTTTATACTTTGCGCTCCATTGCTCCTCTTTTTCCTTTGACTATTACAGAAAATACACACATTAGCTATAAGGGCCTTTTCCAACCTGTAAGCTGTTTAAAAATCAGGGGGTGACTGTAGTTTTACTTAATTTTAAGCTGTGCAATCATTTGTGTTTTACAATGTCCTTTTTGTAGAAAACCATTTATTAAAAATAGATTTGGGAGCTGGTTTAATGATGGACTTCTGATGATCACAATTGCTACTGACCTGAATAATGTGCCTATTATACTACAGTACAATACATATCCCACTTTTTAATGGAATATTGATCTCAGTAAATGATGTAAGACTTTAAATAAACGATTCAGATGCCACAGAACCGAACAGAACTGTAAGTTACACAACAATCACTGACATTTGCCTGTTATCAAAGAAATGTGTTTATTAGATGCTTGTTTAATCCAGACTGCACTGTGGTTGAATCAGATTACTGTAAACTGTTCCAGGGATTGTTTGGAAAACCACACCATCAACACGGTCTGTATTCATCACATAGACCCAGACAAAAGGACTTCAGATGGAAAACCTTTTCCACTGCGGTTATTTGTCAAATCTCAAAAACACTGAGCAGGACATACTTCTGCCTGGACCCTGGCGATGGCTGCGTCCATGTCCTTCTGACTGTACTTCAGCACTTCAATGATGGCATCCTCTGTGTTTGCTGGCTGAATGAAAGGAGGGACGAGGTCTGCCAGGATTGGAGGAGCCTAGAGGACAGTTCCAGCGTAAATAAATCAAGTTAGGAGAAGCCTTGAATGTCATTTCCAACACTTACTTTTAAGAAAGATTACCAGGCACAGTCTAAGGTGGCATTTCCAGAGTGACTTACTGGTGCTGTAGCATCAAACAGTTTGAAATCATCCTTTTGTGGTCCACTTGCTGTATTTTCTGCCATCTGTGGAGTTTCAAGCCTGAGTTGATGAGAAAAAGCTGACTTGTGAAGTGGTCAAAGTGGTTACATTTCAGACAAATCTCATTTCGTTGAACAGGATATCCAACACGGAACAAATTCAGCTCTAACGTCCAGTGACGGCAGCAATCAGAGTGAGTGGAAACAGAAGTACGTCATACCGTGAGACGAAGGCAGCGGGGCGAGGGACGTGGGTCTGAGCGGCCGGGCCTGCAGACTTCTTGGGGCTCTCTCTCAGGAGGGGGTCAAATTTAAGGTACAAGGATTGTTTCCTCAATGCAGATTCCTTGAACTGCTGACACACAAAATGATTTAACATTTAAATGGTTAAATCATGCACTTACAGTCAAAATTGAGTCATTTAACATAGTTAAGTAAGTACTTACACTGCTGGACCCAAACTGTTCCAGGTAATCGATTTGTCCATCAAAGTCATTGGCCATGACTAGACACAGAGATAGTAGGTTAACATCAAAAAAAGCTTTCCATTTAATATTGTAATAATTATTTGACTCCTATGTTAGCACACAGCTCTAAAACTCCAGGTTAAGTCAACAGGAAAATTCACAGATCCTTGTGTTACGTTCAACATTTACTTACATAGAGTTCCAGGAACAAACTCGTCATTGAACTCTGACATGGCGGCCTGTGACTTCTGCTCAGGGAGACTCTCCACAGGTCGTTTAGCTTCAGCAGCAGCCTTGTCTTTAGCATCCTGTCATTTCATAATAACAAAATGTATTAGTGAAAAACATACGAACGAGGAAATGGAAAAATGGATTGAGATTGAATGAAACTGCATTACTCCTCTCAGCGCTCCAGGGTTGGGTTCTGCTGCAGCTGGGACACTCTGTCCAGCGCTACAGAGAGCAAAAGCATACAGTGAAATTAAGTGTTGCTGCAAGTGAAGTGTCCACTGTAAACAAATACTTGATATACTCTGATAACAAAAAGGTAAATATACCATGCTGGTGATACAGCTTCCTTCTCCACAGGCTCCATTTGCTCTGGAATTGAAGCTTCTGTGAGCACAGGGCCAGATTTCTTGCTACACTTTGGAGAGTTGGTCATGCTTGCATTTGTGCCAAAGGGATTGAAGTTTGGGTCATCGAACTTGTCAAAGTCAAACGAGTAAGACCCTTTGGGAACCGGAATATCAGCAACTTCGCTGACATCAGGCTTCGCCGGAGCTTCTTTTGGTGGCTTGATGTCACCCGCCGGCTTTCCCTCTTTAGGTTTTACACCAGCTGGCTTTTTGCCAAATTTCTTGGGTGGTGGTTTCTTTTTGACCTCGCCACCATCATCGAAATTGAACTCAAGTTTGACTGGTCCGTCCTTGATCGGGGCTTTGGCTGGCTGAGAGGTAGAATCAGCCGCTGAAGTTTTGGCAGCATTAGCCGAGATCGGGGCCACTGCAGCTATGGGCTTCATCTCAGGCTGAACCGGTGCCTCTTGAACAACATTTGTGGGTTTATTTTCCTTTATTTGTGTCTCCTCAACAGGTGGCTTAATGTCTGGCACCTTTCTCCCAAGGACAGGGGAATTCTGGATTTTAGAACCGCCGGTTTGGAAAGGATTGATTGCATCAAGGTTATCAAAATCCAAAGTGTAAGCACCTTTTGCTGGCAGTGGAGCATCTTCCACAAAACTGCCTGACACTTTGTCTTGATCGACGTTTGGAGACATTTTAGCAGGTTGTTTTTCATCAGGCGTGGCAGTGCATGAATGTTTTTCTTCGACAGCTGGGACGCTCTCGTTGGAGCTGATATCGGTGCAGATGTCACCCGGTGCCAGCGCCTCTTGAGCCACCTCAGGTACCTCAACATTTGTGGGTTTATTTTCCTTTATCTGCATCTCCTCAACAGGTGGTTTAATGTCTGGCACCTTTCTCCCAAGGACAGGGGAATTCTGGATTTTAGGGCCACCAGTTTGGAAAGGATTGATTGCATCAAGGTTGTCAAAATCCAGGGTGTAAGCACCTTTCACTGGCAGTGGAGCATCTTCCACAAAACTGCCTGACACTTTGTCTTGATCAACATTTGGAGACATTACAGCAGCTTCTTTTTCATCAGGCGTGGCAGTGCATGAATCTTGTTCCTCGACCGCTGGGAACTTCAGAGTGATCACGCTGCTGTCTGTGGAGCTGATGTTGGCGGAGATGTCAGCCAGGGAGTTTTCCACAGATGGGATGTATGGAAGTGTATCGTCTAGTCCAAATTCTGTTTTGGTTGGCTCCTCCGAGATGGTCTCTGGTTTTGTATGCCGAGACTCTGTAGGAGGGTTTTTGACGGCAGGCCTCGCAGGAGAGAGCACCGTCTTAACAGAACCCAGAAATGGATTAATAGCGTCAAGGTTGTCGAAATCAAAGGGATAGCCTCCTTTGCTTTGTATCGACATGTCATCATCAGGGTAAGAGGGCACGTCTGTTGAAAATTCAAGCAGGAAATCATAATTTTTTTTTTTTCAGCATTCAGAGAAATTCAAGGAAAATAACGTATCGTAACTGTAATGTTGGATGAATTACCTCGTTTGGGTTGACCAGTGGCATCTTGCAGTGAATTACTATAAAAACAAAAGAGACTTTGTTACTTAAATAGGTCAGTCATTTAGTTGGAGGCATGTTGCAGCATGAGAAATGCAACTTACTTTATTTTATCCAAATTTAAGGCCTCCATTGCTTTTGTACACTCGTCCACACTTGTCATCTTGACAGATTTGGTGGGAGATACAATTCTTCTAGTCACAGGATCTCTTCTCGGAGTCTGAAAACAGACCTACACACAAATTATTTGATCAGTACTATAATGATACCTGCTGGATACTAAACTTATACACAGAACAAATGAATAGGAAGTAATATCCAGCGCTTTCACCATAGTCATAAGTGACACACATTTAAATGTGTGGCGCTATGCATGCAGATACTTTTCAGCCTGAAGCGTGTAAAGAATCAAGATGAGAAGGGGGACACGACATCTAAAAAGGCGAGCTGGTTCTGTACCTTCGTCCCCTTCGGCACCGTCTTGCTGGGAAGGTTCTCGGTCTGACGCAGGATAGAGGGCCTCCCAGTTGGCTGATCAAGGGCAAAAATGTCATTAATCGAGCCACTTTGCTTTCCTGTAGGGCAGACCCCACGATTCTCATCATTCACGTCAACAGAACTCATCCTGTAAAAGCAGAGAGACAAACTATAAGTTGTGGGGCTGGAGCGATCTGATGACACTCGGAGGGAGGCGTCATCCTGAAAGCTGCACCCAGCTGATAAAGACACATTTGGTCGTGGGGTTTACTGGTGTGTAAAAGGATCTGCACAGAGAAAGATGGCACAAAGTTAACAGCAGAATCAAAACAAATGTGACTCTTCCAGTTGAATTCTGTTGCTGAATCATGGTTGGCATGTGCCTGTAATTATTATAATACACTCCTTCTTAATAGGTGGAAAACTAAAGAGAAAAAAAAAAACTGAACCACATTCCCTGAAGGCTGGAAAAAATGACGAAGTCCTGGGCTGATCTGTCAGCAGATATAACTATTTGTATAGCACCTTTCATACAACAAATGCAGCTCAGTTGTGCTTAACAATAAAGACATTACAAACACTGAGTGCTTCACATGAAAATGAACATAAAAACTTCATAACATTTAGATGGAGAATTAAACCAGAAAAAAAAAAATTATAAAAAAGATATGAGAAAATGAGTGACCTAAAGGATCTGTTAAACAGCAAACAACGGGTTCCCCACTCAACATTAGTGACCTTAACAGTTAAACAGCAGATATCAGCATATTGCTGATATAAGTTAGCATCTGGTGTACTTGATGGCCAATAAGTAATATGAAAATAGAACACAGCAATGCCAAAATGTTTTAGGTAGAAACAACACTGCTATTACATAGTTTGTCCACCAGAGAGCACCAACAGGTTCATTTTTCAACTGTATAAAGTCCAGTTCAGTACATAGAAAAACTAAATTACTATGTATTTTAATAAATATTAACTGATGTGTAAGCTTTGGAAAATCTAGTATTTCTCAGGCCCAGAGGTGTAAACTTTGGTTAAAATGGTTTGATATAAAAAGTTGGATACACAAACACAGAGGCACGTGATTTTTTTTCCAGATTACGTGTCTCATGCACTACTGTCAGGACATATTGACCATTTTATAAAAGATAACTTTTTAAAATCACATTTGCTCCATTTCTATGCACTGCTGCTTTAAGGGTGTGACTAAGCTTAACTGCATGCAGCCATTGTTAATGTTATTAATGACCTTTGCTTTTCATGCTATGACATGCAAAAAATGTCTGCTGTGAAAAAAAGGTCTATTACAACATTACTGGTGAAATGCCCATTTCCCTACTGATTTTCAATTTCCTATGCTGTAAAAGGATTTTAATGATTTTCATGTTGATAAATATGTAGTGACTTTGAGTAGCAAGCAAACAAATGTCAAACTTATTGCTCCTTAATGTTACATTTTGACTATATGACTATGACTGAGATGTTAATGTTTACATCACTTATTGATTTAATGTTGACAGCGTTTTCATCCATTCGTTACTGCTAGCAACGTTAACGTTGAACACACTGATCGAGATTAGAAGTTAATAACAGTTTGCTAACGGTAACCTACTACTAGCTAACATTTATCATAAAGGCCTCTAACGTTACCGATGTTGACACCCACCGTTAGACTAACAGTTAACTTAAAACAAAGGGGGGGGGGGACTTGTGAACAGACAACATTATCATCCCATATTGACCACTTACCTCGAAAAAAAATGATGCAGTTGACCAAAATTACAACGTCTTTCGTCAAAACAAATCAACAGCAGGCTGACCAAGACTGACTCTGGTGTGCTTTTGAAAATCCCTCGCCTTGTCTGGCCGATAACCGTTTGCAATTTAAACTCCTTGAAACGCACCAATGAAATCGCCAGAAATATTCAAAGGAAACCCACTTCCTGGTTAAGCAGCCAATCAAGTTAAAGAGCGGATATGATCCAATCGCCAGCTAGCGTCAAAGATAATACACATGGCAAGAAAATACCTCTGCTACGGGCACGCAAATAAAAACTTTACCGACATTTTCTTCAACGCTGGGTTACTCTACGTAGCGCATTCAAGGGTGATTTAAGTTATGTTCGTCAGACTTTTTCACAGTTCTGTTGGATACATAGACAACGTCGTTTATAGTTTTGAGCACGAGAGAAATGTCACCAATGTAGCCAATAGGTGGCGGTATGCACCTCCACGCTGGTTTGTAGCCCGGCATTAAACGAAGAAGAAGAAGTAGGGACCGACTGCCGCCAATTTCGAAGGATGTAAACAGCGTCCACTGCTTTCGACTCTGCTATGAAGAAAGTTAATTTTACCACATAACAGCGAGCATTTGTGTGTCAGCAATGAATTCCAACGGAAAAGGTAACGTTAGCGCACCGAACACTTGTCCGGCTAGCTAGCACATATGCTAACTCGGTGATGCTAAAATCCACACGTAACTATAGCAAGCTAACGTCAGTATGCCTGGTCGGAGTCGGCTAACGTGACTCGTTAGCTTTCTAACCTAACTAATGATACTAACATGGTGTGTTTACACTATTTGTATACAGCTTTAGGAAGTCAAACTATCATCTAACACACGCTGATCTTATAATTTGGTTTAACGTTACAGGATGTGGTGATTCAAGCCAGCTTGCTGCCAGGTAATGTACCTTTCATCCCCAAAAAACTGACAACTCTCACCTGACGCTGTTACGCTACTGACTTTATCTATAACTGATTACAGATACATTTATTTTGTTACTGAATTATGTTAGTAACTAGTTTCATTAGTTAAATCCCCCATGGATTAATATACAGTCTTCCTGGGTTTACTGACTTGACTGAGGAGCATATCTACAATTGAGTAAACATTTTCATGTCCTCCACATTTAATGGATAACTAATAACAAACACTTACTGCTTTTCATGGTGACATTTATCATCAGTGACAATATCATGAGCTAATTTTGTATGTTTTACAAGTATCACTTCCTCCAGGAACACACTCACATGTTTTTGATGGATTTTGTCACACCTCACAACATATTGTTAAAATACGCAATGTAAAAATGATGATTTGATCACATCAGTCTGTAGACACGTAACTGTAAATATGCATGATGAAATATAAAACAAATAAACACCTTAGTGGCTCACACAACAGCGAGGGATTGAGTTCACTTGAGCACCATCAAATCTTCAAAATACAATATCACCTCAAATTTAGTGTAAAGGAAATTGGAGGAAATTGCCACAACTAAATGTGTCCCTGCACAACATAAGATGTAAACAAAGTTCTGAAACAAACAAATCAGTTTTCATGAAAATGAATCATATAAATGGCAATATGTAAACAAACGTATAAAATAATGACGTAAATAATAATTATGTCTGTTAAAACAAGTGTTAATGGTTTTATTTTTCTTCCTGGTCCTGCAGCAGTGATGGTGATTCCATCAAAGTTTTTGTGCGAGTGCGACCTCTGACCCAGTGTACTGGGTTGACTACAGATGGAGATCAGAAGCTGTGTCTCACAGTCACCTCACCCAACACCATCCGTCTGCTATCAAAACCAGAGCCACGAACCTTCACTTATGATCATGTTGCTGACATGGACACATCTCAGGTTTGGAGCATACAGTTATTGTATTATTAACATACCACCGCTGGCATGGGTAAAACTACACTGAGTATCTAATAATAACCTGATTTGTCAGCATGGGATGTAGCATCATGCATGAACTCATCGAGCTGGTCCTGGTCGGTGTGCGTGTGATCTTTATGTCATTCTTCAACAGGATGCTGTATTCTCCAGTGTAGCCAAGAATATTGTTGAGTCCTGCATGAATGGATACAATGGTACTATATTTGCCTAGTAAGTGGTCTTTATGTTGTCTAAGAACAGTTGGAAATTAAAAATATTTAAAGCCACAATCACTCTGCATTGTGCTTCATGTGCACCACCCATTCAGTTCCTTGTCTGATCCCTCTCTTGCTTCTGCAGCGGACAAACGGGCTCAGGGAAAACATTCACCATGCTTGGTGAGAATTCAGTCTATTATTTATATTGTGTACTACAAAGTATTTAAGGTCTGGCAGTGGAATAATTGTAGTGACACTTCTTTTCTCTCCCCCTCTAGGACCATCTGAGTTGGATAACTTCACAGATGAACTGAGGGGGGTTATTCCTCGAAGTTTTGAGTACCTTTTTTTCCTCATCAACAGAGAAGTGGAAAGGGTGAGCTGTAACATTTCATCATCATGATGGTATTGTAAACCAGTACTTTGCTTCCTAATAAAGTTGGTGCTTTGTTTTTTTTTTTTTTCTTTTTCCTTAAAGTCTGGCCGTTCTAAGAGTTTCCTTTGTAAATGTTCATTCATTGAGATCTACAATGAACAAATTTACGACCTTCTGGACACTGCCTCAGCCAGCCTTTTCCTCAGAGAGAACATCAAGAAAGGCCTGTTTGTGGAGGGAGCTGTGGAGAAGTTTGTAAACTCAGCTGCTGAAGCCTACCAGGTATAAACGCCTTGCTCGTGACTCAAGAGGTTACTGTACTGCAGTGATTCTCAACCTTTTTCATGTCAGTGACCACTGACTTAATACACATGCTGTGGACCCCGATTTGATAAGATTTTGCTTCAGAGACCTCTATCTGAAAAGATTTCAGTTCAGGAGATTACTGCTATTAACTGTGGATGAAGTGAAACCTATGATCAGAATAGTCACTCTTATGACTCATACTCATATTGGGCTCACTTCTATAGTTAATTAAATAGTGAAAATAAAATATTCCTCATTTTTGGGGACGTCCTTTAACTCCCTCATGGATCCCTGGTTCCAAGACCCCAGTCTACAGAATTTGTGTGTGAAACCACTTAGGTGCTGTCTATGGGCTGGCGTAATCGACGAGTAGCCTCCACCTCGATGAACCGAGAGTCTTCCAGATCACACGCGGTGTTCACCATGACTCTGGAGTCCAAAGAGTCTATCAATGAAGTGGTGAACATCCGAATGTCTCAGCTGAACCTGGTAGATCTGGCAGGATCTGAGCGGCAGAAAGACACACACACAGAAGGCTCCAGACTGAAGGTGAGGCTTTGTCCATGAATTCAGTCTCGTGTTGAGGTACTGCTACATGTATGATTTTTGCTGTTGCTAACAGAGGTTGTCTGCGTTGCTTCTCTTTCAGGAGGCCAGCAGTATAAATCGCTCCCTCATGTGTCTTGGTCAGGTGATCATGGCGCTGGTTGATGTGTCCAATGGGAAGAACCGCCACATCTGCTACAGAGACTCTAAACTCACCTTTTTGCTCAGGGTGAGTGATTGTAAACACAAAATGCATCTTGGGTGTGGTGTTGGTGGAGAATATATTATGTTGCTGTGTGTCGTGGAGTCAACTTCCTTGGAAGTATGGCATTGTATTTGCAATATGTTCAGTGGCATGAATCAAATGTAATTTCTCTATATATAATAATAATCAAAGAAACAGAGGAGAAAATAATAAAATAACTGACTACATCTTGCCTCAAATGTTGAAATGAAAAAGTTTGCTCCGGCTGGTGGCCGGTGCTTGTTATTTTCTCAACATGGCTGCCGGGTGACAAACAGTGTCATTTTACAGCTAAACGGTAACTACAACATGATTCTTAAAACATTTGAGGAGAGAAATAGTCATTACAATATTATACAACATTGATTCATGTTTGATCAGAGCTGCCTTGTTTGACCATTTGATCAGAGTTTATGAGTGATTGACAGCTGCTCAGAGATGGCAAGGCTCCGGCTCAGCTCTGACTGATTGTTTTCCTCCAGTCTGTGAAATCTTGCAGATGCCATTAGGAACAGTCAGGATATAGTTACGGTTTTATAAAAATAACTTTTTTTTTTTTAAACATATTTCTCCAATTCTACCCAGTGCTGCTTTAAAGATGTGATGGCACTTTATAATTTGGATAGATTTTAATATATGTTATATTATTTTGTTATTTCAGGACTCTCTTGGAGGAAATGCAAAGACTTACATCATAGCCAATGTACATCCAGGTTCAAAGTGTTTTGGTGAAACGCTGTCCACCTTGCAGTTTGCTCAGAGAGCAAAGCTGATCAAGAATAAGGTCTGTGGCATTAAACACAACTGTATGTTGTATTAAAATAGAGTAGATTCTAGTGATGTCACACAACGCTTTGTAATGTCATCCCTGTGCAATTACTCTGTTTTTCCAGGCCATTATCAATGAAGACACACAGGGAAATGTGAGGCAGTTACAAGCTGAGGTGAAAAAGCTGAAGGAGCAGCTCGCACAGGCTCTAACTTCTCAGGCAGCAGACCATGGAAGAGACGTAGCGCCAGGAGGACCTGAACTCCCCAGAGGTAACAATACAAGGACCTGACATACAGTATGTTAACCTTAACACACTCAAAATTACATCCTCTTTAAACCATTTACACACATTCAACATTTAATGCACTAATGTATTAAACAGGGTTCAACTTTAATGTCTGTTTGGGGGGAGGGCTTGGGAATCTTTTTGCCCAAAGTTAATTTTTACTTGCCCCTATACAAATTATTTTATAGGGTCTACTTCCCTAATCAGCTCTGGAAAAAACAAAGTGTTGAATTCTTTATCGGGTAAGTGAATTGCTAGATTTACTAGCCCAATGTAGCATTATACTTGCCCCAGGCAAGCAGCCAACCCTTATTGCTGAGCCCTGTTTAATACAGTAATTCAGGCATGACATCCAAAGTTACATGTTTTTAAACAAATATTTTCTGGTACATTGCAAAAGTGTAAATCAGCTTTCTCATCAGGTCCAGCTACAGAAATTCACCATAATATCTCATACAAAGCAAAGTTTATGGCTGCTGTTCGTCTGTGGAGGAAGCGAGAAGAGGAGAAGAGGGTATGGGAAATATTTTTGCATTGTCATTTATTTTTGGACGTTGTGTCACTGTGAGGAAATGCTGTTGGTGCAGGGAATCTTACGTTACTGTTTGACTACACTCAGATGCTGCACACAAAAGTGGCTCAGCTTGAAGAGGCCTGGACCCAGAAAGAAAAGTTCATCCATTCAAGCCGGATGATTGTGAGGTTTCGAGAGGACCACATCTGTCGCCTTGAGAAAAAATTGAAGGCAGGACAAGGCTTACTGCCAGACAAGGAGTCTCAGACTCTGATTGACCAGCTAAAAGAAGAGATAAAGATACTGAGAGATCAGGTACAAAATCTAATGCCATCTGAACACTACCTAACCCACTGATGGTGACTGTATAATGTGTGTGTACAATGTGTGGACACAGCTAGTGCTTATAATTCAGATGTACAAAACATTTTTTTTTTTTTTTTATGTTTACATCATTTATTTCCTCTAAAATCCAAGATAGGTTTCTTCATAGTGACTTACCCTAAAAGATGCAATACATGTACACAACTCTACCGTATTAGGTTGAACATCACCCCAAGATGACTCGCTATGCAGCGGAGAACTTCACCCTCAGAGAAGAGAACCGTCAGCTTCGTTCTCTTGAATCAGTGGTGAAAGCCGAAGAAGCTGCAGTCCAAGTGTCTGCTGAGCTGGAAGAGGCTTTCCAGAGGGCTCTGGAGACAGAGGGACTCACAGACAGTAAGATGATTATCAGCTTCATCAGAGAAAATGTCAAGTAAATGTATTGTATCTGTATTCATGTCAACAAACTGCTGTTGCTCCACAGTTCCAGCTGCCTCGTCAACAGCTGCGGCTGTGGACACTGTCTCGGCAGCTACCATTGAGAAGCTGAAGGCTCAGCTGCTTCAGAAACAGTCTGACCTCACAGGTGCACTTCAGGCCTTTGAGGAGTACAAAGAAGTCACAAAGTAAGGAGGACATTTTATGAGGAAAACATATTTAAAACCAGATTCACATGGACCTTATCCAGAAAAGCTTAACAGGTGCTTAGAGACAAGCAAAAAGCAAAAGAAATATATACCAATATCTTTTGCTATCATGTAGCAACTGTAAATAGTAGAGCAGCTTAGTGAAAACATGGCTGTTTTCATGGACTCATTTCAGGGTTCAGTGAGTTTATTCAGTTTTTTTACAATGCCTCATATATTTGATGGTGTGACAATCCTCTCGTACTTGTTAAATCCATTATTATCCACGATTTCTAGCTTCAGAAATAAGCCATTATTACCTAGCCCACTTAATTTCATTGTACAGCTGCAATGCTTAATTGATTGTCAACTATTCAATTAATCACCAACAATTTTGATAATTGATTAATCACTTTGAGTATTTTTTTTATTTTTTAAGAAAAAAAAAATCTGATTCCAGCAAATGTTAATATTTTCTGGTTTCTTTACTCCTGTCTGACCGTAAACGTATATATCATTGAGTCAGACGTTTAAGGATGTCATGTTGGGCTTTGGGAAACACTGATCAACATTTTTCACCATTTTCTGACATTTTGTAGACCAAACAAGTAATCGATTAATTAATCGAGAAAACAATCAATCGATTAATTGACAATGAAGTTAATGGTTAGTTGCAGTCCTCATGGGTTTATTTTGTCATCTGTAATGAAAGATGAAGTAAGTGTTGCAGAGCTTAATGTGGCTTTGGGCTGCTTTGTTTTGTGTTCTAGGAAACAGCTGTCTCAACTGGAGTCTGAGAAAAGATACCTTGATAAATCCAACAAGCATTTGGAAAACATTCTGGAAGCCACAAACGCTTACAACAAAAAGGAGGTGTCTGAGCTGAACAGAATACACGTTGAAACTATAAAGGTGAGTGGTTGATGAAAGTCATTCTCAGAAAAATGTGAGGCAAACCTCTCTTTATTACCTCCACCAAGAAGATTATATGTTTGGTTTGCTTGTTGGATTACGGAAAAACTATTGGTCCGATTTTTATGAAACTTGGTGGAAGGGAAGAACCCATTTAAATATGGAGCTGATCTGAATCACACGGTGGATACACAAATCATTTTTCACTTCCAGTTCAAGATATTGAACTAACAAGCATTGTGGAAATCCATTATATTTTATTCTTCAAATGTCTATTATACCAGATTCTTACCACGCCCACCAAAGCATACAACTTGCGGACCCGTCTCGTGCCTCTCTCGAGCCCAGACCACCTTAATGGGAAAGACGATAACTCAGACGACATTTGGACCGAGCAGCCTCCTTCAGACATGACAGAGATGGCCTTAACTGAGGAGCTCCGTCAAGTGCAGGTACAACTGTGGATTATCCTGCAAATGTACAAGAAAAAAAAAAACAACCCACAAATCGTCATTGTCTCATCCTTTCCTCTCTGATTTCTCACCAGGAGCAAGCTAGCCATGTCCAGGCTCAGTTTAACGAGGAGGAGCTAAAGAACAGCAGGCTGTTGCAGCAAATTGCAAAACTTGAGGAGCAGATCGCTGCAATATCACAAGAGTCTGACAGAAAGGACGAGGTAGAATTTCCTCATTTACAATTTTGTCAAAAGTTAAAGGAACAGTGCGTAGGATCTGGCAGTGTCTAGAGGTGAGTTAGCAGATTGTAGCCAGCTGAATTCATGGGAAGTGTACACAGAGAGAGAGCGAGCGGTGGTGACAAGAGCAAGTGTCGTTATCGACCTCGGCCCAAAACAGTGCTTGGTTTGTCCATTCTGGGCTACTGTAGAAATATGGCAGTGCAACATGGCGGTCTCTGTGGGGAGGACCCACTCCCTATGTAGATATAAACAGCTCATTCTAAGGTAACGAAAACACAAAGACTCTTATTCTCCACTATTATACACTAAAGAAATCATATTCATATTAAATTCCATCTCTGCCAACAGATCCCCCTAAATGTTACACACTGTTCCTTTAATGTTACGGAAAAAAAATGTTTTTTGATGTGTTGGACTTAACTTAAATCTTGTATTTCCTAATTGTTCTTCACACCTGATACAGCTACTTTCTTCTGAGCAAGCTAACAGGAAAAGAGATCAGATCAGCCTACAAGAAACTGTCAGTGAGCTGCAGCAGAACCTTCAGTCAGAGCAGCAAGCCGCAGAGGGTGAGGATCTGATGCTCTTCCTGTGTTGTTGTAATCCGCCTGGACTTTTGCTGGTGTTGAACTTGGAAGAATCAGGGTGACAACTCTGTCTTTCCCCTCCTTTCAGTGCTGAAGAGTGAGATCCATGATCTACGCCTGGTGCTGCAGTCTTCCGATACGGAGCTGGCCGCTGTGAAGAACGAGCTAAGAGAGGGCCAGAGCGAGCAGCAGAGAGAGATGAGCCAGCTCTCCAACAGTCTGATCAGCACACAGCTCCAACTTGACAAAGTCCAGTAAGTTTGAGCTTAATGCCTCGGCACTGCGACTTTTCTGGGTCTGATGTGTGATTTATGTGCCCACAACTCCCATGTCTTCATTCCAGGCTGGAGTGGGAGCAGCTTCTGGAGCAGCATCGGACACTGCAGGATTCATTTGACCAGCTCCAAGCTGAGGGGAAGTTTGAGGCTGATCAGTCACGACAGCAGCTGAAGGACAAGCAGCAGGACATTGATGAACTGAGGGCGCAGCTCACGGTTAGTAACCTTAGCTTTGGACATTCTGTACCCTGAAATGTAGGCTCTCAACTGTCTCCCATTTCTATTATTTTTTTTTTCTGTTGTAGGAATTGAATAATTCCCTGCAGACCGAACAAGAGCACACAAGCACCCTGATCTCCCAGTTAAGAGAAAACAAAGAGAGTACTTCAAAGTGAGTGTGTCCAAAGCTTTCTCCTTTTTGAGATTTACTTACAGCAGTTTTCAACATTTAAAATAACTCTTATTAACGCGAGTGATTTTGGTGTGTGTGTCTTCAGAGAGCTCATTGAAGCGGTGGAGCAGAATACACAGCTCAGAAAACAAATGTCAGACCTGACAGTACACAGTCAACAACAGGTCGGTCCAAAGAGCAGCATGCATGTTTGAAAATTACATCTATTATAACAGTAATTGCGAAAAGTAAGCTAAACCTGGTTCTCTGCTTTCTGTTCTCAAGGCATCCAAAATTATCGATCTTGAGCAAAATTTAAACTCTGCCAAGGAACTGATAAAAGGCTTGGAGCAGAAGATTGAACAAGACAAAGTAAGACGACTCAGGCCGACTCAGGCTCGACTTTCTTATTCCTTCAAATATAATTGCAGTGTTTTTGCTTCCCTCCTGAATCCCACCTGTGTGTTTTTGACAGGATGTTGTTTTAGACCTGATTAACCAAACCAGAGGCCTCCGCAGTGAGCTGACCCAGAAGGACCAGACCATTACCCACCTGTCTGGAGACATCAACGACATCACAGTGTGTTACTTCTCTACATAGTTCACTCTTTATTTGTCTGAAAATTAATAGTTTGCTGTTCTTACCTTTACTTTACCACCACATGCTGGAGATATGTTTAATGTTTAAATTAGTTGAAGCATGTTGTTGTATAATATTAATAGTGTCATTGCTCCTCCAGGCCAAATACAATGCTGCCTGCCTTGAGAGGGAGGATATCCGGGAGCAAAACTCTAAGATGGAGGCAGAAATATGTGACCTGAAAGAAACTTTAGACAGGCGGGTAGCATCCAACACAATAGAGGTAAGTTTGATCATTTTAAACACCGCTGTTCATTGTAGATTTACTGCAGGGGATTAATGCTCTGACCAGGCTGGTGGATGGCAAACAGTTATGCTAAATACCGAAGCTACAATATACTGTATATAATGTGTGTTTCTGTCCTCAGGTGGAGGTGTTGCAAGAGGAGGTTGTTTATGCCACTGAGGAGGTTGAGAGACTGACCAAGGTCTTAGATGAGCAGAACAGCCTCCTGCAAGCATCTCAAGAGCAAACAGCCCAGAAGGACATCATGATACAGAATCTACAGCAGAAGGTGAAGTTTGTTTGTCATCTCAACACACAGCAAACAAATAACCAGTCAGGTCAGACAAATCTAAAGTAACATTTTACTGAAATGACTACCAAAACTCTCCTTTTCTACCAGGTGCAACAACAGCAAGAAGCTGTTGAAAGAACTATCAGAAATGGAAGTTTGAAACCCTTCGCTGAGCTGACAGGCACGCCTAAATCATTACCTCGGGTAAGACTGTCTCTGGTTTATTTGTTCTTTGATTCTGCATTCACAAATGCAGCAATAAGCTAATCTCTATTTCTGTCTCTCAAGACACCCTGCACTCCCGGAAGTTTCAACAGGGACCTGACCCAGGTGCTAGAGAGCCAGGAGAGGGAGCTGGAGAACCGGCGCTCCTCCATGATGACCATGGAGATTTTATTAACAGAGCTGAACGCTGAGAGGGCTGCCAAGAATGAGGAGATCCAGAGGCTAAAGGTATGTCTTTGTGCAAAAGTTGAATCAGTCAGTAGCCATTCGTCACTGAACTGAAATTTTCATTCAGCATGGTTTTAGCAGACTCTTGCAGCTTAGTGTGTTTTAATATTAAATGCATTTTTGTAGGGCTGCATGATTATGGACAGAATGACTGACCAGTATTGAAATCCTGATTATTTATAGCGATTATTCATTTAATTTTACTTCCATGCTGCGCTACATTCTTGCTAACGTACAACTTTTTGCATCAAAATAAGACTTAAAATAAGATTCTTCTTCACCTGAATTCAGAGCATTTTTGTTTCGCCCATCTGCTCTCTGTTGTGTAACCAAGTGGGCAAAACAAGTAATATACGTTATTATTCTTCTACTCCAGACTGCAGCCACAACATTCAGGAAAGTTTTTCACAGGTTGCTGCTGTCAGGTCCACTTGACTGCATGACAGCTTCCCAAAAGTGAAGCCAAATCACATCGATCACCTCCTGGCGGCTGGCTGTTAGTTTAAGGAGTGATTGATTTGATGTGCAGTGGCGTTTCTATGAGTGGAGCATGCATTTTAGACGTCAACATCACAGTCGATCATATTCATTTAATTGTGGGGAAACAGAAATCATCATCATGTTTAATATTCAATTAATTGTGAGGGCCTAAATTTTTTAATAAATGCAATGACATACATTTAATGGCCTTAAGAGGTCCATCAATATTGATAAGGGGTGTAATAACACATTGATATGCTTAAGTATTGTGCTATTATGTTTTGTGATACTGTATTGTTTATGAAAAACATTATTGATTTTTAATTTTAATTTACAAGCAAAGATTTGTGGCAAAAGAAGTGCTATGATGTTGGATGTTACAGGGACTAATATAAGTACAAATACAGATCTCACTGTTCAGATTGCATTAAAAAAATACACTTTTTAAACTCAGATATTATGCATACGGTGTTGTGTTCTTTATATTATGATGGTTTTCCTAAAATTTGATTTTAAAAATCACAATACATCGCCTTGCTTACAGGACTGAAATATAGAGAATCGTAGCCCAGTATCATGATACATATTGTGTCGCCAGATTCTTGCCAATACACAGCCCGAATATTGATCTTGTGATTTCACTGTCCTCAGATGCAGCTGACGGAGAAAGAGATGGTCCGAATTGAGATCCAGGCTTTACTTGACCAGTTTTACAGCAAGCAGAGCCAGCTGACGCAGAATGGAAATAACAACGGGTTGAGTTTATTCATCCAGTCATTCAGCCATCCACTGCCCTAAAATACATCACATTATTCATCGCTGACGGCTTTAGTAAGGTTAATAATGTTATCTTGTAATTTTCAGAGAGGAGTTCAATGATGCCATCAAGCAAACCATACTTAAAGAGCTGCAGGAGGAGAGAGCAGAGAAGGTTTGCATTTGTTTAGCTGCTGCTTTCATTTTTCTTCTGCATTAAATAATCAACTTATAATTCGGTCTTCTCTCATTCATTAACAGAGCAAAATAATGCAGAAGCTGTCTGATACTAATAAAAGGTAAGGACCTGTGGTTTATTAAGTAAATGAATCAACCTTTTGTTGTTGCATGTTATCCTGATTCTTAATTATTGCTTGATGTTTCACACACTGTGTTGTTGGGTTTTTGCTGTGGATTAGACTGCAGGCGCAGGAGTCGATGTTGGCCCAGTCTCAAACCTGCGTTCAGGAGCTGACCACCGAGCTGAGGAACCGCTGCCTAGAGCTGAGAGATCTGAGCCAGAGGATGCAGGATGAGGAGAAACTCCTCCAGGTCAGAGTCGGAGTAGATGAGTATATCTGCCACTGAATAAATCTTTTTAGGATGATGTATCTTTGGTATGATGAAACGGACATGTGGCAACAGTCTGCAGCTGAAATCTGGTACATATTCACAGTCCTCAGAGGAACTAATGAGTTCCTGGATGGGGTTCGTTAATGATGTTTAACTCTGGACGATAGCCCCATTATAAGCAGGGCCTATTGAAAGAGGCTGTACAACACACGCACAGTAAAATCTGATCTGCAAATTGAGCCAATCGCAACGCACGACCACAGCTTCAGTTACACTGTGCATATGTTTTACCCCAAGACCCATGTCCGCTCCGCAAAAATAAATGAATAAATAACTTGATAAATAAATAAATGTCATTGAATGTAGCAAAAATTATTTTGAATCAATGATTTAATCAATGATTAAATGTATTTATTTTTGCATGTTTTTATTTATTTATGCAAAGGGAAAATTAAACAGAGGAGTGAATTAATAAAGAAGAAATATCAATTTATGCCACATTTTATCAATTAATTAATGGCTACAATTATTTTTACATTTAATTACTTATTTATTGAGTGATTTATTATTTTTGCATTATTATTTTTTATTGTGGCAGGATTTTTACTCTACATGAGGTCTGTCTAATAACTGCCAAACTGCTTAGGGCTGCAACTTGTTTTGATATATCGATTAAATGTTTAGTGTATAAAATATCAGAAAATGGTGAAAAATGCTTGTTTATGATTTCCTAAAACTTCATCAGAATTGTTGGCATGATTTCTGTTTTCCAGGAGAACGAGGTTCTCCGTAAGCAGAATGTTCAGCTGTCGGAGGAGAATGGGAAACTTGTGGGGCATAAGAACCACAAACAGAGGATTGAATATCTGGTGAAGCTGAAAAAGGACAACACTAAACTTCAAGAGGTAACTAACATTGGTGCTCTCGTCGAAGGATGTTTCTCTTTGGTCGTGAATGCTGTCAGCGCATCGCGTCAATCAACTTTTCCTTCTTTTGTTTTAAAGGAAAATGAAAAGCTCAGAACAGAGATGATCTTGATGCGGGACCACGGTGGATGTCCGCCACTGGAGATGACATAAATCCCAGATTTTTTTTTTTTTTTTTTTTTTAGTTGTTTGTGTGTAGGTGAACTTGCATCTTTCCCAGTGAAAAAGGGATTTTATATAATCTTCATCTATTTTCTTTCTTTTTTTTTTCTTTTACTGTATTGACTTGGTTATCTATTTTAATGGTTTCAAGTCCAAAAACTTTGTGATTCATGCTTTTTGTTCTTTTATTCATTCAGGGAATGAGCAGTAATTATTTTGCTCATGATGTGTACATGTTATTATACCTCTTACCATACTGTACCTTTGCATTGATCTGCCATTACTGCAGCATAGACAGACCAGCTGTAACATATACGTATGCACAGAGTCAACTTTTTCAGTTTTGATACTGATGGCGATACCTGGGCTTTGAGTATCGGCCGATACTGAGTACTGCTCTGATACCGGTGTTTAATTAATCAGTTATGTTGTAATATTTCAGTATGTAAACATTGAATTTAATTGAATGGATCGGCCCAATTGTCACTGATATCTAATCCAGCTATCTGAGTCACTATCGGCCCAATATCCCATCTGGTATCTATCAGTGCATCCTTAGTGACAAAACTTCCATTAGTGCAGCTCCATCTGTTTTTCGTTTTGTTTTTTTGGGGATGTACTCTAGTACACCATGACTCATTATTCCCAGTCAGATTACAAGAATGCTGAGTATAATTTTAATGTGAAAAGTGGACATTTTTGTGTTCATAATTTTCTAGGTGCTTGTATCACATACTGTGATTGTTGACTGGCCATCTGAGTTGTATCCAGGTTTTGTTTCCCATCATACTGAGGTGCAGAGAGTGCTGCAGGGATAATTAGTATTTTAGCACCTCTGGTTCCCTCTTCATCAATGGGTTTTTCAAATGGGTTTTTAGTTGCATGCCAGGTCTGTGGTATATATATATATATATATATATATATATATATAAAATACATCAGTAAATATCCCAAGTGAGAATTTTAAACCTTTGTGTGTCTTTAAAAAGTCGGTGGTTAAATGAGACCACAAAACATCATCACGACACTCGCGCTCCTATACAGCCTCTTGTGTTTTACCTCACTCATGCGACCACGATGTCGTTTGTTTACAGCCCAACGTTAGCTTTTTACTTCTGGTGATTGCATTTGCACTTCAAAAATCATAAAAGTGGTCTTCACTGGTGAAGACTGTCTCGCTGAACAAAACATAAAAGTATCATATGCATGTGTTTGCCACAGAGCTGCAATAATCCAAAATCCAACAGAAAGATCGTTTCTTGTGGAGGGAACCAGGGTGATGTTAACTTCCTGGCTGGACTATAAAAGCGGGTCATCCCTGGAGCACTCTCTAGTCAGTGTCTTTTTAGCGTTTCGGTGTTTTAATATTGTAATTAAAAACATTTTTTCATATTTTGTGGTATTGTTTGCTGAGCAGTGTTGCAGTGGTGGCTGCGGTACCGTCCAGCCGCCAGGGGGCGATGTGGACCGTATTCCTGACGTGACTGGCGCTTTAATCCACGTTTTTGTGTCGTCGCCTCCGTGGATGTAGTTCTCGGTAACCAGCAGTAGGAGGGAGACACGACCGGATAAGAGCAGCGGCTGTAAAGGCTGAAACATGAAGAAAGTGTTTACTGCTGAACAAATATCGGATTGGTTCACCTCGGGGACGACGTTTGCTAACATTAAACTCAGAGAGGACGCGGCTGAAAGAAAGCTCGATGACGCTTCGTCGACAGTGACCAGGTGAGAAAAACCGAGTGAACGTTAAGGTTAGCTTAAAGCTGGTTAGCCTCATGCTAGCTAGCACACAGGTCCAGTAATGATAACTGAATGGCTCCAGGCTACAGGCGTGTTTTCCTCTGGAGAAGTACGTAACCTTGGCGGGATAAACTGTTGAAAGCACGATAATGTACAAAACTCTGTTAAATATGTGAGGATGGCAGCCTGTGTGTGGTTTTAGCTTTTAGCTAACTCAGCGGGTAGCAGGTATTGTTCCTGGGGGCCAAACAGATACTGTCAGACGTAACCTCTATATTAACACTATAGAAAACATACTGGGCACATTTATTATACTGAAAATCACTCCAAACAGCATATTAATAAGAAAATGACATTTTGTAGTATAACAATATTATGATTTATACTCTGTTTGTATGCTAGCATTAGCTTCTACCCTTGTCATGAAATTCAAACAGACCACTTTTTTAAAAAAATAGAGTTTTATGATAAAATAACATTTTTGTAGTTTTACATTGGTTGTAGCACCTGACATGGAAAGAGTACCAGCCTACATATGAGTTGAAAGTAGTTATTTTTATCAGTATTTGACAGAGATCTACAAACTTTTTAGCTTAGTCCCAAAGGTTCACTTGGGGTCCTCTGGCTGCTGCAACATCCCTAGCTATTGTCTGTTCACTTCAAAATAAAAGTCCACTGGTTGTGGCTGCACCACCCTGACATTTAGGAAATGTGAATTGCTGTACAAAAGTTTTACAGTTATTTTAACAGCTTTAAAACTATTGATACTAGGAAAAAAACATTATCCAAAAGACTTCAAATGTAAAATAATGCCAGAGTGTTTTATTTTGAATTTATCGTTATCAAAATAACATTTTTAATAGTTTTCTTAGTCTGATCACATGCTCGGACAGTTGGACCACCTGACATCTTAGGGGTTTGAGAGGCCAAAACATAAAAGTTATTTGAATTTTGTTATTAATGGATCCAGACACAAAAATATGCATGTCATCATTGACCCAGATATATTTGATATTTGATGAACCCCAAAAATTTACTTAAAGTGTAAATGAGGTTTCCAAAATCATTTGGGTGTACTTTGTATGCTATGTACTGTATTGTACACCTTTTCACATTAGTTTTTATGAGTTACATTTTATTTTAATATTGCCTACAATGTATAAATCCTAAAAGAAAGCTATGTTTTCAGTGATTATCACCAAAATGACCATATAATAAAAGGGTTTCTGGGCTGTATCCTGGCTTCTCTACACTGCCAGGGATTTAGAAAGTACTCAGATTTAAATATATCATGTCTTAAAACACCAAAATCAATGTAAATCAATGTTTATTTATTTATAGCTCTGTACAATTTTCCCCAGGTACTTAAACTACCAAATTCCCAGAATCCTGTTAATCCTGGGTGTCACAGGATGATTAACAAGTTAGGAGACAACAAAAAATCCACTACACAAATTTCTGTTCTAATCTTTGCTCTTTATTATTAAATACATGACAGTTTTATCTATTTAGAGCTCTAAAACCTGTCAAGATTAAACAGTCTGAGAGGGGAATGTCACTCTTTGGTTGAACTGTTCAAAACCCATTGACATTTTCAGCCTGTGACAAACAGTCACTAGTAGAAGTTACTTCACTTTAAAGATTCACAAGCCACAAAGGTTGGGACTAGTGTTGGAAATTAACTTAAGCGAAAATCTTTCAGCCACTCAACAGATTACCATTGTTATTTAGCTGGTGAGTGAAGCAAATCTAGCAGCCACTTGCATATTTTAATAGCGTTTGTCTGGTGGCTGGTGCTGATTTCCAACCCTGGCTTGGACCCGTTGGTCCCGGTCATAACGCATGTCTTCACATCCTGTGTCCTCATAACATCAGCCACACCACCTGACAACACACCTTTGAAATTCATGCCCAAAAATCAGTTTATAGAAGGGATGAAAAAGAGCAGGTAACAAACTAGTTGTTGTAATCAAACATTGTCGGCCTAGCCTAATGTCATCTTCACATTTTTGGTCACAAGCTATGATATCTGCAACTAATACAAATAATAAATCCTTTTCATCTCGTCTTCATGCTGTGGATGTGATAACTGTTTTTCCACAGCAGTGTGTCCTCTCACAGTGTAGTGCTGTATGTCCCCGAGGGCCTTAGAGGAACTGGATAGTAATATGGAAGATCCCAGTCCCTGCTGGAACCTGCGAGCGATCCGGAGTGCCGCATGGCCCGATCCACATATCCAGAGATTGTTGGGATCTCCTCCCTTGGGTGGTCTCCACAGCTGGGGACAGTGGGTGTGACAAAGCCCTGCTTCATTATGTAGCGGCTGGTCCAAGCTTCCATTGGTCGAAGCTGTGCTGGCTGCACCGAGAAGTCGTCCTCTTCATCATATTCCTTTTGGTTCAAGAAGTCGCTCAGCACCTGCTTGAAGACGGACGCCAGCTCCCAGGGCCTTACGTTGTTAGTGGCAAGCACCTCACGAAACCTTGGAAGGACGCAACCAATAGAGTTAATTAAACACTTGTTGAAGTAGCAAGGATTTGCATCAGCACAGTGGTCCACATTTTCAATAAGTACTTTCTAATATTCTATAATTCAACCATGAGTCTTTTGTAGTTACAGGAATGACATATGTAGGACAATAGCACAGCTTTTTGGAAATGGTACAACGATTATAACACATTCTTACTAAATGTGTTGTTCTCTGGTAATGTGGTTATGTAAGCCCACAGTAGTGACCTAGTAGTAAATTTAATGGGAAATGAAGAAGTAGGTCACAGTGCTCAACCATGTAGAACAATGTTTTTTATATCATTATGGCTAACCCTAACTCTAACCCATAGTGATGAGGAGTGGAAACCCCCGGCAGTCTGGCTTCACTCAGCCTTACAGGGCATCCTTCAGCTTCACATGTTCACACCCTACATCGCCTGCCTCTATGACAGTAACACATAATGGCTTTCTTGGCAGCTTGCCCTGCCTCCCTTTCCCTTTGGGTCCTCTCTGCTTTGCCTGCTGTCAGGCCTTGTGTTGATGCAGTAGCAGCTAGCCACTGCTGACAGCATACTAATGTGGGGACGGTGCACAGCATGGCCGCTACCAAACACCTCGAGAGCACGTTGGCTGCGTGGATAGGTGGGATCTGGGCACACAGGAACTCCAGCTGGTGTAGCTCTGATGTGGGGATGAGGTTCCGTAACCTGGGGTACTTCTGAAACCAATGGAGACCCAGGGCACTGTGGGCCAGCCTGTGCTCCCGCTCCAGTTCCCTCGCCAGCCGCTCATGTTCCTCCACATGCCACAAGAGCTCTTTGATCAACATGCGACTTGCTACGACCCCCGAGGCCTTTAGAGGTGGCGCTTCATTCTGAGCTTGCACTCTTGTTTCATGGGACCATTTCATCCAGCTGAACAGGGGCATGGCAGTCACAGCAGACAGTCCTGAAAACCTGAAGAAACCAGAATTATTATTATTCTGGACCATGAAGTCATGACCTCACCACAGCATTGCTTTCACACATTTGAATATGTTTCGAACCGAGTGCCTACACCTACAAATGACAAGACTGCATTCGACCATGCGACAAAAGGCACATACAGCAAAATCCAAATCAATATTTTCTGCTCATGATAATAAGAATAAAGAAATAAATGTATCCAACCAAGTATTTCTGACAAAATTTTGCACTTCCCAGCTGGCATTGGGCAAAGGCAGGGTACACCCTGGACAGGTCGCCAGTCTATCGCAGGGCTGACACACAGAGACAGACAACCATTCATGCTCACATTCACACCTACGGCCAATTTAGAGTTATCAATTAACCTGCATGTGTTTGGACTGTGGGAGGAAGCCGGAGAACCCGGAGAAAACCCACACTAACATGGGGAGAACATGCAAACGCCACACAGAAGAGTCCCAATTCGGATTTGAACTGTAATTCGAAATTGCACTTGGACTGACATATTTAACTTCAAAGACCAAAATGATGAATGAGAGCATATTTCAGCCTAAATTCGCTGAGTGAGGACGTGTTGGTTCTCATTTTATCCATAACTGTGTAGCCCTATTACAATTCAGATTTTAAAGTTGACAGTGAAAGATGATCAACCCAACCAAAGCTTGACCTCTGGTCCCTGCCTGATGGATGCACTGATTGCTTTCAGTTCAAGTCAAACTCGGTAAAGGATGATATCCCAGGTGTGTGTATTTGCCTTTTTTTTTCTTTAACCAGACTGATGGATCCAACATAGCTTCCACCTGGGATTTAGATGGATTACACCACCTGCAGGGTCAGAGGTCAACCTCAACGTGTATGTGTGGCTTCACACATCGTAAGTTTGCTTTTCAGGTATCTGATTTGATTCCAGTAGTTAAACAGCTGTCACTCTTCTAGCATGAGCAGGAAGGAATTATCATACTGAAATCTGTCTGTAAATTGAAAGGAAAGATCTGTACTTACAGCTGAAAACTGCACCGCCGATGCCTCTGAGATATTCAGAAATTGGGCAGAGATGAGCTTTTCACAGAGCACAGCCTCCAGCTCCTTGTCTCCATGGGTCAGTCCATGTGAACTTCACTCCTTCACTAGCTGTCGATTACATCCCATGGTGTCAGACGCGAAGTCAAAGGAGCACATCACTTGTGTGTCGGCAGCAATCCTCCAAAGTCCTCGTTGTTGGAAGCGCTCTCCGTCTTTGAGATGTAGTTATTGTTCCTGCCGTCCCTCCCACTGGTCCTGTCATGCAGACTTGTTCCAGGAGAGTTAGTTGCACACTGCTAACTGAGCTGTCACCTCTCCTCTCCTTTCACCCCACTCTCCTCTGTGCAGTGTGCAGCTTTGTTGTAAGGTCAGCCGCTTTGCAGCTCGCACGAAAAATATGTGCATTGGAGAGAAAGGAAGAGGGCGAGAGTACGTGTGTGCACAAGCTGTGGGTGTGTTGTGTTTGAGCTCCTCTTAGTACTGTCAGGGTTCATGCCTGCTGTTGCGATAAAAATCCTCCCCCCACTAAAAGAGAGTGAGAGGAAGAGACAACTAGGAATGGTGTCCAGGCTGCAGCGCCGTGGGCCTGGTTCAGCTGACCAGAGGGAAAGACACAAATGAGCAAAGTTACAAATGGTACCAAGTCATGAAATGGGCAGAGCTGCTGCTATTTTCACCCACCGTGAACGTACATTTACAGTCTACTTTTAATGATGAATTTAGTGTTATTCAACTCACCATTAGTGCTCAAATAAGTGATTATAAAGACATTTTCATATCTGAAAATTGCCGTATTCTTAGGTTTCTGTATGTCGAATTTTATTTCTTACTAGTACATACAACCTCCTTTTTATTCAGTAATTGCATGTTTCTTACTATGGCTGTAACTAACTATTGTTTTCATTGTCGATTGCTTTCTTGACTAACTGATATGTTATTTGGTCTATAAAATGTCATAAAATCATGGAAGATATTGATCACTGTTTCCCAAAGCTCAAGATGATGTCCTCAAATGTCTTGTTTTGTCCACAACCCAAAGATATTTAGTTAATTGCCAGAGAGGAGGAAAGAAACCAGAAAAGGTTCACATTTAAAAGGCTGGAATCAGAGATTTTTGACCTTTTTTTTTCTTTAAGATTTACTCAAACTGCTTAATCAATTATCAGAATAGTTGGAGATTAATGAAGTAGCTGACACCTAATCAATTAGTCATTAAAGCTCTATTTCTTACCACGATGCTCCTTGGGACTGAAATGAGACTAGCAGGTGTAAGCTGAACAGTGGTTACACTGAACCTGACCTGTTCATTGACATGAACAGTTATTGAAGAATGACTTGTAGTCACATTTGAGTACAGAGAGGGAAAGTAAAGATATTGCTGTATGTTCTTTGAAATAAAAAATAAAAAGTTTTTATGATGTGAGGGTAAATGGGGCAAAAAGGCTGAAATCATCGCAATCGATTGGTTAATAGAGCCACGAAAATAATGAACTGCTTAAAATTGATTTCATTTTGTTTCAGCCCATCAGAGGTTTCTGATGAGGGCAGCGTGAAAAATGGGAACTCTGATGGAGGGCAGTTTAAAAAAACACAACTTGTTAGGAGTGAGTATTAAGCTTTTGTCCCTTACATTGTTAAATATACTGGAACTTGCTTTCTGCCCTACAGTGTTTCACCCTGTCTCTTGTACCTTCGATTCTGCATCCTTAGGTACTGCTCCTCCTACGCTAGCCAGCTATGAGTACCCCAGCTTGCCCATAACCAAACACAGACAGAAGGTAAGATACAAGCACAACCCATGCATCACATACCTCCAAGCCTGTGGGCTAAAAGTACACTCTCCTGTAGTACTTTTTCTTTGGTTCGTTGTGTTAGTAGTTTTACTGAAATGACCGCCATGTCCTCGGGACATTGATGCACTTAAGCTTTTACTGTTTGCTTAAGATGAACTCATTTATATGTAAGCCATTTTATATCGCAGAAAAACAACTAACTTTAACTTCACTGGTCTAAAATTTTCTGTCGTCTAATAAAGAGTGGTGTGTGTCAATGTTAGGAGCTCATGCTGTCATTTAAGCTGCACTTTCTTAATGCAGATTATGAAGTGTGGACAAATCAGCTTAACACACCCATCTGCTCTACAGTTTATTTTTGAATGCATGTAATTTCAGTGATTTGGTACAAATGGGGTTTGTATTTTTGTTAACTGTCTCTTTTAACTGTGCACATATCTACTTGTGTTTGTGATTGGTGTGTGTGTGTGTGGGTGTGTGTGTGCCTGCTTCTAGCTGATTTCCCTCATTGAAAACAACTCTGTAGTGATCATTCGAGGAGCCACAGGCAGTGGCAAGACCACCCAGATGCCACAGTACATTCTGGACCACTACAATGAGAAAAATTCCTCCTGCAACATCGTGGTCACCCAACCACGCAAAATTGGGGCCTCGAGCATTGCTCGATGGGTTGCCACACAGCGGAAGTGTACCCTGGGTAGTCTGGTAGGATATCAGGTTAGTGCAACATTTAGACAGTCTGATTTACTTCCATTTTGCAAAGTAGATATAAACCTGAGTGATCCTTTACAAATGCTCTGACCCACGTTTTTTCATTAAAAAGGGAGAAAAAAGCTGCACCTTTCTCACAATTTAAAAAGAGTGTTTGTATGCATGTGCTAGCAAGCAGTTGTGTTTGCATTGTTGTCTGGATGTGCTTTACAGAGCTCTGAAACAGCATTTCTAATAATAACTTATCTCCTCCGCTTGTTACTGACAGTGGGAGCAGTGAGTGGTGGGAGCAAGATATACTGCTCAAGTTATGCAGCATAACCTGAACATTATGTTCTTTATTTGCATACCTCAAAGATGCTTTTTGATTTCTGTCTTCAGCCCATCTTATTTGCTGTAAGAAGAGAGCTTTTTCCTTGTTCCCTTTCCTATTTTTTGTCTGTGAAAGTTGTGCCGTCAGTGAGTTGAGTCGGCGAACCAAAAAGGATTCCCCTGAGGTTGTACACTGGTTAGCAATGGATTTTATTACAGGTCACTGGTATTTTCTTTGAGATCAACCAGAAATAGTCATGTTCACATTGCAGATATTAGTTTGGAAAAAGTTGAGGCCGTAAGCTACTGTAGAGGAAGCATACTGGGGCCTCCCTTGTTCCTGTTGCTTGACAGGAACTAACAGGAAGGAACGACTTGATTTTTTTATTAGAAAAAAATATTTAACAAAATATCTGAGAGTTGTAGTGTGCTCTGTAGCAGTGTGCAGTGCTTTAGCACTGTACTAAAACACCAAAAGATGATGTTAAGGTACTGAACAGGAGTCATAGATTGCGACCGTCTTGTAAAGTAAAACAGAAGAACAGTAAAACAACAACAAACGGATGTTCTCCACGAATGGATTGTAGTTCCCGTCAAGCAGGTGAGAGGGCCCAAAAGAGATGATAGTCATTTTCAGTGCCAAAATAAAAGTATGCACAATGTCCAGATTTCTGAATACCACTTTGCATATCTGTTATTTCAGGTTGGACTGGAGAAGATGGCTACCGAGCACACCCGGCTCATCTACATGACTACAGGAGTGCTGCTGCAAAAACTGGTTTCAGCCAAATGCCTCACAGAGTACTCCCACATTTTCATAGATGAGGTGCATAAATACGAGGATAATTTTCTCTAGCTGCGTTAGCTGGACCCTAAAAATGATTTTTATGTTTGTTTGTTTTCTGTCTTTTTTCTCTTGTCTTTTGTCTTGTTTTCTGTCTTTTTGGTTAATGGTAAAAATGCAAGTTATCATTTTATTTTGTTGCATTAAGTGTTAAATGTTTTGCTGTGCAGTATTATTCTGCTACTGGGGCACAGTTTCAGTTCAGTTTCATGTTTCATTTAGTCCTGTGGTCTAATTTGGTCCAAGCCATTTAACTACTCTTTGCTCAAGGTTCATGAGCGCACTGAGGAGATGGACTTTCTCCTGCTGGTCTTGAGAAAACTTCTTCATTCCAACTCACGTTATGTCAAGGTAACTGCAAGATCATGTCCCTCTTTTGTCCCTCTTTTAAATCAGTCGAACTCTGTCATAGGCCCTGTGTTTTTTTTTTTTCAGATCATCCTTATGTCAGCCACCATTAACTGCAAACAGTTTGCTGAGTACTTTGGCACCCCAATTCGCGACAAAATGAACCCGGCCTATGTGTTTGAAGTGGAGGGGGCACCCTATGCCATTGAGGAATTTTATCTGGATGACCTCCAAAAACAATTTCCATACAGGGTAAGAAGATGGTAAATGTTTACTGATGCTACTGTTCTCTGGACTGAAACCAAATGGATAATGTTTGAATTTTATGTGTCTTTATCAGGTTGAGCCGCTTCATCTTGATGACCCTCACATTTCAATGGATATGTACAATCTTGCCATCAGTCTCATCCAGAGCTTTGATGAGATGGAGGGCAAAGAGTCCAGGTGAGGCCTTAGTATTTTAGCATATTTGACTGTTTTAACAAATGGGCCGACACATAAAGTAATGATCATGCCTGTTTGTGTTTGAGCAGCAAAGCGGAGAAAAAAGATGGCTTGACTCCATCAGAGAGGGGCAGCGTTCTGGTTTTCCTTCCTGGTTTACACGAGATAAGCTACATGCAGGAGGCCTTGGCCAAGCTGGTTCACAAAAGGTGAGTTTTTGAGACTGTTGAGTCTTTCCTGTAGCTGATACCGTTTGTCTTTGTCTGTTTTGCTGGCTATGGAACATGAGATTGGCCAGAAAATCAGAGCAGTGGGGACGTTATTGCATCCGCTTTACCGCACCGTTGTGACAAAAAGAGAGCTGAGCCTGGACTGGTCAATCTTCGTTCCTACTCTCTCACCTATGATCATGAGGGCCGGGTCATTACCTTAAGAACTAGATTGCCGGTACAAGCAGCCGACATGGTTTTTCTCAGGAGGGTGGCTTGCGTCTCCCTTAGAGATAGGGTGAGAAGCTCGGCCATCAGGGACTCAGAGTAGAGCCGCTGGTCCTTTGCGTGCAGGGGTGTCAAACTCAAATACACAGTGGGCCAAAAATAAAAAACTGGGACTTAGTCGGGGCCAGACTTGATATTTATTGAAAAATTGACTACAACTGTGCATTTTATATATACGGTATATATCCAATCTAAATTTGGAGTTTAAACTTTACAGTCTAGATATGCGGTTTAGGCAGTGGGCACATACTGTAATAGTGTAACAGACAGCTTACTGTACTATAACTAATGGTAGCAGCTTGGTGTCTATTAGCCACCTTTCCAGTGATCATGATCGAAAAAGATTTCCTCAGATACCGCCATGTCAGATTACTTTGTAAAGAAATCAAACAAACAGAGGTTAGTGAACCTAACTTGATTAATGTATTCACTGATGCATACAAGACTAAAGACAACAAACAGCTTGTATCACAAATATATAATAGATTACTATAAGTGGTTTCCGCTGTAAAAAGAAAGTTTCAAAAAAGGATTGCTGTCTTTAAAATTCATATTTTGTGTTACTTTGTACTTGTGATGAATATTTACTTTTATGTGCTGCTATTGTTCAGATTGCAGGTTTATCCTCTCCACTCCTCTGTGACTCTGGAGGAGCAGAATGGTGTGTTTCTGCTCCCTGTCCCTGGATACAGGAAGGTAAAAACATTCGTCTCATTACGTCTCACATGTGTTCTTAGTACCTGCCGTACAGATGATATCCTCATCTTCACAGGTCATCCTTTCCACCAACATCGCCGAGAGCTCGGTGACTGTTCCAGACGTCAAATATGGTGAGGTTATTTTTCCTCAGCTTGGTTTTATCCATCCATCTTCAACTGCTTATCACGTTCAGGGTTGTGGGGGGGCTGGAGCCGATCCCAGCTAGCATTGGGCGAAGACGAGGTACATCACGGTAGCCTTTAGCTACCCAGCCCATAAGATAAGATATTCCTTTATTAGTCCCACAGTGGGGAAATTGGGCTGACACCCATTCAGAGACAGACAACCATTCACGCTCACATTCACACCTTCGGGCAATTAAGAGGCATCAAATTGACTTGATCTTTAACGCAGGGGCTACATGCAAACCCCACAGAAGGGCCCCAAGCCAGATTCAAACCTGCGACCCTCTTGCTGTGACCACTACACCACTGTGCAGTCCCTTGGTTTTACCTGTTAGCTTAATATGTAACATATAATTCAGTATTATGAAATGTTAATTGGTATTTGTGCTTTTTTTGTCATCACAGTGATTGATTTCTGCCTGGCCCGTCACATGGTCTGTGATCAGGATACCAATTATCAGTCTCTGCGTCTCACTTGGGCATCCAAAACCAACTGCAACCAGCGCCGAGGTGCAATACTTGCAGCCCAGAACTTTACCTCTGAAATGTAAACATCCGTTCACTTCAGTTCCTTCACACTCATTTCTTCTCTGTGTCAGGCAGGGCAGGTCGAGTGTCTAAGGGCTACTGTTACCGTCTTGTCACCAAAGAGTTCTGGAGGAATGAAATCCCAGACTACATGATCCCTGAGATGCTGGTAGGAGAATGTGCACGTGACCAGAGATGTTTCTGTTCTTTTATTTCTAATGTTGCTTTGACCCTGATTAGACAGCCTTTACCATATTGTTTGCCTTTCTCTCAGCTTGCCCCGTTGGCCACCATCATGCTGAAGGTGAAGCTGCTGGACATGGGAGATCCCCGCTCCATCCTTTCCACAGCCCTCTCACCCCCCAACCTTGGTGACATAGTGAGGACAGTGCTCCAACTCAAAGAAGTAAATAAGTGCAGATTGGTGATTCTTCTCTGAGGCTACATCCACATTAATACATTTTTGTTTTAAACATTAATTTAAACAAAAATGATCTCCGTACACACAAGCATTTTAGCACCGTTTTAGAAATAATCTCTGTCCATACTAACAAACTTAAAAACACATATCACGTGACCATTCACATGCACTGGGCACATGCATGCTGGTGAAACAGGAAGCTGATTTTTTCGACTCTACGAATGGTTGCTTAGTGACAAAAATGCAGTTTTATTTTACTTCCTGTAATAAAAGATCTTGTTTGTTCATATCATTTTCACAAACACACTCAGAGACAAATTTAGTGAAATAAAAACAAGTTTTTTTTTTTTTTCAAACAGTTACAATGCTGCTCTCACACTCATCAAATTTACTGAAACAAATCAATGTTTTACTAGATTATGAATCAAGAAATTTGGTCAACACACGTCTGGCTGATTTCCCCTCTGTTTTGTTGTTGTCTGTTCTCACACTCATAGCTGTGCCAGGTGGCTGGAAGTCCCTGCTATACTGGAGAACAGCATTTATGCTTTGTTCACTTTCAGTTTCTTTGTGAACTTCACAATAGTTGTGCAGGACAAAATAAGCATAGATAACAAAAGGAAAGTCCTCCTCAAAGCTGCAAACCATGCCTTCGAATGTCCGCTCTGTAGGGCTGATAAACCGGTGGACACACCACTTATAAATTGATCTAAGGAGCTGCATTATCAAATTTAACTGCACAGCAGCAGCTAGCATAGACAACAAGGACAGCAGCGCCTGTGATTTGCTATTCATGCTGAATTAACCACTGGTAGTTGCACAGTGAAAGGGGCATGACGGATAAGGGAAGGATACGCTTTGACTGATTAGACCCAATCAAGAGGCGAACATGAGTGTCTGTGTCATCATTTTCAAAGGTTTCCATTTCTGCCCGTCCAGACTAGAACATCTCAGTTTTAGGGGATCTAAAACACCGGAGTAAAATGTTTTAAGATGAAAACAATAGTGTGGATGCTTCCTGAGAGAGCCATTGTTGTCTAGTCAAGTACGGATGAATCTGCGGCTGTAATGATGTATTTGGGTGGGCAGCTGACCCCCCAGCTCTGTCACAAGGTATTAGACCAGGACTTCTCTGACAGGAGCTTTGCGTCAGCCAGTGTGGCATAAATCAGTGAAGGTGAGTGTAATGAAGGGCAGGGTTGTGTCATATGTGTGTGTGGGGAAGGGAAAGCCGAAGAAGTTTATAATTGGTTTCCTTCTATCGCTGACAAAATATACATATACATACTATATTTCAAAAGTAGGTTGCAAAGCGCTTTCCAGAGATATTCTAGGACAATGTGGTCAAAGTGAAAAACAGCATCAAACTGAATAAAAAAGACCAAGAAATGTGAATACATAAAACAGACCACAAGACCAGGAATAAATCGATAGATAAAAGTTGTTGTAATAACAAAAGTTACTGTTTTTAACAGGTAATTTTAAAAGATGTTACTGAATCTTAATCTATCCTGATATTCTCAGACAAGGAGTTTCATTGCTGAGCTTCATAAGCAAAAACCCAGCCAGCTTTAGGGATTTAAAAACTGGCTGCATGATCTCTATAGTAAATCAATTTTCCAATGTATTCTAAAGCTAAGATAAATAGTTGTTTTGTGGTGAGGTTATAGGAGATGATTGGAGGTCTAAATAAAGCTTGCTGTCATGATACTAGCTGGGTGTTTCATTTTATAGATGGGTGCACTATCTGTGAAAAGCGATGGCAGGGGTCACAATGACGACGGTGAGCTAACGTTCCTGGGCCGAGTGCTGGCCCACTTGCCTGTGGACCTGAACCTGGGGAAGATGATTGTCCTGGGCCACGTCTTCGGCTGCCTGGATGAGTGCCTCATCATAGGTCAGTCTGTCAGTATGCTACTGGATTGTTGTTGTTTGCAGTTGTAGAGACATGCAACACATCAGTCTGTCATAACTGGACTCCTGGAAATGTGTTTGTGTTCATAATGACAGCATAAATTGTTTTATTGTTTCTTTTGGGCTGTTTGCACAAATGACAATAACTTCTCTTATCCTCAGCTGCATCACACTCTCTGAAGAGTTTCTTTGCCATACCGTCCATGCAGCAGCTCGCCGGCCACAGGTGAGTCACATCCAGCAGCTGCACTGATTCACAGACAGCCAAGGCTGTCAGTGTCCCACCAAAGTGTCACAAGATATCTGGGACATGGGACATGTTGTTATGTAACTAAGGGAACTTTCACAAGCCAACATTTAGTCTGTTTTAACTGAATGCTGGTGCAGTTTGTTTGGGCCGTTGTGAACATAGTTATTGTACTCTGGTGCAGACCTGAACAACCTGTCCTAGACAGGTGCGAGGGGTGGTTTCCGACCATTTCCTAGCGAATCAAAGCACGGGCTGCCTGTGTGGGCATTTGTTGATGTGGATGCAGGTTAACAACAGGTTAACAGGAGTGGGAGAAGACTAACCTGGACTTCTGAATAAGTTTGATGTTTGCTTGACATCTAAGCCGAAGAGAACACAGAATATGATAAATAACTTCAACAAAAATAGTGATGTTTATGAAGTCATTGGAGATAAACCAGAGGAGGATTTGTGGAGTAGAGTGAGTGAGTGAGTAGATCAGCACCAAGTCAAAGTGAAAACAGTTTGACAGCAATATATTAAAGTCTGATTTCCTGCATAGAAGTGGCAACTCTTGAGGTGGAAAAAAAAAAATTGGTTTTTTTTTACACCCCCCTAAAAAAATTATTTTTTTTTTTGTTTATAATGAAAAAAGGAAAAAAAAAAAAAAAAAAAAAAAAATTTATTTTACTTTGATTTGGAAAAAAAAAAAAGATCGTAGTTTGTGAAAGCCCCCTTAATTTATTGAGTCCAAACTTATTTATTTATTTTTTAATTTTTTTTAAAAAATAAAATTTTTTTTGGGGAAAAGAATTCTTTTGGAGAAAAAAAAGGGTGGGGGAAAAAAAAAGGGGGTTCCATTTTTGGGGGGGGGGAAAAAAAAAAAAAAAAAAAAAAAAAAAAAGAAAAGGAAGTGTTTGGTATAAAAAAAGTTTTTGTAAAAGAATATCCATTTTTCCATTTGTTTTTATAAAATATTTTTTTTTTCCGAAAAAAAAGAGAGACATTTTTTCAACAGACTGGAGGGAAAAAAAATATGTGCTGTATAGATATATATTTTTTTAATAATATATAATTGTTATTCCAGGAGCAAGTTGGCCTTTGTCCGTGGCACACTGAGTGATTCCATAGGCTTTGTCAATGCCTTCAAGGTAATGTGTTTGTTGGCAGGTCAGCAGCAAGTTGTGATGTTCAGTGGATTTAAGTGCCTGATGGCTGTTTTTTTTTTTTTAAACACCTCCCTATTGTCTCTTACTGTCAGGCATGGCATTCATCCAAAAAGAAAGGACAGCTGAGACACCCAAAGGTGAACAAAACAACAACCAAACATGAGCTCACTATTGAAACAACACACATATAAGAATATGCTGATTTTCTTGTTTACATGATTAAAATAAGAAGTCCACTACTGTTGTTGCACAGGGCCACATCTTGACACTGCAGATATTCATTTTAAATTATTTAAAGATCCTGTTGGTAATGAATTAACATAGCACTGTATGAACAACATTTAGCTTACAGAGGGCAGGGGAAATAGATTGAGTGAGTGTTGCCCCTATTTAGATGCTTTATTTGTGAAAGCTTTTTATTTGGCCACCAAGAATCAGCGCAACACTCTTGTATTTTTCTTGAAGTGTATGTTTTCTTTGTCTTTGCTGTTTTGCCCTCTTAGGATGAGCTGGACTGGGGAAAAGAAAACTTCATTCAGATCAAGAGGATCAGGGAGGTACAGAGATGAAGCAGAGAGCTGAGTCACATCAGTTCATCAAGCCACATTATGGGATGTCTTCGTCATCATCCATCCTAGTCTGACAGTGAACAACAGGCATTAATCCTGTTTGTAGTCATGCGTTACCAAGGATGACACTGGTTGGGTGACTGACAGTCATGGTTTTTTAGAGGCTTTACTGAAGTTGGCACAGTCAGACTGTAAAAATGTAATCTGTTTAATGCTGTCACTTTTCTGTAGCAGAGGAGGAGGTAGGTATTATTGATGGTTAAACTTGGTCTTTACGTTCCATGACGCATTTAAACGACTTAATGATTTTAGGCTTTTGGCGCACAGTTGACTGTTAAACATGTCAACTTCCAGTCTTAATCAGCTCATATTTTGAAATTGAGATGTAAAATATTGGGACTCACTGTCCAGGTTGCAGAGCTGTATGAGGACCTGAAGAAGCGCGTGTCCCAGTTCAACATGCAAGTACAGCAGAGCACTCAACCTTTGGATTACACCAGCGCACACAGGCAGAAGTTCATTCTCCAGGTAAGACTCAGTGCTGCACATCGTTTAAGTGAAGCTGTACAGTGTAGTCTTCAGATCCAATCATCACTAAAAAATATTCAGCCGCTGAAAATACATTGCGCCTCTCTCTGTCTTAGGTGGTCATGGCTGGTGCCCACTACCCCAAATACTTTGTCCAGGGAGAAATGGACGAAGACCTGGCTTCCAGAGAGTTGAGTGGCTTCAACCCAAGAACTACAGTGATGGTATGACCCATAGCGTTGAGAGTAGGGATGCACTGACAAATGTCCCTTGACATATAGCTGCTGGATTTTGGATTATTGCAGAAAATAAGCTCTTTGGTAAACAAACATATCTGATACTTACATATTTTGTTCATCAAGATGATCGTCACAAATGAACAGTACTTTTGTGTAATAACCATCTGAAACCTTAGGTTTAGTATGGCTATAGTCTTTTAGCCTTATTACATAGGAGGTAGCGATTGTAAAATAACATCAGACTGTGTTGTTCTCAGGTGAGGAACCTCCCTCCTTACCCTTTCCTGTATTACAAGCAGCTGCAGTCTCTGTTCCGCCTGTGTGGACAGGTCAAAGCCATTTCCTTTGAGAACTCCAGGTAGCAAAAGCCACTGTAGCAAATCATCATCTTTTTTATTAAAAAAAAAAAAAAAAAAGAAAAACACTGAAATGTGCTTACTCATGATTGTCTGACTGTGCTTGTGTGTGTTTTTTCAGAGCGTATGTGGAGTTTTACAGGACTTCCCAAGACTTGGGGGTGCTGCCTGAGGTGTCCCTTGCCCTCTTCCTGGCCCAGCAGAGTCCTCCCATGGAGCTGTCTGTCTTCCCCATCGAACAAATAGAGATCTATTCTGGGAGTAGAAACATAGCTCACATGAAATATGCACGGTAGGGCACTATTCACACACTATGGAAACCTTCTTTCTGTATGTGAGGGAGTGAAATCAGTTGCTACATAAAATAAAGAAAGAGAGCGGTAAATTTCATAAAAGTGCAAGTGTTCAACTGTGTCTGACACGTGGCGGCTGAAAAGTCCCATACTTGACCGTCTTTCTGGAAAGTGGACCACAGGCTGCAGTGGTCAGTGCCCATGAACCGAGCCTTAATATAATCTGACATCTTCACGCTCTGCATGACTCCAGCTTTCACTTAGACTCAGAGAGGGGAGGTTTTAGGCAGAGCCAGCACCAGCTTCCTCCTGCCTCCCTCTAGGAGGGAGGAGTGACTTTGCACATTATTCGCTATCCAACAGTAATGCAACTCACCAAATATTCTCACTGATTACTTTTCCTTCATATAGAGATAGAGGAGTAGATTTTATATTGTGATTCTTATTTGGTAGTGTTTTTTATTGCTCTACCCAAACTGAAGGGACTGGATTCAAGCCCCCATACTGACAACCATCCACCATGCTAAAGCACTCCTATCTGATAACAACACACAGAGACTGACTAATACTGATACCTGTAGCCTTGTCTTATAAACAGTGCTTGGAAAGTCATTACCCCACTGGCTGAGAAGGGTAAATATATTTTTGGTTCATTATGAAATTGTGGCAGACTGCATTTGTGCACATTTAGCTATGTTAATGTGGACGAAAATCATCACTAAAACTGGTATATAAAGGAAAAAAAGGATGAAGGGTCGAGTCTTTTTATTGAACAGCCAAGTCTGCGTTAAATCAAAAAATTCTGAATCGGTTAAAGCTGTGATCAGTAGTAAACGCTGAATAAACTTTAATATTTGTAAGTTTTTGCTTTAGGATACCTTATGAACAACTGCCAAGTAACTCTGTTAATTATTAACTCAGCTAACTATGTGATGATGATGACAGGCATCCTCAAAAAAGCAATAAATACAGTTAATAAGACATTAAAGTCCAGCTGTCTATGTGCTGTTTCTGTGCAGGGTGAATGTGGACTTCCAGAGCCAGTCTGTCTGCCCGGTGGGAATGATGAGCGGCAGCATCGACCCAGACAAGCTACCCCCCAGCCCCTTGTTTGTGGTCAACATCACAGAGGTCAGTCTTACATGTTCAGCTACAGAGATACCCATATGCTGTATCCTCTCTTAACTCCGATCTGTGCTTCAGGTGGTGGAGGTGGGGAACTTCTGGGGCTTCCAGGCAGATGAAGCCAGCCTGAAGAAGCAGCGCAACCTGACAGCAGAGATAAACTCGCGTCCGCTGCACCCAATAGCTGTGTCGCTCTACCCCAACCTGCTGTGTCTGGCTCCTTACTCTGAGATCAATGAGCAGAACTTGTACTACCGCGCCAAGATCCTGCACATGCGTGGCAATACAGTGGAGGTGAATATCGCTCATGAGCTGCAGCTCTCTGGTCTAGATGTAGTGCAACCATTCAGTTTTTTCCTAACAAATCTCTCCTGTCTGATTTGCAATGTCTTTTCAACTGTCTCTTATATAATCACAACATGATAGAAGAGAAATACTGTACAGTTGATTGTGTTTAGTGCTGCTGTTCAAGAAATTGAAGCTTATTTTAGACAAGAAGAAGAAGATATTCCTTTATTAGTCCCACGAGGGGAAATTCAATTTTTTCACTCTGTTGTTAACTTATACACGGTACATGCAGACCCGAACACACACATGCACAAACATGCAACAATGGAGAGATGTCAGAGTGAGGGGGCTGCTACTGACAAGCGCCCCGAGCAGTTGGGGGTTTGGTGCCTTGCTCAGGGGCACCTCGGCAGTGCCCAAGAGGTAAACCGGCACCTCTCCAGCTACCAGTTCACACTCAGTTTTTGATCCATGGCGGGACTTGAACCAGTGACCCTCCGGTTCCCAAGCCAACTCCCTACAGACTGAGCTACTGCCGCCCCAAATTACTACTTTCAGGGTTTTATATTGCCTTTTGACCAGTGTCCCTACCTCTGTGCCACCAAATACTGACTTTATAGTCTGCTTGGCTATAATAGACCAATGTGTTTCTGAAAATACTGGTTAGTAAGGGTATTTCGTGGGAGAATTACTTACTCTTACATGCATTTGCTCTGACATGGAGAATGGTGGACAGCGGTGGTGCAGCTGATTAAGTTGTGACGTTAACACTTTCATTCCATGAATATGTTGCACAGGTTGCACCAAGTTCTGTAGTTATTTAGCTTCATGTTTTAGCAGGTATTAAAGGCCACTGTGATCCAGCCAGATGCCAGGAAAAGAAACATCTACCAAAGATCTGAAGTATTGAAAGACATGCAGAGCAGAGAGACAGAGAAAATAAATCTGTCTGCAAAAAGTCTGCAAAAAATTAAAGCATCACTGGCCAGAACTAGCAGTGGTTTGGTTATGTGTCTGTATTTTATACTCACGTATACAATTATGTATTTTTTTATTTTCAAAGAATGTCAAAGGCATACCAAAGGGGTAGTAGTGATAGCAGTTGCTTATGTTACTTAATGTACTAGAGTGCAGGATGTGTTGTGTTTCTGCAGGTGTTCTTCTTGGACTTTGGCAACACAGCTGTTGTTGCCTGCAGCAGCCTCAGGGAGCTCCCCTCTGACCTGTTGTCTCACCCATTCCAGGTAGCGATGCTACGAGTGGTCAGAGAATTACCGCACACGTAATCTGTTCCACTGTCCAGTCTGTGAACTAACCGTTAACACGGCCACACTCTGCCCATGGTCTCAGGCTCAAGAGTACCAAGTTACTGGGATGCGTCCCTCAGCCCAGTCCATCATCCTGGGGAACCAGTGGAGCAGCCGAGCCCGCGACCGCTTCATCACACTGGTGAAGGGCCGTTCACTCATTGTCTCGCTGTACTCCATCCTCCATGGTGTCATTCGTGTGCAGCTGTTCATCAACACAGAGACAGCGAACACCAGCGTGGTAGACATCTTGGTGGAAGAAGAACACGCTGTGACGGCGGAAGAGAGCTTCGATTCCAAGGTGATGAGCTCAGGTTGTCCCACAAGAAATGTATGAGGCAGTGTGCAGTGTAGAAATAAATCAGTCATAACATGCCCCACTAAAAGAGATAGTTCACCCATAATATATCTTTAATGACTTTCCCCCTGTTGACTTTAAAGGAGCTTGATAAAAGTTGGTAATTCTCCTCCTCAGAGACAGAGAGAGCAGTGGCTTTGGTCAGCCTGAATCAACAACTACTTTGTACTTCACAGTTGTCATGACAAGCAGCATCACATCCATAGAAACTCCTCAAACCAGACCTGCAGCATATTCCACTTAATTGCCGCCAGTCCAAAAGATTTGTATGTCCAAGAATAGCCATTATAGCTAATGGCATATTGTGTGTTCTAACAACATTGCTCTGCTCACACAGTGACACTTCCACATGTTCCCGTTTGTGTTTGCAGTACTGATTTTTCCCAGCAGATGATGTGGTTGGACGCTGTGAGCAGCATTGCTTTGATGTCAATGAAAATAAAAGCATGAATCATGAAGTTGTTCGGGGTATTTGGACCCAAACTGACTGTAAAGCGCTACAAGAAACCCTAACGTGTCAAGTCAAAGCTTAATTTAATTTGAAAGAAAAACATCTCGACCATGCAAGCCCAGATTCAGAAAGATCCAGATGTGTGCCCTGATCAGTCTACATGTCTCATTTTTGTGTGCCCCTGCAGCAAAACCATGAGGCACTGATGACCCTGTACAAGGACATGGAAAGTGGTGCATATGTCCCCAACACTGCCAGCAGCTCCTGGAAAAATCGCAAGAAAGAGGAGAAGCAACTCATTGACAACCTGCTCGAACACTTCTCCAGGAGCCGCCAGTCCCAGTCTAAGACAAAGGCGAGATACAGCACACTGCAGTTTAAATAATAATGAATGCAGTTAAAACAATATTGCAACGCGCTTTCCAGATCTAAAAGAAAACAGTAACAAGGATTAAAAACAGTTCTGTAATTTCAAGAAAAAAACCTTAGATTAAAATGGGTTTTGAGGAGGGATTTAAAATAGGACACAGACTTTGAGTGTCCGAGACGCTGATATTTTGGTACTGGGTGGATGACGCCATCACCTCTGCACTGCCTGTTGCGCTCAGTTCGTCCAGGAGATGGAGCCATTTCAGTTAATGTGTTCATATAGAGGCACACCCTTTCTGTCTGAGGAGCAGAACAATGACGACAGGGTGACTGTCAACAATGAATGAAGATGCAGGAGCCGTGTGATACGTCTGACTGCAGCCTTCCCTCTACCACCACAGGTTCATCTGCACGGACCACACAGTCCTCATAAGATAAACTTCCACAGCTTGAGCCGTAAGACCTTCTACAAGTAAGCAGTTAGACGCACAGCGTCCAAATTAAACTTGCAGGTTAGGAATGGCCCCTTGTCTTAGCTGTGATTATGTGTGTCCTCCTGCAGGACGGTGTGTATAGAGAGAAGCAGCATCAACTCCGTGGCCGTGAATGAAAACCCTCACTGCAAACATCAGAGGATGCTGGTGGCTGGGGCTGTGTCAGTCAACTCCACAGGTAGCAGATCTCCCTATAAATGCAAACTCAGGGGTATGCACAGTCAATATGTTTGTATTAACAATGGATCAAATGATTATATGCAAGATGACAACTATCAAACTATCAACCAACGTGAGCCATCCCTCTCATCTCTACAGAGCTTTTTAAAGCCATTAATACATTCGATGTGTCTGCGATGGTCAGCTTTGTTCTGTGTGGTATAAATGTCGTTGTCCAGTCATGTCCATGAGGGTCCACGCCTACATGGACCTGATGTGGACATCTGTGCAGCCCAAAATTTGCGACCATGTGGAATATACACACAGCAAGTGTGCTGACAGCACATGTTCCATGTCTGTATATGTACTTATTTATTATATTTAGGGATGTTAATAATAAGGTTAAAAGAAATATTAATAATTAAATAATAACCTGAGTGAACCTCAGAGGAGCATGTTGTCACTTAAACGAGAATAGCTGGTCCACCTTAATAGCCTTAAGAGAGTCTTAGCCAGTGTCGCTGCTAGGGTCGATCCCAGCTGGCATTGGGCGAAGGGTTCACCCTGGACAGGTCGCCAGTCCATCGCAGGGCAGATAGAAACAGACGACATAGAGACAGACAACCATTCATGCTCACATTCACACCTACGGGCAATTTAGAGTCATCAATTAACCTAAATTGCATGTTTTTGGACGGTGGGAGGAAGCCGGAGAACCCAGAGAAAACCCACACTTATACGGGGAGAACATGCAAACTCCACACAGAAGAGTCCCAAGCCGGAATCAAACCTGTGACCCTCTTGCTGTGAGGCGAGAGTGCTAACCACTGCACCACCGCGCAGCCCCGGTTAATAGTCATTAACAAAAATTCAGAATTAGCATCCCTAATCATATTATTGTTTTTATTGAATTATTTACTTTATTGAATCAGTCTTTTCCTTGCATTTGAAGTTATATTTGAAGAACAGAAATTCTCTGAATCAGATTGAGAAATGGTCTAATCGGTGAGACACAGTTTAACCCAGGGTCCCCGTACACCCGGCAGTTACAGTGGATAACCGGCTCCATTTTAGACGGTGACTACCATCCTTTGCACAGTGAATTTCAGCTTCTTCCTTCTGGATGGAGGTTGAATGTCTCAAGATGTAGAACAGAGCTTTATAAAAATAGCTTTGTTCTAGCAGACATCACTCTGATGAAGAAGTTGTAGCAACACTATACAGACACTATAGAAGCAACACTTTATTTATCCATTCATTCATATTTATTCTTTTTATTGTAGTAGTTTTAGTGATTAGCAGAGCCTTAAGTATTTTTTATCATGTTTGTCTGTTGTCTGTGTCACTATAGATACCTTGTCTTTTTACTGCAAACCAAATCTGTCTATGGGCCCAAATAAAGTAACCTGAACCTGAATCCTGTTTCGGCCCACACTCACCCACACAAATTCGATGCTTGTTTCCAAGAGAGGTTGTGCGAGGAGATCCACCATTAATACCCACATTTATATAATTCGTCTCATAGAGGAATACAAAGACAGACAAATATGTTGGACTCCTGGCAAACAACATTTTGGTGCATTATGATTCCAACTGGAATGAAGTATGAACCAGGAATTGTGTATGTGTGGAACGCCACACCGGTGCAGACCTTCACTGTGTCGGTGGCCGGTACAAGTCTGCAGCTGCCTGCGGAAAACAGAAAGTATGTCAGAGGCTGTAGTCTCTTTAAGCTCATTGTTTTGGTAGAAGTAGAAGGCAGCTGTTGGTGAACGTTACGGAGCATCTAGCAGGCTAACAACACAGATAGCTTACTCAGTAGTTGAAAAACACTGGACATACATTCACCAGGTGGCCAGAAACACAACCTCAAATGAATGCTGATGTTGCTCCGTGCCCTTTTGTAGATAAAGAAATATCCAAACCAGTGCAGAACAACGCAATTTTTAGGAACACAACTTTATAAGGCTGTGATATGTTAGAAATATATTTGTTTCTTCTCCTTTTTAAATGTCAAAATCAATTCTTGCAGCAGCAAACGTGTGGTTGTGTTTCAGGGACACGTATTCTACTGAATGATACCTCCATCATGCCAGACATCCCTGGGCTGCCTGCACTCCTAACCATGCTCTTCACCCCCATCATGGAGTTACGGTGAGTCAGACACAGACTACACAGCTTAAAGGCAGCATTATCCAAACACCCATGTTAATATTTCCCCCATTTTTTGTAGCACCAATGAAGAGAGGACCTGCTACACTGGCGCCCTCTGTGGCTTGGGCTGGAACAGTCAGACACAGGAGGGCATCCTACCTGAGCACGACATCGAGCTCGCCTTCGATGTCAAATTTGATGTTGAAGACATCACCGAGGTAACAGCTGTCACTAGTGAGACAGCTGTGTTGTGACCGACAGCAGCGATGAAGTAGGCAGGAATACAGATTGGTTTTCGACAAATCCTTTGTCACTCTTTGTTTGAGTGTTGGTCTTTGACAGGTGATTTGTCGCACGAGTTTACCTATTTTCAACATCTTTCACTTCATGCTCTTAAAATAAATCACAGTTGGGCTGCAGCACCTTGTTTTACCTAAAGAATGATATCAATACATGGAGTTACAGTGGGTTTCTCCAAAGTATTATATAGATGGAGCAGTAATTTATCAGTTGCTTTATGGACTTTGCTCCTTTTTGAGTAAACCTTCCTTCAAAGAATCTAAATGATATTTCTCAGTTCGTTTTCCTTTTTATTTTCAGTATGGCAACGGCTATTAATACATATCCAAAATAAAACTGTAGTATGATATAGGGATGTCACGGTGAGAAAATCTTTCCACCGGTTTACATAGTTGCATACAACATTAGTGTTACCGAATACACCGGACGTTTTACAAGAAAAGACGGCACTTTTTTAAAATTACACTTAACATATGAGGAGCGCTTACTTTGATCTTTACTGTCGGATGGTCGGTTTCGCTGCGAGGCTGCAGGTTTCCTATGACTGCTCCATTGCCTCATTAAGATTATGGTTCCCTTATAGCGTTGGGTTTAAATCGTAAATATTACCAAATAATAAAATGGAGCAGACACTTTCACTCTCAGTTTAAAGCGTCCATCATCTTACACACCGCTGATACACCAAAATGAACTTAATGGGTTTTATTTCTATAAAAAAAAAAAGCAAAATGACAACAGGTGCTGTGGGCAAGTTATATAATCAGTGTATACCCGACCACCGTGTAGCACTAGTAACACCGACTACTGCGGCAAGCCTAGTATAGTAACTCAAGATCATGTTGTACCTTATGATGTTGGCACTGTTTAGTGTGTTGTGCTAATGATTGACAGCACGAGGCCTTGTGTCTGTTATATACTACTGCTCTGTAATACTTTTATACCAGTATTACATGATGTATTATTCTGATTAGTTCTTTCATTTTCAGATAAATGCTTTGCGAGTGGCTGTAAACCGACTGGTGTGTGAAGGGCCCAGCGGCACGATGCATCTGGGGCCCGACAGGATCAGCCACCTGCAGGAGGACTGCCGGGACCGCATCATAAGGTCGCTCACAGGCACCCACAGAAATCTGCAATAAGTCAGAAGTTTGATCAGTGTTATTGATCCGTTATATGATGTAATGCAGGCTGTTCACCAAGTCACCGCCGAGGGAAGCTGTCACTCAAGTGTACTACGATAAACCTGATAAATGGAACCAGGTATGGTACATGATAGAGCTCCTACATCAATTATTTAATACTTTCTATTAGGGCTGTCAAAGTTAACACCATAATAACACAAATTCGTTTTAACGCCACTGATTTCTTTAAATAATAAATAAATAATCACATGCAGTTTGGGGCAAGTCATAGTCTAGTCAGCACACTGACACTGACTGTTGTTGCCTGTTGGGCTTCAGTTTACCATATTATGATTTGAGCATATTTTTATGCTAAATGCAGTACCTGTGAGGGTTTCTGGACAATGTTCGTCATTGTTTTGTGTTGTTATTGATCTGTAATAAATATAGACATACATTTGCATAAACAGCATATTTGCCCACTTGACAAATCTCCCTTTAAGTTACATTTGAGCAAGTAAAAAATGCGCAATTATAACTTGAAATTAATCATGATTAACTATGACCAATCATGCAATTAATCATGATTAGATATTTTAACTGATGGATAACCCTACTTTTTATTTGATCACTAGCCCTGACACATGCTGTGCTGAGCACACTTTAGCGGTGCATGTTTTAAAGTGTTGTTGTATTGAACATGCAGGTGGATCCTGCTCTGAAGATGGATATTGTCGAGCCTGGAGGAGAAAAGACCAGAGGTGTTCTCTTCCAGCTGCATCCCGTCACCCTCCTCAACAGCTAAAAATCACTACACTGATTCTAATGTTGTTCTATACGCAGTTACCTGGAATGTTTGATTTGTTTACGTTCGGAGGAGTATATTAGTTCAAATCAGGCTGTAGCTTTCAGCAGCACAGTAGAATCCTCAGTCTTTACTTTGTCGTTGTCGTTTCCACTGGAGTAGTTCTTCCTTGTTTAAACAAGTGACTGCTAATAAGAAATGTAAAAGTTCACTGATGAGAATCATCCTGTAGAGCTCTATGTAACAGCGCTTCAGCAGTGGGCCATTAAAAATAGTTGTTTGCAACAGATGAGGCTTGTCAGTCAGTCTTCATTCAAACATAGCGTCATTGTGACCCAAGAGTCAAGTTAAATATATTCCTACAGCACGCACACACACAAAACTACTACGAGATGAGTGTCTGTGCCAGACTTCATTGGCTTGTATTTATAGCTCATCATTTCAGCTCTCCCATCCATAACGAGTGTTATCACGTCAAACTTAGCTGTGGTGTCACACACAAACTCATCTTCACTCGCTTGAGGTTGTCCCATGAATGTCAAGTCATCAGTAAAGTGGCTGAGGAGATGTTATACATCAAGGTACATTTATTTTTCTTATTCTTGTAATTAAATACATAGTGTAAGTGCAAATAGTTAAAGAGTCCAGGGTCTAAAGAACTACAGAGTATAGTTGAACATAGTACAAAGTTGGACAGTTATTCAAACAAGCTAAATATCACCAGATACTCCTTGTCTTCATAGTAGTTGTACAACAGTACCTTAAACATGAGCGTGTGTTTTGTTCCTTATGGTTATACAAAAGCAAAAACCCTACAATTACCACATCTAAGACGCATATTGTTAAATTATGTTGTGCTTGGAAACACCAAAAGGAAACCATTTTTGCTATTTATATATATGGACATATACTGAGAGAAGCCCTGTCCGCTAACTCAGAAACATGAAGCAGTATTTAACATTGGCAGCAGAGCACGTCTGTGGGCATTTAGCTTTTTTTGTGCCAAACCATACAGTTTATGGTAAGCACTGCAAAGCAAAAATGTAGCGTGATTTGAAAACTGCACAAAAGATATCAAATATTATTTACCCAAGGCTCGACTTCATGCACTTTAATAATAAGCAACACAAAAAAAGTCTGTTTCTTTTTTTGTTTTCTAGTTGTGTACTCGTCTACCTAGAAACAGGATTATGTACGTGTGACTGTGTGTTAGTGTTAAGACTGCTATAGACAGGGTGGAGGTTTCTCCAGTGGATGCTTTCAGAGAACACCAAGATGACATATAGCACTATGCCCCACAGATGACGACCAGGCTCTTCAACAGTGACCGAGCTGCCTGACTCTGAGCTGGACTGGACTGTCAGCTTCACGGTGAGACAGACGGGTCTACTCCTCCTTCCTCTTGGCCCCGGGGATCTTCGCTTGGATCCTGTACAGAGAAAACAGGCTTTAATATCACACGTCCAACAAGGTATTTATTCTAGATTAAGCTTTGCTTATTCTACTTCATTTTAAATCTATCTTTTTATGGCAGTTCATAAAACTGGCTGTCAGCTTTTACTAAAATTGGCAAAAATAGTGGTGAGTCCAAAAAACTGCAGTCAAGCAGGCATTTTGGCATTAATTAACCCTTTATAAACCCACTTGCCTCTTTTTTCTGGGTTATGAATATAGACTAGTGAGACCAGCTGATCTACTATTCACCCTGTGCTACATGTTAGCAACTGTAGCCTTTTTTATTGATCGTCAACAGACTTGATTGTCCAAACTGTTTATGTATAACATGAATGAAGGTTAACTGAGCACAAATACGCCCGCTTCCACACAAATACCTCGAAGCTGCCCAGTACAACTGCAGTCTTATCTGCTGGCCACTGAGCAGAGTTGCAAGGCTTAATTGCCTTGCACAAGGGCACAATAATGGAGGCACAGTGAGTGCTGCTCTTCAAATCATTTGCCCCGGACTCGATTTCTTCTCGTGCGGCTCGGTGCTCAGACTCGCAGCTACATTTGTGTCGTATATCGCAAGTGAACAAAAAGTCTTAACACTCACTTCCCCACCACGGAGTTGACTTGGGTCCGTATTAGTCCCACATACTGATCAATCTGCGCCTGAAAACAAAAAAGTGACAATAAATACTGGATAACATTTTGTAAACTTGACTTGAGCTACTGTGACGCTCAAATTCCTACCTGATGTTTCTCATAGACCACAGGCATGGTGAACATGGAGACCACAGCTGTAGGGGCACAGACAAAGTAATGTTAAAGTATTCTGACCTACAGTGGGAATATGTTCAAACGGGAGCACACTTATGTCAGCAGGGCCTCCAGTACACCCCAACACTTATCTAAGGCAAACTGGAAAAGCAAACAGATAATGTGCACATTCGACAGTGAAGTAAACACGTCCAATAAATGAATTTGGTTCTGGCATAGTGATAAGGACATGCTGTACTTCTTACTAATGACACATACTGTAAGGTATAATATAGCTTTATGTGTATTCTGTTCATCCCTGAAGGTTAGTGTGTGAGTCAACAGCAGTGCTCGAAGGTTTGCTGAGCGGGCACGTGGTGAGTCCGGATGACCTCACCTAAGATGAGCAGTGTCAGGCCGTTGAAGAGAGCGCCCACGTAGGTCAGCAGCCACATCAAAACAGCAAACTGAAACACACAGACATGACACATTTGAATTGTTGTAACCTGCATGTCTGACAGCGTACTACCAGATAGTTTTATGACAAGAGTCAGAAGCTCCTCTAGTGGCCCCTGAGAAGCAGAGCTGAATCTTACAGTGTACCTCTAGGCGGTGCCGTTTGAAGTAACTGACAGATATTGACATCCCTTGCTAGCGATGCTAAAAGGCAAACAAGCGAGTTTGAGGAAAACCTTCAAGGAGTCGACCAGGTCTTGTACGAGGAACAGCCTGCGGAGCTCTTTCATACAGGTGTTGCTGTACAGCAGGATTTTGTCGGCATATTTGCTAATCTGGTCCTGGGATAGAGCGATTTCCATCTCCAGGTAGGCTCTGGTGACAAATACAGGGTGGGAAACATAGACAAGACTTCTCAGTAAGTAAATGCTATAGATTTGATTGAACAAATCGATAGATTGAACGATCTACTCACTTGAAAGGATGTCCCTCATCGGTCTTCTGCACAGCCTGCAGCACAGACTTGTAGATCCTGAAGCTGATGGTGGCAGAGAGGGCTGCCAGGGCTAAGTAGGCTCCGACACTGACCACGCTGAACTGGGTCAGGGAGAAGAGGAGCAGGAGCACACTGCTGAACACGGCCCCCGACTGCTTCACATTCCTCCAGTAGAGCAGGTCAATCGCTGGAGGGGAAGGACAGAGCAAGGACAAACCGGGTTAGGACCCACAAGCAGCACGACCTGACCTCTCCCTCTGTGACAAGCAGACACCCACGGACGTATCCATATCAGATTAGATTATTAGCTGCTGCGTGCTACGCACCACACATTTGGGTCAAATATCTGGAAGCTGTTCACAACCCAGTGTCCTCAGAGATCCTCGGCTGTCACGTGATCCTGTTTTAACCCAGCTTCCTAACCTAGCTTTTGATTAGGTTAGAGCGAGCTGTGGAGCTGTGAGGTGGCGTGATGAGTGACGATTTGTCAGTTCAGTTTCCTTACTCCTATATATAGCACAACCTTTGAAGAAGATAATACCCGACTCTCACTTGTCGAGCAAGTGCCTCAGTCTGCGTTGCCACATTCCGGAGCAGTGGGACTTCATATATACATCTGACGTGTACTTATCGTCAGTAGCATCTGGTGTGCTCTCATACGTATACAAACATACGTAGTAGAGGGAGCCGTGTTACATCGAGGGTACACCTGCACTGGCTTCTCTCAGAACAGAATTAATGATTGACCTATAGCTCAGTGAAGGCAGCAGCAGGAATAGAAGCGCTATCAGCAGTTCACAGATAACGGTTCAATGTGACCTGGTCAGACAAGCAGCTCTGTGGTCAGTGATGAAGGATAGCAATGCTTCAATGCAGTGAAACACCACGATTCCTCTGAACGGTGCCACCCATACAGGAACAAACGGGTGAAGTGTACAACATGCCTGCTTGTACTTGCTGTGCATCTTGCTGCACCCTTTCCCTTTTATTCTAACATTTTCCTTTTCTCTCTTCTTTGGGTAGTGGGGCCTGTAATACAAAGCCACTGGCAAAGATGAGAGAGAGGCGATAACTGAGGATTAGACCAGTGTACCATTACTGTCGACATGGTCCTCCTCTGGCAGTCGTCTGTGTCGGCTGGAAACACGCGGTTTCCATGAGAACTGTCGGCTGCTCGTTTCACCTCTGCTGAACCAGCTGCCTCCACCACTGTACGTCTAACAGTACTACCAGGGTTTTACCATTCATGTGTTGGCACAGACACCTGGAAATCCTTCACATCACATGGGGACGTAGAACCGGTATGTCAGTGTGTAAACTTTTGTGCCTGTGAAGAAGAAAGAATTGCGGCTGAGATCTCTTGGGTGTCTTACTCTTCCTCTCTGAGCAGTCCGCCTGCTTGCCTGCTCTAATTTTAGCCGTGGATCTGTGAGCAGCATAGTGATGACGGCCATCTTTACTCTCCACTAAAAGGCATCTGTGGATGCCAAAAAGGCGGACTAAACCTGGGTGGAACAAGAACACACACTGTGACTATGTGAATGTCTGCTGCCCACACACTAATCTTCCTATACTGTAAAATAACATGTATAATCTGTCTTTTCTTATCAGTTATCAGTTGTGACTTACAGTACCCATCTGCTCCCTCCCACCCCCACTATCAAATCAAAGACACTACTCATTCAGAAACAGTGAGAACAGGATCCATGTGCCCTAGCTGCTGTACATGCACCACTCCCTACAGAAGCCATAGCTGCTGCCACCACTGACAAACTGTAAATGTGGCTGCTGATTTGTATGGAGATGCTCACACACAAACACACACAGGTAGCACATCCAACAGCCGTAACAGCACACATCACACACATCAGCTCTGATAGAGACAGGTGTTGACCGGCGGCAGCGCCCGTGCCTTGTGATGTGCTGCACAGACTTCACGCAGACTGAAAAAGCTGTAGCTAGTGCAGTAGAAGCGTGTACTGACCTGCGGCTCCCATGGCTGAACAGGGAAAGAGGCAGCTGCTTTATCCATGGACAAAAGGAGAGCAGTGAAGGGGGAGTCCCCCCTGCACAGGAGGGGAGGGGCCTCAGCCACACCAGCAAATCAGCATCCGCCTGTGCAGGGGGGACTGAGGAAGCAGGGGAGGGAGGGGGGCGTCTGTGGGGTGCGGTTGCCAAAGAATCACATTGCAATCCAGCACACACAGCCTAACACACACATGCAAACACTCCCTCTCTCTGTGAGCTCTTTTATGCTTTTAAGCGCAGCCCCGCTGACACGTGACAAAGACTGCCAAGCAGCGACTAAAAGAAAAGACAGCGACTCAAAACGTAAAGTGAAACCAGAGTCCTTTTTAATGTGAATCAAATGACTTCAGTAGCTAAAGATGAGACAACTACAGTAGCGTTGCAAGCTAATAAACCATGTAGCCATGTTCAACTCCCCCATTAAAATGCTTCAGTGGCAAGGATCTGCTGAGCACCTGCCTGATGCAGTTACCATAGTTACCATGCTCCATTTTCTCTCCACCACTCACTGGGAGATGGAGAGTGGGAGGAAGGGAGGGGCCGAAAGTGGAGGGGAGAGGGAGGGAGGGGAGAGAGCCTTCCTTTGGGAACAGAGAGAGATTCATTTGCTGTGAATCTGGGGAATCAGCAGCACATAATGTGTCTCTGCAACCCGACACATGAAGACAGCCTCTCCCTTTATTGTGGAGCACAAAGGGACAACGGCAGGTTTAACACGATGCCAGTTAGTTAGTCAAGTCTGTGTCGAGAGAAAAAAATAAGACAGCACGTAATAAGGGCTTGAAGATTAACGATAGTCACATTACAGGATTTTTAAAATAAAAATGCTTTGTGTGGTGCAGCTCGTTTACTCTAGATGACAGTTGATGTGTTATTTACATTTCATTAAAATCATATGAAGGTATGCACCAAATATAGACAGTCCAGTTAGTTTTGGACAGTAGTAAGAAGTGAAGTGCATGGGTGCACGCAGGATGTTGAACCAGACTACAGAGGAAGTTTGACTGCTGAGCTCCGCTTGTTGACATGTTGACTCGGATATTCAACATGTACACCGAGCAAAAACCAGAGCAAATGATTAACACCAGTGACAATGATATGATTCCCCCTCCCCCTTTTCTCTAGTGAAACTAGTTTAGCCTGACCTCATTAAATCACTAAAGACATCCTTGTGGCCTCAAACAAGCAATCAGCCAGAGTGAGCAAACATGCAGGGACTTCTGCTGCCAACACATTCAGGACTCAAGTCTCAGACTTGGAACTTGAATTTGGGGAGGATACGTTTAGATGTAGGTGTGACGTGAATATTATGAACTTCAAATTTATTGTCGTATTATGTCAGTTACTCATGTGATGAATAGACATTTGCTAGCGCTAGTGTAGGCAGAGATATCGCATCAATCGGACAGCTTGTCCAACAGAAATGAACACATGGGGCCAGTTAACTGAAATATTTTAAACCAAAATGGCAATAAAAAGTTTCAACCATCCAACCAACTTTAGTGTATTTGTTAAGATTATTAAGATTAAGGTTATTCTCTCACACCTCTGCGTATCATTGAACTGAATAGAATTTATGCATACATCTATATCACTAACAGTAATACTGTGTTATATCAGAAAATGCGACCTATTCCTTTCTTTCTGAACAATCGCAAAGTTTGATTGTCAAAGACAAACAATCAAAAAATGGTTTGAAACAACCAGCTATTTAAATTAAAGTCTAAATACTTAACATACCAAAGCAGACAGTATCTAGGTGCTGATCTATGTTCATGTATTTGAGAAACTAATACATACAAAACTGGTTCTTTAGCTGCCATATTTATTAAGAAAGAACATGTATTCTTCATTTTATCTGTGTGGTTTTGTGACACATTAAGTCATTAATTTAAGGATGACGATTAACTTGAGTTTTAAAGGTAGAGACTCTATTAGGAGACACTAATTAAATGCACAGTGTTTTGAGCATATATTAAAAAACATGGCTGTTGTGTGTCATCAGTCCTGTTTTGGATATGTCTGCATCATTGTTTGATGACTAGCTTGGTGGCAGTGAGTCAGTGCTGTGCATGTGCAATGAGAATGACTAAACATAAAAATGCCTTTAGCTTCAAGGTGATGTGCAGACATTCATCTGCAGAGAGTAAATCTGCTCAGTTTCATCCTTTGCTGTGTTAACTGTATCAGCTTAATTTGATGCGTTCCTTCTGTTATGGGCAGATCCCATCAGATAGGCTCATCATGTTACTAAGTCATGGCCACATTAAATGGATAATGACTCAGTAGAATAATGACAAATGGGGGAGTTTGTCATCAGAGTTATTTTTACAAAGCTGCACATCGGCAATCAGAGTCTCTGTTGGGATACAATCAGCAGACCCTTCTATTACATTTACACTGCTACTGTAAGCTAAATGTAAAAAGATGGCAGATGATAAACCACAAGCAGTGTAGAGGAAGGGACGCCATTTTCTCTCTTGGCCCCTTTTCCGAGCCCTCCATGCCGTGGAAACAGACAGACGGAGGATGCTCTTCCCCGGCCCAGTCTCCGCAAGGTGCCATGGCAGTCTAGGAGATGGGGGCTGATGTAATCAGGATGGGTGTGCCCTGGTTACCATGGAGACAGTCTGTCAATGCGCTCCGGATACTAGATAGACTGCCTTGTTACACAAAAACAGAGAATACGCCATATAAAACCAGCTCCCCTGCACGGTTGCAAAGTGGGGAGGGTGATGACAATGACACGCCTTAGTCCACAACACAACGCTGGCATCCATATTAGCATGCACCCAAAACAGATGGCTCCCAGCACACTGGTGTGTATGCACTTATTATCCAAAACACCCACCAGCGTCCCTTCTCCTCTCTTTTTTTTGTTTAGACACACACACATGCAGCAGAAAGGATCTGTCATCAGGGCGTGTCTGTGGGAAAGCAGGCGTAGGTAAACACTGCTGTTTGATCCCCCGACGCTTGACAGATGCAGTTTGACAATAAATGAACACATGCAAAGCGCACACACACATTCAACCTACAGTGTCATGAATATTTAACCTGCATGCAGCGGTAACAGTCCCTCTCTCACAGCCACAAAACACAGACTGCTGAGCAGATCACAGTAAACACATCTGTACCCTGGCCCTTCCAGCCGCTCCAGGAGCTTTCCTTCTTGGTAACGTCTGCAGTGGCCTGCATGCTGGTGATCAGTTATGTCCCTGTTCTCTCTTCCTCTTTATTGTCTCCCGTTTTCTTCTTTGTCTCCCTCTTCAGTAGCACCGACTCACTCACTCATCCCAGAAAGGCATGAATGGTCGAAAAAAAAAAAAAAGAAGGATGCGGGAGATAGGCTGAGATGACAGAGAGGGAGGACGGGAGGGAGGGAGGGAGGAAAGGTTTCCAAGGTGCTGCCGGCTCGTGGAGCTCAGACTGATGCTGTGGAGCAGCGCCGGCTAAAAAAGGAGGAGTGGGGAAAGTGTGTGTGTGTGTGTGTGTGTGTGCGTGTGCGTGCTGGGGGAGGGGGGGGGTCAAATTGTAAACACCACACCACAGTTGCTGCTGCAGCAAACCATCCATGCAATGATTAAAAGAGCCTGGGGGGGTGAGAGGGTGGGTGGTGATTGTTGGAGAATAAGCTTTTTTTTTTTCTTGAAAAGGAAGATACACTATCTTTCAGAATAAAAGCCCTGACAGAGCATCAGCGCAGACTTGTGATAGTGGGTACAAACAGTGGGAGGGTTATCCCACATGTCACATACTTTCAAGCAAAGCTTCCCTTGTAGCATCTTAGAAGAACAGTAGTCATTTTAATAGTCTGATGTCATGTTGCACACCAGAGTGCAACAGCAATGTTCTCTGCAGGTTAGAAATAGCTGGACTTGAGACCACGTTGCTAAGGAAAAACATGGCAAACATCCAGATCCGTTGTTCTTTATTTTCACAGAACAATGTTTAAGGTTATAGCCAGAGATGCAAATAGCTGTTTCCACTATGACTCACTGATAATTGAAGAGGCAAAGTGCTCGCACTTTAATAATTCATAACGAGAGACACTAAGCTTTACAGCACAATGTTCCTTGTTTAGTGCCCTCCGGATGTGTTTGTAATTTCTGATTTCCTCCCTAGAATATATAGATGTAATGAAAATAGACCTGAAAGAGACCTGGGACTGAAAAAGCAATGTATGACGCTTAAAAAAAAGAAGTGCAAAAGAAAGAGCACAGTCATGGTGTTGTCAGCAGTGAACAGAAAACAATTCCTTTATAGTTTACGTCATTTTTTTAGTCCAATCAAAGCCTCAAGTCGTGTCCCCTGTCCTCCCCCCTGCAGACGGCCACACCTCACACCTTCTGCTCACTGCAGCCTTGACAGGCTTCAATGCCAAAACCAACCAAGAGGGAAGAAAAAACAGATTTCCCTGAACCAGACTGAACACGCTCCCCCATCACTGTTGCTATGGCAACTGGCGTGGAAGTGCACCGACTGATGAAAACAATATCTGCTGGTCTGCCTCACAGCAGCGATGACAAAGGTGCACTGCGCCCTCTAGTGATGAAGAAAAGACACACATGACCTGCTTTTTAGCGTTTCCAGAACCTTCTTACAGTGTGAGTAAACAAAACAGGGACAGCCTCCTTTATTTACCATTTAATCACATCACCTCGTAATATTATACATTTCAAACCTGTCACCGACTTAATCGCCACATTCTGCTGGACCTGGGTCCACCAGTAGCTGCGAGTTTCAGGAAACCAAAGCCAAACATCATTCGTTAGATGTGATATATTTTTTTACAGCTCTGTAACTGTGTGAAATTCAAGAGGAAGCCTTCAGAGCCCCGAAGCAGCAGTGTGCCCCATTTTGACATCAGAGGATTATGTAAACCCACTATTCACAAGGACATAGAGAACAGCCAATAGATGTCAAAATACCCATGCCGACCCCGTATGTGCAGCTTAGACAGCATTAACTCCTGCAGACAGGGACTGGCATGTCTTATCTAATCACAGAGTGGTGTAAGGAGCCAGATACTGTTAAGATGCTAATTGTTTTTCCTCAACATCTGCAGTTCTATAATTTAAGAAAGTAATGTTTAGACAGCGTGGCTATTGAGTTTCAGTCATCTTGTATGTCATATGAATGTGAAGCAATGCATTCTCACTCTGTTTTTTTTTCTCAAAAGAAACACCAGGGGGAAGCAGACCTCAGGAAAGTACAACACTTCCCACCCAACCACCCACCAACCCTGGCACAGACACACTCAGCAGCGGAGCATCCCATCTCTCTCAGCGATGCTGTTTACTTCACGGCCTTGTCGACAAAACAGTGTCAAAGCACACCATGCAGGTAGCTACCAGGAAGTAAGCACACAAGTACTGTGTTAGTGATTTAATTCCAAATATGCTGTCAATGTTTTCAGATTTTCAGTTTTTTATCTGTAGATATGAGGGAGTTTTTCAACATAAATGCACATGCAATAGCTGTTTCACTCAGGCATAAAGACACGTCAGCATATGCAATGCTACCTGTTCCACAGCACTATTTCTGGAAAGCCAATACTCGAGATAGCGGCTTTTAAGCCAACGTGAAACCACTGCAACAATGAAAAGATTACAGACATGTTGTGTGAAATCCTATTATTTCCACAGAGAGGTAACAACAATAGATTTCTGTGCAGAGGTGAAAAGGGTATCCTATTGAAAACACCACATCAATCAAGTGTTTAATAACACTGACCTTTTTGTTTGTCAAAGCCCTGCAGGAAGATTGAGGCAGCAGGCTTTCCCAGGTCTCCTTTGCCCTCACTGGTGTGCTTGTGCATGTCGTCCTGGTGGGTTCTCTCCGATCGCACCTCTGGGGGCACGGCCGCAGTGGGTGGCTTGGGCTTGCTGGGGCGTTCCTCCTCTGTTTTCACCGGGGTCTTGACCTTTTCTGTGATCGGGGGTTCGGCTGGCACCGCCTCAGCCGTACTGCGGGGAGGGACGGCGCTGGGAACCAGGGGAGAGGGAGGGCTGGCTCCCTGTTTGGGGCCACCGAAGCCCTGCTCTCTCTTTGGGCTCTCTTCAGACGCAGACTCAATGAAGAGATCACTGTCGAGCTCGGCCTCTCTCTCCTCCCTCAGAATGCTGTAGGCTGTGGGTGGAGCGTGGTTGCCTGCTAGGCCAAAACCACCCTTGACGACCGGGGGACTGTCAAAGGGGTTGTTTGGCTGGCTGACTGTGCCCTTGTTTTTAGCCGGCTGGGCAAATGGGTTGCTAGCGGCCTTTGGAGGCTCCTCAGACACCAGCTCAATCTCTGAGTCTCCAGACTCTGCGCTGCTGCCGTCATGCTCCCTGCTGCCCGCCTTTGTGCTCGGACTGCTTTTGGAAGCTGCAGGCTTCACCGCGTCGGCCTTGAACATGTCATGGGAAGGGAATTCTTTTTCTGTTCACAAAGAAATGCAGAGAGGGCGTTCAAGTCTTCATTCACATTGTAAATCCAGACATACAGTATCTAGTTACTAAGCTTGTCTATGTGGCTCTTCCTCTCACAAATCAATTGCTTGCTCAATTACATTTTCATGTTACAACCTTAATTGGTCTGGTATGACCAGTAGCGCATGGTGGCTAATATTAGCTAATGTTAACAATAGATGGTTATTATTTTTTAACTGCCATCACTGAGTCAGTTTGCTGACTTTCTCTACTTTTTTCTCTAATGTTAGGCTTCATAGGCTTGTTTTAAAGACAAATTCTGAAGTAGCATTGACGCTAATGACCTTTATTATGGCATCAACATCATTTACATGAAATATCTGACGTGATGACGCTAATTAAGTTAATTGATTTTTCAGAAAATGTACTGTACTTTAATATATGCTGATGTCGGTGTTTGTGTGTGTACTGTGCCTACGTGTTGGTGAAGCATTGGGAGTGGAAGCAGGGCTGTCATCCTCTGGCTCCGATAGCGTCACGGTGGGAACCCCCTGTAAGCCAACACTGAGGACGTTTTCACGCTCAGACCCGCTGGCTGGGGGGGATGTTGCTGTGGCTCAGTCTTGGCAGCTGGAGGCTTGGACTCGGTCAAGGTGATCTTCACTGGGCTGGCGGTCTGTGGGGTGCCACCCAGGTTTCGGTAGGAGCGGTAGTCTGACAGCTCTTCATCAGATGGCTCCTCCACATAGGGGAAAGAGTGGGAGCCCAGTGCCGGACCCAGATTTTCTTCTTCCTCCTCATCTCTTCCAAGGTTTTTCTCCATGTAGCTGCCCAGTGAGTCTCGACCAGTCGAGCCCGTGTCCACCAGGTTGCGCTGGTCGTGACGCTCATCCCCGTGACTGATGTCCATGTAGTTGTAGGATTCTGTCTTATCTGAGCCAAACAGAGATTTTGGCATGTCATCAACCAGGCTGGAAGTCATCTTGGTGTTGGAGCTGAAGCTATAGGTGTCGCTGGAGAAGTGATCCAGCGCAGAAGAGGGCTTGGACGGTTTCAGGTCGTCCGACAGATAAGAGGCTTCTCGACCTGATGTGAAGCTCTGATTTGACATCAGGGAAGTGTAGACATCACCATCATCATTCATGGGCTTCCTAAACAGGCCAGACATGGGATCATCTGCAGAGATTGACAAGAAGAGAGAGAACTCAGTGAGGTTAGAATGAGAAAGAATGACAGCAGTCTCTGTGTCACACGATCAAATCTAATCAGTCTGAGCTGTTTTATTAATGAAAACATCCAGTTAAACAAGACCACGCTTCAGCTGGTGCTGCTGCCAGGGAGAGGGGCTGTGGCACTGTGAGGGCAGCACAGTCCGACTGGCCGCTCTGCTGTGACGATCAGTGAGGCAGCAGTAACAGAGGATACTTGTACCCAGTGTGGGACAAAGGGGGATTGTTCAGACCCCAAAACCACAGTGCCACAACCAGAGTCTGTTCTAAATCATGCAGGCAAAGAGCTTTCTCTGCTCTGCTCTACTCCTGCATCTCCCCTGACAAATTAGTGTCATGAAAACAAACACATAAAATATGAACAATATACTATATGTGCAAGCTACCCTCTCCACAATTTGAATAGATTAAGCTATGCTGCACTAGATTGACAAAACTCTTCTGTGATAAATATATGAAATAAATATTTCAAACAGCTCACTATAGTATTCAACACACATGCAAAACTGAAATAATACTAATTCCAATGATACAGTTGGTGTCTTCAACTACGATTAAGAATTCAAACCCAACAGATGTTGGATGTGAATTAGTGTGTGCTCTGCTGTATAATATTGCTCAACATCTCACTGAATAATTTGTTACAGAGCTGCAGAGAAACACTGAGGATGCTCATATTACATGACTTGCAAAACAGGAAGAGATGGACTTGATAGCGATGTTTCAAGTCGTCAGGTCAGAAGTCAAGGTCAAGTATTTGCTTTTGTTGACTTTGTCTTTAAGTTGTGCAAATCTACTAAAAAAAACACACACTGTCTTTTGCTCATACACAAATATACAAACATAAACACTGTAGAACACACACACATCTGAGGCTAATATTTTTATTGTGCTTTGTACAAGTCAGATTTATACAGTACTTCCACATACTGAGCTCCTCCTGCTCTCTAGCCCTGCTTCTCCCAGGGCAGCGGTGTTGCTATAAATAGGCTGGGTCCAGCTGCTGGGCTGAGTGAGGGGGAAAGATTTAAAATAGCAGCCCTTAGGGTTAGTTCTGGAGGATGCAGACTGACTGACAGAAGACCCAACAGGTCAGGACGTCCCGTCCCTCCCTTCGCTTCCTCTAAACAGTCCCACCACCCTTCCCTTCTGCTGTCATTCCTACTCAGTCATTAACAATACATCATACCGCAGTACAATGGCATAAACACTGCACACCCATGCTGGGACTTAGGGGGAGGGTTGACGTGCAGGCCCACGCTCTTGAGCTTCAGATTATTTTGTATCTAATAGACTCAAATGTCTATGGATCCAAGCCGGGCACAGCTGTTGAGCCAAGTTCAGGTCAGTGACATGAATGCCCTTGATGTACTGCTAAAGGGAACCGATGTATAATCCTCTTAGTGTACTACCATCGTATAGGTCCCATCAGCCATCACCCTGGCAACACCATCATAATCTTACACTCACTGAATCACTGTACAAATAGCTACTGTGCAGATGTGGGATGCACTCAGGGCCACTACAAACTGTGAAGAGAGGTGAACTGCCAGTAATCCTGTTGACTGACTGCAACACGCCCCCTTTCTCTCTCTATCAACCCATTCTACGTACCAACACAGATAAACTCACCAGCAGTTGCATGAGGCATCTATAACAATAAAGAGACTTGAGGGCAGCCACTCTGGGCAACTACTTGACAAAGTTGGTGTGTAGAGATTGAGGGCATTTTGAATCTGTTGGTTTGGCCTTAGCACCCAGACACTGGGAAAAAGACCCACAAGGCTGAAACAAATGCTTTGCAGCGCTCCGATGGAATTGGATGTGACAACAGAGCAATTCTCAGCTCACACTGTAGCCACACACAACATAACCATGTCACTGAAAGGATGCTGCGGTTAAATAAATAAGTCCTGGTGGATGAGCTGTGAAGGGGCAGTCCCTTTTGTTGTCCTCTGTGCATCCCTGAAACTAATGCAGCCTGACAATCTGGGCTACGCCAAGGCATGGGCTCCTAATTATCAGGCTACAGACAAAAACATGTGAGCACAGACGATATCAAAAGAGCCCGACTTGCAAAATGAATATATTACCACTTTGACATGAAGGGTTTACTGAGCTGCATGTGGACTCAGTGCGCAGCAGGGCTTACTCCCTTGAAGATGCTTTCTGATCCACTGCAGTAATTCAATGTGGAATAAAATGAGTATACTAACAGAAAGGGATTTTAAAGGGGGTCTATGATGCTTATCTTCAGGTGCATACTTGTAATTTGGGTTGCTACTGGAACAAGTTTACATGCTTTAAATGGGGATCTATTGGCAGAAATGGAATACAATAATAAGTATGTTTTCTTTAGTGTATAATCACTTGAAAACCAGAGTCATGCTTTCATTCCCTTAGAATATATATACCGTTTATATCTACATAGGCAGCGGGTCCCCTCCACAGAGTCCACCATTTTTCTCCATGTTTCTATAGTAGCCCAGAAAGGACAAACCAAACATGGTTTACATTCGCTGCTTATGCCGGAGTCAATAACGTTACTCTCTGCCGTTGCCACCATTCTCTCTCTCTTGCTTCACCACTCAGTTCCCACACACCCCCAAATGATCTACGCTATTCTTACAACAACCGGCTCATTCGTGTTTTTGTGTTGGCCGCCAGAGCTCTCCAACACGCCTGGCACACGGGAGAGGCTTTCTTTTGTTGCAGTCTCCTCACCTCACCGCTAGACACGGCCAGATCCTTCACACTGGACCTTTAATGTTCAAAAAGCTGTACTTTTTTTATACCAGCTGTGCTGCTCTCTCCCTTTTCACCCTCTGTTTCAGCAGCCAAACCAAACTCTTCTGACTCTAATCCAGCTCCACTCTAACTAGCTTTTTCTGAGAGCGAACCAAACTAGCTGTGCAACTGTGTTACTTGGTGACATCACCACGTTATGCAACGAAAGGCGGGACTTGGAGCAAGGCGTTTCAGGCAGTTAAGGATCAGTGTTTCTGTGGCGGAGAGTAACTCCCTTTGGCGTGGACTTTGGACTTTGTAACTTTGCAAACATTTTACATGCACAAAAAAACACTAAAGGAAAGGGAAAAAGACACAAAAGCAGCAAAGTTCCCCTGTAAAATCAATCAAATTTTTTCACACAAACAGCTGTGCTTGCTAGTGTCAACAACATGGTGTTGTCTCTTGCAGCCAGGAGTCACTGCAAAAAGAGAGGAGATGCTGCTGACTTTCAAAGGAACTATCATCAATAGTTCAGCTTTAAACATCTGTTAATGTACGGTACTGTAATGATATCATTACTCTGCCAATGACCCTCTCGACTGTGGTGTCACCTTTCAGGAGTTCTCTTTCACTCCATGACCTTGTGAAAGGCAATCCATTGAGACGCTCTTCTTTCAAAGCCATCTGTGCTTTTGACATCAAATATTATGCTGCAGCTTTATTATAATTGGTATGAATTGGCCCTTTTACTGGGGACTGCCCAATACTTTGTTTAGGAAGATATAAACAGAAATTTATTTTGTAAACATGGATGATGCATAAAGTCTGAGTTATACTACTTGGAGAAAGAAAAACACCCTTTATCGGCACAGACTATATAATAGGCTATAATAGGCCAAGTAGCATTTATTTTCTTTCTCCTGTTATTTGGTTCACAATTTAGAAATGTTCACATCAATGTTATTCAAAAGTACATACAGGAGATACTGTACACGTTATGCTCTTTGGAGAGTAGTATATAATAATAGATTTCTATATCGAGTCCCTAACTTGTTTGTCAGTTTGAAGCACCACTCTGACTGTGAATAGTCTCTGGCTTTAAAAGCTTTGGTTATGATGTTTGTCTTTACAATGTATTGATTACAATATTCGTGGCTGAACAAATAAGTGAATACTCGTCACTATCCCATGTTAAAGAAGATAATGGAGAGCACAAAGGCAGTCTGAGGTAGAACAAAACTACTAGCAGGGGTCGATGGGAGAACAGCTGTGCTGAGGGATTCAACCTCCCTGAGCTGCATTGATCCAAGACAAAGAGGGCCCACAATTACTGAAAGAAACGTCCATGTACCCACCACTCTTAAAAAATCACTGCAGGCCACACAGGACAAATGTTGTTGTTCCAGCAGCCTTTGTCAAAGATAGATCAATGTAGAGGGAGTTAAAATAAATGCTAATCTGTCTCCATTCTGAAGGCATGGTACGTACAGTACCTGTCTTCCACTGTATTGATTGTTTTTTTCTTGCCTGGGTAGAGCTGTATGGATGAATGGAGAGGGTGTGGGAGGATCCAGACTGAGTGTCTGCAGGCTGCCAGCTTTGGGTCAAAGCTGTCAATTCAGTGTGACTTTGGACTGGCATTTCACTTTCATAGTATTTCACTTTCATCGGTATTAAAGAGTAAGGCGCAGGCAGGAAGGCAGGCGTGCATAGCCAGCCTACAATAACCACAGTTCGACTACACTGTTTAAAAGCATCTCTGCTGATAGTAGCTCTAATCCCATGAGTAGTTTTGCAATACTCTGCTCAGGGATTACTCTGTGGCTACAGAGTCGGACTGAGGCAGTACGATCGTAAACATAGCATCATATTTCACATACTGGCTCTTTATTGTTTTCAGGGTAAACACTGGGGATCAAAAGACACATGATTTATTGATATAATGATAGTAATAATGCTTTGTTATTGTCCCCTGTAGTGGAGCTTTTGGGCAGGGTCTGTCATGCTTTTATCTGCTCTTTTATAACGCAGCATTAGCTAATTGGTCCTGGAGACAGATGAGGATAAATGAGACTGGAAACCTGGCAGGTAACACATAGGATGAGCACTAAAGCAGACACAGTATATTGTAATATACAGTATATATTACATAGTATATTGTACACCCTTTAAACCTTATTTCATTATATAAGGTGCTGGACAACACATTTTCAACCACAATAGCTAACGGAAATGCATGCAAACACTGGCTCACACCTGGGAGATGCTCTGACCACTGACATCGGCAGTAAGGAAGTGTTTTTGTCAGAGTCAGGCACCGAATTAAAGGTAACTGTGAAAGAAAAGACAGCTCTTCGTATCCTGACAGTCTGGCCATTTAAACTATCGGCCTTCTCATCACAGCCTCGCCTCTCTTGCCATTAAGCTGTTCCCCCCTCCTCTTTCTCCTCCTCCTCCTGTATTATCTTGCATCTTTATCATCCAGTCTGAAAAGACCTAGCACTGCTCTGCCCCCTGGGAACAGGAGCTAAAGGCACAAATGCACTGTGTGCTGGCTTATGCAGTCCAGCGGAGTCCATTAAGTGCTTTCTCTATCTGACAGATATGGAAAAGACCCAGCCAGACATTATGCTGTCTCATCCTTGTCACTGATGATATGCTACAACGGAGAAGGACTCGAGTCTAATCCACCGGTCAGCGACTGATGCACTTTGCCAGGATGTGATGAAGAGACCAGTATAATGCACTATAATGAGTTACAAAGAGCTTGCTGGGAAAAAGGACGTCAAAATGTTTGTGTGCAATATGCACTTAGTTGTTTTCTTCTGTGCCAGACAGCAGGGGAGGCTGTTAGCCACACCATGTGCTAAAAACAAACTGTGGGATTTTCACAGCACACTTAGATCTAGTCATGATGCAGCAGTATCTCCCACAACTTTCTTTCTCATGTCTTTCGAAAACTTCACAGGATTGAGGATAAAAGAGGCTATACTGTGCTGTGATCCAAAGCTAAGGTCCTGTCCTGTAGTAATTTGACACAGCTGAAATCAGCATTATCGGCGTCCTGCGGGTAGATCACTGTGTTGTGAACAAGATTTAGGACAGGCATGGATCAATTACCTACAGAGGCAATTCTAGACATCTTGGAGAGATACTATTTCACCGTACGCACTGTTCAAAGTCAAAACCTCTTTTCTGCCCTCAGTAAAATAAACCTTGAAATATTATTTTTCACAATTATTATTACATATAATTATGATCCACAAGCCCAGCAGAGAGTTTGTTACCACGGCGGTCGTTGGGAGTGAATGTCTCTGACAGAGCAGACTACAACATGTCTGGTCAAGAGGAAAATGTCCAGTCTGCCCTGCTCGATGTGATGGGATGTGCTCTGTTCCCACCAACAACATGTGTGACAGAGTGGATTATTTCACTGGTATGGACACGGCTCAGCAGGAGTCACAGCAATAAGAGGCAGCTATTCTTTCCATTTTTAGGAATCAACACACAATCTGTGTGCTTGCACCTACACAAACTTTGTCTGGCACGCTGTTACGAAAGAAGCAGAGTAGAGCATGTGCTTTGTTTTCTTTTTCTAGAAAGCAAAGCCACACATCGACTAGACAGTTCATTTTATTTTACACATTCCTTGCCTGAAGAGGATCATTTTAAGCTTTTGTAATTAAAAGCCTTTTTTTCCCCAATTGGAACAATTTTAGCTGTGGATGTTTAAGTTCTAGTTTCATGCTAAATGCTGGGCCTGAAAGGATTAAAGCCAAATTTATGCATTAAAAATGTTCTTGCACTTAACGGATATACAAAAAATAACATGTTTTTTTTCTTCTTTTTCTTGTTTTGGACCAGCAGCAGCCAGCGGATTGAGAAAGCCCTGAGCAGCAAAGAGAGGAAACTAGGCGGCATTTTCTTTCTTTCTTTTTTTTTTTTTTTAAACATCATCTCATGAATTTTTCAGTGAATTGGTGAATGAAAGTACAGGGCTCTAGTTTTGCTAGCCAAGCGAATAGTGAGCCCTGTTCCTTTGGATTAAAAATAGCAGCATGAGCCGAACTGTGCTGAAGAGGGTGACGGACTTAGAACTGAGGTCTGCACGATGTTCCCACAAAAACCATTGCCTCCAGTGTCCTGTAATATAACTATATCATTAACAATGCCAGAGCAGGAAAGTAGGAATCCTGACATCATTCAGGCTACTTGTTAGGCTACAACAGGACTAATACAATATTTTAGTCAACTGTAATTCTATTGATTGAACTGTAGGATTTAATTATTTTCAACCCAGCCACTGGCTATTTAAACTAGGAGGCTTGTAATCTATTTATCATCCCCCACCATATCAAGAATCTAGGTATTTTATTAGGCTATATGGGCCTACATGGGAGCTGGTTCAACACTGAACATAGTCCATTCAATGTTCAACAGGCTATTTATTATTTTATGCTGCATCCCATCATATCCTTCCTACAGGTCATCAACCAAAGAACTATGTGGGGAAAACAATGGACATTGATGTTTCATAAGCTCCAACCCAATCTAAATGAATTTAGTTTTGGAGATGTCTAATATTGTATCCTTCAGCATCACTGCTGTGACAGCTCATTTATCATCCTATGGAAGTTACTCGCTCACAACAAAAGCATTTAATTGTACAACATAATATATATTAAACAATAATGTGTCCCATCTTATTTCGCAGGGAATATCTGGACTCCAGAATTGTCTACAATAAGAGAAACTTTACCTTTATTATAAGCAGATGTGTGAAATAAACAATTTAGAGTTGCAGATCAACTTAGAAGTCTTGTGGCTCAACAACAAATGTATAAATACAAGTTTGAACAGTAAATTATGAATCTATCACACTAGCTCATCAGTATGACTGTGCATGTTATGTTAAAATAGCATGCTCTCTTTTTGTTTTTTTTTTTTCTTCTAAAGGGCTTAAACTCGCTTCAAAACCTCAAAGACCTAAACCTTGTTGACAACAATATTGAAAAGATTGGTAGATTCTTTTGTATTTTTGTGCCAAGTTTGGTTGCAGTTCAGCGGTTTGGTGTTTTCAAGCCCAAAACTTTTAACTCAGCCCACATCTGCCTATATTTGGACTACAAAAATGTCAACAAGTAGAGAAACTTTACCTTTTATGATAATCTCATGTGTGAAATAGAGAATTTAGAGTAGCAGAACAACCTAGAAGTCTTGTAGCTCAGCAGTATCTATCTATCTATCTATCTATCCATATATATCATTTTACACACTAGCACATCAGTATGACTGTGCATGTTATATTAAAATAGCATGCTCTCATTTTTGACCAATCTGTTATGTTTTTTTCCTCTAAAGGGCTTGAACTCGCTTCAAAACCTAAAAGAAATACACCTTACACACACCAATACTGAAAACATTGGTAGATCCGTATGTATTTGTGTGCCAAGTGTGATTGCGTTCATGTGTTTTCAAGCCCAGAAGTTTGAAGTCAGCCCACAGACAGACAGGCCCGTCTGTCGTAACACTAAATCTGTGACAAATGGACCCGGCTGCGACTCTCTCGCTGTATTTACACCTAAATACCAGGGTGATTTCGTCAATACAGCTTGGAAAAACAACCAAATGTGGTCAAAATGCTCTGAAATTGGTAAATATCGAGACTTTACCGCGATAACTGTTCGCTTTACCTGTAGATGCAGTTTCCATAGCAACGGGAGGCCTTTTCCCGTCGTCCTGGAAAGGATGAAATTGTTGATCCAGGTCGCCCGCCACCTCGCCGCCTCTCGGCTTAAATTCCTCACGTAGCTCGTCGAACCGGGTCGCTGTGTTCCCAAACAGGCCGTTCCTCTCATAGTCATCCCCAAACCACCTCCCCTCCGAGCCTAGCTCCTCACCGGGCTGAGCAGACATGCTTTTTCCTGTTACCGGACAGAAGATTTAACGCTACAAGGCTTCTTCTTTTCTCTTCTTCTTCTTCTTCTTCGTCTTCGTCTTCTTGTTCTTCTCCTCTACCGTATACCGGGGCTGTAAATGAGGCAGCCGTTTGCGCTAGAATGGGGTGACGGAGACAAGCACACAACAACGCAGCTCCTGGCTGGCGTCTGTCAACGGAGCCTGTGGTTGGTGGACGCCACAGAGGAGACGGTGCGGTCGGTCGGTCGGGGAGCAAGAGGAGAGGAGTGAGGGTGATTGTTTTAGTTCACTGCTCCGGCGGTGACGTCATGGTGTCCGCGAGGCTCAGGGCTGGCACTTTATTTGGGGCAGAGTCCAGCACGAGCGGCATTAACGGTGCAGACATGAAGTCAAGTTGACACTGACGGAGTGGGTGACAGCGACATGACGCTTGGTGAGGTGAAACAGGCTGCCCTGTCTCTGTGAGGCTGCCCTGTCTCCGATAAGTCTGTGAAACTGGACGCAGAGGGAGCATAATAAAGATGGCGGACGTTGCCAGGTCAATAATACGCCACGAGATGGAGATGTTAAAGTATAGCTAGAATTTCAAGTGTAGTGTTTTGTAAAAGTGTACTTAAAACAGAGCAAAATGCCGGTTTTAAGGTTTGGAGAAAATGTGTCTTGCGGTGTGGCGCCCTCTTGTGGTAGCTCAAAATATGATATGAGGACTGCAAAGGTTCCAACATGGCTCCCTAGCAACCAGCTTGGCAACCACACGCTCCTTCCTGGACACACACTGATGAACAAACATTGCTGGACTCAGACGGGCCACAGAGTAACTGAAAAATAGTGTTAATATTATCCGTGGTTGAATTTAAAACATGTTAATACTGGCAGTCATCTATGCCTCTGAACTAACGTGAACTATCCGTTCCATTATCTGCGTTAGCCAGCTAGCTGGTAAGTTAGCATAACTTTAGAGGCTAGTGAAGTTAGCATGATGTGAGGAGACATTTATTATTTGTGTTTTCTCACTTAATAACCTTAGGTATTTGTTACCCTGTCTGGCAGCCTAGTTGCTTTTCTTTCGTCTCCCAAACACACTATTAGTAGAATATTGCCCTATTATATTGCATTATTATTATTAAGGGCATATTAAATACTTATCTCAGCTACAGTCAGTTTCAAGACAGAGAGGTTATGATACAGAGTGAGAAACAAAAGCACCGTGGTGACGAGGAGGTGGTCAAAGAACTGGTGAGTATAAAATTCACATTCATTTGGCTAGTGAGTGATATGTGGCTAATGATTTTATTTGGTTTATATTCGTTTTTAATAATGGGTGTCAAATATATGGCAAGAGGGTCACAACCGGCCCGCCAAAGGCTCCTTTCCGGCCCAGTGGATGAATTTGCAAATTGTAAAAATTGCAGAAAAATATGAGATTTAAATTTGTCAAGGCTCAATTCTAAAATACTTTGTCACATAATATGACTTTCAATGGGAATTGTGTGCAAATTTAAGTTAAAATAAGTCCAGATTTTGACATAAAAAGTTAAAATGATGAAATATAAGTCAAATTTATTATTAGCTATCACAGAAAGTCATAATTAAGAGAACTAAGTTGAACTTTTGACTTAAACTTGGGGAGTCAAACTTGAAAGATATGACTCAATGATATGTGTATTTAATGTGGAAAAAAAACTTCAATTTTGAGATATTTTGTCACATTTATGACTTTTTATGGGAATTATATCCAGATTTTAAGGAAATAATGTCCACATTTTGTCCAAAACAGGAAGGGGACATTTGGTGGTGTTATTCATAGGTTACTATGTAGTGGTTTTACTGTCCCACTGGACATCAAACTGGAATCTATGTGGCCCCTGAACTAAAATGAATTTAACAACCCTGCTATATACCATTGCATTGCAATATTTTAGCTGAGGAATTCAGTTGTAGTAAATCTGGATAGAAACATTATCATTGAATTATAATTTCATGATTCACATGAATATTTTTCTCAACAGTGCATTGCCAACGGAGTGTCCTTTGACAAAATTGCACAAGAAGGAAGTAATGTCAGCTCCCTGGAGATCTTCTTCTCTGGTTTTCCCCGCATGGTTGGGCTTTCCTTCTTCCCGAGGCTCTGCCAGCTGACCATAGTGGGCCAGGATATAAAACACATTGAAGGACTTGACTGCTGTCCTCTGCTTCGGGAGCTCTGGGTAGTCCAGTGCCACCTGACAGTAAGTTTGTTATGCTGGTAAGATTTCTAATAATCAATACTGGCGCTGCTGAAAACAACAATAATACAGAATGCAAAGCCTTAAATCATTACAGTCCACTATGGCTGTTACTGGAAGTGATCGTATGGCGGCAATATCTGTCTGAGATAGGACTCAAAAACAAGAGAGCACACACACACTTGCAGCAGGCACACAAACATCAACATGAAATGTTCAAGGCTGAGAGCACTGAGTCTTGCTGTTTTGCTGTATTTATACCTTTCCATGAATGCTCACAGTCATATACACCACATTGTCTTCTCCAACTGACGTCTCTGTCCTTTTAAGGTATCTATTCTCAAATAGACACTGCATAGTTATTCACTAGGAATGCAACACTAAAGCTGAAATAGACTTCAAGGACAGTGAGACACCTGTCAGGACCTTTGGACTGGCTGCATGTTTGTATTTTTTCAGCACAGATTGCAACGTATTGTATTTTATTTGCAGAGGTTCTGAAAACTTAAAACACTGTAATCACATTTTCACTGTGGCATCTATTGACAACACATCTTGCACGCATGGACCACAACCTATAGTTAAAGAAAGACCGTATCCTGTATCAGTGAATTGTACAACATACTGTATGTCATATATATTAAACAATAATGTGTCTCGTCTTCTTATTTTTCAGGCAATATCTGGACTACAGAATTGTCTACAACTAGAGAAACTTTACCTCTATGATAATCAGATCTGTGAAATAAAAAATTTAGAGTTGCAGATCAACCTAGAGGTCTTGTGGCTCAACAACAACTGCATAACTCAGATACAGGTTTGAACTGTAAATTATCTGTCTGTCTGTCTGTCTGTCTGTCTGTCTGTCTGCCTGCCTGCCTGTCTGTCTGCCTGCCTGTCTGTCTGTCTGTCTGCCTGCCTGCCTGCCTGTCTCTTTGTCTGTCTGTCTGTCAGTCTGTCTGTCTATGTGATTGTGCAGGGTATATTAAAATACAATGCTCTTACTTTTGACCAGTTGTCTGTTATGTGTGTGTTTTTTCATCTGAAGGGCCTGAACTCGCTTCAGAATCTCAAAGAACTAAACCTTGCTGACAACAATATTGAAAAGATTGGTAGGTTTTAAGCTTCTTTTGTATTTTTGTGCCAACTTTGATTGCGATTCAGTTGGCTGTTTGAAAAAAAAAATCAAATATTTTGAAACTTCTTTTAAGGGCACTGCCTTGATCCCAACGTCAGCCTTCAGAATCTTAATCTGTCGGGGAACAAGATCAGCTCCTTTAAGGTAAGAACTGTCTTTGACATTTCTTCCGTTAAAAGTTTTCCTACTTATTTGTAAAATCTTATTCAAATCCTTGGTCTGATGAGGGCTATTCCAAATTCTTGTGACTTGTCAGAGTCAGGTCAGATTTTCAATCAATTCTACAATGGGCTGGCTGCACAAGACCTTCAATAAGGTATTGAGCAGTATAATTTTAATTTATGTCATTCAATGATATATATTCATGACTGCAACTATTTAAAAAAATAAAGACTACTTAAGATTTTTGTGATTGGCAGTTTTGTGTTAGTCAGTAATACATTTTAGACATATGCTGTAACATTTATACTGAGACATTGTCTTGTTCAAGGTCTTTCTAACAGGAACGTTTTGTGGTTATAGCTTTGTTTGGATGATTAACACCTCAATCATATTTCTGCAGTTCACCTTTTGCCCCAACCCAGCTTGGCTTTAAGGAATGCAATCACTGTCTTTCACTGCACTGGGCGCCCAGTATATTACAGCTACTCTGGAATCAAAGAAAACGTCTTTGGTCCTTTGTCATTACAGTGTGGCATTTCTTTTTAGCTGATGCGCAGAGAGTGTGGAGTGGAAATAAAGGAAGTGTTTGTATGGCACCTGTCTAATATTTAAACTTCCAACCAGACAGGGGCTGCAGACAGTTCATTTAGCATTATGCATATGTGTCTTTTTATCACAAAGTAGACGTTTAAAGTGTAGTGTAGCATAGTAGAAGAAGCCCTACTACATTTGATTTGTATATCTAATGCCTTCTGTGTTTTTAGGGCACGACCTGAGCCGTAGAATGAGGAGAAACCCTATTAATGAACTAGCCTATGTGTTCTGTTGTTGTTATCGGTGTAACAGGAGCTGACCCTCCTTGACCGCTTACCCCATCTGAAAGAACTGGCACTGAAGGACCCCACCTCAACCCCAAACCCAGTGTGTCTGCTGTGTAACTATGCCACACACGTTCTTTACCACATGCCGGGCCTCCAGCGACTTGACACCTACGAAGTCTTGAGCAAGCAAGTCAAGGAAGCAGCAGAGGTACTGAGAAGACCAGCAGGGCCCTGCTGAACTCACCCGAGTCTCTGTTTGAGAGGATACAAATTCTCTTGATTTATGTGGATTGCTAATGATTTGCTTTAAGTTCTAATAATATTCCCCTTAAGTTTCCCTGAGCCAGCTTCAGGGATATTAGGAAAACAATTATAACATCACACATATTACTTCTGTATTTGGTTGTTCTTTAGTGGAGTTACAAATCATATGTAAAATGAGTCAAATGTCCAATCCTATATTAGATATAATATAATATCCAAGACACAATTTTGTCATTCAGAAATTCTCAATGTTTTATGCATTGTATATGACATTTCCCTCAATTAATTAATTTAGCTTGAAACATATCTTTGGAAACCTTAGTTCTGAATCATGCTTAAGAAGCTACTAGTAAGAAAAAATACTACAACAGCCTAAACCATAATAAATCTAATATATACATATGATAAAAAATTGAAAAAAAAATATTTAAAAACATGGGAGTTTGCATGGGAGGGTAATTTTTAAACAATAATAACAATAGAAAAATTGAAATACCATCCATCCATCCATCCATCATCAACCGCTTATCCCGTTAGGGGTCGCGGGGGGCTGGAGCCGATCCCAGCTGGCATTGGGCGAAGGCGGGGTTCACCCTGGACAGGTCGCCAGTCCATCGCAGGGCACATAGAGACAGACAACATATAGACAGACAACCATTCACGCTCACATCCACACCTACGGGCAATTTAGAGTGATCAATTAACCTAAACAGCATGTCTTTGGACTGTGGGAGGAAGCCGGAGTACCTGGAGAAAACCCACGCTTACACAGGGAGAACATGCAAACTCCACACAGAAGAGTCCCAAGCCGGAGTCGAACCTGCGACCCTCTTGCTGTGAGGCAACAGCGCTAAACACTGCACCACCGTGCAGCCCCAAATTGAAATACATAAATCCAAATTATATTAAATAAAATCAAAAAAATTAAAAATAAATTACTACTAATAATAATATTAATAAAAAATAAATAAAATAAGATAAATGCACACACCGGATTCCCAACTATCTTTGGAAACCTTATTGAGATAGTGAGTAACAAAATGAGGTTTTGTAGGTTTGAACTATTGCTGTCTATATAATAATAATAATAATAATAATAATAATGTAATACTTTTTTTATTTTTTAATTTTTTTTTTTTGCCCTTTCTCTTTAGTCCACAGTAATGAAGAAAATGATGTACTACAATATGCGTGTACGTACTGCTCAGAGGAACCTGGCAGAGGTCCGGCTCAGTCTGATGGAGAGAAAGAAAACTATGTTACAGTTACCTGAAGAATGCATCAGAACACTCAACCATGCTCTCAAGAGCGTATGTACAATCCTATGCTGAAATTATTTATTTTGCAGCTATAATAAGAGAACCATTATTTAACCTCCAGCTTCAGGTTGCTGTTATTGTAAGTTGAGAGAGCTGTTTTCATTTGGATGCACACAGCTTGAACGAGAGCTCTCCAAGGTGCCGGCTGGTTGTAAGAAGTCTGCCTGCACGTTGGCGGACGGATCGACCCACCTGGTTGAAGGTTCAGCCGACAGAAGTGACCCAACCAATGACATCAGATGTGATCCCGCCATGGAGCACAAAATACTCAGCAAGATTGAAGCCCTGAGGGAGAGACTGGTGCTGTGGACGAGGAGGCTGGATGAGTCTGTATATTTGAATAAGATACAACGAGAACTGTATAGAGTTTAGCCTCTTACTTGAATGTGGAAAAAATAATGTTTCCTCTTCTGTATACAGGATTGATGCCTGGTATGAGCGGAGTTTGGTGCAAGCCACAAGCATGATGAACTATACTGTCAAATTTTTGTTGATGGAGCTAGAAAGTGTTGGAAATATTCGGTTGGAACAGGGCTGCTCCACAGACCCTTGGTACGTACTTGGCATTTTTTAAATACAGTTACATCCATTATGAAGTTCAGAGGACAAATCAGAAGACTTCCCGAAACTCATAGTCTCCATATTCTGTACCCTACAGGTTTACTTCCTGTTGCGACCTCCTGCATTCCCGCTTCTCTCATTCAGACTTTAAGGTTCACAGGATCACTGGCATTAAGATCAACAGAGTTATTCGCATCCACAACAGCGCTTTGAGGCTTCGCTTCGAGGACAAACTTCACACTCTTCTAGCCAGCGAAGAGTCTGCTATCTCTTCACAGTAAGTTAAACTACATTGTAGTGAAATGTGGTGATAATTGTATTTTTACCAAGAATTTACAGGCATTATAACTAGGGCTGTCAATCGATTCAAATATTTAATCCCCTGATTGTCCATAGTTAATCGCAATTAATAGAAAATCGCACATTTTTTATCTGTTCCAAATGTACCTTAAAGGGAGATTTGTCAAGCATTTAATACTCTTAGCAACAGGGGAGTGGGAAAATATGCAGGTTTATGTAAATGTATTTATATATTTATTATTGGAATCAATTAACAACACAAAACAATGACAAATATTGTCCAGAAACCCTCACAGGTTCTGCATTTAGCATAAAAAAATATGCTCAAATCATAACATGGCAAACTGCAGCCCAAAAGGCTGTCAGTGTGCTGACTTGATGACTTGCCCCATACTGCATGTGATTATCATAAAGTGGGCATGTCTGTAAAGAGGAGACTGCTGGGTACCCAGAGAACCCATTTACATTCACATATCTTGAGGTCAGAGGTCAAGGGACCCCTTTGAAAATGGCCATGACATTTTATCTTCACCAAGACTGAGTGTAAGTTTGGAGCGTTATTTAAGCTCATTTGCACCAAGCTAGTATGACATGGTTGTTAAAGAAATGAGTGGTAGCAACACAAATTTACTTTAACACCTTCTTATCACATTAACTCTGACAGCCATAATTTTACTATTGTCCTCACTGTAATAGTATAAGAACCATTCATTGTTAGAATCTGTATCTAATTAAATATTTTCAAGCAGGAATTACAGACGTCGGCTGGAGTACTTGTTCTACGTAGCTGACCCTGCGAGAAACAGAGAGAAGGAAAACATTTTGTGCATTCTGGAGGAAGGCTTCAAAACAGTCAAACAATATGAGGTGTGTATACCACACTCAGTCCCATCAACCAGTATTTATTCCTCTGAGCACTGAGAGAAACATTTATCATGGATTAGTCACTACTTTACTTTTATACCTAACACAATGAACAGCAATGAATTTCCATAAATTGTTTGTTTATTAAGCAGAACATAATGAATACTAGAAGGAGAGAAACGTGAAATTGTTACTTATTAAAAGCCTTAGTTGGGAATAGTCCCCCTTTTGTATACAGAAATAACTACATCAGTACTATGCAACTGAACAGGATCTCTAATGTCTTATCTTGTTTTCACATAAACTCCAAATCATGCAGACTTTTACCATGTTGACTTTGTTTTAGGCCTTGGATGGAGAAGGTGCTATACCTTTATCCAACAGCCTGAGTGTGACTGAACAGCCCAGAATTGAACACACACTGCGACAGGCCAGCCAAGGTGATTCCAGTACAGACACAATCCCCTTCAGGCATGGTGAGTTTGTTTTTCTTATAGTATTATATTCCCCATAGCTGTGGCTTTTGTTTTGTTTTGTTTTGTTTTTTTCTAAAATGCTGATGTTTTTTTCTTGTAGGTCAGATTGTTGTTTCCAAAGTGTTTGTGGGCCACAGCACTCCTATCCGAGAGGGTGAGCCATTGGACAGAAGCAGATATCCCAGAGTGCTCTCTGTGTATCGTAATGTGGACATGAAGCACATAACTACAACAAGTAAAGGTATGAGAACCTGACAACAATCATTCTTCAATCAGTATCTGTTAAATGTCATTGCATCTCCGTGTGTTTTTCATTCAGAGAGACCCTGCTCCACGAAAGCACACACTGTTCCTGAGTGTGGTCCCAGACGAAGACAGTGGTTTGTGTTTGACCGTGAGCTTGTCCTGCCTGAGTATGTCATTTCTTTTGAATACATCACCACTGAGGTAATTAATCCATTGGTTTTGTTATTGTTTTATAACATATGGCATGCTACATGACCAGTTCTGTTCTACCTCTAAATGCTTACTTTCAGTTACGTCCTGTTCAAAGAGAATCTCGTCTTAGTGTTAATACATATTAAAATTGTATGGATAAATCTCCTTTTGTGTATAACTCTTCAGCACAGACTCTTAGATTGTTCCAAGCCAAATTGGGACCCCCATGGTGCAGCAATTTAATGTACTGTATGCAGCCTGCCATGAAGAACTCATTTTAACTTGAGCACAAATCACAATAGTAAAAGAAACTGCTCAGTCATGCTGAGCTCTCATGTCAAAATTCAGTAGAATGGCGTCAAACCAAAACTCTTTTTTTGTCTCATGCCTGGTTGTTTTACGAGTCTTGATTTTATTTCAACACCTATTACAAGTCAATCATTATGTACCTACCAGGCAATTCATATGCTTTTTGATATGCCGTTACTAGGATCAAGAACAACCTCACAGCACAAGAGACAATTCTCCGTCCAACGATATCATCCTAGACAGGGAGGTCCTCAACATGGAGCCTGTGCTGAAACCCCAACCCAAGTTGTTGAGCTTAGATGACAAAATTCTGCTTCATGTGGCCAGAGCCAATGTCCTCAGTCAAATCACTGTAAGTGCTCTGGCTTTCCAAATGACAACTTGAGACTTGAAGCTGTTTCATACATTCAATGATAATCTTCAATTTGTGAACCTCCAGGTGCTGAACCTTCACGGCAACAGTCTGAGTAAAATAAAGGAGATTTCCCGCCTCACAGCTCTGCGGCATCTTACCATCAGCTTCAATGAGTTCACACATCTGGATGATATTTCTCACATGGTGAAAGTGACAATAGAAAATATTATTGTTGAGTTTAAATGAATACTTCACCCTTTACTCACCCCATGTTACCTTGAATTCCTGAAGAAAAATTTGTTTTTCTGGCATGCCTCCACAGCGAACAGAGAAGTTTTGATGAACTGAAGTAAATAGGGGCCGCATTGACCAGTAGCTAAACTGTATTTTTTAAATTTAGCTTTTATTTAACCAGGTTAGATCCATTGAGGTCAAAGATCTCTTTTACAAGAGAGACCTGGCCAAGATAGCAGCAACACATTGATAAAAACTCATAAAAAACATAAAAAAACTCTTCACACAGACAACCTGGACCGCAGCGATTTCACCAGAGCATTAAACTCATTCAAGGTAACTACATTTTAAAGTTAAAGATCAGATTGTAAATTATTCGAAGCAGTAGGTGCAGAATTTTGGGAAGAAAAAGTTGAAAAATGTCCATAGAACGGAGATTATGACTCCCATGTTTCCTTATTAAAAGAGAAGACAAGTAAGAAGGAATCCTACCCAGAATGCTTTTGTAGATAAATACAAACCAGTGACTGAGGCGATGAGTAAAGGGATGTTTACTCTCTCAGACAACTGTGCAGTACAATCAAAGTCTCATTTATCTAGTTATATGCTCAGTACTTCCCAAACACATGCATTGCTGCTAAAACCTCAGTATTAAAACTGATATACAAATGGTCATTTTGTGGGTGAAGTATTCCTTTAACCTAATCAATGTGTCTGAAGTCATAAGAAAGCAGCATTTTCATAGTAACCTGCCTCAGTAATGTTGAAAGTTGGTGATAAATACAGTTGTGCTCAAAAGTTTACACAAGCTGACAGAATTTATGATTTCTTGGCCATTTTTCAGAGAATATGAATAACACAAAACTTTTTTTCCACTCGTGGTTAGTAGTTGGGTGAAGCCATTTATTGTCAAACTGTGTTTACTCTTTTTAAATCACAATGACAACAGAAACTTCCCAAATGATCCTGATCAAAAAATTTTTGAGCACAACTGTAATATGCATACACTATGTTGTGGACCATGGCTTAAACATTTAACATCTTTTACCTAAATTACAGCCCAACCTAGAGTTTCTGGATGCAAGCTATAATCGCCTCGAGACCCTGGAAGGGCTGAGGAGGTTGGTACAGCTCAAACAGCTCGACCTGCGGTGGAACAAGTTGACCAAGGCCAGAGAGGATACGGCTGTGATGAGAAAACACACACCTGCTCTGCTGAAGCTCGACACCCGATACAACCCGTGGAACAGGGTGAGTGTTGTTATCAAATATAATCTAATCAAATATTAAATATGTCGTACAAGGAACAATGAGGAGGCATACAGTGAAGCTGTTTTCCTTTTGTCAGTCCGAAGCAGTCAGATCGACCATACTGGGCCGTCTAACAACCCTCACACACCTGGACGATGTGATGGTAACAGAGGAGGAAGCTGCTTATGCTGTTCAGATGGCTGCTGGATCCAAAATTAACCAGGTTAAGATATTACAGATATCATTGGTTCCTGTTTTTTGTAAATATGAGTGTTGATTTATCACGTAAAAATAAGTATGAACAGACAGTATTTTAGGATGCACTGTAAGTCAATGAGATCTGTCGACTCTCTGCTCACAGGCGTCTCTTCTGGCTCACTCGTGTACCAACAGTGACCGTCCTCGCAGTCTCAGCCTGCTGTCAACAGCCCAGCTCCTGTGTCCTGTCAGTCCTACGTCCCAGGGCATCAACCGAGAGCTGGAGCCAGACTGGACTGCACAGGTGAGCCCCACAGAACCCCACATGCCTGTAGCATGCGGGGTTCTTCCTAAAGGGGAGTGACCAGACTGCATGATGTTGATACTGTGGCAATGAAAAGGTCATTTGTAATACATCTGTAATAATGTATGCATTTTTTATGTGGTTGTGGCCCTAAATGCTGACCAGATCACTGCCCTGAACCTTGACAGCCAGAGGATTTCCAAACTGATCAATCTGAATAAGCTGGTCAACCTTCGCTGGGCTTCCTTTAATGATAACGACATTACTAAAGTGGAGGGTCTTGACAGCTGCTTGAAGCTGGAGGAGCTTTCCCTCAACAACAACAGCATAAGCACACTCAACGGTTAGTCACATGGTCAACTTGACAATGGAGATGGAATGGTACCGGTAACTCTAGCATTTTTCAACCTGGATTGGTCCAGTATTGAGAGATAGCGATCTAACAGGCAGCAAAAAAACTGGCACTGACAGGCTCAAATTGTTATCACCTTTTTTTTTTTTTTTCTTACCTTTTGCTTGATCTGGTTTGTTTGTTATTGTGTCCAAGTCCCGCTCAAGGAGAAGTCTCTAAATATACGTATACTCTGGCTCAAATAAATACGGGACCTCATCCATATTGTAGAAATTCATTTAAATATTCAGCCATGATGTTAAAAATCTTTTAGATAACACTAAGTAATGCTTTCTGTACTCCAACACATCAGACCCTGCCCAGATGACACTCATGTTTCCACCATGGATTTATGCCTCTATTTTACACCGTTGTTTTCGGGCAACGTCACCTCGCCAGATTTCAGAACGAGACTTCTCCTTGAGTGAGACCTTTTCCATAATGTCAGACACAGTCAGAGCATGTCATGGCAAAAACAAACACTTTTATTGAACGGAAATGACAGTGCCAGCTTGCCCCAAAGAGATTACATGCAGCCTGTGAGCAGCTGATGTCTACAGTGCTCTACCTCATTACTGGACAAGTTTCAGGAATTGTTGTCCCTATTAGTCAGTTAAACACAAAAACATGGCAAAATAGAGTCTAGGTTGAAAAATGCTGTAGTTACCCTTTAAGATATACCTAAGAAATAAGTTGCTTCTTGTTTAACTCTCATACACCGCCTCATAGCACTATAGCCATCATTGTTTATTTGTTTGTCTTTGCCCTGTGTTTCTTCAGGCCTGCCAAAACTGCATAGCCTAAATAAACTGAGTGCAGATGGGAATCAGCTGTCTAGTCTGAATGCCTCAGTCCTAGACCAACTGCCTAACCTGTCCTTTTTGTCTGTGGAGAACAACTGCATCAGCTCCTTGCATGGCATCCAGAGAGCTCGCTCCCTTCTTGAGCTCTACATCGGCAACAACCAAATTTCGACATCACGAGACATCTACTATCTGAAGGCAAGAAGGGACAGAAATAAGGACAATAGGTCTCAGATTTTACCATCCATTCATGTTGTCTGAGCTCATGTGCTCCTCTTTCTTTTCAGGGATTGACAAACCTCATCATTCTGGATCTTTATGGGAATCCTTTAGTGGAGAAACTGGAAAACTATCGGATTTATGTGGTTTTCCACCTTCCCTCCCTAAAAGCTCTGGATGGCACTGCAGTGGTATGTGTCAACAACAGCAATAAGTCTCAGATATTGTAGTGATGATGACATCATTACATTTAGTGTTTTGTATTTGCTGTTGTTTTCTTTAGGAGGCAACCGAGTGTGAAAGTGCAAAGGATATATTTGGAGGAAGACTAACCCCCGACATGGTAGCAGAGAAGCTGGGCCACTCAAACTACACAGACATCACTTACCTCACCCTGCAGTCCTGCTCCATTAGGTAACAGCTTGGCTATACACACATATAGTAAACACTACACATGTCCAGAAATCAACATGATTATAGGGATTTACTTACGTTGAAAGACAAGGCTAATTAAATTATTTTTTTTTCCCTACAGGACGGTTGATCTGTCTCCAGCAGACCTGTTCTGTAACCTGTGCAGTGTCAACTTAGACCATAACAACCTCACCTCTTTCTCAGGCCTCATTTACCTGCCCAACATCAAAGTACGAATTACACTGAATGTCGAATGACGATATGCACCTGAGCCGTGAACAAATAAATAGTTTCCAGTGTCTTCTTTACAGGCTCTGTGTCTGAACTACAACCACATTGAATCCATCCTGCCCAGACAGAAGACTCAGGCTCCTCTGACAAACAGACAGATACTGTACAGCAAAGTTCACTCCAGCGGTTATGGCCAACAGATTCCATCCAAAGGCAAAGGGTAACACAGTTCTTATTCCACTAATTTGTCTATTCTTTCTAGGGCTGTCAAAGTTAACGTGATGATAACGTGTCAACGTAAATTCGTTTTAACGCCACTAATTTTTTTAATACATATATGCAATCGATCTTTCAGAAGTTGCAGTTAAAACTAGAGTGAAGATATTGGCATCATATGAAACTAGAAAACATGTGGAATCCCTTGGTAACAACCATGTCATACTAGCTTGTTGCAAAGGATAAATAACGCTCCAAAATGACACTAAATTCTTGTAAGGAAAAACTGGCATGGTCACTTTCAAAGGGGTCTCTTGACCTCTGACCTTAAGATATGAGAATGTAAATGGGTTCAGTGGGTACCCACGGGTCTCCCCTTTACAGACATGCCCACTTTATGATAATCCCATGCAATTTGGGGCAAGTCATAGTCAAGTCAGCACACTGACACACTGACAGCTGTTGTTGCCTGTTGCCTGTGAGTTCATCATGTTACAATTTGAGCATATTTTTTATGCTAAATGAAGTACCTGTGAGGGTTTCTGGACAGTATATGTCATATGTTTTTTGTGTTGTTAATTGATTTCCAATAATAAATATATACTTACATTTGCATTAAGCAAGTGTATTTGAGTATTAAATACTTGACAAATCTCCCTTTAATTAAAGTACATTTTTAACAGATAAAAAAATGTGTGATTAATTTATGATTAACCACAATTAACTATGGACAATCATGCGGTTAATCGTGAATAAATATTTTAATGGACTGACGGCCGTAATTCTTACCTTATAGAGTGTGAAGTATGAATATGTAGACTGTAACCATTAGGGGGCAGCACTGACCATACAATGTAGGAACTGTCACTTTACATTTTTAGCAAATTTTTGTCACAGTTGTGGCCTGTAAGCCATAATAAAATCTAGTTGCTTCAAAGTAATCATATTTATTCTCTTTTGAGATATTATCCTTAAAATATACTAAATATTTAAATCTTGGTTTATATATTTCAGTATATTGTGGGAATAGTGATTCAATCTTTCAATCACATTTTCCTTTTACAGAGACAGAAGCGGTGCTGTGACAGGACATGGTTTAATTTGCCCTGGCTGATTGCTTTTAGGTGGTCTGCGCCTGTGAGGTCTGACCAGTTAAATGAGGCGGCAGTAGGGAGAAAGATGTTCGTTTAACCACAGAGGTTGCACACTTTTATTCTGTGACTTTGTTTAAGGGAAGCTGGGCCCACTGGCAGTCTGGAGCCACTGATGGGCAGCCTGGAGGTGCTGCATTTGAGTCACAATGGCATCTCCAATATGGCCAATCTGCAGCTCAGCAGGCTCACCAATCTTAAAGCACTCTTCCTTCAAGGTATGTATGGTTGGCGTGCCACCCCTCCCTCACAAAGCCTGTTAAAAGTGCAGTGTATAGAGCCTGTGAAAAGGCAAGCGCTGAGAGCAAAGTCTCCCATAGACTGTAAGCCAGGTGGGAGATGAGACCTGAAGAAAAGAATGACTGACTTTCTTTTCAACTGCTTTTGATGGCTTTTGATTGAGTTTATCTTTGTCAGGGTGATTTGTCCCACAAAGACGACCTCACTTATCTATTCTTCCTTTTGCCTAGAATCCTTTCGTAGCTGTCTCGGAGCTGTAATTTCACTGCCTTTTACACCAGGAGTACCGAACAAATACCCAACAAATGTTTACTTTAAACGCTACCTTTTATATTGTTTAAGGCAGTCATTCCCAAAGACTGGGTCGAGACCCACAGGTGGGTCTGGGGATTTTATTAGGGTCATCAAATAAATTTGCTGAATTTCTTCCAGTCTTTTAACATTTATATCTGCAGTATATCTACTGAATATCACTGCTACCACTGAATCTAATATGAAAAACAAGAGCCTGATGACTCAGCCTAAATGCATTTATTTGGTCTCATTTATAAAACATTCAATATGTTTATATGTTTTAATGTTTTTCTCTTCAAAATGGCTGGTTTACCTATTCAAGATAATATAAAGTGATGTGGAAACGTTGGTAAAAATGGTCACGAATGTTACTAATGCCCAAATTTGCTTTTTCATGATATATAGATGAGGCCTATTGTAAAATGGGGATGCAATGGTTTGTCATTTTTAAAAAGTGGGCCCCCAGAAAAGAGTTTGTGAAACACTGGTGTAGGATGTTCAATTTACTTTAATCTTATATTATTTATAGAAATATTAGACTATTGTTTGAGATATCTTTCTATTGTTTTGATGAGGTTTTCTGTCTCTCTAGGTAATGAGATCAGCCAGGTGGAAGGACTGGAGGGGCTTCACCAGCTCAGAGAGCTTGTCTTAGACAGGAACCGGATCAAAGCTCTGGCCGACAACTCTTTCATAGCCCAGAATGTCCTGCTAGAACTGCACCTAGTGGAGAACCGGATCCGGGAGCTCAACCATCTAGATCCTTTGACTGAGCTCCGCAAGCTCTTTCTTGGCATGAACAAGCTGCAGGTATTCTCCTCAAGTAGTCGTCGTCTCCACACATGTTGAATTTTAAAATGTTTATATTCAGATTTTTAATAAAATGGCATATTCAGCTTTTCATTCCAACTGCCTTAATGACTCACGGCGCAGAAATTTCCTGAGGTGACCACCAAGGTCACGGTGAGCTTTTGTGCAGTCTTTGATTTACCACCAGATTTTACTGATTGGTTTATTTGAAAAATATGTCAGATGTTTAAGAATGTATTTTATTCAGCGTGCAGCAGTATTACTTTTCCTTGCATTTGCAAAGTAAGACATGAAGTATAGTAATCATGAGTCATTACCACCCCACTGTGGCATGCGAGGGGTAGCATTAAGGAGAATCAAGTTTGATTGAAGGTCACGGCCGTGTATATGAAGAAAGAGGGTAACAATCAGGACAACGTGTAATCAGCTTCTCCCAGGGAGTGTGATTTGCACTTTTGTTGCCTGTTCCTTCTTCCCTTCACATCCTTAATGTTTCCATACATTCAATTAAGATATAAAATATAGCAATCATCCCAACGCAACAGTTCTCACAGTGGGGGACGTCTTTGAATCACAGCCAAGTGCAACCATAAACCTGGGAATGAGAGAAAACACCCCCATGCCCTGTTGCGTGCCCAAACTCTCTCATGAGATTAATGAGAGATCACACATGTAATCTCTCACATCAGCTGCTTCCATCCTGCCTACACCAAAATTATGAAAGGTTCAGCTCTGATGCAAATCTTTCCGTTATCAACACACAGTAGGCTGCAACCAGTGGGAAAGAAAAGTGAAATGAAGTGGTAGTGAATGAGAACGATAGTCTTTGTTTCTTTACTTTTTACAGGACGTCACAGAGCTTGACAAACTAGAAGTTCTTCCTTCGCTGATGGAGCTCTCTGTGGTTGGAAATCCTGTGAGTGTTGAAAAAAATATTATCTGAGTTTGTTTTGTTATTATGAGCTTTGCCCAGGGATGTGAATCTACTAGCTGTCAGTCACAGGGCACTTTGAACTCTCTCACTCGCAAACAAATTATCAAAAGCATGCTCACAGGCTCAGTTTCTCACTTGCACAATCCAAAACACTATCCCAGTGTAACTCCATGCTTCCAAATTAAGCGATTACATGATGGGCCATCTGCTGTGCCTCAAACTGGCCGGCATCAGAGACAAATCCGTTGACCAAATGGCAGGGCGCTATTGGCCCAGTTACATCACCCATCTGGAGCTCATGGATCAGGCCCGAGCAGAGCCTACAGCCCAGGGCCTCCCTACCGTCCACGGGGCAATGCTCAGCTGTGGTGGCCTCCATACTGCTGGACCCCATCCCCCTTCTCTTCCCATGGGGGGGTGGGGGGTAATCCTGCCAGGGGGTTGAGGCCAGCAGCCACTCTGGAGACAATACCTCCTGCTGTTGACAGCATCAGATCGCTACCTCACCCATGTTCCCCAGATGAAGTCTGTCTTCTCCTCTCCACTGGACATCCATTGGCACACACTCACAATTTAATCGCAGCAGCAGTGTCCTATAGGAACATGAAGTGCTCCGACTGGACAGGCTGAATTTGTACCCCGGTGCCCTCAGCTGGGAGCTATCTGCTGCTGTCAGCTGGGTCACTGGAATAACTGTTGAGAACATGATAACTACACTAGGACCCACGTAACATCATATTTATCCCAGATGTCTTCACTGATGCTCCACGGTTAAAATTGCTGGACTGTTATTTATCACTGGGTTGTTTTATTAAATAGGTGGGGTGTTTTTTTTTTTTTTTAGGTGGCCAAAAATTCTGTCCACAGACCAGCGATAGTGCTGCGTCTGTCCCAGCTGCAGGTCCTGGATGGAGTGATGGTCACCCTGGAGGAAAGGACCAGAGCTGAACTCCTCAGTGCCGATCCATCAGTGAGAACTGCACACAACATGCATACTAGCACACATTCTGTATATACACATACATACTGGGCTGTGGTAGATACCACTTATCCCCATAATTATTTTCCTGTCAGTGTTGAAACACAATTTAGACTTCCAGGTTGGGACACAACATCATGCCTTTCTCATTTCCCAGTTTGTACATCTCGAGTCCTTTCCTCGCCTTCTCTCCTCGCATCTTAGTCCCACCCACTGGAGATGCGAGCAGAGGAGGCGAGGGAGTCACACAAGGAGAGGAGTCAAAGCAACAGGAATTTTTAAGGGACGTCAGTTAAATATGGCGTGGCACAGCTGCATCAGCTGTCCATTGTTTTATTTTATGATCTCTGTCAGATGAGCATAACAGTGGTCATGGCAACTGATATGTTCGAAACATGGATTTTTTAATCTTATCGTGTGTGTGTGTTTGTGTATACAGTATATACAGAAACATGAAGGGCATCTTAAATATAAAAGGAATTGGTAGAGTCCTGCCATGGTTTGAGATTATTTCAGATGTGATATGCACCTCTCATATGTTGTGGATGCCAAAAACACTTCTGCAAAGGCTACCCCGGTGTTTCCTCATTTATAGCTCCTCCAGCAAGCCTCCTCGCTCCTTGTGATGCATTTTAGGCATTGGGATGTCCTTCAAGATTGTTTGCTGAGATTGATTTCTGGTCACAAGCCGGAGAATCAAGGTGACGAGGAGGCACAACCATTGTGCTGAGGAGAGCATTGGAGAGACCTTGGTTTATAAGACATTTGTGGGTTTAGTAATAAGGTTAGTTTGCAGGAAAGAAATCCTTCATTCCCACCCTCTCTCATTCTGCTATCCTCCTTGTATGAACTATATATGAACAAAAACCTTGTCTGTGTTAAAAGTTCATAATCAGGTAAGATGCAGTCCAACTGAAAGAGTCAAAATGTCAACAACCAAACTGCAGCCACCAAAAAAATGGAAAAGCCTGGATCAAACTCTTTCAGTCTGACTGATTTGATGGTCAAGTAATGAGAGACTAGGGCTGTAATTCTCCTGCAGCTCTGAATTAAAAGCAGCCTAAGCCTGCTGGCATCATCCTGCTGATTAGATGAAATGTGCCCGGCCGATAATGCACCAGTGGATTTACCCCCTATTAGCCAGGTCAACGCGACTCCCTCTGCTTGTTAATCGTAGATGTGGACAGAGCAGAGATCCCGGGTTTTCTCATTAAAAACACAAACTCAGACCTCCCCCTATTGATTCTCATAACTGCCATCTCAGTTGTCATTGTCAATTTATGCCTGGGCCTCTGCTTTTGTTTGAATTTGACCATTGTTATTGATGAGTAGTAATTACTATTCCCCTTTAAGATGCTTAAATATGTGGAACAATAAGCAATATAATCACCAATCCCCTGCCAAGTGTGTAGGAGGAGTGGACACATTGCAGTGACAGTAGTGGTTATAGGAAGGTAGAGAATCTGTTCCAGACTCCACATTATCTGAAGCTCTGCATGTGTTTTTTAATTCTGTCTTGGAGTATTGCTTCTATCTATCTCATGTTCCCTATTTAATATTTCTCTTAAAGCCATGTTGCCAGTCCTCTGGAGCTTCTCTTCCTACCACTGAAATAAACCTACCCGGACTGCTACCCCTCATGCCTCGAAACACCCCTCTAAGAGGAATGACCTTAAGTGGAGGACTACAGAATTTAATGCACAGGCACGACATCCTACCGAGTAGCATGGACGAGGCCCAATCTCATCACACATACAGGCGTGAGTGTGACATTTGTCCTCTCGAAGATCATTAGTTTCTTGATGAATATGATTATGTGTGGCAACAATCTTTAGATCGACTCAAACAGTTCTAATACAGTAAAAAGGATTCACTTTCTAATATAACGATATACCAGAAAACTGTACTGTGTGTTAAATTGACCACAAGTTTGACACTCCTCCTTTTTTCTGTCTCTCTAACCCACATCTTTGTATTAATCCCCAATTCAGACAAGAAGCACAAGCACAGTAATGCTGTTCGTAGCGGCCAAGCTGACATTACCATTAGACACATTCGAAGAACAGGAAGCAACCTGCCAATGACAGGCCTTCTTCATGATGGGAACAGAGTCATCATCACGTATCCCAGTCAGGAGCAAGACAGCAGGTTGGTAAATCCAAAATTTAGAGATATGATTGCGCTTCTTTAAAATGTGAGACATCTGTTTAAAGGTGCAGTGATTTAGCGATCTAGTGGTGTGGTTGCAGATTGCAACCAACTGATTACCCATCCGCTCACTCCTCTCTTTCCAAGACTGAGGTAACGTGAGCCGCTGAGTGTAAAACCATGGTAATGCCATTCGCCTCGCTCAGAGGTCATCCTTACCATAATAACACTACTTCAGGAGCAACAGAAGTCAGACGGTGGCTGGCGGTACCACGGTTTTGCACTCGGTGGCTCACATTGTGGTAGTTTCACCAGCATGTACGGTGGCCCTCAGGTAGCTTAAAAAGCCAGTAGAGCCAGTGTTTGGTTTGTCAGTACTGTACAAACATGGCAGAGCAACATGGCCGACTGTGTAGAGGACCCACTCCCTATGCAGATATGAAGGGCTCATTCCAAGCTAACAAAAACACAACGATTCTTAGTTTCGGGTGATTACATTACACATTATTTTATTTTATTATTTATTTATTTATTTTTTATTATATACATTACATATATTACACACTGTCCTTTTAAAAGATAATAGAATACAAGTTGACTTTACACTTCCTTTTCCAGATTTCCAAATGGTGGCAAACCTCCACCCATGTAGTGGCCAGAAGAAGTGGAGTGTGCACCGGTGAAAGGTGAAACAAAGCTGAACACATGTGACAGCCATGACTGTGGTGTGGTTATACAGTATATCATAGTGTTGTAGCACATCATACCTTGAAGGTGGTGTTGTTGAAAGTGTGCTTTATGAGTATTTGCAAACATTTGCATATTTAAAGAGGATAAAGTCAGAACATAGAGCAATTCAAGTGCCTTTAATTTTTTGACATGGCAATAAATAATGCTGTTTACTTATCAATAAATCACATTTGCCACTCTTTGAATTTTAGTTTCAACTAAAACATGCTTGGGGTTAAAAAAAAAATTAGGCTACTTGGGGGTTTGATGTCGTGCATCCCTTTGAAATGCATTTAAAATGACTGTGACCTTATTTTCTATCCACATGTGTGGCTCACTAACCATGGTAATCTGAGGATGAGAGGTTTTGGTGTCATTTCCACTGCTATCCCATCCTTGGCCCCAAGCAAGTGAAAAAACACCCACAGATGTAAAAGGCCGTGTGAGGCTGGCATGCTGCTTCCACAGGGTCAAATGGATCCCCAACAAGTGGATAATCCAGCTTTAGCACACCTCTCTGTGGACAATAATCTGCAGGCACTCAGATAAAGATGTAATCTTGAACGAGGTCCAAATGGATTGCAGAGATTGTCGGTTTCATCATGTTAGCCTCTTTTTCGAAAAGCCCACCGCAGTTTCGACTAAAAGGCAAATCTTGTGTGTTTGTAACTGGAAATGAACCTACTTCACTTGATATTGATGTTAGAGATTATAATCCTTCCTGTCTTCCTGTCAGTTTAGTCTAGTAGTTATGTAGTTAACAACAACACCAGTCTGAGCCTTAAATGAGGAGGATGTATTATGTGATCTAAAACCTTTTTCATTCTGGGACCTCTAAACTGATCACTGCATGATGAAAGGCTCCATGTGAAAAGATTTAGATAGAGCATCTGTTCCCATCAATCAACCCAGCCATAAATGTTATATAGCAGTGAAAGAACATAGTTCTCTCTGTCACTGTGCAGACTGGTGTTATCTTTCTCAGCAACCTATTACAAAGTTAAAGTATTGTTTTAATATACTTGTGACCTGTGATGTCTCATAATACGCACTCCTTAAAAAGACACAACATACATAATTAAAGCTAGGGTTGGTAATCTTAAGAAGAGTATGCTAGGTTTTGAAAATTATCCAACTGAAAAACCCAGCCCAGGATAGCCAACTCTTCATCAAGTCATCAAGTCAAGTCATCAAGTTGGCAGCACTGAACTGTCCAATCATTACATTCAGGCCAAATGAAATGATTTGATGAGCTTATTACAGTCCTGCAACAGATTTATTTAATTTATTTTTTTCATCAGAGCATTTGATTTATTGACTACTGTCAGGATCAGTGTCTGAAATTAACACCTGCCACCCGCCAAATACAGGTAAATTGTTGGCTGTGGCACATAAAATCGTCAGACCATATAGGATGGGGAAACACTGCGAATGGGAATAGAGAACCGGTTCCTGTTGAAAACCAGTTCCTAGTTGTCTGATTTCTTGGCCTCACATGCTTGTCGATGTGACTGTCGATTCTTGGTATTGATGCTTTCCAACAGTTTTGCATGCACAGTGATGCAACAGCATCTGCACACTGTATCATGTTTTAGTTTTTTTGGGACCGGAGCCACGGTGGAGAGACAAACTGATACTACTGCTCCTGAACCTGAGAGGCACATCCTATTATGTCCCTAATAATGCTACACTGAGAGCAGGTCTGTGTTGAAATCGTCAGGAGGGGAGTTAGTAACGCTACCTGTTAGCAGCCGGTGAGCAGCACAGTCCTGCTTGACTAAATAACGGAGCTGCTATTATTAACGGAGGTTCCACTGAGTCACATCATTACTATCTATCTATCTTATCACTGCTGGCCGAAGGTAAATTCTATCGTTATCATGGTGTGTTCAAATGTAAACTTGTAAAATTACATTTCTGGAGGGAACTTGAGCAAACCAGTTGTTAGCCTGAGATATTTTCACTGCAATATGTAAAACAGATAATAGAGAAGGAAATATGACCTATTTGACTTCCCAACACTAACTCTAAGCAGCTTTTAATGCATGATTAAAGTTACTGATGCCAATATCATTTTCATCAAAGCAAGTATTTCAGTAAAAATCTAATAATTTATTTGAATTGAATTGTGTTTTATGCAAATAATCACCATAGATGAGAGTAGCAAAGTACAGTTCAGTACTATGTATAGTATCCTCCCATCCCCAGATAAGACGACTCCCCGGAAGCTAAAGTTTTTTTTTTTAATGGTAAAATCTAAAAATTTTATATAAAAAAGCCAAAAATTTCTGAGTGACAGACAAAATAGATGACCTGCCTCCCACAGTGGCAGGAAGTGAAAATAGTTAATTTCAGACCCTAGTTGGGATGTAAAAAGATTTTTTTTTTTTCATGTTTTTGAAGAAGACTACCAACTTTAGTTTTAAGTTGGGATCCAGGTTTGGGAAATATAAACCTACATTGTTAACAAGAGCAAAGAGTTATTTTTTTACACCACTTTGAATCCACTGAAACCAGAAGCAGCAACATTCTCTGTCATATTTCCTCCACCAAGCTGAACTTCAGGGATCAGTGGTGTTAATGTGGCCACTAGGTGTCCTTAGAGCTCCATTAGCTCTCCACATACAACACTGCTAATCAATCCTCAATGAAGTTACCCCTTGCCCTGTACAGTAGGTAGCAATTTATCAGTTGATGGTGGCTATATGCTTTAGTTGTGAGTTCCCTGCTTGTGTGGCCTTTGCTGAAACATGTGAGGCAGCAGTGAAAAGCTCTCCCCAAACAAGCTCCTCTAATGCATGTACTTAACTTCACTTAATTTGTGTTAATTCCCAGCATTAAGCGGGGCTAATGACTGTGCAAGCGAGTGCACTGTCATTACCTTGCTCTGCCTGACATCAAATGGCAGCTGTTGGATTCGCATAAAAAAACAAACTCTAATGCACAGATTTGGGAGCTCAGGGAGAGCTCTCTAATGCATTAGGTATTGCAAAGGATAATTACACGCTTTATATTTGTGTACAGTATATGTGCAGTATGGATATGAAATATAATGCAAATGTATGTCGGTGTGTGTGGTGTAAGTTTATAGCGAGCATACCACTTCATACAATATGTTTCACTTTGCATATCTGTCAGTATTTTTAACATTAAAGTGACATTAGCATAAAGATTGTGAATAATTCATCTGCCCTGAGTGAACCCAGATGCACCGCTCTCTCTGTCTATCTCTGCCTCTCCTCGCTCCTCCATGTGAGGCGACCACATGGTTCGTAGCTGGTTTAATGGGATGGAATGTGACAGGTTATGTTTTCATCCGCCTGATATGGAGCCTGGCTCGGACAGGAGGGAGCGAGGGGGGGGAGGAGAGACAGCAAAGAGAGGAAAGTCTCTGCAGTTGTAGTCTGGATTCATAATTAGACTTGTTTGTGCTTGTTGGGAATCAGTTATAGATGATGCTCTTCCTCCCATCCCCACCAACACACACACATAGAAAAACACATGCTCTGTATGGGGCCATTACTTCTGGTCCACTAATTCCCTACATTTGCTGTGTCTGTGCATTCAGAGCACCATTAGTCCAAGACTCTGTGAATAATTGCTGAATGGACCGTGTTTTCACCGCTATCTACTCAGGTTCCAGTGTTGGTTGATGTTGTGGGTGAAGTGAGAGGGATGAGGACATTAATTGATGTTTGATGCCAAGGATAACGCCGCATCTTGTGCGGTGCTTATCGAAGCATTATGCGCAGTATGTGTAATGGATGAACAGCATTAAACTCGTTTCACATTCACCAGCTTGTATTAACTTCAGAAGTGCTCCGGTCGAGGTTACAATTACATCAGCTTCACTTTGAATTGGCTGCTCAAAAAAGGAAAATGTTTTCTCCACATTTGGCTGCTGATGGCAAACAAATTCAGATAATGGAAATATGAATTATTTTGTTTTCAAAAGGTGCAAATTGTGTCCAAGAGTTCATTTTTCATCCCCACAAATACATCCTCTATTCAAAAACAATCTTGCCGTATTGCTTCTCTTGAAATTTGTCATCGAGTTATTGTTGTTGCTTGTCATTTTCCTGTAATTTGTTTCCTGTGAGGCTCCCTAGAATAAAGAGCGATAGAGGAAATACAGATAAAAGAATGCAACGAGATGGACAATTAGAATGAAAAGGAAAATGCTTTTATTTTGTGTAGATATTTTGGATGAGAGCATTAAATCTTAACTGCTTTTCATTTCTGGACCTGCTTGCGATTTACCACATTATTGAACTTGTGTGTCATTTATCACATTATTTCAATCACACACAGCGCGTCGCTCGGTTAAAATGGCGAAAACAATTGGTAACCAAACAACTGACAAATGCCCAATTTTCTTGTAAATTTAACGGGAATCAATTTTCAGAGCACTGTCAGATGGTCTGCTTTTTGTAGATTGTAGCCAATTTGGTATCAGCCTTTTTCATTTCATGATATTTGCATTTGTGTTTCTCCTTTAATACCTCTAAAGTATTAATTCAAGTTGATAGTCTTCATCAGGCAGCTATAACAAAATGGAGCAATGATTTTAAATAAGTGGTGCTATGGGAGGATTACATGTTGTTGGGGCTTTTCTGTTGTTATGGTTTATTGTGTCCTACACAGAGTAGAAATTGCTTTTTCAAGATGACAAGGAAACACAGCCTCCTGTTCACCCTCATCCCCTCAGCCCCAGTAAAGAATAACAACAATTTAATCTCCTCGCCTCCAGATTATTATAGTTCTTTGTGTTGATATTGTGGCCTTTTTAGTTGATCACTTCATGATCCTCCTTTTTTTGTGCCCTCTTCTAAGTAAATCCACAGACACTTCACTGCAATCACTTTCATTATATTGAAATAATAAAATACATGTAGGATTTGCTCTTTTTGTATTAAGAACATAACAAGGATTTAGAATGTAATATTAATATTTCTAATCCTATGTCAGTTTTTGGGGTTGAAGCACATTACAGTCAGGATTTAACGATCCTTGCAAGTTAGAGGTTGGACAAAATATTTAGGAGGAGGAGGATAAACAAGATGTAATTATAATTGGAGGGATGGTCTTTTCATTGTTCAGCAGAAAACAAGTTGGAGTGGTAAAATCCTTTGTTTTTTATTTATGAGGAGGTACTGCATTTTATAGTTGTGCTCATGTAGTTTTTTTTCAATTTTTCATACAATACAGTTTCTAATAAAGCTGGTTCAGTTGGATGTTATTACCACTGGCACAAAAACTGACAATCACAGCCTAATGTGTCCTGAATTATTTGGGGCTGATAGCGCTGCTTTATCTTATACCTGGCTATGATATTGACAGGTTCATCGCTCAATGTTATTCCCATTTAAATTAATCTTTGAATTAATGGAAAAATAAATCTTGTGCCACATGTCAAACAGCAGCAGTGACAGCTGTTACAAAGTTTTTGGCCCTGTGCGCCACACAGGTGATCACTGATAGGTCTACTTCACAGGTTAACACTCTTTAAATCGCAGCATCACATCTGCACGCAAAACCAGTGTGTTACTGCTGCTGCTGCTGTTGTTGCTGAACACATCTGGATGATGATCTGGTTGGCAATTGTATGCACCGGAGCGTGCATATCACCATGTACTACTGTGTGTATTCTGTGTTTTACTGAACATCTAATATGCAGCTACTGAGTAAAGAGTTAATACTGAAAATACAGAGAAACACCTGGTGTTTCTCACTTTTACAGAAGGTGCTCATATGCAGACAATCTGTCAGGTGTGTGTGCATTTGGATGGCTGACAGGAGTTAGCACAGACAGCCTCATTTCCCAGATCAGCAACATTATCCTAGCCATAAGTGATTTATTTTAATATGCCGATGGCTATTTGTAAATATTTTATATACTAAATATGCTATATACAAATATCCCTTATGATAAAGTAGTATACTTCAAGTTTATTTTAGAAGAAGAAGAAGAAGAAGAAGAAGAAGATAGTCCTTTATTAGTCCCACGAGGGGAAATTCAATTTTTTCACTCTGTTGTTAACTTATGAAGTAACTTTATGAAGTATACTTAAGCTTATACTAAAACTACTTCTACATATCCTTAAACTTAAAGTGTATGAAAGTATATTTCCCCCAAGTATACTTTTTATAGTAAGTATACTAATATACTAGTATTATACTTATAAGTGCACTACTTCAATACTTCTTGGGACTAAATTGGCACTCTTAATAGTTTATAAAGTACACTTTTAAGTATACTTTAAGTGTAAGATTAGTAAACTTTGAGTACACAACTAGTTCACATCTGAGTTGTATTTTGCACTTTAACTACAGTATACCATGACGTGTTTTAGTGAGCTTATAGATATAATGTTAGCTAGTTAGTTATATACTTCTAGCCCACTTCTTAGTTTATGAAAGTATACTTTAAAGTACTCTCAGTAAACTACAGTGTTTACAAAGTTTTTATACTGCAAGTATGCGTATATATACTTATAGCCTACTTTTTAGTTTATGAAAGAACACTAACTTATAAAACTTAGCCAGGGATTTATGTATTACATAAAGAGACTTGCTCTGTCTGACGTGATGTTTTGTGATGATTAAAAGAAAAATTCCCACATGCCTCCATAGTGAACAGAGAATCCAAAATCATAGAAAATTCTTGATGAATTGAAGTAAATTTATATCAAAACATCTTTTTTACAAACTATCACATACTATTAGACTACTCTGTCAAAAAGAAAAGTACCACTATAAGCCAAAGAAGAATACTTACCATACTTGACATTTCTTAAGTATATCTTGATCAATATATTAAGTACAAGTATAAGCCAAGTATACTTAGACTTTTCTGTATAGTTTTTAGAATAAGCCAAGTATCTCAGACGTTTTTGTATACTTGTTAGTTTAAGCTAAGTGTGCTTAAGTATATCTCTGATAAGTACATAAAAAGTAAACTGAAAGTATACCCCCTTATTTTAAGGTTTAAATCAGAACTACTTAGCTAACTTAGTAATAGCACACTTGAATAAACTTCTATTTGGTTATGGATACTAAATATATGCAAATATAGTAAAAGGTACTGTCAGAGATACAACGCAGAGATGGATCCTAATCAAGTACTGGCTCAGTGATCACAAACTGGAAATAAACACAGGAAAACGCAAAAAAATCCTGGCAACCAAGAGAAACTAGAATATATAGTCACTGTTGGACAATATTGTTAGATCAATAAAAGTTAACAAACCCTCCCAACCTTTAGGCTTCGTAGCCTTGAGGTCATTTTAATACTTTATGGTTACTGTGTCCAAAATAAACTGAGAGGAATCTGAATTTGTGGATTTTCAGGCCTCAGTGAAAAAACAAATCTGATGGAGTTTTACATCATGTGTCAAAAATGTCTAGAAATCTAGCCCAGCATCAAATATGTAAATATATTTTGCTGTATGAAGCATTTTAGCCAACAGAAACATTGTGACACCTGCAGCGGATTCAGTATTTAAGATGCTTCATGTTAACGAAGCATCACTGAGGGAAGAGGATCCCACAGAACACTGGATCATCTTACATTTAGTCCATTGTGTCCACTGTGTAGGATGGTACTGCACAGTAAACAATTTTAGGCAAAATAATGATATAAAATGGTTCCTATATGCAACAATAACTAGTCCGTCAGCGTCTCTTTCCTGACCGTCTTGATTTGTGCACATGGAGGCGAGCACATGCTGCAGCATGTGAGAAGCTTCACAAACCCACCACCACAGAGGAAGCACATAGTGAAAGCTTCATCTGCACAGGTTAGGTCTACAAACATGATCTAATGTTAACTTTAGCTTATCATAACTTGATGTTAATATTTCTTTAGTCACCTGAAACATCTCTGCTGTCGAGCTTGTCACAGAAGATGTCTTATCCTTTACAGACTGTGAAGCCCCCTGAGGCAAATTTGTGATTTGTGATTTTGAGCTATACACATAAAATTGACTCGACTCAACTGGACTGGTCCTCCTCATCCTCTTGACTGCTGGGGGAGGTATGGTGTCGGTGGGGGGTGGCTATTTAGGGATCCAACACTTCTGATGGGGTCTGGAAGAAAGTTTGGTGCTGAAAGGTTTTTGGAGTGTTCAGCTGTGGTGCTGCAGCTTCCTGGGATGTTTGGCTGATTGACATCCACTCTCGGGTGGTTTGGGAATGCCAAAGATACAGGAAGAGCCCTGTCCTGGAACAGAAAACAAGTAACAAAGATTTATTGAGTGTATTAGTAAGACAGTAGCTAATACGATGGTGATGTTGATAATTGAATAAAATATAATCTAAGAACATGATGTAATGTTAACTTTAGCTTATCACAACATTAGGTAAGACGGTGCTATATTGGGCTGCACGGTGGTGTAGTGGTTAGCGCTGTCGCCTCACAGCAAGAGGGTCGCAGGTTCGATTCCAGCTTGCGGCTCTTCTGTGTGGAGTTTGCATGTTCTCCCCGTGTAAGCGTGGGTTTTCTCCGGGTACTCCGGCTTCCTCCCACCATCCAAAGACATGCTGTTTAGGTTAATTGATTACTCTAAATTGCCCGTAGGTGTGGATGTGCGCGTGAATGGTTGTCTGTCTATATGTTGTCTGTCTCTATGTGCCCTGCGATGGACTGGCGACCTGTCCAGGGTGTACCCTGCCTTCGCCCAATGCCAGCTGGGATCGGCTCCAGCCCCCCGCGACCCCTAAGCGGTTGACGATGGATGGATGGATGGTGCTATATTGTTTGAATTCACTAATAAAATGTAGGAAAGTTGACTTGGTTCCTGACCAATTTTTCTTATGAATGTGAAATTTTCCAAAAAGTTTCTTTTGTAGAAAGTTTGCCACATCCATTCAGAACATTCTTGCATATATACAGTGAAAGAACAGATGGGAAATGCTCTCATCTCACGTTCACAGAAATGACACTTGAAATCAATATCCAGCTTCAACCTTTCTAACACAAATTTTAGTGGATAAATGGACACTTCCTTAAATTTGTTATCAATACAGTATTTATCACAAATTTTCCAAGCATTCTCCTACAAATAAGGAAGCCGAAAAACATCAGGATGAAGGGACAAAAACATAAATGTGTCCCTAATATGTTTGTTAGAGCACTTCTCTTTCAGTACTCTAGTACCTCCAATATAAATATTTTCTACAGAATCCTTTGAATTACAAGGTTGATCACCAGTATCAGGGCTTGTTAGAAGTATAGGAACATACTTGCTATAGCATCGAAAACAATAGCATACTCCTTTGATTTAATTTTGAATCTATCAAGATATTCTTGATAAAAATGGGTTTCTTTTGTTTTAATATTGTGTAGATGAAGGGGCGGGGTTGAGCGCGACATGGGCGGGGCTTTCACATTTCAAGCCAATCAGAGGACGCGCTCTCCTCTCCTCTCCACTCCCATTGGTTACAATCTGCCTGTGTATTTTACCTATGTTGCTTGGCTTTCAAGCGGTTAGCTCGCAGCTAATTTTAATGCTGGCGATTTCCGCCTGTTTCCACTTAATACTACCTGTATCGTCAAATATTACACACAACCACTCTGCCGTTGGTTATCCTGCTGTTAACGGTAAGTTTGTCTCACGTCAGTCTCACCGCAGGTTGGCAACCTGCTGTTATTTACATGTTAGAGCTAGCAAGCTAACGGATAGTGAAGCTGAAAAGACTTGCTGGCATCGCTAGCTAACAACAATAACATAGCTAGCTAACGTAAAAAGGCAAGAACAGTCTCAGGGAGGTCCGGAAAACAATTCACTGATCGCAAATTACCCAGTTTGATTATAGAAGTTATATGAAATAGCTTGAACGGGTTAGCCCACGTTAGCGCCTTAGCCGTTAGATGCGTTTTCATGGCAACTCAGTAGCTGTTGCTCCTGTGGTTGTATGTCATGTCGTGCAATACACTATAACATTAAGGATATTCGCGTTTCTTAAAACATAATCTATAATGGATACGTATTATATAAGGTGCTAACAACAATTGAAACTCATTGATAAGTCATTGATAGTTTCAGGGATGCTCTGACAACGTTATGTTTATCGGATTGATGCAGAAATTAGTTGGTGCCAAAGCAGTTGGGCTTTTGTTTTTCCTGCTGTAGTTATATGGCTTTAAAATATTCTTATTTGGTTTTGGAGTAACATAAGATCAGCAATAAAATGATATGTCGTTATGATTAACCCTTAGTGGTCATTGCAGTGACCCCAGTGCTCTGATTCTAGTATGACAGCTGTAAGAAGTTAGATGGGAGGAGTACAAATACAGTACCTGCAAGATGCAGCTACAAAAAAAAAATATTATTTACTACTCATTTAACTTCAATTGGTGTAATGTTACTACATGAGAGGCACAGACAGGGGCTACCATTGTATGACAATGATGGTAAACGAACTTTCATTTATATGTAGTGCTTTTCTAGTCGTCCGACCACTCAAAGCACTTTATTGCATGTTTGCATTCACACACACATTCATACACTGATGGCAGACGCTGTCATACAAGGTGCCAACCTGCCTGTCAGGATCCAATCTAAATACTCATTCACACACCAATGGCGCAGCCTTCTGAAACAATTATATTATGATATATTGTGTTGGAACATCTCTAGTTTGTTTGGTAATAATTATTTCTCCATTGCCTAACTGAAAATGTGTTTCATTGCAGACAGCTTCATTGTGTATGGGATGATGAATGGACCCCCTTCTTCAGCTGTGTGGAGATGACCTGCCACCCTTTCGGGAATGGTTAGAATGGGGCCAGATGTGCCCCTTCTTAATGAGTACAAGCAGGAGTTCTTCTGGAAGCGCTTCCCCCAGACAGTGTTGGGTGGTCCACGCTTCAAGTTGGGCTACTGTGCCCCACCTTATGTGTATGTCAATCAGGTAGTCTTGTTCTTGACACCATGGCTTTTCGGGGGCATCAGTACTCTGCTCTGCCAGCTGCAGCTGCTGCAGGAGATCCACGCCGCAGTGCTCTCTGGAATGCTTATGTTCGGGGCGGCAGCGGGTGTCCAGGCCCTGGCGTTGTATGCTGCTCGGAGGAGCGGCACAGTGGAGAGACTAGGTGCGCCCAACATCCTGGTTGATGAAGAGGAAGTGGAGTTCACCCACTGCATCAGCCCAGAAACAGTCCGATTTATCGCCCCGGGGAAGAGGTTTGGACTGAATGTGGTGCTGCATACAGTACTAGCTGGGGTGCTCTGTGGCTTTGGGACATGGTATGTGTTCCTTGGCAGACTGACTGCTCTCTACAGCAGCATTGGCATATCTCTGGTAGTCTTCGTCCTGAGTTGGGTGACACTGTGTATAGCTGAGTATTCCCTCATCGTAAATACAGCCACAGAGACGGCCACTTTCCAGGCACAGGACACTTATGAGATCACCCCACTCACCCGACCCCTCTACATTTTTATTTTCATTGCTGTGGACTTGGCTGACAGGTGAGCAACACATTTGTGCGATTAAGTGAGATGTCCTTTTATAGAATGTATTTTTCAATGCTTGATGCCATAATGCATTCCAATGTCTTGCTCTGATTTAGGTTCTCGGGCTCTGTCCCTGAACTCCAACTGGCCAGCCAGGTTCTCCATGTGCTGTTCCTCTTCCTACCTCTGCTGTGGGCGCTCGGTATACTGCCTCCCCTGGATGCCCTGCTCCTCTGGGGCATGGAGCAGGCGCTTGTTTTTGGCTTAGGAGGCTCGCCCATGTCCAGCAACCTCAGGTACATATTGAATAAGAAAGCTTCAGTCTTAGCTTTCATCAGCAGTTTTACACTATGATAGAAAATCTGAAACTACATTAGCAAACACCTAGGGCTGTCCTCAATAACATTTTTTTAGGCTTTAATGGACTAACTCATCATTTTGTAGAATAATCGAGAAGATGACTTAATCAACAGATCTGTGAAACTGAGTTTCTCTACAAAGAATCACACAAAAGCACCACTTTAAATATTAATTTATTCAACATGAAAAAAGCATAAAAAATGACTAATCGACTGAAAAAAATCTTAGCTGACTGAAACCAAAATGATAGTCTAAGTATAAATAATGCGTAGTCTAAGAACAGGCAGCTCTAACATCATTTAGATTTGTGCAAACTACATATAAATCCAGTCATAATGCTGGCCTGACACGCAAACACAGTTTTTGTTTATTCACATTATGCATTATGTGGGAAACTAGTCCTCATCAGATTCTTATAATCCCATTGAAATGACAAATGTGGCAGTAGCCTGTGTATCATCAGCCCTGATCTATTGTGCGTGTGCTGTCCCACAGGCTGCTGTTGATGTTTGTTGTATCTGCCGGCGTCGCTGTATGTAATTACTTCATCCCGTCAACACTGGGTGTGGTTCTCTTCTCCATCTCTGCGGGATTTCTGCTGAGCCTGGACCTCAGCCAGGTTGGCACACTCTGCAGAGGTCCCAGGGCAGCCTTTGGGGACCATGGATTTCGCAGAAGGGGGTCACCACCTCCTCCTCCCAGTCCCTTTGGCTGGAATCTGGGCTGTAGGGAGCTGCTGCTATATTTGAGCTTGTTTCTCGTGGCGATGGCAGAGGCAGGGCTGTTGCATCACTTCCTCAGTTCTGCTCAGTCCCAGAGCTTGGTTACAGGACCCCAGGCTCCTGTCAGCTACCTCCTCCTCATACTGTTCGGCCTCTGTTGGGCCCTCAGAGAGATCCAGGGGGCCTATGTATTTGGAGGGGTGTTCCTCAATCCCCTGTACCCTAAAGGCATGTCCAGTGTGCAGACATTCAAGCAGAGGAGCAGAGGATTATATGTTGCTGCAACAATCAGAAGAGTCCTCCTTTATCTTGGTAAGCTTGGTTTTACCTCTCTCCGGTGTGAAAACAACAGTGCTCTGTGTGAATGTGTTTTTGACCTGCACTTATTGTGTGTTTTATTTTACAGTGTCTCCATTTGCAATGATTGCTTTCCTGTCTATGGACAAATCTCTGCAGCTGCTCCACAGGGCTTCCCTCAGTGTGGGATTCACTCGAGCCTTTAGAGCGGTATGCTCACACTTACGCTTGCTCACAATCTAAATATTAATATGAACATAACCTGCAAAAATATATATTACAATAAAGACCTTCTTTTATAAGTAACTCCAGGCAGATTCTTAATGTAGCCATCAAAAAAAAAAAAAAAAAAACAGAGATCTTTGTGTAAAATAAAACTGAAAAGTATGAGGATGAAAAACATGTCTTCTTGGTTCCCCCTCAGTGTGTCAAACCCTCTGAGTCAACAGACTGGCGCTCGGACTTATTTCACCCGTCAGCAGCTACTGACCCAGAATTTCTTATTATTCTATTAATAGATCCCACTTCTCAGCATTTTATTTTTAATTTTACTTACTTACACTGTGGTTATACTGTATATTGTATGTGTTTGACACACATATTGTACATTCTTATTTTTATTATCCATTAATGTTACTCAACATGTTGTGTTATATATTTTAGTATCATGTATACATACTTGTTTTTTTCTATTTTTCTTATATTTCTCATGTTTATGCCTTATGGTTGTGTTTTGCTTGATTTTCATTCCTGTTTAATGCTCAGCACAGTGGTTGCTCTTTGTTGCAGGTGTGGCAGACTTCAGAGGATGCTCTGCTGCAGATGGTGGTGGTGGTCTTGGTGCGACTTGCAGCTGGAAACAATGTGCTGCCAGGGTGGGACGAGCTGGGCACTGGAGTTCAACTTCTCCTGGTGAGGTCAACCTCTTTTTACACCCTGCATTAAATTCCTCTATGTTGTACAGTATGTCATATCTGCAGGCTTAAAGTGGACCTAAAACAGTGCCTCAACATCTCTCAAATGTATACGCTGTAGCTGTGAACAGCTTGGAAACCTTAAGAAGATTCGTCTGAAGCATTTATACCATAATGGGGCAATCTTGTCAAAACACAAACATGTAAAATCGTCATGGGCACTGATAACATTCCTTCACTCTTCTACAAAATATTGCAACATTTTTCCATGCAAGTACAGAGCCTTGTTGAAAAAATGTAATTTTATTTAATATGGCCTCTTTATTAGGTATGCCTATTCAGTTTAATGTAATCCAATACAACACATCTGCTGCAAATTAAGGACAGTTCAATTCATATTTATTTGTATAGCACCATATCATACAAAAGCAGCTCAGAGTGCTTTAAATAAAGCCAAAACAACAAAAAAGCAGCAAAATATGTGCAAGTAAACAGAGACGTCCATCCATTCATACAAACACACAGACAAAAAAGTGGGCAGCACAACTTTAGAAACACCTTAATATAACAGTCCAGTTCAACACGATTGCAAACTACCAGCTCAATGATAAACATTTTAATAATTTAGAAAAATGAATAACTCTGACAGTGCCAGTCAGAGTGGCACATAATTATCCTTGCAAAGGGAGAATCTATGAATGAGCTGTTGTGTTAGATTGCATCTTACAGGTGTAACCAATAAAGTGGCCTCTGAGTGTATATATTAATATTGCAGAGAAATTGTCCCGAGCTTTTGGTTTGATCAGCAGATATTAAACGGAACTTAAAAAATATGAAGTAAAGTTAAAAAAAAAAAAGTATCCTGAGTTAGAGAAGCACCGTGACAGATAGTGGATCGGCTATCGGGCCACTACTGACTCAAATAGCTGGATCGAGTATCGGTTATAATGGAGCCGATCTATTCCATTAAATCCATATATACTAGGGATGTGCATTCCAAGCAAAATACTATTCAAAAATCACTGGGAATTATTTGATTAGTATTCGAAAATTGGTGCATTGTGTGAGTCTGATATTGCCTTACACTTAAATGAATGACCCCAGTCCCACAGATACCCAAAGTCCAGGTAGTGTTATCGGTATCAGGACTGAAAAAGTTGGATCAGTCACTGAAACATACAGTATATTAGACATCAGCTGAGAACACCTGATGGTGGTTCAGTAGATCAGTGCTCATCATGTTTGCCTGTGTGTTTTTGATCCAGGTGGGCCTCCTGATTGACAGACTGACCCAGTTCCTCGCCAAGTTAAAGTTCACCCTGACTGTGTTGGTGACATCTTGGACGGAGAAGAAGCAGCGCCGTCAGTCAGCTGGAACCCTCTTGGCTCTGAATGCCTCTCTGTTCCCACTGCTGCTGGTGGTGGTGACCCTGTCTGCCCTGCTCTCTGCCCCTCTGCTGCCCCTCTTCACCCTGCCCATCTTCCTGGTGGGGTTCCCCCGGCCTCAGCGTAGTTGGCCAGGCCCCGTAGGTACCGCCTGTCCCTGCCCGGACTCCATCTTCTACCAGCAGATGAGCGGAAGTCTGGCCTCTGCTCTGAGGACGGCCTTTGCAAGAGGGTCACTGGGTTAGTTGTCCAAGATTGATATGTCTTCTGTCTGTAGTGTCTTCCTTTTTTGTCTTTGTCAAATGTTACAAGTAAACGTTTACCATTTTAGTATTTATATGATCTGCGGATCTATCTGAATATTCTGTTGTGGTGTTCATTGAGAGTACACAAGTCTATAGATTGGTGCAGGTCTTAAAATAGGAAGTCTGGGTTTTTAGTTAGATGCCCGAAATAAGGTCTGTGGTTAACACTAGCTGAAGAGATTTCAATGTTATAATCTACAATATAAAATATGTCAGTAAACATCCCACTTGTGAATTTTAAAGTCTTAAAAAGGCAGTTGCTAACTAGTGGCTAAATGTGACTACAAAACGTCATCACGCCAACTCCCAATGCCTGCACCACTCTACTATCATCAGATCTAAATAATGCTGCAAATTATTATCAATTTAAGATGTTTTTTTGTTTGATCAATCAGTTGTTAGCTCAGAAATGTTTGGTAATAATACATAATCATCATTCAGTCATGAAGACGTCCTCAAATGTCTTGTTTTGTCCACAACTCAAAGATATTAGGTTTATTGTCATAGAGGAGTAAAGACACCAGGAAATATTCACAATTTTGTCTTAAAAAATACTCAAACAAATTAAGCAAATATCAGAATAGTTGCCATTTAATTTAATAGTTGACAACAAATTGATTAATTGTTGCAGCTCTACTGTATAACATTACTTACTGTCATGTGTTGTGACTTCTAGGGCTGTCACAATATCAGATTTTCACAATTATCACCAAAATAATAATAGTACTATCAATCATTAATGCTGAACTTTGTTAATTGTGTGTTTTGTCCCTTTTTTGGCAAATGAATCATGTCTAGGGCGGTGGAGAGTCTGTAAACATAAATATACAAAAGTGTGATTTTAGAGGCGCAGGATTATTTACACAGTTATCATCTATACCGGTACATACAACACCCCTCACGTGTACTATAACTGCAGTGACTGATCTTTCCTATGGGTCAAAAAGGGACAGTACACAGATCAAAGGGCAGTGAACCATCACCTCATATGGTTTAATAGTAATGTTGTGAGCAGCTCTTTGGAATCTCTAGCAGTAATGCGAGCTTGCATGATCCAGTTGAGCTTCCTGTGAAGTGACCCAAAAAAAATAGCACTGATCTGTATTCATTACATCCAAATCTTTCCACACCATTAACCGCGTAATACTCTTAGGCCAAACGGAGCTGCTGCAAGGGGTTTGTCCTGTGCTCGATCAAAAACGGCATTGAAAGTAGAGAATCATTATTTATGGATTGATAATTCAAAACTGAATAAAGCTTCTGAGGCGATCTTATGTTGTGGCTGTGATGTATAATTCAGAGCAGGCGCTTGTTAGGTTGATGCTCCCACTCTAACCATGGCAGTTTGTAGTGTTCTCTCGCTTTGCTCACACTGGGGGCCGTGGAGCAGCGAGCAGGAAAGCAGTCCACCCAGCTTGTCACTTCCCATCACGAGGTAGCGGCTTGGACTATTCTGAGATGTCGATATGGGACATGACATTATTCTTGAGCCAAGCGAGTACTCGTCAACATAAAAAAAAGCCTCTATCACCTTGCCATTTTTGTTCATCTGCGTTGAAATAAGCATCTGTCTTCTGCCTGCTTTGTATAAAAGGAGTGGACTTTTAGACGCTAAAGGAAAGCTAAGGCTAAGAAAGATGTAATATTTAGATCTCTGTGCAGTCAGCCAGTTAAAACAGTATCATGACCTTCTTGTATGACTGTGATGGTGCGCGTCTCCCTGCAACTCATCCAGTAGCCATGTTATCCACATAGTCAGCAGAGGGATGCACAGCTGATGCAAAATGAAAGGAGTGCACACCATTACTTATGTGTGTTACATACAGTGCATGGATGACTGCTGATTTTCTCCCCCCTCTGTAGGTTCTTTAGCCCCTGGCTCTCATTTTCTTGGGCGCTTTCAGGACCGTATGGTTTGGATAATGATCCTGGAGAGAGGATATGGCTACTGTACAGTCAACATTAAGGTACTCTGTCTTTCTGTTTGGGTATTAAGAATCAATGCAGTCATTTACAACATGATTACATAGTGTGGTGTGGTTTGTTACAGGGTCTGGAGCTGCAGGAGACATCTTGCCACACAGTGGAGGCACGGAGGGTGGATGAGGTGTTTGAGGCTGCGTTTGAGCGCCCTGAGCGGCTCGGCTTCACCCAGGGCTTTAACCTGCACTGGGGAAACGCCCTTACCCCTTGTGCTGCCCTTGCAGTGCGAGTCTACTCCGATGCCCGAAATGTGCTGTCTGGTATCATTGACTCTCATGACAACTTGAGGAAACTTCAGGATGACTTTCTAAAAGCACTGGTCTGGTTGCTCCTTCGATACTGTGTGCAGAAGCATAAAGGATTTCTGTGGAGCTGTGAAGAAGGGCCAGGGGTTGGAGGCAGGAAGTCCCAGTCTTCCCAGTTGGCTCAGACCACTTGTAACCAGCCACCTGAGGCTGTCATGGTAGAGTCCAATGTGTCTTCTCTCAGGTTTAGACAGGACAGCTCCAGTTTGACCTCCTTTGGTGACTGGTCAGATGAGGACGACTTATTTGGACCTCAACCAGCCAGGCGGACAGTGGCATTAGTGACCGCAGAGGCCCAGCCTGGACACGCAGGGCTGCAGACAGGAGCTTCCCTGCCAGGCTCTGTGGAGATGGACAGTCTTTTTGAAAACATGGCTCTTTCTGCCCTGCAGCCACTGCAGCCTCTGGGTCTCGGCATCGGGATGCCAGCAGTGGATAAAGGCCGCAACCCAGAGGTCTTCAGAGAGAGTCCCGGCTCTCTTCCTCAGCTGAACTTCAGCTGCCCGCAGTCAGAGGTGTTTAACCTTCCGACGGGGTGGAGGACTGCTCCTCTGCTACCATCCCGCTTGCTGCAGCTCAGGCCTTTGTTTCCTGAGGACTGGTTTCAGTTCACCTTGGGCCGGTTTGGACCTGCTGTGCAGGGCGAGACCTCGGAGGACATGACCAAAGCCCTGAAGGAGGATGAAGCCTTGAAAGAGCTGCACACACAGGTTACACTTTCATGTCTCATCTCCCTGGGTGCAGAGTCTGCCTTCACTAGTCCCAGTTACGTATACAGACTCTATTGTGGAGATATACCATGGACGGAAGGACTCGACTGGCTGTCCTCAAGTAAAGAACTTTACCAGCTGGCGCTACGGGCGTTCAGGTAAAATTTGAAGTTAGAGTTTCTCGGTTTTGGTAACTCTGATCACACAAGAGTTAGTCCTCATGACCTGACTCTCTTTTAATAAATCAATGCAGTGTGTGTGGGAACTATGTAAATCCCAGAGAAAAAACAAATTTCCTTGAATTTTGGCCTCTAATATTTTGTTCGCCTTCAGGTTCAGTTTCAAGCTGCTGTTTGATCAAGCAAGTCTAGGACCCCTGGAGTCCCCTGAGGAATTGTTCAGCACCTTGGAGGAATATGAAAGGGATTGGTACATTGGCCTGGTGACAGAGAAAGGCTGGCACGACAGTGTCCTTCAGGAGAAACCCTTCTTATTCTCTCTAGGACACGACCTGGCTATGGTAATTACACACACCAGTCCTTGCTTACGTTGTGTCTAAGCTACAAAATAAAGTCGGAAAATTCAGTCGTTGAAATTAAATTTGGGGTAATTAAAATAATTAAAAAGTCACAGACCGAAAGCTTAGTATTAAAGAATCAAGTGAAATACAGCGTGGATCTAAGTGTGTGGAAATCTTTTCGATTATCATTTAGAGCCAGTCTCAGTGAAATGTTTATTACATTTGTATGATTTACTATCCTTGTCCACAGGGTACGTACACTGGGCGAGTCCTGTCCCTGCAGGAGCAGCTGGTGCAGGTGGGTCGTCTGAATGGAGAGGGGGTGCGAGGCCAGTGGGCAAACCTTTCCTGGGAGCTCCTGTATGCTACTAATGATGACGAGGAGCGCTACAGCATCCAGGCTCACCCGTTCATGCTAAGGAACCTAACTGTTCAGGCAGCAGATCCCCCTCTAGGGTACCCCATTTACTCCTCAGCCCCCCTTCACTTCCCCTGCCTCTGACCTGTGGTTCAGCCTTTTTGCTGATCATACTCTGGAGAGCGAAGAGGATGCTCTTTGGTCGGCGCTACCACATCAAAATATCATCTTCCAAAGGTAATGGTTACTAGGAAATTCATGTGGAAACAACAGCAAAGTCAAGAGAAAACTTCAATTTTGAAGTTTTGCTTTTGAAACCGTTGACTCACATGAGTTCAGAAAACTAACGTCTATGGGAACCTGCTACTTTTTCACGTTAATTATTTTGGTGCTTCATTTCCTGCACCACAGAGGAAGAAGTAGTGGCATTGAACATATTTGAACTGACAGTATGGACTACCTCCTAAAACAGCACATTAAAGACGAAAAAAAAAAAAAAAAATCCCAGATAGGTTTCCAACGAAGCACATTCATTTTTTGGTTTGTTAATTAATGTTTGCGCTAAAAAGGAAGTGAATAAATTAGCCCACCTCCCCTCTTGATGACACCTGCTGAATACCTCTGGTTTTATTGTACTTTTTAGATTTCACAATTTTCAGGTGATCCCCTTCATGTCCACAAAAAACAGACAAGAATATTAATGTTTTGTTAAGATATCAAGGATGTGCCTTGGGTATGTCTTGCTGTATGTGGAAGGTGTTTAGTGCTATTGTTTTGTTTACAATTCACTTGTTTACAACTTAGAATGAAGAGTTAAATGAATTTGTCCTTATTCTCTTGTATATATTGTTGATTTTTATATGTGGACCTGTATATACTTCTAATAAAATAGCTTGGCAGAAGTAGTTTTGTTACATTTCACTTAACAAACTTGCCACGGCAGAAAATATATCCAAATCAAATTTTATTAGGCATTCAAAAGGTTAGTATCATAATCCTCATGTTAGGTAGAATTATGTGCAGAAACTCACATTATCTAAATGAAAAAAATAGTGCCAGATGAACAACCGCTCCAGCTGTCTAAATCTTAGCTAAGGTGCTGGAAACACAAACAAGTCCAAAAGATAATAGAAAACATTTCTGCACACTTAGATCCACGCATTTCACTAGATTCTTTAATACTAAGCTTAGTAGTAAAGAGTCGAGTGTGCGGAAATCTTTTCTATCATCATTTACACAAAAAATAGTAAAATATAGGATTTACTTTAGATTTAAGATGCTAGCATAATGAAAAAATAAAACTACCGATTTTTATCAGACCAGGCCGTGCTCTGGGATGAGAACTCTGAGCTGTGTTGTTAAATGTTTTCCTGAGATGAAGGCAAAGACACCCACATTGTTGCAGGAAAAACCCAGATCACTTTCCAGGTGGAACATCAGGAATGCAATCAATTTGTTTCCTCTTGAGGACGTGATTCTCAGGAGGTCTTGGCCTTGGGCTTAGTGAAGTATGCAGAGTCTGCATCCTGCAGAAGAAAAGGCTGACCGTTAGCACTGTTTGACTACTGGGAATTAAATAATAATTTTAGCATAAGACCTAGCCTTTTTTTTTTGGCATTCCCCCCCAAATAAGTTCACTTCAGAAGGTACAATTATTATATTGAAATTGTGCAACATTTCCAAAATTCCCAAGCTTAAATCCTGGAAATTTTCCAACCCTATTCACGTGCATGACTGTGACATAGCCTTACCCTAGTGTCTTCACTGTTTAGGAATACTGTTTGTAAATTTTGTTTTGTTTTTTTTGTCTCAAAAAGATACGTCACAGACCTTACTGAAGTATAAGCATGAGACGCTCCAGTGTCTGGCCAGTTGGACATGACCTTTCTTCACGGCCCTCAGCTGTCACTATCCAGCAGAGGCCAACAGGCACACTGGTCAGTCAGTCGGCACCGCGGGGGAGTAGTCATGCTCACTGTCATACCCTGGCCACCGTCTTCTTCTTATTAGACTCAAGCAAGGTCAGTAACAGCTGAGGCCTCCCAGCTGTTAAGACAGCTCTGCATAGTGTCTGCTATGTTCTGCTATATTCAAGTATTTTAAGTCCTTTGACACTCTGAGAATCCCCCGGTCTCAGGTCTGACGGAGCAAGGTCAACCACGCAGATCGTAATAGCAAGGCCAAACAAACAGAAACAACAAACCGGTCTCATCCTATGTGAGCGCAAGGTGTACAATATGGAAAATATGTCTTCAGTAGTACAGGGGATGTTTTCAAAGGTCCTATACACCCATGGTACACCCAAACTGGTGTTTCCACTCATTTAAGCTCTACAGGAGAACTAGCCTGTGGATGCTTGGCATTAAAGGACCGGTGTGTAACATTCAGGGGAATTGAAGTAGAAGTGGAAGTGGAATATAATATTAAGTATGTTTTCTTAGACTTCTTAGACAACTTATATCTACATAGGGAGCAGGTCCTCCATGTCTCTACAGTAGCCCCGAACAGACAAACCAAACACTGGCTCCAGAGTGGGATGTTCACGTTTTTGCGTTTAGCTTTCCTACATGTTTGGCACATAGGAGAAGCTTCTGTTGGTTGTGCTCTGCAACCTCACTGCTAGGCCGCTACCATTAAATTGAATCAGGAGTATGACTTCATATAGAAAAGTTATTTCTCTGTTTTTTCCCGAAGTTTGGATGAGATGACTTTCTCATTAGATCCTGACAGCTAGCAATAAATCAAATGTTTTGAGAAAAAAACAGGAAAAAAATCCAGTATCTGTGTCGAGTCGCAGCACTCTAATAATCTCATCCAATCATTTCATTCAGTCGGAATGAAATGATTGTACAGGCTCCCATCCTGTCTACCTTCACTCACTCTGTCCGTGCACCCATTGTGCGTCACTGTAGTCTTCCACAAGCTGCTAGCTTGACAGCTGCGAGTACTAACAATAGCCACGTTCGATGGAGCGGCCTGAGTGGACGAACTGACAGTGTTACTTTCTAGATTTCGGGAGTTTTGTTGCTAGTGCTGCTAACTACTTTCATTGGAAACAGTTGGAACCACTGGGCTCAGTTTTTCGGTTGGATATTGTTTAACATCAAGTGTACTCTTGCTAGTTTCTCAAGATTACCAACCCTAGCTTTAAAGGAGACTGAAAACCACCTGTGTTCGTCCTGCTTATGTGCACTCAGCACTGAGCTGTGGGTAGGGACGATTAAGTGATATTTGATATGAGGTAGACCACCCCGATCATAAATCCAACATGTGCTTTGGTTGAATATGCACCATATTAACTTTGTACGCATAGATTTCCTAAAAGAAGATTATATACTTACCAGACCAGCTTTAAAATTCTGCACCCTTTTTCTGCCCAACTTGTTTGTGATGAACCAGGCAAATGTGGGAGCGTACTGCCAGATATAAAAAAACATGAGGAAGGGCTGCTGTGCAATCCACATTTCTTTGACACCATTGGCAATTCCCACCAGCATTAAACACCCACAGCGACTGGCTGGCATCTTGTACTCCTGGTTACCAGCTGCAGCCACGGGCTTAGGTAATGGAAGGAAAATAGGTTACTGAAAACGTACTATAGAAGCTACTGCCATGTCAGAAAAATACAGGATTGTTATGTTCAAAATCGACAACTCTAGAACAAATACCTGGTTCAGCTCCTCTGTGAAGGCATTTTGGACAATCTGTGATTGCACAGGCCCTGGACACACTGTGCTGATGAGTATGTTTGGATAGTCAGTCAGCTCAGTCCGAAGGGAATTAAAGAAACCCTGTAGACAATACAGTAGCGATCAGCAACAGGACGTACACAAGGCTGGACAGCTAATCACTTGTAAAGGTATTCATGTCGCCTATAAACTAATACAAGTTAAGCAGAGATCCAGATAAACCAAACTTGCTCCTCTGTAATAAAAACAAGCATTCCTGGAAAATATTATGTCAAACAACTTGTAGGTAAACACTGTCTGAAGACAATGGAGGAATAAAATCAGAGAAATAAATGTGAGTATTGCAGGTCTGGCCCAAACAGCTGCTATCTGTGTTCCCTACGTTTACCTGAAGAGCGTGTTTGCTGGCAGAGTATCCTGTTGCCAGGGGTGCCCCAGCAAGGCCGACGACGCTGCTGACAGTCACAATGCTCCCGGTGCCTCGCTGCGTCATGTGAGGCAGCACCTGCTTGGTGATGGAGACCGTACCCAGGAAGTTGAGCTCCATCAAAGCCTGATACACATCAACACTAGTCTCCAGGCACAGAGAGCGCTGGCTTCGGCCGCCATTGTTAATTAGGACGTCAATCTGAAAAGGAAAAGTAGACAAAACGGGAGATAAGGAAAACAGCATGATTTGAATTTGAATTATTTTAACTTACAATGTCATTCTGTACATAGTAGAATGGAAAGAAAACAGTAAAGTGAAATGTTTAAACCCGCAGTTGCAGAATATTGTTGGCATCATCGGTCGGAAAGTCCATAATAACCTTTCAGCATATTGTAATTCAAGTGTTTTGAGAAAAAAAAAATGGACTTCTGCACCTGCTCATGGCTGTTTTCAGGGTTTAGATAGTCTAACCCATGACAGGAGACACTGACTAATCACAGGTCATTTCAGAGAGAGCGTTCCTACTGGCTGTTCATTCAGTGGAGGCAGCTGTAAATCACTCGCCAACTCGATGTTTTCAGAAACATCCTGTAGTTACTGTTTGAGCTGTAAAATGAGAAGGTTTGCTCTGGGTGGTGGGCGGTGCTTGGTATTTCATGGCTGCCGGGTCACAAACTTTCCCTTTTTACAGCTAAACCATAACTACAAGATGTTTCTGAAATCATTTGCGGAGAGAAATACTCATTACAGTACAAGAATATTGATTCATATTTGATCCGCACTGCCTCGTTTGATGTTTGATCAGAGTTTGTGAGTGATTGACAGCTGCTCAGAGCCGAGTGACTCCAGCTTGGCTCTGATTGGTTGTTTTCCTCCTGTCTGTGAAATCAAGCAGATGATATTAGGAGCACCGGAGGACACAGAGGAACATGATTTTTATTCAGATTACCTGTCTCATGCACTACTGTTTTATAAAAATATTTTTTAAATCATATTTGCTCCATTTCTACCCACTGCAGCTTTAGTACAGTGTAAATATTGTGTATTATAAAACATATTATTAAAGGAACACAATAACAAAACCACAACAAATTCGAGTCTTCTGCATTCCCACCCGATTGAGCTTGTTGCAATGAAACTAGTGATGAAAACACATTGCATTTGAAAACAACAATTGCAGAGGCCTTACGTGTCCAAAGTACTGAATGGCAACTTTTGTTTTTTCCTCATGCGATGTCCTCTCCAACAAATCAAGTGGAAGAACATGAATGTCTTCATCCTGGAGGTCGGAGCACTCTTGAGGAATACATGACAGAAATAATTCAGCTGGTCACAACTGTGTAAGACTGACTGAAAGTCCTATGGCCAAGTATTAATGATGTTACCATTACTGCAGTGTTGCAAGAGTCTAGGAGAAAGAACTGATGAATTTTAACTGGGCTTCCTTTTAGCCAGGCTATGCAATAGCTTCTCTTACCTAAACAGCAACGTTTCACCCTATTTAGCTCATCCTCGCGTCGAGCAGACAGGATGAGACGCGACCCACACCTCGCGAGCTGGTAGGCCAGCTCCTCTCCAATACCGCCGGAGGCTCCAGTGACCCACACCACCAGCCCTTTCAGCTTATTCTCTGGTTAACACAAAAAACACGACTGTCAGCATTTCATGTGCTGGGTCTGAGATGAGGCTGTGCTATATTGATATCAATATCATGATATGAGACGAGATATCATCCTAGATTGTGGATAGAGTCTGTGAATGTTCTCATCCAGGTCATATTCATTCTGGCAACAATTGAATCGAAGGCAACTGGACTTAGATTTGCCTCTGAAGACGCTACAGTCTGACTAGTCCCCACTAGTCTGACGATCAGACCAGACGGTCAGACTAGTGGGGACTAGTCAGACTGTAGCGTTACGAACTGATGAAGCCACTTGGATAAGGGGCGAAACGTCTTCAGAGACAAATCTAAGTCCAGTTGCCTTCCATTCAATTGTTGCCAGAATAGATTGTGGATATTGTAATATCATAATATGGGATAAGTGTTGTCTTTTCTTGGTTTTAATAATGATAATAATACATTTTATTTGGCAGTGCCTGTCAGGACACCCAAGGACACCTTATAAAGATAAAATAATACTCAAAAAGATTTAAAAAAGCCAAACAGGGCAAATTATACAGTAACAAGAGACATTTAGGAAGAGACGTATGAGAGGGAATAAAGCGGTAACAGTGTTGAGGGAAGGACACAGAAAGACGGACACTACAGTGAACAGGCCAGTTTGAACAGGTGAGTTTGGAGACATGAATGTTGTAATAGTGTCAGACAGTCAGATGTGAGGAGGGAGCTTAAAGGATGCATTACAGCAAAGTGAGGTTATTCTCTGACTGGTACAGCTGTTCTGTTATTTACCCTTAACCACTTTCTATTATATCTGTATTACTGAGGATCATTTATCAAAGCTCTGTCCCAGATACCATTTTTGGGCTTTGAAGCTTCGATGAGAAATATTCGAAGGTATCTAAAGCTTCAAGGTGCGTCTCGGTGCACGGCTGTGTACACTCACCTCTACACACAACAAACAGCAATATCCATCTGAGAATAACTAATAACAATTAATGTTGACTATGAATAATGTTGTGGGATTGTTCCTAATTTCATGATTTATTAGGGGATTTATGCTTTATGATTATTTACTTACAGTATATATAAAATGTTTTTTAAAAATGTAAATTAAAATTTTAAAAATGTACAAAATGAAGCATTTGAATAGTGACTTGGAGGTTACATCAGCCCTAATTTATCAAAAATCTGCTTGTGTAAATATTTTATGAAAACACCATTAATCAACCCTACAATATTGTCACGATCAATATCAAGGTATTTGGTCAAAAATGTTGTGATATTTGATTTTCTCCATGTCTCCAGTCCTAGTCTGGGACCACGATAAAAGGAAAAAAAAAAAAATGAAACGTGGATTTGACCACCACTGGATCTGGTCTCCCTCAAGAAACTTCAAAAACAAAACAAAACAATAAAAATATGTTTTTGCAATATTACATATTTTGTGGTAAAACGCTCCAAAAAAATGTACATTTTTTGAGTATGCGACCAATATTCACCCCTGCGTTTTGTCCTTGATCGTGGTGGAAAGTAAAATTGACTTTTTTTTGCCACTTTTATGTGCTATTCAACTCCAGCTGTCTTAGCAGGGCCGAGGACATTTTGAAGGACACCACTCACACCGGTTCCCACCTCTTTGACCTGCTGCCCTCTGGCAGGTGCTGCAGGTCCATTCATTCAACAACCAACAGACTCAGAGACAGTTTTTTTCCCCAAAGCTGTTATCTTATTAAAGTCAAACCCACACTGACGCAACACTATACTAAACCTGCACTGATGCACTACTGGATATACCTCATGGCTGTGCAATATATAACAACCTCATATCTGTGCAATATTCATGTATTTATTACTAGGCCACTACTGTTACTTCCATGCTGCGTGTTTTTATGTATACTGTGTATTTTATATATTTCTGTGCACTTCTGAGCTGCCCTTTTAATCTCATTGTACCTGGTATAATGACAATAAATGCTTTCTATTCTATTCTATTGTACTTCATGCTGCATTTCAGAGCAACATGTTTTAATACTACTGCATTAGTTACTGCTGCTTATTAGAGTAACCTGAAAACCGTTTCCACCACTTCCACTTCCACCACTTGATATGAAAATGTGTGGAAACTAATCCCAGATATGACTAAGATGACCTGGAAGACTTAAGAAAAACTTTCACTAATATAAAAAAGTGTTTGACCTTCAAACGTGAAACGCTATGTAATTATTGTTTCCTTTACTGAGAGGTTATCCGGGAACACAAACAAGTCGCTGACTGTCCCCATCTGATCGTGATCCAGCCCCTTGTTTGTGAATAAGAAGCGGGACTCAGAGGGACCCTGCAGACAGGGTTCGTGAACTCACCTGGCCGGTCTCCTAACACACTCGCCCACAGCAGAGTGAAGTCTGCATCCGCGAAAATAAAACACAGGAAGTGGATGAGTAAACAGAGTGGTATGAAACACCACAGCGCAGAGACAATGCTACATTCCATTTGCTGAAAATGAGTGATTGTTTTACTAGCTACTACACTATAACAAGCTTCAGCCAAAACAGGGAAGCCTGGAGAGGATATTACGTCGCTTCCGCTGGGATATTTTCAAAATTAAAGCGATGCGCATGTCAAGTTTGGAAGAAGTTCCAGCCAATCAACATTCACCAGAGATGACAATTTTGAACTTTTTCTCTATATAGATTTTTATTGTTTATTTAATATATTTATTGTATTTATTTTTAACTTTTCTAATGTACCCCTGGCATAAGCAGTTTTGTATGTATATGTTGTTATTAGACTTACATTTTCTGAAATAAGAAAAGAAAAAAAAAAACATCAGCAAAATATGGAGATAAATTAACATCTATGGTGTGAGGGAAGCACCATGCTTTTTTTAACTTAAACTTTGATTGACAACTTAAACTTAAACTTAAACTAGGACAATTCAATTCAAGTGGATTTTCAAAGTAATAGGCCTATATATTTTGGTCTGGATTTCTTTAGCACCTTCAGTCATGTCCAGATTTACCCTGACGATCCTGCATAGGGCAATTAGCTGTTGGGGCCCTATTAACACCACTAACCTCCCCCTCTGCAGTCCATACCCTGTGTATAGTATTCCTGTGGTAACATATTGCATGGCTCCATGTTTGCTGTGTGGTCATAGGCACATGCATCATGTGAAATTAACTTGTAAGCATAGATCTAAGTCCTTTGTGTCTACTGCTATTGTGTTTTATTAGTCCATATTTCCATTCCCTGTTTTTGAAATGGTTTTACTAGCCTATATAATGCAAGTTTACCAATCAGTCAGTGAGTCCGTCTATTCATTTACCTGCTTTTGCTTTCAGCAACAGCCTTCATTCTTCCTGCTCTCTTGAGTGCACCAAAGCTGTGCTTTTTTTCATGCGGTAGAGTCAGCGTTTTGCAATAATGAACTTTGACCACAGCAGTTGGTATTACACAGAAACGAGTTGGTTCTCTAAAAGCGATTGCAGTTTCAAACACAATTCACTCTCAGAACAGAGATGCAAAACCAAAATAAGCCGAGCTCGCCCTCTGTTGAAATGTGCAACAGTGCAATAGACAAGTACACCAAAGAATCACATAACCAAGAGAGAGAGAGAGAGACTGAAAAAAATTGTCCATGGCCTCTAATGTTGTAATAATGTAGACATCAACAGAGAATGAACAGCAGAAGCAAAAAGAGGTGACCGTGACACTGGGGCTCTATTAAGAGAGGTACAGATTGTTCTACAGCAGAATCCTGAATATTATTATTACATAAGCCATATTTGGACATAAAATATTAAGTCTGTAAAGTACAGGTTGTCTCATATTCATCATCAGCTGACAAAAGTGTTTCTTAGCATCTATCTATCTATCCATCCATCCATCCATCCATCCATCTATCTTGCATACATGCCTCCTGTGTTGCAGCCACATCTCTACAGGGATGATGTCATGTTTTTGAGTACGCAACCTGCAACATCCGGGTCCTGTCTCTGTGCCATAGATGTACAAAAACTGGATACGACATTCAAAGATGGCGGCCGGTTTATTCCTATGGCAGTCGCTCATTGGGTGCGTTTAGTCCCTCCACTGGTCGAGCAGGCTGACTTCCTGTCGGTCCCCCGCACACACGAATGGGATTAAATTATTTAATCGTGCGGCTCTTCTGTACTTTCCAAATGTTACAGGACTGAACGGATCAAATTATGAAAAAGGAAAAAGACATTTTCGGGGATTTCTGACGGTCAGATAATTGTATTCACCATTTTACTGCTGCTCTTTTTCTAATGATTGTGTATGGGAAAACTGCACTTTCGGGGCAGTGCTCGTCATGTGATGATCCCGGAAGTTGTAATTACCCAGTGCGACCACTACGCCGAAATCGCTTCACAGCGCAGCGCCGTTCCTGGGGGCTCGCTCTGTGCTCCACAGAAGCTAACGTTAGCTAGCAAGCTGTCAAGCTGTGTAGTGGAGAGGCTGGGACAGACGTTTCAGCTTCCCCCCTGGCTTGGCAACACAAAGCTCCGGCCCTCAAATTCCCAAGAAAATCTGTGAGAATATACTTTAGATCGCCAGCTGAGATAATGTAATGCATCACGGGCGCACGCAAAGAGGGACCTCCGCACTTACACAATTTATATGCACTGAGTCTTGAGTGACGATTGCTCATTGCTAGCTAACTGGCTAGCTAGCCTAGCTAAATCAACGCAAACCCCATAGTTTCGTCGGTGTACCCTCTCTGGTGTGAACTGAGGACAGTCAGCCCTTCTCACTGTCGCAGCTTCCGTTGCTGTCAACTGCTATTGTGGATATTTGGTAAGTCCTAAAATGTTTGCTTTTTAGCCAGCAGCTGTTGAGGGACGTCTGGCAGTTAGCTACCCTAGCCGTGTTAGCATTAAACGCTGGCGATAATACGTTAGCAAGGCCGAGGGCTCTCCTTGCCTTAACATAACGTTAGGAAACCATGGCAGGCCTGTCAAAGTTAGCTGTGAGGGACAAGGGTCAAGGCCCGAACTAGGCAAGGCTAGTTGTTTATTTGGGTTGTGATCTGGACTTGCTACAGAGCTAACTTTTTTTCCGTTAATCTAGCAGCTAAAAGCTATCTGTACCGAACAGGTTCATGTTGTGAATTAGCTCATCACAACGTTAGCATTAATGTTGGATATGTCAGATCTCCTGAAATTGTTTTATGGTGTTATTAAATAACTGGTCAGTCGGTTAGCTGGCGTTAGCTCTACAGGCATGGAACGGTGGCTTTTACTAATATTACCTCGTGTTGTCAGTGTGTAGTAATTGTGCTGCATTGCGAAGGTCAGATAGATGCTGCCCAGTGGTGTAACGCTGTTCAAAGTACTACTAAATAACTTATTTTTCCTTACTCTTAATACATTTAATGTTAAACTTGATCAGGCAGTGGTTTAAGGGCGTTTCAATCTGATCCACAGCAGCAGTGTTCCCAATATGTAGTTAAAATGTGTTCCCAGGTCTACTATTTTTAGATTAGAGCAGGGGGCCTCAACTCAGATCCAATATGCTAATCTTTTGCCACAAATGGATGGAAAACATGTTATTTGTTTCAACCCCATTCATACAGAACATTGTCTCAGTATGTATATCTTTTGGAAATGTATTCAGATTTTTTCTTATATAAATAAACCTTTGTATAAGGGCTGTGTATTGGTAAGAATCTGGTGATATGATATGTATCATAATAAAGGGGTTACAATTCAATATAATGCAATATATTGTGTTACTGTAAGTAAGGCTATGTATTGTAATTTTTAACGTCAAATTTTGGGAAAAACTGTCGTATAAAGAACACTCCACCATATGCATAAATCGGAGTAACATACTTTTTATGCAATCCAAACAGTGGGACCTGCATTTATCACACTCCCTGTAACATACAGGGAAATAAATTTCTCCGCTATGGGACTAATAAAGGAATATCTTATCTTAACTTATACAGTATCATAGCACTACTTTGAGAGGGAACATACACTGAGAGGGTGCATATCTTGCAAATGAAATAAAGTACTGTCTGAGGTCATCTTTGCATGTAAACTGTTAGTTAAAAATTAATACAGTGTTTTTGAGAATCGAGACAGTATCACAAAGTGTAATATCGCAATCCTCGATATCCTCAATATTTTCTTACACCTCTACTTTGCATAATTACTTGATTAGAAACGGGATATTGCCAGAAAGTCTTTCAATTATTGGCTGCATTAGAAAACAGTACATTTCTGCCATATCTTGTAAATAGATGTTTTTTCTTTTAATTTGTGTTACAGGTCTTAAGAGGGACACAATGGGTGCATTTCTGGACAAACCAAAGATGGAAAAATACAATTCCCGTGGTGAGGGCAACGACCTGAGGTATGGGCTGAGTAGCATGCAGGGTTGGCGCGTTGAGATGGAAGATGCACACACAGCAGTAATTGGTCTGCCTCATGGTCTCGATCCCTGGTCATTCTTTGCTGTTTATGATGGGCATGCTGGCTCTCAGGTGGCCAAGTACTGCTGTGAGCACCTGCTAGAGCACATCACCAGCAACTCAGACTTCCAGAGTGCTTTACAGGAGGACCCCTCTGTGGAGAGCGTGAAGAACGGGATCCGCACAGGATTCCTGCAGATTGATGAACACATGCGAACCATCTCCGAGAAGAAGCACGGTGTGGATCGCAGTGGTTCCACCGCAGTTGGAGTGATGATTGCTCCGAGCCATATCTACTTTATCAACTGTGGCGACTCACGGGGACTCCTCAGCCGGGGCGGCGCTGTGCACTTCTTCACGCAGGATCACAAACCAAGCAACCCTTTGGAGAAGGAAAGGATCCAGAATGCCGGTGGCTCAGTCATGATCCAGCGAGTTAACGGGTCCCTAGCTGTGTCTCGGGCTTTGGGAGACTTCGACTACAAGTGTGTGCATGGAAAAGGCCCGACAGAGCAGCTTGTGTCTCCTGAGCCTGAAGTTTATGCAATAGAGAGATGCGAAGGGGAAGATGAATTCATTATACTAGCTTGTGATGGCATCTGGGATGTCATGGCCAATGAGGAACTGTGTGACTTTGTCAGGTCAAGGCTAGAGGTGACAGATGATCTTGAAAGAGTCAGCAATGAAATTGTTGACACCTGCTTGTACAAGGTATGGCATGTACACAGAACCAACACTGACGTTTCGTTACACTCTTGTCTGTTTTGGTATCATGGTTGATTGCTTTACATGACCTCAGTGTTTGGTCTTTATTTTTCCACAGGGAAGCCGGGACAATATGAGTGTTGTGTTAATCTGCTTTCCTGGGGCACCAAAGGTATCTCCAGAAGCAGTGAAACGGGAGGCTGAGCTGGATAAATATCTGGAGGCCAGAGTAGAAGGTAGGAGGAAGAAAGTATGTTTTGGGTTAGTAGACCACATTAGGACATGAAATATTGACATACTAAGTGTACCTGTGTATCATTCGTGAGTGTAAATCCCATGTTTTTTTACATGTTAAATAATATTAGCCTTATTAACATGTTGATTGATGGGAAAAGATAAAGTCAGCAAATGTTTGTATAGCACAGCTGTGTGTACAGCCAAGGAAATACACTCCTAAACCTGTCTGGATGTTTGAAACTTTGAAACACTAACTTAATGACTTCACATTCAGTCTCTACAGTGAGACAGCCTCTGGCATAGCAGTTTGTTTTTTTCAGTTAAAATGCTTTAAGCTAAAGGCCAGTTCTATTGGGCAAAAATACGAAGTGACATTCACTCTCAAGTGTCATGTGAGAAGGAGCTGTGGACTGTTGAAAACTTGCTCATTGATTTCATTTACTTTTCAATTACATTTGAGCAAAGAACATAAGTGCAATATTTACAATAACAATCCACAGTCAGTTACATGTTATGTCATTTCTATAAAGCTTTTGAATGCATATTTTCAAAGTGTAGGCCATTTCATCTGGGAATTCAACTCGACACTTGTTCAATGTTAACTTGACAACCAAGAAAACGTGCTTGACTATAAATCTTTCTGGTTAATATTTTCTAATGTAGGTACAGTAGTTGGTCATAGTTCTCAGAAATCATTACCAATCCCTTTCAGTGTTACTAAACCTTTATACTTTCTATAAGTTGGCAGAGTCGAGTGAAGTTAATTTATTTTCACATAGGCCACAAGCACAAATCACAAATGAAACTCCAAAGGGCTTTTCAATCTATACAGCATACAAGACTCTCTATCCTTAAAGCTGTTTCTTTCCAGTGCAATGAGAAAATGCATTACAGGAATAAGGAATATTTGCATGAAAATTTTCTGCATGACAACCATGCACACTGGGTCTGGTGTGAATTTTCCTCGTTGCTGTTTTCTGTTTTCATCTAAAAAAACCCCCACAAAACCCCTTATTTTATAATGTGCCCATGTTCACGCCACACAACAAAAACCAATCCAGATATAGAATGTCTAAGGGGCTACACTACTGTGTAACTACATAATACATAAACTAATGATAAAGTGGGGGATAGGCAGGTAGGCAGAATGTTTTTGGCATCATTGGGCAAAAAACATAACCTTTCAGCATATTGTAATTCAAGTGTTCTGACAGGAAACTAGACTTCGGCACTTCATGGCTCTGTTTTCAGGCTTTAAAATATCTAACCTGTGATGGTAGACTTTGGCCAATCACAAGTCACTTCATTGAGAGAGTGTTCCTATTGAGCGTTCCTGTTGGCTGTGCTCCAAATATCTGTACTTGGTTTTAAACAGCTTTTAGACTGCTGTTAGACTGCCCAAAGAAACTTTTAGTGGGGAAAAAAGGGAAAACCTCAGGAACAGCAACAGAGACGGGCTCACTCTTCCAAAATGAATGAAAAGATATGCAAACTGTAGCTGTTGTGTATGCAGAGAAAAATGTACTATATTAAAAGTAGCACTAACTTTTTTGTTTGTGCCGATGCATTGCACAGTATATCTATCTTACTGTCTCTCTCTGTTATAAAACTATATTAAAGAGCAATATTAATAATAATATTAAAGGTATCAGTTACGTTATTAAAACTTGACCCTACTACTAATATGCTTCAGTCTAAACTTGATAATATTGACCTGCAAGTCATTTCTCTTCATTATGTTCTTGTGCACATATATCCACATTTTTCTGCCATCTTACTTGCACCTATCAATCAATCAGATTTTTTTTTCAGAAACACATTCTTGTGAAATGACCCAAATATAATTTTGTTTTCCAACAGAGATCATCAAAAAGCAGGGGGATGAAGGTGTCCCAGATTTGGTCCATGTTATGCGGACGTTAGCATCTGAGAGCATCCCTAACCTCCCTCCTGGAGGAGAGCTGGCAAGCAAGTGAGTGAGCGTTATTAGAGTTGATGACAATGACGAGTTTTTCTGTCTGACAGTGATAAAGCTAACGTCTAATATTTTGACGCTTCCCTTCAGACGAAGTGTTATTGAAGCAGTGTACAACAAACTCAACCCCTACCGAAGTGATGACACAGTAAGTATTGCCTTTTAACTCCCTGTAGGCTTGGAGCATGCATGCTTTTTGACATGTGACCAGCAAATTTTAACCAATTTTATGCATGCCATTGGTATTCAACAAGATGGAAGGAGGAAATAGGCTTGTTGCCAAGTCTAATTTACTCAAAATGATTCTGTATGGCTGACACCTGCAGGAAATCGGCGTAGTAAAACATAACTTGGTTTAATTTTGTCAAAAAACCAAACCTGCACTGCAGGTCCTGTGCCAAAAAGGCTCAGTTTCATACCACATGAGCTCATTTCACTAATTAGTGTTCTTTAAATCAAAGAGGGAAGAGCTAATAAGTAAAACTGTCTGGCATTTGTGTGGATGGAATAAAAACCTGCACTCTTTCACATGCTGGTTTAAAAAAGGAACTTTGCTCATCATTCCTTTTATATACAAACAGACTACAAAGCTGCTGCCCTTGTGCTCTCAAATATCATGCTTTTTGAGTTTTCATCAGATAAGCTCACTGGGTCAGCTACATTTGAATTGTGCACGTCATCTTGTCCTTGACAGTGAATATTGGCACTTTGTTTCAGTGTTTCATGTTTGTATGGAGATGGACTTTTTAAATTGCTTTCACACATTGAGTTATTTCAGAAATTAGTGTACCTTCAGAAAGCAGTCAGGCCCCTTGACTTCCTCCGTATTATGTGCTGTAGCCTGAATACATAATGGGCACAAAGCTTCCCACGGAGAAAGTGAAATTAAGTTCTTTGAAATGCTTGCAAATGTATTGAAAGTGATTCATAGAAGCCGTATACAGTATTTGTTACTATATTCAACCTTTGAGTGAGTAGTCATTTGAGCCACCTTTGGCAGCATTTGCACTTTCAGTTCCTCTAGGACACATCTTTATCATCTTTGCACATCTTTATTCAGGGCTACACAATTAAATCCTATACTAATCGCAGCCACTATTTTGGCTTCCCACAATTAAATTAACACGATCGACAGATCAACGTTTAAAGTGCGTGCTCAGCCCATTGAAACTCCGTTGCATGTCCAGTCGAGCGCTTCCTAATCAAACAGCCAGCCACCAGGGGACAATCGAGATGTTTTAGCTTCACTTTTGGGGAGCTGTCATGCCGCTACATGCGCACCCAGGCTTTGAAAAACTTCCCTGAATGTTGCGGCTGCAGTCCAGAATAGAGGAGTAATATACTGGAGATTACTTGTTTTGCTCATCTGCTCTCTGTTATATATAACAAATATGTACTGAATTCAGGGAAAGAACCTTACTTTAAATCTTCTATATCTACACAACAACTAAATGTGAGTAGTGCTCTGTTTATTTAATTGTGAACGTGCAATAAAAATACTTTGTCCATAAAATCAATGAATAATCATGATAATCATGATCTTAGTATTGATAAAAAATAATTATATTTTAATAAGATAATATAATTTTGTCCATATTCATGCAGCCCTATCTTGATATTATTTGCAGATTTGCTCCAGCTGGTCGAGTAGGGAGGAGGGAGGTTGTTAACACGTTTATTTGAATTATTAAAGAAAGTCTTGATGAGGTTTGGCTTGGCCGCGTCCAGCGCATTCATTTAGATGAAACCACTCCTACTTCCATATCACAGAAGCCTCGGCACAGTGTTGACGGCAGCGTTCCCATAGAAACCGCGTTTTGAAATATGACAGCTACAGTAGTAGTAGTAAGCACTGATGCTTACTTAGGATTAGCTAGCTAGCTAGCGCGGTCCCTCAGCCTCACCTCCCGCTGCTCGGTGAGTCGTTCCCCGGGAGCAGAACAGTCAGCAGCGGGGTCAGCAGAGGGTCAGCAGAGGGTCTGGAGGGATACGACTTGACTTGACTTGGAATCAGGAGATAGGTGTATTGTTGTAGCATTTATCAGTATGGCTGAAGAGATCTGTGGTCGTTTCATTAGACTACAGTCTCTTGCTGCCTTGTGGTGTCGGTCTTCTCGTGCCCTCTCATTAAACCACAGACAGTATGTCAGGTAGCCCTTTGCTGTTTAAGAAAATAAACAAATTCAAGTTCCTGTAGTGACATCTCTCATCGTCTCTTTAACTTTTTTTGTCTACTTGCTGCTGTAGCTGGTGGATTCCAAAATCTACTCGCCACTCAATAGATACCATTGTTTTTTTTTTTTTGGCTCTCATCTGTTGCTCTGATTGAGTCGTTCCTGGCTGCTCTGTTTAGATGTATCCATCCAGCTTATTCTGTCTCTTCATTCATCAGATAAGACCTTCACATTAATAGGAGGTGTTATGTTGAGTATGTGAGATGTAAACTATGTAAACCGATGTAGACAAGGATGTTGATCTGTGACAAGAAATCCTAATGGCCCATTGTAAACTCAGGTAGCACCACAAAATGCAGAAAAGGTCAGGGGGATCGGTCATTAAGGCAGTGTAATTTATCACATTAAATTGGAGTAATTTGTTAACTGGGTCTTTGTCATTCTGACAGAAATCAATATTGTATAAAAGCACATCATGTTACAAAAATCCCTCTAAGAAAGGATGTCAGATATAGTCATGAACACAATGACTGCATACAGTGGTAGGTGTCAGTAGGTCAGCCCAGTACAGTACTTTTTCTGTATCTTTGTGTGTATTCTGTGACTAACCTTGGGGATTCTGTAGTAGATATTTTGCATTACCTCTGTGAAGGTGATGGCAATGACTGCACCAGAAATAATCAGACTATAGTATTACAGTGGATAGAAAAAGTCTACACACCTCTGTGAAAATGCCAGGTTTTTGTGATGTAAAAAAAAAAAAAAAAAAGAGAGACCATAATAAATCATTTCAGAACTTTTTCCACCTTTTAATGTGACCTATAACCCGTACAATTCAGTTGAAAAACAAACTGAAATCATTATGGGGAAAAAACTGAAATAACCTGGTTGCATAAATATACACACCCTTAAACTAGTACTTTGTTGAAGCGCCGTTTGATTCTATTACAGCACTCAGTCTTTTTGGGTAGGAGTCTATCAGCATGGCACATCTCGACTTGGCGATATTTGCCCACTCTTCCTTACCAAAGTGCTCCAAATCTGTCAGATAGTGAGGGCATCTCCTCTGCATAGCCCTCTTCAGGTCAGCCCACAGATTTTCTATAGGATTCAGGTGTGGACTCTGACTGGGCCAGTCCAAAACTTTAACTTTCTTCTGGTGAAGCTATTCTTTTGTTGGTTTGGATGTATGCTTTGGGTCTCTGTCATGCTGTAAGGTGAAATTCATCTTCAGCTTTCTAGCAGACGGCTGAAGGTTTTGTGCTAGAATTGACTGGTATTTAGAGCTGTTCATAAATCCCTCCACCTTGACCAAAGCTCCAGTTCCAGATGAAGAAAAGCAGCCCCAAAGCCTGATGCTGCCCCCACCATGCTTCACCGTGGGTATGCTGATCTTTTGGTGATGAGCTGTTTTTGCTCCAAACATGCTTTTTGAAATTATGGCCAAAAAGTTCAACCTTGGTCTCATCAGACCTTAACACATATTCCCATGTATTTGGGAGACTTGATGTATGTTTTTACAAAATTTAAACGGACTTGAATGTTTTTCTTGGTTAGAAAAGGCTTCTGTCTTGCCACCCTACGCATAGACATATGAAGCATACGGGAGATTGTTGTCACATGTAGTAGACAATCAAATTCCTGCAGCTCCTTTAATGTTGCTGTAGGCCTCTTGGCAGCTTCCCTGACCAGCTTTCTTCTCGTCTTTTCATCATTCATTTCGGAGGGACATCCAGCTCTTGGTAATGTCACTGCTGTGTCATATTTTCTCCACTTGTTGATGACTGTCGTCGCTGTGCTCCCTGGTATATCTAATGCCTTGGAAAGTCTCTTGTACCCTTCTCCTGACAGTGAGATACCTTTGATGCTTTGTAAGCTCTTTGCAGCCCGTGGCTCTTAGTTAACGTCAGGAAACTAAATAAAGCTGAACTTTATTTGGGTTCAATCAGAGTCACTTTAATCAATGGCAGGTGTGTACGGACTACTATTTGCCATGAGTTTGAATGTGATTGGTTAATCCTGAACACAGCTGCATCCCCAGTTATAAGAGGCTGTGCACACTTATGCAACCACATTATTTTAGTTTTTTATTTTTATTTTTTCCCCCTGAAAGATTTCTGTTTGTTTTTCAATTGAATTGTACAGGTTATAGGTCACATTAAAGGTGGAAACAGTTCTGAAATGATTTATCATGGTCTCACTTTTTACATCACAAAAACCTGGCATTTTAACAGGGGTGGAGACTTTTTCTATGGACTGTATCTCCTTAAATTCAGGTGGCCTGTTTCAGCCTTTTTTTGTTTTTCTTAGGGGGATAAATCTAATTTGAGACATTTTATTGTCACCTCTGTGGCGTTTGTCTGCTTTTTAACAAAACTCTCTAAACATCTCCATCAAGCAATTACATGTTTGGCAGTTTTGTTTTTATTAAAGGAAAACATTAGTCAGAAGGCCTTATTAATAATATTGACAGCAAAAAACACAGCGGTGTAAGAGACTAAAAAAAAAAATAATAAAAAAAAAAACATTTTTAACCAGGCAAAAATATTAAGGACAATAATAACAATAACACACAAACAGTACATTGTATCCATAAAAATGTATAGATAAAATATGTTACTTAACCAAGAAAAAAATCAATGTAGGATTTACACTGCTCTATCTTTGTACTAGTATTTTGGTATATATGATTACAATTACATTTTATTATAAATGGAAATCAATAGTTATAGCTTGTTACAATTTTATTGTGTTTTATTCAACTGTATCAATTAGTTTATTATTTATAGAAGGTGATCGGGTGATTGGTCGTTTGCAGACAGCTCACTCATAGCCTGGTAATGTCACAGCATGCGTAAACATTAGAGATGACCCTCACGATCAAGTTTTTTTGCCCCCCCGATCCAGGTCTTTTGATGTTAGGAGCCGATACCAAGGCCGACCCAAAACGTCGGTTTATCTCACTGGTCCAGCTGCCCGGTGTACAAACTACAACCTGAAAACGGATAACATGGAACTTAACTCAACCCCAAAGAACATTTTGTGCCAAAAATGCTCAGTATACATCGTAAAAATGAATGTTTACATAGCAGCAGCAAATTGATCAACTATATTTCTGACCCATAACAGATGTAGCCCACTAAAGTTAAAACTAAATTTATTTTTTATGAGCTACTTGCTCCAAATGCTAGAAATGCATCGGTTGCAAATTTTTAAAGTCTTTAATAATCTTAAATAACTATAATTGACAGCAAGGCTCCAGACTAACATAATGTCTAGAAAGGTCCAGAAAAATAAGTTCAGCTGTCAGTGTGTAAACATCAAAAATTCAAAATTTTATCCTTTTACTTTATTATCATCTATAGAGGTTATTTGCATAAAAACACACATCTCAAATGATTATTAAATAAGTGATTGTTTTTATTTACATACTTGCTTTGATTAAAATAAAGATGTATTGTAAGCTGCATAGAGCTTGTATTAGGAATTTAAACAGGTAATACTTAATACGAAAAAAGAAATAAATAAAAAACATATTGCTGTGGTAACATCTCCCTCAAACAGCAGTATTTATTCAAGTTTCTTGCCAAAATTAAGTTTTACATGATCACATATGAACACATCGTGATAATGTTAGAATTTACTTTGCCCAGTACTACTGTTGTTTATTTCTTGAACGCATCATAGTAACTCAGTGTTAGACGTTAAGCTTTGTGCTGCCGGTCACTGTGATGAGTTACTGTATAACAGGTGTCTGATGAAGTTAGTTGTTCCAAATGTTTTTAAGGTTGTTCCTCCACGGCTTATTTTGGACCTGCAGTTGTGACAAATTGCAGCTTTATGTCTTCTTCACTCACACTGACGAACACCGACAGCCGACACATCGGTGCATCTCTGCCAATACTGGCTCAAAAAGGTCACGTTGACGTGATATAGATTAGTGGGAGAACTGCTGAAGTTGACATAATGCGATCAGATTGTTTTACTAGAGAAGATGTTACAACTACAAAAACACTCAGCTTCTTCCCTCACAGATTCATTACTGTTGAAGCTCAGAAAATTTGTGTGATTTGCCAATCCAGGTGTCGGTAGCACCAGTGTACCCAGATCAGCCCTGATAGCGATCCTCATGATTGACTATAAAACTTGATTTTCAGCTAAATAAACATGGCAGTTACATCAGAATAATGGCCAGTCATTGTGAGTATACGTATGCTTTAACTCTAAGCACACAGGTACTGTAACTGCACTAATCTATTTTCATATTTATTTTCACACAGAGCATGATTGATGCCAAGTGTATGCCTGAACTTGTACTTAAAGGTCATTCGGTTTTTGTTAAGTATTCAAGTCTGAACAAGTTGATACATGAACTTGTAGTTCACCATCAAACTTTTATTCAAGTGTTTAATTTTTTTTTCTTGTGGTAGCCGCTACCTGTGGCAAGCTACACATCGTTTCTCGGCAAGCGTGTCCAAACATTGCCACTTCCTGATCAAACTTAAACAATGTTAAAGGGAGGAGGCCTTAAATAGATCAGGAGCATTAAGTAAAGGCTGAAGAAGCAAGTCTGCTCTATCATTTGGTTGCTATCCCGTGTTACACATGTATTAAATAACCTCATTCCAGTTTTATGACATGCGCTTTGGTTATGACGTGTATGAACATGTAGCTGTCATGTGTCGTGCGGTCTGCTTTTTGAATGCATCATATTGTGAGCCAAACGAATCACATATGGGCATACAGTACATGTGCATGTTAATAAGTCCCAGCTGCATCTGTTTGATGGATTCGGTTCTATTTGGTTCTAATAATCATCCTCTTATAGTGATCAATTTGACCTGGACAGATGTGATGACTATAAGCGGTTTCCACTGCACATGGCTATAATTGTACTGAATTATTTGTCATCAAAATAAAAAATTGTGACCAGCAACTTGGTTAAAATCGTAAGTTTTAACAGGAATTAAAATTCAGTTGTGAACCTTATTAATGTCAAGTCAAACTTTATTTGTACAGGACATTTAAAAACAACCGCAGTTGACCAAAGTGCTGAACATGGACATAATAAAATGAATACAATGCAAACAAGAATAAGAACTTCAGCAGCGACTTCAGTGATTCTACGGTCTGAGCAGTTTTAATATTCAGAGGTAAAATGTTTAGGAGCAGCAACCACAAAGACTCGGTTACCCCTGTTTCTGAGTCTAGCTCTGAGGACAACAGGACCATTGGTCGACCTCAGTGCTCTAGCTGGAGGATGGGGGTGCAATAGGTCTGAAATACAGGATGGTGCCAGCCCATTTAACACCTTAAACACAACACCTGCAGGAATTAAAATTTCACTATATAATGTATATCGTTAAACATAGAATTGAATTGAATAGATCGGCCCCATTGTCACAATACCTAATCCAGCTATTGGAGTCAGTATCGGTCCGATATTCAGATCCAGTGTATATTGTTGTTTGAAATATAAATTATTAGCAATTAGAAACTGTATTCCATATTTTACTTTTACAATTAATATTACACACAGACCATTAATATTCTTAAGAGATTTTGCTTTACAGCTACATAATGCAGTAGCTTGGTCTAGTTTCACAGGTATACATTTAAGTGACCAGTAGATCTGGATTGGTGTACAGTATAAATTACTATTGTTACTTGTAGTTTTCTGTTTGGGGGATGCTAAAATAAGCCTGAACTGTAAGGTTTTATTTGTTATAGGTGGTTGAATATATAGACCATACATTTAATCAGTTTAAGATAAGATAAAATAGTACTTTATTGAGCCCCAGGGGGGGGAGTTGAAATTTTACTGTATATTAGAAACCGATAACTTTTGTGTCTGAAGCTTCACACCCTACTTGTTGTGTTTTAAGTAGGGATGGGAACGGCTGGGGTAAAAATCTGAACCGTGTGGTTCACTAGTCACGGTCCGGGTCCTGCATGTATCGCCTGGTTCATTTGAAATCGGTTATTATCACAGTAGAAATCAAGGCCTATGGAAAGAGGCTGGGACACGGTGGACAGGAATATGAGGTATAACACATGTGCAGTGTAACTGAAGCTGCGGCCGTGCGTTGTGATCGGCTCAGTTTCGGCGAGGGCGGACCACATTTTACTGCACGTGTTGTGCCGACAAATATACGACGTGTTGATGACATTTGCCGTTGTCAGTTGCTGTCATTCTGTTAAGGAAATGGCGAGTGGACACGAGTACAGGTAGAGGATCCACTGGCGTCGTTTCGCTCTGCTGTGGGAGCATTACAGTGTTACATATGACAGTGACGGGGAAAAAAAAGTGGATAAAACGTCTACTGTGTAAACACTGTACAACACATGTAGCTTATGCTAGCGGCAATACTTCCAATGTGGTGAATCATTTACAGAGACATCGCTCCGGTGTGTCTGTTGATAGCACAAGGAGGAGAGAGTCGGGGAGGAAAGAGCAACTCCTTCTCCCAGCAGCATTTAAACAGCCTCTAAATGCAGACTCAGACAGAGCAAAAAACACAACTAAAGCACTGGGGATGTTTATAGCTAAAGATATGCAGCCTTATGCAGTCGTGGACGATGCTGAATTTCAACATATGATTAGAGTACTTAAGCCGCGCTATAATATGCCGTCTCTCAGGCACATAAACTACACAATAACTCCTGAACTGTATGAACAGACACGACAAGGTCCAACACAAACGGATGGACCGAACCGATCCGAAAATCATGACCTCAAACTGTGATATGAACCAAACTGAATTTTATGAACCGTCCCACCGCAATTATACAGTGATACATGATAAAGTGGCCTTACACACACCCAATCAGCCAATGAGTAATGAGTGTTTTCTGGCAATATTGCATATGTTGTACACATAGCATTCATAAAAAGGTACATTTGATCAAATAATGATTCATCTCCAGATTATCTGTAAAGGTACTTACAGTATCAGTATGTCGGGGGGAAATAATGGTGTTGATACGTAGGAATCTGGATCAGATCCTGGATGTGTTTTAGTTTGTGTCATACATTGATAGAGGTCTCATGGATGTAGAGCCAGTCTGAAGGGTTTTTCCTTCCTCTCCTCTCTTATCAAGGACTCTGCGTCCACAGACGACATATGGTAACACAACCTCCTACCACTAACACAGCATAGAGTTTACAAACCACCATCCTCTCAAGACCCACAGCAGCTCAGCTCAGCAGTCTGTCTCTCCGTCACTCTGAGCTTTTGGTTTCTAAGAAGGGAATTTCATGGGAGGAGGAGGAAGAGGAGGAGGAGGAGGAGGAGGAAGAAGAAGAGGAGTTGCATGCACACAAACCTGGAATAGTGCAGCACCAGTCCACTCTGGAGTTCAGGATCCCCACCGTCTTGTCTCCCCCTTTATGTTCACTTAATACTCTCCTCTAAAGTAATCCATAACAAGTGAGTCCCCAAGGTTTTTTCTTTCTTTTTGTTAAATAATCAGCTTCTTAAGTAGTAAGATTTTTTTTTTTTTTTTTGCTGTAATTAATTTGATTCACATTTCCTTGTGTGTGTTTGTATATTTCTGTTTTTGTGAAGTGCAATTGTCCTGTACAAACAGCCTGTATTTAATGCAGCTTGATTTTAAGTTAAAAAATGAAAGAAATGAAAAAGAGAACCTTTTATGCACTATCTGCCTTTTCCTGCTCTTCTGGAATTGTAACAAATGTCTATTCAGTGAATATTACTGCTTGTCCTCCAGGCACAATGTCTCTGCGCTTTTACTTTCCTTTTTTTCAGTTAGTCTATGCTCCTTTAAGAAACGGGTAAATTGTATAGTTGACAGCACAGTAAGCTCTCTATATCAAACCATTTAAATCCTAATTATTTTTTTTTCCCTGCGCTTTTTATTGTATTTTATTTTTGTAAGTGGTTTTCTGTACATGCTCAAATAATAATTGCAAGTGTTTCTCAGTCATTTTTGAAGTTTGAAGTGAAAAATAACCTTTTTTTTTTTTTTTCATTTCTTTGAGGCATCTGACGAAAAAAAAAAACCCTGTTAACACGTTTGTCTGTGCGAATAGATACTCGCAAGCGTGCGTGGGTGCTTGTGTGTATGTATGTGCGCACGTGTGTCAGTGTAAAGGCAGATCTGTATGTGCAACTCTAATTTAAATTAGCTACGGTGGTTCAGACCAGGCTGGAGTTTAAGGGAATCGCTCTCCCAGTGCTAACCCATCGTCTGCGCGTCTTTCAGCCAGTGTTTCATATCAACCCAACATAAGCTTTCACTACTTCTTATTCCAAAAAGCTTTGGATAACAGAGTTTACATGCTGTTACGCTATTTGAACAACTTCAAGCTATATATCATAACTATACAGTAACCTGAGATGACACAAGTAGTTCAATTTACCCATGGTGTACAATGCATCGCAGCTAGTCTAGTCCAGACTGGTTTCCACATCTGTTGTGTCATATTCAAGTATCAGTTTCTAAACATGCGTTGTTACCAGGGCCCACTGTGGGTGCCATATGATTTATAATCACTTGTTTCAGCTTTATGACAGCCGATGCCAAGTTTCTTTTTCATGAGATTCAGTTTTTGTATGTGGTACAGATAGATTTTTAGCTTCTACCTTTAACATCTGATAAGTTGACTGATTTTGATGGACAGTTTTAGAGAAAATCACCCATTACCAGTCTGCTGATAGGACAAACTATTGACTCTAAAGCTTACAATTTTTACTCTTCACATGGTCTTTAGTTGGACATTCAAACCAAGAACAAATCTGCTAACTGCGATGAGTTCTCTCGGTTGTATAGCACCTTTTTTATTCCCGTCAGGTTTGCTCAGCCTAAAAAAAGCCCTCCACTCCACAGCACCACAAGCCCCAGCACAATACAGTTTGCTGCTATAGTGTCTGATCTGTGGGTTGATTTTTATTTTTTCAGTTAAACCCCCCCCCCCCCCCCCCCCAAAAAAAAAGATGAATCGTCACTGACTAAATCTGTATTTAACACACACCGTAGATATATTTCTTGAAGAGAAATGGTTTTATTTCAGATTTATTCTGTCTTTTTTTTTTTTTTTTGTCTAAAATTGCAACGTTGGAAATTTATGTATGTATATATTTTTGACTTTCAAGGAATAAATCATGTCGCTTGAGTTAGTTTTTTGCCATGGACAAAATGTGATTCTGGTTTGTCTTGGGATGGTTAGCTGAATATTTTTTGGCAAACAGATGTTTCCCCTCTAATGTCTTTGGTTACCTCGGATCAACAAAGAGGGTTTGAGCTGTTTCATTTGTATAATACCTATATAATAATAATAATGTACTAAATTTGTAACTTCATTTATGACAATGACAATCCTAACTATTTTTAGGTTTGTGTTGGAAGCAAATCTAGACATCTTTAACAAAACGCAGATTTTAATCATAAATTAGCTGCTTTCTAATATGCTTTTGTGGCACAAAGGCCAAAGACACTCAAATTGTGATGGTAACAATATAAAGGAGAACCAAGCTGTAAAAGATGTTAAAAAAGTTAAGCTATTAGAGAGTGGTGTTAACTTTATTTTGAGATTTCCAGCTTTTTAAAGGTACCCTGTGGAGTTTTTGACCACTGGGGGCGCTGTAGAGAAACATTGATGAGCTGGTCCTCACTCTACTAGCGTGAACACAACGGTGAGCATGACTGCAACAGCTGGTGTCATGGCAACGAGGCACGAAAGACGCAAGCTGGTGTAGAAAAATGCAGGTTTCAAATACGAAACAAGCCACTAAAACTCTTCTGTGATGTTTGGAATAGCAATGAGCATGTTTGTTAGGCCTTAAAGACGCGCACAATGCATTTTGGTAAGAAATGTTGAATGTAAACTTAACTGTGTGTTTACAGTGGAAACTCCATACGGTACCTTTAAACAGCGACCTGAGAAATGACCTGAATAACAACATAATTCAGTAGATTTCTTTGTGTGTTGTCATGAAAATGTGGTTTTACTAAATATTCCCTCATTAAAAAAAAGTGAAAATGCAACAAAAACACAGTAAAAAAACTTAATTCATGTCTTGTGTTTAAAATTACAGTATTGTATTTCTACCACAATACTCACCAATATCTAATGTGCTCACATCATGTAAAATGAAAACTCGACAAGCCAGTTAATTCAGTGTGTTTGCGAAAAAACGTAATGCCTTTTTTTTTCTATTATTTAGATGAACAGTTTTATTTTGCAATGCATTGCTTGTATTTGTTAAGTGAGTGCACTAAATGTCTCTCTTATCAAACAGTTTTTCAGCAGCAGGCTGCTAATTGCAAATCTGGTAGGTGTTGATGACTCCTAAAGCAGCATTTCATGCAATTTTCCACACGCTTTAAATATTTCTTTTTGCATCTTGAGTCCATGGATACCCCCATCCCCTGCAATGTCCTGCATTGCCCTAGAGATTTACAGATCAGGATGTGGCCCTTAAATGAAGCTGGTTAGCAGCCCATTTCTACAACACACCACAGAATGAAAAACGTAGAAAGTAGCTTTATAACATTAATATTTGCTTTAGGTTAACAGATGGCTTGGCTGTGGTTTGTCACATCTGGGTGTTTTTGTTTAAATTATATATAATTTCTATTATTAATCCCCCATCCCCAACAAAAAAAACAAAATGAACAAAAAAAAAAACCAGATCCCAAACATTTATTCTCCTTATTTTCATTTTCATTAACTGAAATACCTCACAACATTTATAGGAAGTGTTTTTGTCTTGTGTTATGTAGATCCAGAAAGCAGTTCACATGTGGAGACTTTAATGAAAGCTGTTTTTTTGGGGGGTCTCCCTTCGACGTTATGATTTTAACACTGATCTATATGAGTGGGATACGCCTGTGCTCATGTACAGTATTTGACTGAATTGTGCTGATGTTAACAAAACAAGTAATGGTTTAAGTGGCTACTGCAAATGACAACTTCTTTTAGTAACTAGTAACACTATTGGCCTTGTCGTAAAAGCTGACCCCCCCCCCCCCCCCCCGAACAAAGCCCTCAAATGTTCACCTGTGTAATTTCACTAATTTGTCTACTTGTGTGATGCTCATTTAGCTCAAATCTAGAATTGTATTGAGAGTTCAGGGTTTTAGAAATGTGAGAAGTGACTAAATGACAAAAGTCATATGCACTGATCGTCTGTATAATCAGCTTTTGTTTTCAGAAAATTGCTATTGTAGAAAAGATGACAAAGCTATCTACAGAGTTACCTTTGGTTGCCTGAATGCATCCTGTATATTCTTGTACGGAGGACTACCTGGCAGAAGAGATTTTAAATGCTCGCGCCCTCTTGTACATATTGATGTACCTCGGTTGTGGCGTTTACTGTGCGACCCTTAGCAATTGTGGTTTATTTGTCCCCTCACAGGGCGACCTGAGCCTCACTTTGCTGACCTTTTTCAGCTCATAAATAAGCTCACCGATTTGCCTTACCCGATCTCATGTTGCCCCCTAAAGTACTTGTTCAACAAAACACTATGAGGAGGAGTAATGCTGCTGATGTTACACTCTTTAGATTCAAAACTGTCCCCACATTAGGGTACTTAAGCTATCAGCAAAGTGACTTTGTCCTGGTCGTTGTCACATGGTACAACTTTTCAACCATAGCTGGTTTGTATGCCCCCCACCCCTACCCACCCCGTGTTTCCTTATTGAATCTCGGTCTTTAAAGCTTATTTAATTTCTCACTGCAGATGATGTCATACTTTCAACTAATGCAAGTGTTTTAACATGGTAACCTCGTAAGCATTCAAAATGTGCATACATACATTCATGTCTGCTATATTTATGATTACATTCAAGAATAGCTTTAGAGTGCTGTAGATAAGTATTGTCAGTGTTGATTCAAATGCTTCTCAGAGGCCTCTGTGAGTGATTTTACAAAGTTCAATAACTGTATATTTTGTATTATGTTCTAGCTCCAAAGGAATGGCAGAAAAAAAAGAAAATGTTTAAAAAAGCTTTGTTCCCTGAACTAAATTGTACTATTTGTGTTGTCGATTGAACAAATTGCATTCCTTGCTTGTGAATTGATGCATTTCTCTCCCTGCTCCGTACATTTTCTCCCCTTCTTTCCCACCTTTCTTTCATTTTTTAGCCTTTGAAGTTTGAATAAAATTTCTAGTTTGCAGAATGTATTACTAAATAAATGGGTTGTCATCTTGTACCTCTCATTTCATCACTTTTTATCTGTTTGGGCCTGTTGCACAAGTGAAACTTTCTTCGATTATAAAGAAAAAAAATGTAGTTTTTTTTCAGGGGAAGCTGCATTATATTACTAAAACATGTGTATATAAAACCAAACACGCTGGTTAATAGTAGTTGTAAAATATTATACTATGTTACAGTAAGTTTAAAACTCTTGTACAGATGTAGTTTGTAGGTCTGCATGGTGATGCTAAGTAATGACGCCGTATGCCGTGTCATGTCTAGAAGGTAAACCAGGAGTTGGAAAAATTGCCGCAAGGAGGTCAAGGTTGCACATTGATCTCAAATAACTGAGGGTTAAGTTGTCGGGCTCCAGTTTTTGCCGATTTCAGATCAGATTTTGTAATGTGCAGATTACCTGTTAGACGTCTGTTTGCTTTTCGTCACACGACACCAGACAGCCGTCATGTTAGCACCAATTTGTGCCTTATACTAAGCCAAGCTAAGCGTTGGATATTCAACAAAAGAAATACCTTGCAAGTTCATTTAACAATACTCAGCTGTTCTGAAGGCATCCTCAGGATCCCACTCATCCAACATCTGGATGAAGAAGTGCTTCGTCCACCTCATGGTAATATTTGCAACCCGTTTCTTAAATTGCGTCTCTTTCTCCTAATCCAAACATGGTTGCTGGAAATGAGCAGCTCAGTCCGGCAGCAGTGAAACTTTAATGTAGATCTTATTGATTCGTGTACATAAACACAAAGTTCTCATTTTTAAATGTTGTTGAGGGAAATTTGTGTCTATGTACACAAATCAAACAGATTCAATGTGTGTCTGTCAGTGATGCTTTATGTCCTTGCACAGCTTGAACAACCATCGTCGGTTATATCGCCACATTTTGAGGTTTCTTTCCAACATTCTACACTTTATACATACAGTATAAGGCATTAAAATTTGAGCGAGGAGCTACTGGTGTCAATGGGTTAAAAATCCTTTTTGTATTGCAGTGGACAGAGTACTTTGTCATCCAGATGTTAGAAGGCTCAGAACAGCTGTAAGTGTTGTTAAATGAGCTTGTTTTTTTCAAATTTCGCCAGGTAATTCTATTTTGGAGGAATGAAATGGTAAAACACGAGAGGCACAAACGGCGGCCGTCCTCACGTTACACATTGAGTCCTCGTGCTTCGGTTTGTGGATGATAATCAACAAGCCCTCTCACCGCTGCTTGTTGTTGAGCCCCAGGAGCTTTCTGAAGCACAGTGGTGGTGTTGACTTGTCTGGGTATCACGGTCCTGTTTGTCTCGCTGCCTTTTTCTGTCGGTGTTGTGGTGCTGAGTGCATGTCAGGGGCTTGAGCTTGAGAGGATGGGTCAGGGCGGTCCACGGCCACTGGGATTAAGAACCGTGGGATGGATTACTTCAAATGTCAACATAATGTCATGAGCTGTGTTAGAAGGTCAAACGTTCAAACGGTGCTCAGTGGCGAGCAGTTAATAGATCAGGTGCAATTTGGATTGTTGTGGCTCCTGTGATGAATAGGCTGGCGCGCTGAAACCAGCTATTTATGGATATGTTTTTGTGTATTCTTCAAAGATTACTGAAGCAAGGTTAAATGTTTTATGCAGTTTGGAGTTTATTTTGCTACCCATCTGCTGTGATTACATTTTACAGATTACTTTTTTTTTCGCCTCATTGAGTGGGTATCTGTTAGTAGATATGAAACAAAAACATCTCCCGTGCATTAGCTGTCTCTTTTTACTCAATGTGTGACTGATCGATGCAAAAACAGCATCCTAATCAGGCAGCCAGCAAGCCAGAGGGGGGCAGTGTTAATAGCTGAGACTGCACAGAAACACCAGCAGTAGCATTCACACTCAAACAGTCCTTTGAAAGTTAATTGATGGAAACAGTCAGTGTCCATTTAGCAAGTAGATGTTGAGGACAGCCTTTAGCTGCGCTAAAAAGGAGCATTTAATGATTTTAAGGTGAATATTGTGGCATGTTAGCTGTTAATGGTCATTGTATTGTTGTGCCTCTTAGTATTAAATGTGTCCCCTTATTGGGAGGTTTATATAAGCAGACACGTCACCGCTAAACTCAGAAAAATTACAACTTTTATCAAAAACAAGCTTGTTTTTTTTAAGCATCCCTCTTGGAGCCATTTGCATGTTGGAACTGCACAAAATGTGACTCATTAGTTCCCGGGCCACCTGTGCACTCCTAATGAATCATGCTGCCCTTATATTCCCCCACATCATCAAAAAAAAAATAAAAAATAAAAAAAGCGGGCACGTCGGCCATCATCAAATGGAGCTGGCTCGTCATCTGCCTGCCATTGTTTAGCGTATGTCATGCTCTGCTTGTCATGGCGGAAAAACCCATTTGAGCCTGACTAATGCAGCCATGCAGACGCAGCAGTAGGAGGTGGGGGTGGTGGGGCACACCGCATACTCTGTGTGGATGGTCTCTGCTCTGAGGTCACTGAGCTCCACATTTGCTAATTTGCTTTGGAGTGCACTAGGAGCCAGATTTTTCAGGGTTGCTCTGTAAATAGGAGGGCTGATTTTTTTTTTTTTTTTTGATTGAGTTAAGCACAGGAGAGCAAGGGAAGGGATGTCTCGATTAAATCCAACATTTGCTGCTTCTTCCCCCCCACCCGCCGTGCTCTCCTTCTCCATATCCTCTTTCTGTGAGTGTTCACGTTGCCCGAGGTCAGTTTGTCACAGAGAACACAAGCTTTTCTCACTTGGTTGCAGCGATTCAATGATTGGTGTGTACAAACAAGCATATCAAGAAGGGATGACATGTCCCCACCTCCCCTCCCACCCAACCCCCCTCACGCCCTCCTCTCTCCTGCAGACATGTCCTTCCTGTCTCTCTCTCTCTCTCTCTCTCTCTCTCTCTCTCTCTCTCTCTCTCTCTCTCTCTCTCTCTCTCTCCCTCCCTGCCTCTGTCTCTCACTTGTACGTTTGGTGCGAGTGAGCTTCCCCTTACATGAGGTGTGTTACACAAGCTGCTGCCCTGGGAATCCCAGGCCAGCTCATTATCCTGCACCCCTGAGACAGCTCACTGTAAATTAGGACATCAAACGATGCAGGCTTGTTAGAGAGCCACTCATTAGCATCAGCACCTTTCCTTGTTAGAGCCCGTATCAGCGTCCTCCACCACCACCACCACGTTGTGTCCTGTCATTCCTTCACACTGACTGGAAGATTTAGGATTAATGTCAGCTCTAGCCAGCAGGTCAGCTCGGTTGTGGTTCTGATTGATCGGTGGTGGCGGGAAGCTGTAGGATTTGTTGACAGCTGCCCACTATCCTCACCACTCTTATCCATATTTCATTGTGTGGAGAAAAAAAAAAAAAAAAAAAACTTCCTCAGAATAACTCGTCTGGCAAGTGGCTAGTGTGTCACAGCTACAGGGGCTGGACAAAATAACTGAAACCCCTCTCAACAGGCTACAGCATGATCCATTTGGTTGATTCTCATAATGTTTTTTTGTGAGTCTAAGGTCTTATTTAAATCTAAAGTCAGTAACTTTGAGCAAATATAATAAAAAGTTTTTATAAAATGGTCACCTTATCCTGACAGTAGTGCATGAGACAGATAATAAGAAATCATCATGTTCTTCAGTGTCTTGGTGTGGCAAAAATGCAGGTTTTTACATTCATTGTGAGTGAGGGTGCGTTTGGGCTGTGGCTGCAGCATGTCCAGAAAACTGCAGTGACCTGCTGCAGAAACGTTAAAACAGAATCATCTTTTGTTGAAACGCAATCATATTGCGTTTAACCAGCAATCTAGAGCTGTACAACTCAGCCATGAGGGAACAAAAGACATAAATCGTCGCAGTTAATTCAAGTGACTCACCCGGACCTCAGCACAACCCTGCAGAGAATCGCTGCAGCGCCTGATCTTGAGTGAAAGCAGCCTAGCAGCTGTCAGTCACTCACAAATTGTCACAAACTGTCAAACTAGGCAGCGCTGATCAAATATGAATCAATCTTCTGTTACTGTAATGACTATTTCTCTCCTCACATGTCATCTTGTAGTTACTGTTTAGCTGTTTAATGAGAAAGTTTGCTCCGGTCGGTGGCGGTGTTTGTTTTGGCTTGACTGTTTTCAACATGGCGGCAAGGTTACAAACGTTCTCATTTTACAGCCCAGAAACAGCTCGGCTCTGATTGGTTGTTTTCACTTGGATGTGGTTGAAATCTAGATGCCATTATAAGCGCAGAAGGACACAGAGCAACAGGATTTTTTTCAGATTATCTGTTTCGTGCGCTGCTGTCAGGATATAGTGACCGTTTTAACTTTTTACACCTTTAAACTTTATGGGGATGTTTTAATGTGATGGACCAGTAGCTGCTGTGTGTAGTTTTCTTTACATCATCCTAGGAAATTATGTTTATAGTAAATGTTGATGATCACGTGTTTCATGACTGACGTCACTGTGGACTTTTTGTGAAGACCACAGTGTTTCCCTAACAATACAATAAGTGCAGGTAAACATAATGATATAGTAGTCACTGTGACAAGATAATATATTCAGAAAATATTGAAAATACTATGTTTTCTGATACTGTATTTGATATTTGATTTTCAATTAACAGTTAAGGCCAACATGCAAGGATTACCTCAATCAATACTTATCTTTTTTTTTTTACTTTATTGCCTTGTCAGAGTGCCACGGTGTTGGATAAATGCAAATGCAGATCCCACTGTTCTGATTACATAAAAAAACAATTTGTTTACTTAAATATTATACGTATCCTGGTGTTGTCTTTATACATGACAGTTTTCCTAAAATTAGATTTAAAAAGATCACAATATTTTGACTAGCTTACAGTATCGCAATCTATTGAATCCTCTGTGTCATGATATGAATTATATCGCCAGATTAATGTCAATACACAGCCCTACTTGTATTGAAAGTTTGTGTATGAAAAAAAATGCGAGTGAACATTTTACTGATATGATACGTTGATACATTCAGCATCAACATTTTTACAAATTGTCAGAGACTTTAATGAACAACATTTCCTCATTATATTAAACTTTATGCCCTCCTCAGATTTACTACTCTCTGGACACCTTCATGGCCAAAAATGTACATGTACAAAAAACGGCTGTAAAAGTCTTCTTCATCTTCAGTCTTGCGCAAAACATTCAATAAGTTTCAGGATTTTAACCCTTCAAATGCCAGTTTACTTATTTAAAATTTGACAATTTTTTTTACAAAAGAAAAATAATTCAAATAATTAAACTGGCATTTAAAGGATTAAAATCCTTATTGAATATTTGATAGTTTTGACTAAGTCTGAAGTTGTTTAACTGATTTATGAAAAAAAACTGATGTATGATGATTTTACAACTGTTTTTTTGTGTACATTTTTGACCGTGAAGGTGTCCAGAGGGTAGTAAATGCATCAAGAGAGTATAAAAGACACGTAAGAGTAAAACACATCGGATCTCAAAAATTTTACTAAAAAGAAAAGTTCTTGGAAAATTTCACACCACAAGCTAATAATCACAAAATTATAAAAAAAAATTGAGAAAAATTTAGAAAAGTGTACAAAAATGGCAGAGGAGGGCATAAGGGTTAAAGGGTTAACCCTCCTTGCTTTAGTGTGTTATATAGTTTCTGTGCATGAATAAGGTCTGCAAGTTACACAGAGCAAAGTCCAGGCCGAAGGGAAATCCTCTCCCCGACAGAAACATTGATCCTAAAACGCCTTGCCTGAAGTCCCGCCCCTTTTTCCATAACCTGGTGATGTCACCAAGTAACACATTTGCATAGAGGCTAGTTTGGCACGCCCACAAACAAATTTGGTTAGAGTGGAGTTGAAGTGGAGTCCAAAGAGTTTGGTTTGCTCAACCAATCACAACAGTGGGCCAGCTGACCAATCAGATCAGACTGGGCTATTACGGGAGGGCGGGGCAGGAGCTCAAGTTTCAGACAGAGGGTGAAAAGGGGACAGTAAAGCTTTTTTTTTTTTTAACATTGAAGCATGTAAATATGTTCTAGTACAGTAGAAACCCAAAATATAAGTTTTCACCTGAAAATGAGCATAATAGGTCCTCTTTAATGGAAAACATAATATAAACAGCTGCTGTTTCAAGTTATACATTTCTAGGAGACAGGGTTGGTGGTATTGGGGTTGTAGTCGGAGTATCTCATTCCCATCTCTGCTTTATCGAGCTATCTCTCACAAGTCCCCCATCATTACTGAAGTGCAATATTATATATATATATATATATATATATATATATATATATATATATATATATCACTGGAGTGACCATTTATTTGATAATCTTGCTTGTAGCTCCCTGTGTCATTGTGATTTACACCTGAACTGCTGGTTCATCACTTCCAAAAACAGCAAAATGATGTATTGTTGCTAGGAGAAAGTCCTAAAATACATGGCTGCAAAGAGGAGCAGGTAGATGCTTAGCAACACTGACTGAAAGTCTCTTAATGTATTTATTTAACCAGTACAGCCTCAAGAATGGCCATTGAGGTCTCAACAAAACCCTACAGAATTCACTACTAGTCCGTAGACGCAGATGTAATTCACTTTTGTGTGTAGGTTAAATACCCAGTTAATGATTATTTCTCAATGTTTAAGCACTGCTAAAGGCGGTACAGTGTTTGTTCAGTACCTTCGTTGCCGTCTTTTATCAATCCATACCAGCAATTTTCTTCATTACTCCGTTTGTCTAAGACCAACTATTGTGCTTTACTGTGAAAATGTATTGATGTGACTGCTAGTAAATAGTTTTTCTTTTGTACCTGCACAGCCTTTTCTCATTTGCCAGCATGCTCTCTTGTCTGTCATTAGGATGTGGTGAGATAGAAACTGTCTGTAGAGTCTCGTCATCAGTGGGCCCTCAACCATTAATGGCTTTTTTTTTTTTTTTTTTTTTTTAATAATCACAATGGTACAAGTCAAGTTAAGTTTATTTATATAGCCCAATATCACAAATCACAAATTTGTCTCAGGGGGTTTTACGACACCCTTTGTAAAGAAAAACAAACCCCTTAAAGGTGGGGGATGGATCCCTCTCCCAGGACAGACAGACGTGCAGTAGATGTGTACAGAATAGACCACAAGGTGCTGGTTTCCTATTTTTTCCGTCGCGATCTGTCTTTTTTAATCTCTTCTGCATGCCGTCTGACATCTGGTAGCATGCAGCCCGTGGGTGATTTGAGTCATTCCTCCTGCATGCCGTCACTTCATCTGTATCTTTAAACTTCACTTCATCTGTGTCCTCCCCAGGACCCAGACATCCTCTTCTTCCGTGGTTTCAGCTAAAACAAGAACTAATAAGGGGATTTCAAGCAAGCATTTGTCGCCTCATATTTGTCCATCATCACTGTAATGAAGTATCTCTTCTCACGTCATCATCTACTGAATGTGGTTCACACATCTGATATGCCCAACTAGTCATTCATTTGATCTCCATGTAGTTAGACCCATTTTAAGATGAACTTATCCACACTGGTCTTTACTGTCACATAACATCATTCCAAACAGTGGCTTGAGTACTACTTTAAAATACTATAGACGACACTGTGCAAGGATGGGAATCTACCAGTCCTCTTTATATTCACACTAGTGCTAGATTATTATGAATGAGGAATCTGATTGGAGAAGCACTGGCAGCCAGATGTAGTTTATTATTTAAATCCCAGTAAAGCAGCAAAAAGTCAATGAGAAGGATAAGATAGTCACTCCTGTTATTATACCTGTTGGCCACTAAAATTAAGTATTTACAATTAATTAATTAATTTTTGGCTATTTTAGGGCATGCATACTCAGCCAACCTACCCTGTATGAATAACAGTTAGATAAAGTATAATTGTTATCACACATAAACTGGTAATATTTCCTTGCAAATCAGACAGTTGTTAAATATTATTAGTTAATAAATATTATTAGATGTGATATAAATATTAGATAGCACAGTGCAGAGGCCTACAGCTCAGACCTGGGCAGTACATACCTGTGAAATTCACCACAACTAAAAGGAAATTACATAAGACAGCATCATCATGCTGGGCTTGAATGAGGGAAACAACGCCTGCAGTGCAAGTTTTGCCCCATAAGACGCTCAAACTGCATTTATTGTATTCCTTATGTTGTCTACTGTCTTTGCAGAAACATTTTAATTAGAGTAACTAATTTCTGTGTTACAGCAGCTGAAAAGGGCCAGTATTCACTAGTACTGCGCCGTCACTTCTGATTTTTATCCACAAGTACACTTAACCCTAAACGCCTGTGTAACTGTACTGCTGTGTAAATGCAAAGCCAGCTTAATGCTGAGAAAACAGCCCTGAAAATGCCTTTGGTATTCCTTCACATTACACAGTTTCATCTGTAGGCCAACAGATGCCATATTTAAGTTGGTTTTACTGTCTGTCATATGTAGGCCTAATGTATGTTATGAAATGCATACAAAAATACATTTTGAGTTGGGATATATAAGATACAAGATAGATGTATAAATATAAACATTTCCAAGATGTGATGATCATGTCATGTAGCTGCTGAATTAGACCACAGTTATCTTTCTTGGTGCAATTCAGCGACTGTGTACAAGTTGGATAGAGCATTTTTAAAATCATAAATAACTCTTCAAACAATCCACAAAAGATATAATGAATTTAAATCCCCAAATAATTTCAGTCTACGGGGTTTTTTCATGTGTCGCTTTGGAGTTCTTACATTTGAATCGATCATGGCTCCAAAGTACAAAAACAGGAGTATCTCCATCGAAGCTCATCTTTTTTTTAGCCTGTTGTTAAAAGCTTTAATTCTTTGCACATTTACACAACTTTCCTTTGTTTCTGATCAGATTGTGAACATTTCCATCTATTTCCATCATACACTAGAGGCAGTAAATCCCATCAAAGGAACCAAGCCAGTGTTGCAACTAATATTTTGTGTGACTCTCCACAGCTGCAGCATTAAAGGTCCTCTATTGTAAAAAGTGAGATTTTCATGTCTTTTATATTATAAAGCAGGTTTAAGTGCAAGTATCTAAATGCTCAATCCATGGAGAAATATATAGCCTGTATTCAGAAACTGTGCCTTTAAGCAAGTGTTAGGATTTCTGTAATTTTGCGAGGTCACAAATATACAATATATTTTAAATGTAAAGTGGATCCCAGTTTATTTTCTGCTGCAGTGTGTGTGAAAGACACCAGCTGATGCCAGGCTGTGAAGTGAACATTTGTAGTGGCCAAACAAAAGTGGTGGAATTACAACTTCTGCGTCCTGATACAACTTTCTGTATCCAGTTGTCTTTTAGCAGCCATTAGCAATGCAATTCCATTGAATTGCACTAAAATGGAGCGTTTCAGACAGATGGAAAATACAGGCATATTCAGACAGACAGCATGAGTTAAATAAAGTGTTTTTGAACATTACAGCATGTAAACTTGTTCTAGTAGAAACACAAAATACAAGTATGAACCTGAAAATGTGCACAATATGGGACCTTTAACCACTGCAGCTGTGTTTGCCACCAGGCCACTGTTGAAAAAATCACTGCTATACATTTCCTCTCTGTGACACCTGATGTGTAGGAATGTTTGAGGCTATTTTAAAACTATTTACCATCACGTTATATGTTAACGGGCATTAAGCAAGGCTTGGAGCTTACTCTGTCCATTCATTGTGCCTGTGTGTTTGACTCAAGCGGAATCAAAGTGGGTTGTGCTCCTCAGTTTTTCCTGGTCCATCACACATTTACTGACCTCTCCTCAGGACTCTTATCTGACCAGTCTGTGGTAAACAATGGTGCTGAGCTAAGTTGCCGGTTCTCTCCAACTGAACAGGTATTTTTATTTCTGCTGACCACAGATTATTTCTGCAGATCAGCACTGATGTCCAAAAAGTGAACGCTGAACTGTACTGAACTGCACATCTGCAGGCCATGTTTGTGCCCTGAGGGACTGATACGAACATCTCAAGTATCTTAAGTGACTTTACATTGTTCAGTTTGAAATTTGCATCTACCAATAAAACCTTGAACACAGCTATTGTATGTTGTGCTATGTGGAAGTCATTATATTGCCATTGTATGCTCATACACCACAATATACCAGCACATTCCACGTAAACCAAGTATTTTCCAGCTTGCACATATTGTACAAAATACTTCTTTGTGTATTTCTTTGTTTTAATACTACTTGGCTTTAGTTTTTTTTAAAGTTACAGTATTTTGGAAATGGTTTTGTTTAAGGTTTAGATGACAAAAAAATCAATGCACATGCTCCATTTTGTTTTAACATATAATGAAAAAAAAAACATTATTTCATTCAAGTACACGGTTTCTTTTGTGAAATCAGGCTCCAATCGAGCCCTTGATACCAAGAAATCTTCTTTGTGTTAGAAGAGAAAAAAAGGTAATCCCACCTAGACTTTCAATCTATAAAGTTTTCAGCAGGTCTGTCTGAATGGTCAGGTCAGAGTGTGGTCAGAGTTTATTACCACTGTATTTTTCAGCCTTGTGATGTGAAGCTGTATTAGTGATAATCATTTAGAGTGAAATTAGCCTCCACTTTTGTTTCCTCTTCTGCAGTATGTCATGCTTACAGGTTATATCCTCCGTGCACAAAGAGTTGGGTTTAGCAGAAAGAATTTGGCTTTTGAACTTTCTGCCTTTAAACAAACAAGAAGCTGGATATGAGACTTTCAATTCAAAGTTTCTCAGATTTTCTTTCTTCTTTTATTTTTTTGTAGAAAATTGTTTCTGTGACCTGTGTGGCTTACTTGACTCCACTGTGGAATGTGTGGTTCTTTTGTCAATTCATCCAATTTTGCATTGCAGACACTTGTGGGAAAATATTTTATAATTTTTAAGTCATCAGTCTAGTTCTGCTGCAGACATCATTGGGTAAGTATTCCTGACATCTGTGTGATATTTTTTTATGTTTAAACTTTAAACCTTAATTACATCCAAGTGAATCAAACACATCTTCACATGCAAACAGAATCTGAATTATTACACTTTTAAAAGTTGCTCCCCAAGGCACTGAAAGTTGACACACAGTATTTAATTTGGCAGGATTTGTTAAATTTCATATTAAATTCACCAAAAGTGCACCGTTACAGGAGCGTACAGGGTACAGGGTGTGTTGGAAATTTTTTTTTTAATCTGCCAAACCATTTGGCTGAAAAGTAAGTTTTTCTTTTCATACTATGTCTAATATTTATGCACAGGGGACTACTGTTTTTGCAGTAGACTATTATATTTTAGGAAAACAGTAGTCCCATGTTCCCAAATAATAGATATTGTATGAAAACAAAATAGCCGTATCTCAGGAACAAAGAGCACAATCAAGTATTTGCTATCTGCGAACTCATAACAAGTTGAATATCAACAATATGCACACATACGCTGTGTAAAAACTCATATGAAAAACATTTAATAAACACAATGTTTATCTTGACTTTGACTATATATAAAAGTGTGATTTGTCATGTGATTTAAAAATTTAAAAGTTGTACTGTTGGATACTTGCCCAGAGTTTGTGTGTGCCAAATTTGATGATGTCTGACCAATCAGAGCAAATATTGTGTCATTTTTCCTTGTCATTACGAATATAGTCTTTGGGCACAAAGTGGAATTACCACAACACTTAGATTGCGTGAATATTATGTGAATACAGTATACTATATACAGTATATTGTGACTATATGGCCATATGATTGTATCAAAATTTTTACTTTTTAATAAATGCCTCTTGAAACAAAGCTCAAATGTAATGTAAATGAGTTTGGATGTGGTTGTGAACCTGTGTTGTTCCTCTATATTCTTGGTATAATAAAACTGTATGGGTTCACGAGGGGGCGGCCTGTGTTGGCAAGACATCCGCCACCATTCAGCCATGCAGCACAAACAGCCCTTTTTCCCTCTGCAGCATCAGTCATTGACACATGACTTTCCAGCTCAAACTGGGAATTATTTTCTGCTTCTCAATGATGATCACTTTAATTTGGCCACAAGCTTCTTTGTGAAAGGGTTTCCTCATTCACCACGAGAGGAAACTCCTATTTTGGGACTGTGCCTCCGTTGTACAAAGGCACATGTGTTATTTCCCTGCCTGAGCCTTACACACAAACGCAGTTCATCAACAGGTGTGGGAGAAAATATATTTTTTTCTCTCTCTCTGCAGAAGGATGTTACGTTCGGATTGTGTGGGGTAAAGTGTGGGAGAACAAAAGTCGCTGGCAAGGGGTATTCATCCTGCAGGAGGACTTCCTCGCTCTGCAGAGGAAAGAAGAGAGGGAAGCCTTGATACAGCTGGTTGTGCAGAAACATTTATACAGCTGAATTAACTGCACTTCTTTGCTCTTTAATAGATATTGAGATTTGACAATGATCAGTAAAGCTCAGTCATTTATAAGAGAATCAGTTGGAATTAACCTTCATATTTAATATAAATCTTCACAGGCAGGTTTCATGTAGTATAAACCTACAGATGGAGAATAAAGTTAGTCCTTTTTTTCTTACCTTTACAGCTTTAACAGCACTTAGCCTATTGTAGGCTGCTCCTTAGAGGCCATAAAACTCATCTTTTACACTGAATGGTGGCTACAAAAGTAAAAATGTTAAAGTACTGTATATGCACTGAAAACCATTCATGTGAAATCTTAAAATGTAAGACTAAAGATGCAGCTTTGGCTTGCTAAGGTGTGACTTGAATTGGGGAGGAAGATAATGGGGAAGGCAGATGAAGCCATATTAGTGGTATGTTGATTTGTAATGTTTTTTTTTTTCTTTAATCTCTTTGATACCTTTCATTTGAGAGTTGGGATGCTTGGCCTTGCCATCAGCAATATTTTATGTATTTTTTTTTCCAACATCATGCTTCAATCCCCTTGAAGGATGTTTTATGTAAAATATGCTTTTTGTACCCTGGAAAGACATTTAATCAAGATTAACCTTGGTGTTTTAGTAGCCAGTGGTCTAGCTTTGTGAGGGTTCATAATGGAAGACAATTAAGCACTACCTGCAGAGCTGAGGATGTGCTCTTGTGGGGAAAAAACATATTTATAGCAAAAGAGTTTTGGCAGTTTTTTAAAAGGACTTGTGGAGGCAAATTATATATTATATTTTATTATCCATTCATGAAAAAACCATGGCGTGTGTTGAATAGCCCGACCTATAGCCTGAAAAATGACATTTCTGCTGCATTTAAAATTTTATTGCTTTGCATTAGAAAAAAAGGTCATACTAATCTGAAAATTGTTCTCAGCTTTTAGTTATTTTATTACTTTAATAAGAAGCTTTTTGCAGACATTTCTCAGAGCTGCGGGGATTTCTAATTGATACCACCCAGCCAGGGGTGATTAATAATTATTTGGTCATTTAGGTTGGCTTTTATTTATTTAGCTTTTTCTGTCCCTCAGCTCTGCGCTCAGTAAAAAACACACTACAGGGACCCTAACTTCCAATAAAATGATCTCGGTTTTTGTCCAGAATACTTCACCTTTTTTATATAAATACTTTAATCAGTACTTGTAGCAGCCATTAGCCTGCTGGTAATGTGGCCACAGGGGAGCACTGCTCTTGTGAATGTTCATTCATGGTTTTCAGAGCATGGCACACTCGAGTATGCTCACATTGTCCGCTAAAGAAATAGTTTTTCTGGGTGGTCCGACTCATTAATACACTCCGCACTTCTTGATTTACGGCTCACAGTTCAACTGCTGCTAATTAACGTGAAAACACGTAAAAAAGAAGAGAGAGAGAGAAGAAGAAGAAATACGGAGAGGGGGAGGAGGAAGAGGAGGCCACCAAGTTTCCTCCACAGAGTCAGGATGAACCTGCCCTCCACATCCAGGTAGGACACCAGAAACGACTAAAACTCACAGAGCAGGGCCCAAAACGTGTTTCAGGCGTAGCATGTAGCATGTAGCTCCTTTAGCTGTATGCTAATTTAATGCTAATGCTATAACTTTAGCTCAGGTTGGGCCTAGCTTGAAATGAATTAAACTGACGCCCGAATTGTTTTAATGATGTGACATCGATTTATTATTGTCTTTGGAAATATTGTATAAAATATTTAGGCGGCTGTGTTTTTATTTAGTTAGCTTATTGAGAAGAAAATAAGAGACAAAGCATGCTAATTCACTCTTATACCAAAGCCACACAAAACAGCTAACACAATTGTTGTGAGCGGTTAGCTAGCGTGCTAGCTGTTTTTAAATCAAACTGCTCTTTAAAAAAAATACATACCCGTTTTGTTAATATTATGCACACGGGGCCTACATATAACGTACAAATTAAATAAAATATAACGTGTACTGAAACACCAGCAGTGTTTGTGTGTCATATCCAGTCTATTATTATTCCTGAAAAGTGCTAAAATACTCATTATATCTAATAAACAGGGTTCAATGACGTTATAGAAACGTTATATAAAAAGACTGGCGTGTTGGCTGAATGAGCCAGATTTAGACCAAGTTTATTATTCTTACTTAGCAAACACAATTTGACAGATTTAAGTTACATTCAGTTGCACTTTCGGTTTCCTGTGTTGTATTTCAAGGTTGTAATAAAGCCTTCTGTGTAAATTACATCCTCAAAATAAAACAGCCATTTGAGTTACTCTGAGGACAGGAATCTACTGATGTGACTCATATCCGTTAATTAACTCCACACCAAACCCTTCCTCACAGTGAGCCATACAGCTTATTAATTAAACACTGTAATCAGATCAGTCCTGGGTATCAACATAAACAAAGGCCAGGTATCACTATCAATATCAAAAAGTCACTTTGGTGCATCCCTATTAAATACTAAAGCTAATTATTAGAAAGATATTTGCCAGGCATAATGAAAATTTATTTGAATTTTATAATGACATTTAGGAGGAGCGCTGTAGTTAGTTATACTGTATACTAGTTATGATAGGTTATTATAATACTCCTTATAGCCTGCTGCTGACATGGCTTAATGTTTATCCGTCTGCACTGACCACTATATTTTCCTATCTCAGTGTCTGTGTAAAGCAATTATTTGCTTTTTGTTTGCTTTCATCCCAGTATAATGGGCAGCCCCCGTTGAGGTCGTGCACTGTTGCACGGTACCCTGTGACCTTGTCAAAAGCAATCACCGTGGTAGCACACGGCTATAGTTTTCCTCTCATCTTAAGACATAATCTCTTTAATTGGTGTCAGAATTTGGGTCCTTATGGTGAAAGTCCTGAAAAATACCCACACAGACAGACACGCTCACTTGTTGACACGTAGAGGAAAATAACAAATGAAGCAGGGTCTTGTCAATGAGGTGCTGAAATCTGTTAATCTATAGTGGGAGGTGGGGGTGTTAGCGCAGGCCCTCTAGCCACTCCAGTCTGACAGGATCTTTCGACTGAAGTCAGTCCCGTCTGACCTCCCGGACTATTCAACCCTTCCTCCTTACACCTGCTCAGTCCCAATATCTCACACCGAGGTAGAACGACTGAATATTTGCTTTTAATCTCACAGCTCTTGAAAGAAGAAGAGCTGCTTCTTATCGTGTGAAATCTCAAATTAGGGTTGGGCTGCAACTACCATTTATTTTCATCATTGATTCATCTACCATTATTTCCTTGATTGACTGAATAATTGGTTAGTCTATGAAAAATAGTCAGACAACAGTGAAAAATGCCCATTTTACATTTCCATAGCCAGGCGACTTTTTCAAATTGCTTGCTTTGTCTGACCATCTGTCCAAACTTTTTCAATTATCATGAGATAAACCAGAGAAAACTATTCACATTGGAGAAGCAGGAAAAAAAGATTGTCTTTTGCTGCGTGATACATTTTCAGTCAGTTGATTGATCAACTAATCGTTTATAGTGATATGACGATATACAGTATATACAGTGAGATTATTTGTGATTTGTTAAACAGTGTTTGCTATACTTTCTACCAAGGTAATTATTTTTTAAATATCTCTGGCTTAATAAAACCATTGTGGGTAATGTTGCAAATCAATGAGCAAGTTTTGGTAATATTGGATTTGCAGTATTTTGGTATTCTTTTAATTATAATTAATTAAATTAATTAATTAAAATTAGTATTTGATTTATTCAATTTACTGAAATGTCCAGAACCAGCTGATTAGGTTAAATGTACAGTTTAATACAACATTCCTACCTCTTGAAGGTTATAATCCATTTTTGTTGAAATTGTTTTAGAGGCGTTGATTCGACTATATGATCATTTTGGAGGATGTAGTTATTGCATTATATTAAGAAGTGTTTCTAATATTTAGTGTATCCTCACTGATTTAAATGCAGTGGGTGAAATATTAGAAACGTCTCTCAGTATAACACAATAAAATCCAACAGCATCGCAAACCGCAGCCTCCAAAATGACCATAAAATTGAATCAACGGCTCTCTAATACAGTTTCACATTATAACATTCATTCAGGTAATGCAGGACTGTTGTATTAGACTGCATAACTTTTAGTTTGTATCTAATAAACTGGCAACTGAGTGTTTATTTAAAATTGAATATACAGCGATAGAGGATTTTATCCACCCTTTTACCCATCCAGCCCCTAGTTCAGATGTTTGATATTTGATAATCAGGACAGCAGTGAATAGCAGGGAACTGTTTAGCACCGCCTGATGTGATCATGAAAGCATGCTCTTGCAATCTATATGCTTCTATAAATGCTGTGAGATTCAGAAACATGGGCCAGGACCATGAATGACTGACATTACACCTGCAGATAAAGGTGGTGTTGTCTGTTTGGAAAGCCACAGATCACCATCAAGGTCACATGAGCTGTCCTTCGATCCAGGTTTCACAGACAGCAACTAGTAGAGAATGCTCTTGAATATCGGTGAGCAGAGGTCAACCTTGTTTCCGACCTCTCCGCAGACTCGCGCTTTATCAAGGGGTTTCCTGGGGATGGCTGTGAAAATGGGACACTGACTTAAATCAATTAAATCACTGAATAGGTGTCCATAGGGAGGTAGATAGGAAACCTTGTCGGATTCAAAAATGCACCCTCTTCTGACATAAATCATATGTAACATAACAGCAATGTGACATAAAAAAGTTATCAAAGAAAGGTACTGGGAGGCTGTCTATAGAGTGTATAAAATATGGCATAGTGCAACCTGCTCAAACAACAATTAAATCAATTGGTCTCCAGCTTGAAGGTTGTTTAATTTCCTCTTTTCCAGGCTTACACCTGAATGCTCCTCACCTTTGCCACGGGAGAGCAACGAGGAGAAAAAAGGGGTAAACCAGATGAATGTGGAAAACGCACATTAATAAAACTGGAAATTGGGGGGCTAAAAAGTGCAAATAATCACTGGATGTGAATGTGTCCATTGAAGCACTCTTTTTGGGTGCTCGCCCGATGCTCCCACTAATGGTCTGTTTCACTGAAGTAGCACCAGGAATGCTAACCTCCTCAGTGCTTCACAACTCAGGGCAAGCATGGCAGCACTCCCATTTGTGTATGTGTGTATGCCTCACTGTCATTATCCTTTCTCAAGGGGGAAAAACTCAGTCTAGCCTCCTCTCCCATCCTGTAATGAACAGGGTCTACATATTTATGTTTTTGCCAGAGAACACTTGAAACACAAGAGGGGTTAAAGTAAAGAGGGGAGGTCTTTGGACCATTTTCAATATTTCCCCCCTCTGTGCCCCATAGGGCAAGTGAGGGGTTGTTTCTTTACAATAATCAGGTGACCAGAGGAAAATAGTGTGGCCTTAACAAGCCCAAATTAAAAAAGAACATCATTTTCATTATGCAGTCAAACACAATTACAAGCAAATGTTTTCTCTGTGGAGCTGCCCCTGCTTTCAGGGTCTTTGTCCCCCGCTCCTTAGTGTGTGCAGAGAAAGGCTCCGGTGGTCAATGGGCAGCTGAGTGGCGTGTTCAGCGGAGGCCCACATCCTTAGCCCCCAGCGCAGAATGCGTTTTGTTAGAAGAGCAGCCATACATTCTGAGCAGATTTGTTGAATTAGAGAGCGCAGCAGGAGACGGGGAAGCGGGGGGTAAGTGATGGGGAGGACTTGTTGCTAGGTGACTGACATACAACTGCAGCATGCCAGTTTTCAGAGCCTGGCACTCCTTGTCTGTTTTCCTTTTTATTTTGTTTTCCTTTTTATTTTGTTTTCTTCCTTATCACCCCCCCACCTACACCTCCACCACCACCACCTCCCCTCCCTGCTCCACCCTCCCATCAATTCACTTGTCTAGCTCTCCTCGTTGCTGAAGTATAGATAATAAAATGAAGAGAAAACAGGGTGAATCATGGAGGATTCTACAGTACACCTCACCAGCACCTACTAAGAACCTAGTCATCAGCTTTTCAACTGCTGCTAAGTGTTGTGGGAAAAGAAAAATGCTTTTATGGCAAAGTAAAGGTGGATTCCCTCTTTCTAATGCGCTAGTTAGTATAGAATCTGACATAAAGTATTAGCCTCATGGAGACACTTTGCGCTATCAGCAGCTGTGGCTGGTAAGTGACACACAAGGACAGGCAGGATTTCTCTGAACCCCCACCTCCCTGCAGGCTTTGCAGCTTGGGAGATTTGCCATTTGAAATACTGATATTTTCAAATATAATCCAAGATGTTGTATGTTTTGATACTCTCACCTCCTTATTCCAAACAAAATCCAGCCAATTTGAACTCGCGTTTAGATTTTGCGGACAGACTCATTGAGTTTTTCTGAGCAAACACTGTCCTCATTCAATAAGTGTGCCGTCCGTCTCCTGGCTGCCTGACTTAGCAGTCCGACCACTTACCTTGTCAATCCCGTCACTGCGCGTCAAGCATCTCAGCCCCGTGCAGCCACACTGACCCTATCAGAGGGCCATCTGCAGGCACACGTTAAGAGTTAGGTGGAAATGGAGAAGAAGAGTTTGAAGTTTGAGTCTAACTTTGTTAAGTATTAATGTACACTGTTAAGAGGTGGAGTGGTATTTCTCTGCTCTGTATGGTTAATGATTTATGCTTTATAACCCTCAATGTTGATGAACAACAGTAGGTTTTACATTAAGATGTACATGACAGAGTTGCCTGCCTTGAGTTGCAGTTGCATACGTGATAGGTAGGGTTGCATATGGCAAGAATTCAATTTATTTTTGTATAGCGTCAAATCATAACAGAAGTCATCTTGAGGCGCTTTTCATATAGAGCAGGTCAAAACCGTCCTCTATGATAATATAATAATCTCTCATTATAGAATCAATATATTGTGATACTGTAAGAAAGGTGATCTATTGCAATGTTTAAAAACATCTAATTTTAGGAAAACTGTTATTGTATAAAGAACACTCCACGATATGCATTAAACCGGATTAAAAATTTAACTTTCAATGGACTCGAGGGCTGTGTATTGACAAGAATGTGGCGATGCGATACATATGGTGACACTGGGGTACTCAGTATTCTGTGATATATTGTGATACTGTGAACAAGGGGATTTATTTCAATTTTTAAATTTAATTTTAGGAAAACTGTCATTGTATAAAGAATACACAAGAAATACACCATTTTAGAATAGGCAAAATAATACAAACTACATTATTCATATATTAATAATAGTAATAATAATAATAATAATAATAATAGTAAAAAAATGCATGTGATAATCATAAAGTGGGCATGTCTGTCTGTGTACCCACAGAACCCATTTTCATCCACATATCTTAGGGTTAGATGCCAAGGGACCCCTGAGAAAATCTTTTCTTGCCACAATTGGGTGTAACTTTAGCCTCATATTCAAGCTAGTACGGCATGGTAACAACCTCCGAAAGATCTGGGCCATCTGATTTTTAAGAGGTTAATTAAAAATGTTTTGGAACAACAGTGTTTTGGAAAATCGATACAATATCACGACATGATATCGTGATACTCGTGTATAATGATATTTTTTACAGCTCTAATGTGATCTGCATTTACATTTATCACAGTCGCTGTATTATCAATATCGTAGAACTTCTTTGAGAGGGCATTTACACTGAGAGGGGAATATCTTTGCAAATAAAATAAAGTATTGACTGAATTAATCTGTGAATTATAAAAATTGGGTAAATAAAACAGTAAGTAGTATAAATGACAGCATCAGAAAACATCCCTATTTTTGATATTCTCTTACATCGCTAATGATAGGCGTGGTGCTCGGTGTATATTTGATTGTCATGTACAGTATAGGTATACGTGTGCAGCACTTCTGTCTTCGAGAGTGTGAGTAAATAAAAAGAAATGACTGCGCCTGCTGGTGCTGCCAATTGTGGAGAGGCATTACCCACACACTTCCTCTCTCCATTTGTCTGGAAATATATTACACTTTCCGAATTAGACTTTTTTTTTTTTCCCCCAGTCGTCTTTGAACATCACGTTTTCATTCCCTGCCAGCGTAGGGTGTAGAGATTCAGGGTCAGTGGGATTTTTGATTTCCCCCTCGGTGTCGCATTTATTTGAAGCTCTGTCTGAAGGTCAAAACCAAATACACCCAAACGAAAAAGCCATTGTTGATCTGTTTCTCCACCTCGTGCCTCCCTATTCCTTTTCACGGAGAAAGCATGTTTCTTTCTTTGTGCTGCCGGGGCTTATGAGACTATCAGGGCACACCTGTGCCCTGAGGAAAATTCCCTTGCTCTCTCTAAAGCTGTATTATTCAGCACAAGGCCATGACAGTCAATGTTTCTAAAAGCATTTGGAAGATTGCAAATGGTGTTGCTAAAAACTGTCAGGAACCCACCAATGTACAGAAAGAAGATAGATACCGTATAAAATAGCTTCCTTTTTTATATGTGCTAGGCCGAACAAGATTCAGGCTTCACATTTGATAGTAAAATAACCCTTGATATAGCCTCCATAAGCTAAAGAAACAGAGCAGCGTGCACTTTCCTGAGAAAATGATATATGTTGTTTTTGATATAAACAGTGAAGACACTTAGGTTATACTACAATCAGTTTCGTGATTTCATGACTTTTCATCGCTGTTTTTGTTGATATATTTAAAAGACAACCAGGCAAGTTTCATGAAATCATGTCACAGTTAAATGGTCGATTGGACTTTTTAATTTCCTACCTTTTTAACATTCAGCGAGTACAGTCCCATTCACTAAATTCAATTTAATCCAATGTATGATATTTATGAACAAATTAACATTATTTTGTTGGCAGTGACTTTGTAAGTAGACTAATATAAAAATATGTGAAGATGTGAAATATTTGATGAAATATTTAATCGGTTCTGCTGTAGACATATCCATTAATAAATTAATTTATTAAATGTAAACAGTATAATTTTATGTTATTATTATTCATTTATTTATCTAGTTAGTTATTAACATATTGAACACATTTCTTTTGACTCAACCAGCAGAGTACACTTTTTTTTTTGCAGTAATTGACAGGTTGCTCATGTGTGTGTTTTTAAATGAATACCCATGGTGCAGTTTTTAATTGTGAGAAATGTTTTTGTATGTGTCTTTGGTCAGCTGGTGTCCGTTCGCCTGTGTATGAACAGGTGTGTTTTTGTGGCAAAGAAAGAGCAACAGTAATTTATTATCTCAGCTCAAACTAATGCCTTTATGGACTTGTGTGTTTTAGCTGATTGGATTAGCAGCCGCATCTCTTTGGCCAGGCTCCATGCGACTTCCAAGCTAAGATAGCATTAACACCGTCTCAGCCTCCCTGCTGCTGTCAGTGTCGATGTGCTGCCGAGTGCCAAACTATTTGGCAGGAGTTTAATGAAACCGGAGGCTCAGATCTTATGCGGAGACCGCAAATAAACTTGTATCACATTCTTTCACAGTTTTTTTTTTTTTTTGATGCATCTATCTCCATTTATAGCTGATTTCAACGTGGATTTATGTCTTGGAGTGACTGAAAGTGAAATGTTAATGGCACCAAACTCTACTTGAGCTGGTTTCAACATCTGAATTAGTGCTTCCATAACACCGCTGACCTCGACACAGGCTCACAGCCAGAAGTTTTATTGATTGTATCTTCTTCTTTTTTGTTATATTATTATTAATTTTCCCTCTTTATAAATCTACTGCTTACTTTAGGTGTCTTATAGCTTGCTCATTTACATTGACCCGAATCCCCAGCATGTCTATTAAGTAGAATGATTTAATCTTCCCTGGCAGGAGCACCCAGAGCACCCCTCTGCTTACCCTCCAAACATGCATTTTTAATCAGTGTATTAAGATGTCACATAACAGTCTGAGCTCATCACCAGCGCCACTGGCCATATCTGATGTGGATTCAGCTGTTTAGAGTAGTATTAGACCCTGGCTGCTGGCTATTAGAGAGTAATCTCTGAATGAGGATGTGTAAAATGTATTTTCCCTATACGAGAACCACACGAGTGACAATCCAGGTGCAAATAAAATGTACCCTTTGTGTCTTTTTTCAAAAGGTATCGCAGGATGTACCGTGCGGCAGAGAAGAGCAGGGACCAGGGTGGAAGTCATTTGACTCATTTTCTCAAGGTCCCTGAAGTCTCCACAGGGCCTTGTCCTTGTAGCACAAGACTGCTGAGGCCACGCGGTGCACTGAGAGGGCTGCGCACGGATAAATATTTGAGTGTGTGTGAGTGGCGAAAGCGAGATGACTCTCAGCCTGTCAGTTGTGTTTGGAGTCGTGGCATCAAGCGAGGACCTGCTCAGTGACACCGGGTAACTCAAGCAATGACATGAACACACACACACACACACACACACACACACACACACACACACACACACACACACACACACACACACACACACACACACACACACACACATACTTTTTCTCTCTGCACTCCCATCAGCCTCCTCTCTGTGTATCACACACACACATAGGCACAGATAGCCCTGTCAGCTAACTCCTGTCAGAGGCATCACCCTCTAGGTACAGTGGTGAGCTTTGTGCACACAGTGATCAGGCAGCTCGCCAGCTCTGCCTTCTCCTGCCTCTACCTAGACGACTCCCTTCATCCTAATGAGCTCTGTCAGAATGGCATTTGACATAAGCCATCAATAAAGCACAGCTGACAGACATTAAGAGTCCAGAAATCCAGGATATCCCTGGCTGCTGCCCCTCGTAGTGGAAACAACTCCCAAAATCTGACTCTGTTTGTAAGTCAAGGACAGATCATAACATTAAAGTAGGACTGTCAAAGTTAGCGCGATAATTATTATGCTAATTAATCGTTAACACCACTAATTTCTTTAAAGCAACTTGCAATTTTTATGTTGTAGCAGACTCAGTTTTAAAGCTAGGATGAAGACACTGGTATCATGTGAAACCAGGAAACTTTAGGAATCCATTGTCATACTAGCTTGGCCATATTCAAAGAGGTCCCTTGACCTCTGACCTCCAGATATGTGAATGTAAATGGGTTCTCTGGGTCCCCACCAGTCTCCCCTTTACAGACATCCCACTTTATGATAATCACATGCAGTTTGGATCAAGTCATAGTGAAGTCAGCACACTGACACACTGACAGCTGTTGTTGCCTGTTGGGATGCAGTTTGTCATGATATGATTTGAGCATTTTTTTTTATGCTAAATGTACCTGAGAGGGTTTCTGGACAATATTTATCATTGTTTTGTGTTGTTAATTGATTTACTGTATACATGCATTTGCATAAACCACCATATTTGTCCACTCCCATGTTGATAAGAGTATTAAATACTTGACCGATCTCCCTTCAAGGTCCATTTTGAACAGTCAGTACAGTAAATTTGCGATTGATCGCAATTAAATATTTTAAATGATTGACAGCCCTAAATGAAAGTTTTGATCTGATACAGGGTCAATGATATCTTTCACATAAGTCTTAATGAACTTTGTCAAATATACAATTTCAGACAAATCTATAAGCAGTTTTCATTCTGACACAGTTGTTTTCTGCATATTTTGTAATAAGCTGCTAAATAGAGCACTGTATTTGCAGATAAGGATCACTGGTGTTATAACTTTCATGTTGAACTGTTGGATAAAAAACTTACTTGTTGCACTTGTTGCACTAACTTGTTGATTAAAAGACAGCAACCTTAGCCAATGAAAACATGTATTTTCAATAGACTCTGAGTGTAATTGTGCTGCATTGTACGTGGAGGCTCTTCTGGGAGCGAGCCTCGCTGTAGTTCACAGATTGCTGCTCATCTGTGGTTGGCTTTAGGAAAACACGAGGTCCAAGAAACAATTCAGTTTTACGGAAACTAATCAACCTAGAGGTGTCTTTTTGATTCTTATAGTATAGTAGAGCGTAACGTGGGGATGAGTGTGTCATTTACTATAAAGTAATTCTGAGCTCAGAGTGAAGTCACTGCGCTACGCTGGGATCAGTATGAGTCAGTCCCCCGAGCTTTTTCAGGTTTCTGTATTTATTCATTTTTTCACTCTCTGCCAATTAGCCTGAAAATGTATGGGTAGGTACTGGGGGGAAACTTACCCATAAATACATAAATACATGGAATAAATTATAGCTTGCCGTTCATGCATAGTACAAGAAAGAAGTGTTTTTCTACTTGCATAAAACACATTAAATCGCACACATCCTAAAGAGAAAGGTCATCGTTGAAAAAGCGCCGACAAAAGAGCAAATTCTGTTGCTCGAAGAGACATTTATTGACTGTGTGTGTGTGTGTGTGTGTGTGTGTGTGTGTGTGTGTGTGTGTGTGTGTGTGTGTGTGTGTGTGTGTGTGTGTGTGTGTGTGTGTGTGTGTGTGTGTGGTGACGAGAAGGAGCAGAGGCTCTTAGACAATGTGAAGTGGAGGTGAGGCCCAGGCAGCATGGCCGTGGCGTTGTGACCTGTGCCCTGGCTCACGCATCATGTACCTCCCTGGCGCCAGAGGACCTTCTGACTGTGATGAGTTTTGACTCCTGTCACCTTTGGGTGTCGTCAAGATCCTCTGACATGGATTTTTGTTTATTTATTTATTTATTTATTCCTCTTTTCTGCAGCCTAAAATGCTCTACGGGTGACCACTGTCCCCACCGGTGAAGCATAGAGAGGAGAGCAGCCTTTCTAGACAAACTCAAGACGCCAGGAAACTAAAAGAGGTTTGCAGAATAATCGGATAGCTATTCATAGAGGCTTGTTCATAGTAATGGTGTGACAAACTCAGTCAGAAGCGTTCGATGTACTGGTGTCATAAAGATAGGGTCTTTCAGATGTTATGTATTGCATCCCACTGTATTGTAAAGTGTGTTTGTTAGTGAATAAGATGGAGGGAGTAGAGACAGAGATGGTGTGTGGGCGGCTGCAGAGGCAGGTCTAAAGACCAAGCATTCAATCAGCCCACCTGTTTTAGCAGTTTGTCTGTAGCTGTCAACAGTTCACTGAAAAGGTTTTTTTTTTTTTTTTTTTTTTGTTACATTTCATCTCATACAGTACTCAGGTTTGACAACTAGACCATTGTGTTGGACATTAACAAAAAACACATCCATTCACCATTGCACTCGACAGTTGCAGCTCAACGTGGCGGAAAACAAGGCGGTGATTGAAAAGAAAAGTACTCCACTGGATGCCAATTTCATGTATGTTTTGTACGTAGAAAATCACTCACTGTCGTGTTCAATTTCAAGCATGCTGTATAGGACTGCGCACGTGAACACGGAGGATTTACTGTTCATAATTACCAGGTTGGCATTTTAGCTCTTAACAGCGAAATGCTGCACACACCATCACTTTGTTGTACAAGTGCTATAGGTGATGCCTGCATTTGTTCATTTGCAATTTCTGCTCTCTTGCTCTGCCTCTTACACAAACACTCGTAAGCATGAGTAATACATAGCCTGGCCGCGTGCAACGTGCACTCTCCCTAGTTTCATTTAGCCCAGAAATTGACTGCATTCAAGAGTGGAATGGATGTAATAATTGCATGTCCTCTATAACATGCACCGTAAATGTGTTTCGAAAAAAGAAAGGGGTAGGTTTCAAGGTATCCCTAATGGCTTTCTTCCAAGGATTCCAGGTTCGCTCTCACTGTGTTGTTTGTTTGCGACAGCCCAACATACAGTGGTTCTTTCACTTATGTTTGCAGCCTGTAGCGAAAATGAAACATAGAAACGTTCGCTACAGAATCTCACTTTTATGCTGCATGACAATATCGAGAGTCAGCGACGTTGCATTTACAAGCCATGGATCGGATGGACTGATGAAGCTCGTTGGAAAATGCAAGGGCACTGCAGAGATTTACACAACAGAAAATATCTTTGGCAAAAGTGTAATGGCACCCCTGCTTTTGTGTATGACCTTACAGTGCACGTCCTGCACTGTTCAGTTCGTAAAGTGACTCTTTTCAGAGCAGCATTGAGAACACACTGTAAATAATCAGTGCTCACGTCAATCTCAGTTTTGAAAAGAACATTGTGGTATTGCATATTCACAATACTAGTATGAATTGGCTTAGTGGATATAAGGTCAGAAATCACGTGCACTGATTATAATAACCATGGTGTGTGCTGTGTAGTAGTGAAACAAAAGCTTGGGGGAGGAGATATGTGTGTCAGGGCAGGGTTGACCGTGTGTGTGTGTGTGTGTGTGTGTGTGTGTGTGTGTGTGTGTGTGTGTGTGTGCGTGTGCGTGTGCGCCCCACACTGACTGCTGCAGTGTATTGGCTCTCCTCTATCCGTGTCAGCTGGGCTCTGTGACTGAAAGGCACTGGATTACGTACACTGGGGGCCAATGGGTCAGTGGATAAGAAGTCTTCTCTGTTACCGCAAATCCACAGATTAAACACAGTGTCGAGAGCTAGTGCTGCCCCGAGGGCAAATGGGTCTGAAAACACAACTCCCAGAGAGAGAGCTTTGCCGTAACCCTCCTGTCACCGCGTAGCCACGAGGCAGCGTCTTCTCTTTAAATCCCACAGCGTAAGCCCGGCCTTTAAATACATCCGGGTCATCCAGGGGTTATGGTGGTGTGTTGCTGACATGATATCTTAATTGGAAAGTTAATCCCGTGCTGGGACAGCTGACTCTAAGTTAAAACAGTCTGTCATGCACAGAGAAGTTAAAGCTCTGAAGTCAGGCAGGCAGTGAACATACACTCTGTGATGTTTTCATCCTCCATCTTTGCTGCGCAGAAGTGCTTGTCCCACCCCAGGCAACTAACACAGCATACATTAGCATTTGTGTGGCACTGTTTTACCTCACTGCCCGCCTTCTCTGGATGCTGTTTAAGTGCTTTAAATGGGCTCAGTGCCTACACAGACAGATCAGAGGGTCTTTACAGTAACAGAGCATGTTCACACTGAGATAGTATTTGTTTCGCATTCAGATTTGCATTTACCAGTGGTGTTCAGAGTGAGCACTCTGTGGTGAGAGGAGCAGTGATGGAGAGAGGAAGGTAGTCTGTATATGATAGTGGCAGTATGGCTGTTGGTGACAGGCTCTTGTAGCGTCTCGTCTGCTCCAGTGATCCCAGGGAATCTGGGTCATTTCCAGCCCGTTCACATGTAACTATTCCCCACTCCTTCCCTCCCTCTGCCCAGGGCGAGCCACGGCCCAGCTACATGCTAATGATGACACAAAGTAAAAGCACTCGTCTCTTATCATAAGCGGGGAGGAAAGTGAGCAGTGGTCTGCAGCAGCGGGGTGCACCACCACACCACGGTGCCATATCAATCCTCTCTTCACCTTGTAGTCCTCTTTGTGTTGCTGAGCTTCAGAGAGAAATGTGTATCAAGCTTTTTTTTCTCTTTGGCAATAATCTTCCGCAGCTGTTCGATGCAGTGAAGGATCTTTATCAGTTAGCGTAACAGCCTGAGCAGCAGAAGCTGCTGGTTGTGTCCATGAAGTACAGAGCCCTCAATGTACCTCATAGTATTACAGTTGCTGTCTATTTGCCTACGTTCACATAGTGATACGCAGGGATCTGCTGTTATTTCACTCTAATCTGAAAGCTAATTCATATTTTCTGAGGCTTACTGTTCATTCTTGGCCATGGAAACCTTACTAAAGGTCCTAAGGTGTAGCTTTCAGTCACATCACATGATCTTCAACGATAGTTCAAGTTTGCCAGTGATAATTAAATTGAATATTTCCATTTTTCTGTACACCTCTTGTTTATGTTTTGCTTTTAAATGAGTGAAATTATCTTTCATCTGGGAGTTTAAAAAATAACAGGAAAACCATATATTATAGAACTAAATGTAATTCAGTGCATTGACCCGGCAATAAATACCATTTTTCTTTTTTTGTTTCGACTCCATCAGAGAAGTGAATTCAATTCCTGCTGGCTTGGATTCCATTGTCAGATGTTCCTGTTATTTTGTCCACCCCCTGTGCCTTAAATCTCCATCGCCTGATTTCCCCACTCCAGAGAGTTATATGTAGATAAGGTAATATTTTTAAAATAAAAATAAAACAGTGACAGCAGCCCTTAAAGACAACAGATCTGATATAGAAACCTGTAAACACATCAAAATCATCTGACAGAGGGCTGGCTGCAGGGATCCATTAAACAAATAGCCCGGACCAAAGAGAAAAGATCATGTCTGAATGAGATCCACTGTGCTGCGGTGCTGAGTGTGCGGAGATATTGGTGTCAGGAGGCCTACTATCTCCTGACACAGTGACATAGGCCTGGACCCTTTGGGATATACAGTACAGCCATTATTTAAGATGACATGTAATATTTGTAATTTCATATGGAAGGTGAAATAATAGGGGCATTAAATACATAAATAGGAGCGAGTAATTAAAAACAGTAATAGTGGGCCTTTTCCTCATAGATTTACATCACTCGCTTATTAGCGCAGTGATAATAAAACACGAATTCACAATGAGAGAAAAAACATCGTTCCCTGCTTTTTCCCCCCATCTATAAATGTTTTAACAGAGCCTAAGCTAGACGTGTTGCTTACAGAGCATAGTCTACAATTGTTATTTCCAGCTCCTCCGTTTAAGAGATCCAAAACTCGCCTATATTTTATTGATGCGCACTTCCTAGAAAAAAAAAAAAAAAAAAGTATTGCAGCCTCTGTGAATTTGGGTTGGGACGGGCAGCCTGCAGGGATCAAATATTTACAGGCAGCTAAATATTTCAGACCAGCACCTTGTCGGAGTTTACTTCCACTGCTGCATCTGCTGGAAATCTTATCCTTTATTTACCAATATTTGGTGTAATATTCTGGGTGAATGAGCGCTGATATTAATCTGCTCATTGCTTATGTAATGGCAGTTCACTCTGCGATATAAATCGACATTTTCATAAAGATGCTGTGTCCTATTTGTTTTTGTCTAAGCAGATCTGACATCACGAAGAGCTGATATGCAGATTCTTGATTATTAAGTTGTTTTTTTTTAAAACGATGCTGCAGTAAAGCAGCGAGAGAATGAACAGCTTCCTGTACAGAAGGCATTTCATAACCCGCATCTAGAGTCTATAATTCATGCAAAAAGAGCCCGAGGGGGATTCAGGTCGTGCATGCGCGCGCGTGCACGCACGGGAGAGATAGAGAGGGAAGAGAGAGAGAGAAAGTGTGTGTGTGTGTGTGGGGTGTGTGTGTGTGTGTGTGTGTGTGTGTGTGTGTGTGTGGCAGAGGGGTCTGTGAAAATAATATCGGGCTTTTCCGTCAGAATGAACTTTACTACTGTATCCAGCCATGAAATAATCTGACCCGACACTTCAAACCATCTGCGCTATCTATCCGGCCTCTTATTTACTAAATCAGCCTGCGCACAAAACGGAGTGTGTCTGATACTAAAGCCGAGTAGCCTGGCAGGGCCATGGTAATCCTATATAAACAAATATCACGTTTATTCCCTGCTATGTTTGCAGCCTCCGTGCGCTGTGCGCTGTGCGCTCATACAAGCACACTGTAAATATAAGCTCCTGTATGAGCTGCTGGGAACACACACACACACACACACACACACACACACACACACACACACACAATATAACAGCAATCAATTAGCCTGTGTTTAAAAAAAGAGCATTTATAGTAATAAATTAGCACTTTTGTGAGGTGGAAAAATGCTCGACTAAATCTGGTCAAGGTTGCGAAAATGAGTTGGCTGCAAATTCACAGTCCTGTTAAAATAAAGCCAGCATTGACCCTTTTTTAAAAAAATGATTCCAACAATTCAGCATCGTTATAAACCTTAAGGATTTATATGAAACATGGAGTTTTAAAATGAAGATTAAAACCGCATATGAAGATTTAGCCACATGGGTTTAAGATGTAGGAATATTATTACAGGAGATTAAAAAGAGCCTAAGTGAGGTCACCGTAAAACAGGGCAAGAGTATGGCGATATAATAGGTATCATGATACAGTGGTTATGATTCAGTATATTGTGATACATTGCAATAACGCAGGTGATGTATTGTGATTTATTTAAATCTAATTTTAGGAAACATACCAGCATATACTTGATATGTGATGCTTGAAATAACACCATACTGTGCAAATGTAATAAAGTATTAACTGAGTTAATCTTTGCATGTAAAGTATAAATTAAAAATCTGTGTTTTTAAGAATCACAAACATAATATGGCGATAGTCGAGTTTTTCATGCTTTCTCTCCCCTGCTATAAAGCCACCGTTGAATGGGCCATAATAACCAGACTGAGTAATTCTCAGCTGCGTAAATTGTCTGACATCTAACATGAGCTGTAGCGCTGGGCAGCTATAGTCAGCGGGGATGTGTCTTTTTGCTGTGTGGAGCCGTTTCAAGAGCTCTAAAGGGAGTCTGAGCTCAGCCTGTTTTGCTGTTTCGGCACTTGACTATAAAGACTGAAGAGTCTTTCTTCAGCACAAAGGCGGAGGGTGTTTGCGACGCGCGGCGGGGCAGCTAAACGATTGAAGACGCGAAGCAAAAAGGTCAAAATGTTTATATTATTTTTGAGAAGGGAGGTGCTGAGATCTCCTTTACGCCTGATTGGCCGAACTTGACAGTGATTGACGTGCATCCATGGCAACGGAGCAGCCAATCTGCCAAGTCCAATAGGAAATCATCGGAGGGGGCTTGACTGTCTTTTTCTCCCCCCTTAAAAAATACATCTCGGCTCCGGCTTTAATTCTTTCGTACTTTCAATCCAAGCCTACCTTTGAAAAATACGTCGCGGCTCCGGCGGTAATTTCCTCGCACCTTCAGCCCCTTCGCTGCTAACTTTGTCCAGCCCGAGGATGCGGTAGCCGGCCCCCGCGCGGCATCGTTCCTCCTCCGCGGCGCCTGGTGTTCGCGTTTTTTTCACCGCTGCTCAGACGACAACTTTGGGATTGCCTTGTTTTTTTGGGTGTCAATCGGCGCGCGGAGAAGCAGAAGCTCGACGCGGAGGAGTGAGAGAGAGAGAGAGAGAGGAGAAAGGAGGGGGAGAGGGAAACACGGGAGAAGCCTCCATGTTTCAGCTGCCCATCTTGAATTTCAGCCCCCAGCAGGTCGCCGGGGTCTGCGAGACTCTGGAGGAGAGCGGGGACGTCGAGCGCCTCGGCCGCTTCCTCTGGTCGCTGCCCGTCGCGCCAGCGGCCTGCGAGGTCCTCAACAAGAACGAGTCCGTGCTGAGGGCCCGGGCCGTTGTCGCCTTCCACACCGGCAATTTCCGTGAACTCTACCACATCCTGGAGAACCACAAGTTCACCAAAGAGTCGCACACGAAGCTGCAGGCGCTGTGGCTCGAAGCGCACTACCAGGAGGCGGAGAAGCTGCGGGGACGCCCGCTGGGGCCGGTGGACAAATACAGGGTGCGGAAGAAGTTCCCCCTACCCAGAACCATATGGGATGGAGAGCAGAAAACCCATTGCTTCAAGGAGAGAACCCGGCATTTGCTAAGAGAATGGTATTTGCAGGATCCCTACCCGAACCCCAGTAAAAAGAGGGAGCTTGCACAGGCTACAGGACTTACACCCACACAAGTAGGAAACTGGTTCAAAAACCGCAGACAAAGAGACAGAGCAGCGGCTGCGAAGAACAGGTGAGCTCCACGCATCTCCTCCGTTAGTACGAGGACCTAAACAAACACCCCGCGTCCTGACTCCATGTATGCACCATCTTATTTAATAATCCGTCAGGTTAACAGATAAACGGGTCGTTACCCACGCTGGATGGAGCCATAATTTCTTTGGATATTAGATTCAGAAGCATCCTAATCCCAAAATCAGGAGGCTTTTTCTTTTGTAATAAACGCTGCTCACAGTGTCTGTAATAACACTGCAGTTTAAAGGGATTTAAATGCCAGCCAGCACTGTGACAACCTAGAAAAAAAGGCTAGTAATTTATTTTATTGGAAGACCAAATATCTGGATTTTACTTTTAATTATTACCAATAAGAATAACAAGATACTGGAGATCAATATTTAGGCTACGTCCACATATTTTATGCGTATTTGACTGTAAGTGCATCACATAAAACAAGACATATATTATCTATAATGATTATCAAATTGCTCAAATGCGGTTTAATAGATAATATGGTGTCATTTCCAATTACACTCTGTGAAAGGCCTGTTACAGCGTGGGTCGAGGTCACTCTGCTGTGGATATTGGTCATGTTTAATGCAGCTAAAACAGCCCATAATTATGTGGTGAATGTAATCCACACATTAATTAGTGACATTTGTAATTATTATATTGTAAATAACTGCTGGTGCTTGTAAAATAAAATCTCAGCAGTGCTGTTTATTTTTATAAAGGATATTTTCAACCATCCACACTGCATAAAATGCTAATTTTAGGTAATTAAATTTCATCGTGTGTTAGATAAAAGTGGAAAAAAATAAGCCAATAAATTGAGACGGTACTATTTGTTTCACTAGTTGTTTCAAGCTTTTTAAAAACGCTAGAATAAATGAATAATTGTAGATAATCGAAACATCAGCATTTCTTTCACTTTAGTTATTTCAGGAGTTTTTAAACCCCGAAATAAATAATTATAGGTAATTGATGCAACACCATTTGTTTTATTATACTTGTTTCGGGTTTTTTAAACGCTAAAATAAATGTTAATGTATAACTGAAACAGCGCAATTTGTATCTAAAATAAATAATAAAATTTAGAAAATACACAGCATAAAAAAATACACAGGCCTGTATAAAATGAAATCAGTCATAGTTACAGATTATGTGAAGAAGCCGCATGTCTAGATGATTTTTCTCATTTTCCCCCGAGTTGCTTTCACGCAAAATAATAATAGATTACTGTAAAGATTAATCTGTGTGGAGTGTAACGGCGTTGATGTCACGCTGTCGCGTCCCTCCGTGTCTCCCGCCCAGGCTCCAGCAGCAGGTCCTGTCCGGCGGCTCGGTTCGCTCCCTGGCGGACGAGGACGGCACCGTGGACCGCTTGGGGAACTCATCCAGCCCGGAGGCCAGTCTGTCCAGCAAGGCAGCCGCCTCGGCCATCTCCATCACCTCCAGCGACAGCGAATGTGACATCTGACGGCCAGATCCACGGCGTTGATGAATTCAAGCGGGATACGAGTGAAAGACAATCCAATAAAACAAGTCATAGTGCCTGCGTTGAGTTAACACACACACACACACACACACACACACACACACACACACACACACACACACACACACACACACACTGATATCTGACGGGTGCCAAAACATGAGGGGATCTGTGATCTGCGGCGGACTGCCCGTCCTTTTTCCTTTTTAGGCCTACATTTTTTTTTTGTTTGCGTTCTACCCACGCGTGGATAACTGAACTTAATACGGACGAAACATATTTGACGGACTAATAAACCAACGCCCCGAGATGAAAAGTAAAAAATACACAAAAAAGAAGGGATGAAGGCATCCGAGCGCCTAACCTGCTGATCTCTGTGGGTATTTCATGTTGAAAAGGAACTGTGATATTTTTACTTTACTTTAAAAGTTTTATAAATAATGTTTATTTGCCTATTTAAAAAAAACGATCTGCTCTGTCTGTTCGGATTTCATATTCATTTGCTTGGTGTTTTTAATACTTACCTTGTACACAGGTGAACCTGTTGAGCATGCGCGCTTTAGTGAAAATGTGTTTCAGTAAAAGGAAAAAAAAAAGTAAAGATAACTTAATAAAATAATTGTTGATCAAGAGAGTATAGTTATTTTTTATTGCTGTGTGGGGGAAAAGGTGCTGAATATAATTGTTAAATATTAATATTGCTATATAAATGAAGCTTCTCGTGACTATAATAGCGCCACAGTGCTGTATTATTTTCCCTGACACGTTTTAGAGCGAGGCCTAATTGGCCAACATGCTTCGCGTCGTGTAATGCAGGGTGACAGCGAGAGGTCACCCAGAGGCCGAGTCGCTAACCCGGATGATCTGCGAGAGAGATCAAAACACTGCACACTGTGGAAGTGGGCTTTTTATGTTCTGTCCATGCAGGAGGACACTCAAGCTCCTTAAATCCAAGCGTCCATTTCCCCAAGACAGGCTGGCATTTATTAGATAGGCCATGTATGGCACAAATGCATCCACTTAATTGCCATAATATGATTGATTTATTATGGCTAAATTAGATGAGCATTTTTGATGAATTTGTGTAGCATTAATGCACACATATTATATTCTTAAATGATCTGTTTTATTGAGTTTTATTTTAAATACAGGCTTGTTTATGTAGCTCCATTTAAATCTGGCAGTTTCCTTCTTTAATGTTCTCACTTCACAGTATTCCTACAGTATTTTTACTCTAGTGGTTTATATATATATATATATATATATATATATATATATATATATATATATATATATATATATATATATATATATATATATATATATATATATATATATATTCACCTGCACAGTATACTGTATGTTACTAAATATTTCTGCTGGACTACTTTAAATCAGAACAGCATTGATTGATTAATCAAGTCTCAATAATGTGGTGAGAAACAGTTTACATGAGCAAAACAGAAGTTTAAAGTTCTTCCAACTGATGGGACAGACACCTGGTTTCGTCCAATTTGCTATTAATTAGGCTACAGTAACTTCTGAAACAGACAAAAGCCTTTCAGCTTCAGCTTGAACAACACAGAAGCTAAATCTGTATGGAGAGAGAGGAAGCAAGTGAAGGGAAATAAATGGAGTTGGGGTTGGGGGGTGGGGGGGGGGGGTCCTTTTTTTTTATTTTTGCTGCTCCTCTTTCAAACCACGGGGACAAAATGGCTGAATATTTCCGTTTCTATTGAAAATAAGGACGACCGGGGGACTAGATGAAAAAGTCTTTCTCGCAGTCAATAAGGTTGTCAAACTGGTCAGCGGTAATCAGTGCTAATGATGGGTCTGGGGTCCCTGCTCGGACAAAAGGGGCCCTGCTGCTGTTTTGTAAAGGGAAGCGACCGTGGGTCCCTCTCCAAATCCAAAGAAAAGACTCCTGTGAGGGTAGTCTGGGGCACGGAAATCACAACTTCTCTGGTGTGTGTGTGTGTGTGTGTGTGTGTGTGTGTGTGTGTGTGTGTGTGTGTGTGTGTGTGTGTGTGTGTGTGTGTGTGTGTGTGTGTGTGTGTGTGTGTGTGTTGAGCTCATGGCTTAGCCCATTACAAGGATTTAATTGTTTTCTGACTTGTACTCATAGGCGCAGCGCATATGCTCCAGTCATTTAATAGACTATTAAATATAATTTGCTCCATCCTGATCTCAGCATTGCAGAGAAAACATTTTCTTTTTATCTGGTGGGCAGCACACCGCACCAGGCAGGTAGGCTGTTTCAGCTGCAGAGGTTTTTTTTTTTTTTTGACAAGTTAAGGGTCCTCAGTAGATCAGTGATGTTAACTTGCATGTGAGTAGGGGCTCTTTCAGGCTTTGGTTGTGGTGTGTTGAAGGGCAGGCTGCAGCCTTGAATATACTATATGTCTCTATTGTTACTGAATGTGTCCAACGTCGTTCAGTGTGCAGACACTCTGGCACGTGCTATATATGTCTGTTTGTTAGCATAAGTGACTGCACAGGCGTGACAACCTGCAATATATCTGCACGACATCTGTATTATAGCGTCTGATCCATATTATATAGTTATTTTTAATAAAGCCTCAAACTGTTTTAATATTATATCTGATCACATAATTTGTGCCAGAATGTTATATTATACTAAGACATCCTATAGACCAATAATACTTGTAAATAATAATAATAGTGATGTATTTTTGTTACAAGGAATATGCTTTGGGGCAGCTTCATTAACCGATACAGCTAAAAACAAACAAAAAAAATAAGATTAAAGTAAAAAAACAAGTCTAAATTGCTCAGACCTACAAAGTAAATGCATAGAGGCCCTTAAACTGGCACATCCAGCGCTGGTTCATGACTAAACTGTTTATATTGTCTTATAGCAGTCCTACAAAGTGCCTGTCTGTCTGTGTTCATACAGGATTTGTATTTCTAAGGCGATAAGTCCAACAGGGCAAAAGGAATATAAAAATATAGCTATAGGTTGTCAGCATATAATGTTTTTTATCAAGGCTACAAAACAGGGAGGAAACAGACAGAAGGTCACAGATCCCAGATGCTGCAGAAATGGTCCAACTGCCTCGTCTTCAAACTGTGAGGATGATGGTGAATAGACTTTGCACACGGTTGCTTCTTTCAGGTGCAGAAAACCGACCCACTGCTTTTTAAAGTAAATAGGCGTCCAGCTTTCATGTCATCTCCCAGTTTCTGGTGTTACACCGAGATGTGTGACTGCGGGCTCATACTTAGCTCATTTATTATACAGGTCCAGAGGGGTCGCACTGACTTCATGTGTTTCTCTTCGGTCTCAGGTTTTGTTGTTGCTGATGTTCAACACTTTTTAGCCGCAGCTTTGTGCTTTCTCACCGCCTTGCTTTATATGCTGTGCCACTGTTAGATTGATATATTGAGAATTTAATTCATTTACAGTCATAGACGAGAAGATCAGCATCATCATACTATAAAATAAAGTAACAGTAACAGCTGAAGGAACAACCTTGAGGAGCCTCAGTATCTCATAAAGCCTGCCACCTCCAACACCAGCTATCTGGTTAAAATGAATTATGTGCTAGTAATAGATTCACTCCCAAAGATTATCACATATAACAACTTATATAGAACGATCCTTTTAAAAATGATGGACACAATTAAAACACAAAACAAGAGACGCAGCATCCTGTAGAAACCCACGTCAGCTTACTACTGACTCAATAAACTACAGTAAGACTCAACCATCACAGCAAAATGTGAACTTATTTCTTCTCAGAACATCAGTAGTTGTGTAATTAATGTCATCTGAAAACAAAGGAAGATTATTTTTATTTAGGAAAGTTAGTTATTTTGCATGTTGTGTAAAAGGAAAATAGATGTGGGAATGTGTCTCGCTTTCTGAGTGTCCCTATCTATCTCCTCTACTTTATTAAAACTACATAGGCTACAACTGGATGATTAATACATTGGTAGTTTTAAAATTGCACTATTTAGAACAGAGACAGAAGAAATTATATGAAATAATAAGGAACAAATTGATAATGTGGTGAAAACTGGAGTAATTATATGACAAAAAAAATACCTCTAGGGTCTGTGGGGACCCCAGCTGAACATGTGTAGCTTCATGGAGCCCTGAAATAGTTGGCCGCTCAACATTTGACTTCCTGCTCAGTGATAGCAAGCAACTGGAAGCATGCAGATAGTTGAAAAATACAACAGGGCTCAGTGTTTTAATGTGGCTGCAGACGCCTCACCAGGACTTGCTGCTGTCCATCCTGTCAGTGTAAAGACCTCGTCACTGAGCCAGTTTGGGCTGCTGCAGATTGTTGAAGCCATAAATGACTTAGACTAATCTGGTAGAGGAGAGGAGAGGGTTGTCATCCAGAGGGATGTTTTTATTCTCTGATGCTGCAGATCCTTCCAGTGGTGGGATGAAACCTGTACATTTACACTGCAGGGTGACATTTGATATTGTTAAATATTGAACTTTCCACTCACATTTACCACAGCTTTAGTCACTAGCTACTTTCAGATTACTAATACATTATTAATAATTAGCTATCCGATCCATGTGTTCTGCCACCAGGCCTGTGTGTGTTTTAGCACTGAGGTCAGTGATGTGCTGTTCTGCATTGAATTATATCAAGAGCTGTTTCTAATATTTCGCCCCTCTCATTTATCTAAATAGGGAGGGCAAACAATCAGAGACACTTCTCAGTATAATACAGCACCATCTTTAATAACCTCAGTAATATACATAGAACTGAAATGATGCTTTTATGAAGACTGAACATTATGACTGGACTCCAGTATATTGAACAGGTGTCCACTCAGTGGCCAACTAATAAATCCTAATGTATTATTATAGATTAGGCCACTTGATAGTAGATATGTTTACATATGCATTAATAATAATAATGATTCTGCATTAGGGATGCACACATCTAATCATTTCTGTCAGGATAGCGGTAGTGATACCTGGGCTTTGGGTATTGATCGAGTAGCGATCAGATGCCAGTGTTTGATTAATAAGCTGTATGTCTCACTGTGTGGAAGTGACTGGGATCATGCTGTGAAACATCAGGCCTGACTTATACATTGCTTTGTGAAATAGATGGATAGATAGAAATTTATCCAATTATTTATTATTAAAATGTTAAATTGTAAAAAATGTTCAAAATCAACAGGAATTATTTACATAAATTACGAGTCAAGATTTTAATTTTGAAATTCCCCTATGTAATGAATATCGTATATAAACACAGAATAAATGAATTTAATAGATCGGCCCCATTGTCACATTGATCCTGCTATTTAAGCCAGTACCGCTGTCCGATCCGGTATCAGTATTGGTGCATCCCTAGTCTACATTATTAGCTCGTTTACTTTTTTTTATTTCAATGCTAATAGTAGATTTTTAGACGCACTACTTTTACTCGTAGCAGAGTATTTGAACACAGTGGGTATTGCTATTTTTACTAAAGTAAAGGATCTCAGTACTTGTTCTATGGATGTCCCTGAGCTTCGTCCTTGTAATCAACAGCTGTCTGAGCCTTGTATGCTCCTGCATGGAGAGAATAAATGGCTATTGCACTATAATAAAACTAATCCTGATGGTAATAATAGAATGAAATCACAGAGCAGCAGCGGAGGGCTAACAGTGATGCTGTCACGCCGTCACATCTCTGCCTCTCAACACGCCTCCTGAAGTGGTCGAGGTCACCCAGCAGGGGAAACTAGTCCTTTTCAGCACAGCTTTTGTTCTCCGCTCTCTTCTCTTTTTTTTCCCAACCATCCCATCCGCACTCCAACAACTTCATCTTTTCTTTCTTCTCCTTTTTTTTTTTTTTTTAGCCCTTATTGTTTGTTGTTTTCGAGGTTAAACCTGAACTCACTGGGTGATCTTTTCAAAGAAAACTTGCTGTGAAAATAGTTTGTTCCGAGGACCAAAGAAATCAACGCTTTTTCTGTCAGCTCATTGTGCGAAAGGCCATGAATTTGTATCAAAATAATAATTTGAAAACCGCTCATTCCCCCATCAGTGTTTCCCAGCCTTGGAAATACAACTATTTCGAGGCTTTTGTGTGCGTTAATGTAACCCGGCCGACGTTTTTCCTCCCCATCACAAATGTTTTCTTCTCCAAGAATAAGAAACTGTCTCATTCATGCTGCGTGCAGAGTTTCATCCTCTGAAGAGAAACTGCAGACTAGTGGCGCCTCCTGGTGGCCCTGATGGATCACATGATGGAGCACGTGGATGGAGCGCATGGATGGAGCGCATGGATGGAGCGCATGGATGGAGCGCATGGATCAGCATCAGGGATCCTACAAGTCTATCAAGCACTTGTGTAGCTTCCCTAAAATCCGGAACAAACTAACATGAAGGTAGATATAGATACAGGATATTATAATCAATCCAAACAGGTAATTCACTAACTTGTTTTTCCTGTTGGACTAAAAACTAAACAAAACTCATAATAATTCATTGATTATGTATATATGTATATAATTGTATTTCCCGGTGCTGTGCCATGTAGAAGTACTTTGCAAAAAGATGCTAAGAAAGAAGTGCAAATTTCTCTTAACCATCTGAATAAATTCAACAATACAGTCAAAAACTGTAAATAATAATAATAATAATAATAAAATAATAATAATAATAATAATAATAATGTCTTCTTTAATCGGTCAGTTATACTTTCAGTAAATCTCCTTTCATGAAATGCTGTTTTGAGGTATTCTCCACACAATTCTGCCACAGAAATACTAAAATCCTTTCATTTTCATATTACTTTAACTTGCAATTAATTATTTTAACCTTTTAAAACAGCAACATTTAAAGAAACTGAGTCTGAAATATGTCAGAATCGATCTAAAGAAGCAGCACATGCACTTAAAATACCGGCTGGTCTGATTAATCATGTACCATGTATCTCCATGTATGAAACCACATTAACCATTCTGGTCATTTTCATATTCTGGCTTCTGCTTAGTTTCTCCATAGACTGATCATGTTCTTCTACCCATCTGAACAAGTCATATCGTATGACCCAAACATTGCACCTGCATGTGATTGTTGAACATCTTATTTTAAAACCGTGGTCATTAACATCCTGCAGATCTCAGTTCCTCTGGGAACGTTTTCCACAAGATTTTAAAGACTGGCTGCAGAGACGTGTTTCTATTCAGCACCAAGAGCCTCACTGAGGCTGGTTGAATCCCAACAGTGGTGGATGTTATGTTCTGCACTTTTTAGTAGGGCTGTGGATCAATCAAAATATATAATCGCGATTTAATCGCATGATTTTCTGCAATTAATTGCAATTAATTTTATATCTGTTCAAAATGTACCTTAAAGGGAGATTAGTCAAGTATTTAATACTCTTATCAACATGGGAGTGGACAAAATATGCTGCTTTATGCAAAAGTATGTGTATATTTATGATTTGAAATCAATTAACGACATAAAACAATGATAAACATTGTCTAGAAACCCTCACAGGTTCTGCATTTAGCATAAAAAAAATACGGTCAAATCATAACACAGCAAACTGCAGCCCAACAGGCTACAACAGCTGTCAGTGTGTCAGTGTGCTGACTTGACTATGACTTGCCCCAAACTGACTGTGATCATCATAAAGTGGTCATGTCTGTGAAGAGGAGACTGGTGGGTACCCACAGAACCCATTTACATTCACACATCTGGAGGTCAGAGGTCAAGGGACCCCTGAAAATGGCCATGCCAGTTTTACCTCTCCAACATTTAGTGTAACTATACAAACAAATTTGTGTTTACGTGTTATTATGGCGTGAACTTTGACAGCCCTACTTTGTAGTAATACTTAAACAATAAAATATACTGAACAAAAACAGAAACTCAGCACTTTTTTTTTGCTCCCATTTTTTATGCGCTGAAGTCAAAGATTTAAGACTTTTTTTATGTACACAAAAGGCATATTTCTCTCAAATATTGTTCACAAATTTGTCTAAATCTGTGTTGGTGAGCACTTCTCCTTTGCTGAAATAATCCATCCACCTCACATATCAAGATGCTGATTAGACAGCATGATTATTGCACAGGTGTGTCTTAGACTGGTCACAATAATAGTCCACTCTAAAATGTAGTTTCATCACACAGCACGATGCCACAGACGTTGCAAGTTGTGACGGAGTGTGTAATCGGCATGCTGACTGCAGGAATGTCCACCAGAGCTGTTGCCCGTGAACTGAATGTTCATTTCTCTACCATAAGCCGTCTCCAAAGGCGTTTCTGAGAATTTGGCAACGCATCCAACTGGCCTCACAACCACAGACCACGCGCTCAACAACCAGCCCAGGACCTCCACATCCGGCATTGTCACCTGAAAGATCGTCTGAGACCAGCCACCCAGACAGCTGATGCAACAATCGGTTTGCATAACCAAAGAATTTCTGCACAAACTGTCAGAAACCGTCTCAGGGAAGCTCAGCTGCATGCTTGTTGTCCTCGCCAAGGTCTTGACCTGACTGCAGTTCGTCATTGTAACCGACTTGAATGGGCAAATACTCTCCTTCAATGGCGTCTGGCGCTTTGGAGAGGTGTTCTTTTCATGGATAAGTCCCGGTTTTCACTGTACAGGGCAGATGGCAGACAACGTGTATGGCATCATGTGGGTGAGCGGTTTGCTGATGTCAACGTTGTGAATCGAGTGGCCCATGGTGGCGGTGGGGTTATGGTTTGGGCAGGCGTATGTTATGGACAACGAACACAGGTGCATTTTATTGATGGCATTTTGAATGCACAGAGATACTCTGACGAGATCCTGAGGGCCATTGTTGCGCCATTCATCCACCGCCATCACCTCATGTTGCAGCATGATAATGCACGGCCCCATGTTGAAGGATCTGTACTCAGTTCATGGAAGCTGAAAACATCCCAGTTCTTTCATGGCCTGCAGACTCACCGGACATGTCACCCATTGAGCATGTTTGGGATGCTCTGGATCGGCACATACGACAGCACGTTCCAGTTCCTGCTGATATCCAGCAACTTCACACAGGTTTATTTACATAGAAAAAGTCCTAAATCTTTGTCTTAAGCGCATAAAAAATGGGAAAAAAGTGTTGTGTTTATATTTTTGTTCAGTGTACAAAAGGGAGAACACAACTCATGACAAGGACAGTTCCCACGATACCGTCCATCGTTCGTTGTCTTTTCAGTTCACTTACTTCTTGTCCTCCATATTTTCGGAGCAACCACATCTTTTATATCCAATAAATTCTTGCTGCAACTTGGGCAGTTTTTCCAGAAAAAAGCCATTATTATTCATATTAAAACCAACACCCGCCATTTCCCCCCATACATTTCTAAAAAGTTACGTTTTTCCACATCAAACTCAGGAGACCTCTTCCGGGCTTTGTCATGGTAAATCAGGAAAGACTTTCTCCACACTGTTGCCACAGAATTGGAAATACACCAAACTTAAAACAGTTAGATTTTCGTGGTACTTTCTGACAGATAATGCATTAGCATATTTACTACAAAGAGAGGGACTGTGGCTTACATAAAGGACTCTAATAATTGTTCCATATGTAAGGAAGTCCTATATAGGGCTACCTATTGATCAGCCACGTCTGTAGTTCCCATACTGATGTTCTGCAGGTGAGACCTTCAGGAGACCTCTGTAAGTTTGTCTTAACAGACATCGACTGGCCCCGTTTAGCTCTACTTTAAATCACGTTCATGCTGGCAGATCAATCGATCAGTCGATACATCGCTCCAACCTTGACTCGTCTGCTTCGCTCCACAAATCCACCGTTTGTTACCAGATACAATGCAGACAATGTGAGGCAGTTATGTGAAGTCAGCCAGCAGCGTTCACATCATCAGGCTGCTCTGCTCACACAAAGAGGTCTAATGTGGAGCTGCAAGTGGCCTTTGTTTTGACAGGCGCCAGTGACAAAATATGAGATGAAAATAGGTTTATATAGTACACAAAATGTTAATACAGAAAGGTACACAAACAAGTATGTTTTAGCTTCTTATGTAGCACGTTTATGAGGACCTTTTAAACATGCTAGAAAAGTGCTAATATTCAGCCACTAGATGTCACACTCTCCGTCCACTTTGCATTTACTTCACAACAAATGGTTGCCAGCCTTCATTAGCTATATACTTTGGTTACAAAGCATGTCAGAAGCAGCCTCCTTTTTATAGCTGAGCACTTGGGATTGGTATCGGAGTGAAGCCAGGCTCTTACCGTCACACTCAGCCATTTTTATGTGTTAATTTATTTTACCCACAAACGTCAAACAAACAACAGCAAATGTCGTTATACCATAAGCCTTAGAATCAGGAACCAAACATCAGATATCTTCCACAGACCAATATATATATACTGTATATTTATATTTATACTGTATATAATGTGAAACCTGAGAATATTGAATGAAATCTGACGTCATCGAGGCGCTGCTGTGCCATCCTGTGTTTTAGGATCATTATCTGTACAGATCTTGGTGCTGATAGATGTGTGTGTCAGTATTAGCGAGTCAGTACGAAATCTAGTATCAGTAATCCTAAGTAATGAGGAGCTAATTAACACTCTGACGACTGTTTGTACCACAAGCAAAAATAATACAGGTAAATATATTCAATACCGTTCTCCAGATGAAGACTACTTATACACATGTATGTAAACAGTGTGTGTGTATGTATACTGTTATATATATATATATATATATATATATATATATATATATATATATATATATATATATATATATATATATATATATATATATATATATATAAACAGTATATTTTAGGAAAAGCCATTGTGATTTCTGTGAAATCTTACAGATGCCGTTAGGAGCACCGGAGGACACAGAGGAACATGATTTTTTTTTTTTTTAATTACCTGTCTCATGCACTATTGTCACGATATAGTAACTGTTATAAAAATAACATTTTAAAATCATATTTGCTCCATTTCTACCCACTGCTGCTTTAATGTACAGTAGATCCAGATTCAGGGCCAGATCAACCCACTAGGGGGCCCAGCAGGGTTATTGGCCTTGTTCACAAAAGGCATTTTGACATGTAGCAGTTGAAAAACAACAGGTGTAAATGAAATTCATGAATCGCTGTCACACAGTTTCATGACTCACTGGGATGCTTCAATGCAACACAGCCGTTGTTTTTGTTATTAGTAACATCTGTACTTTTCCTGCTATGACAGGTCAAAGTGTCGGCTGTGAAAAAGGCTTATGGATTTTGACACAAGGAACCTTTACAAGATGGTGGATTAGGTTTCTATAAATCACAGTATCGCACCTTAAAGCTCTTATTGATTCAGCTGATATCGGGCCTTCGTGGTACAGGGAACCTGGTCATAACCCAAGCATGCCGAGAAAGGGAATTGTTGCTTTGATTTCTCAGGTCAGTGGGTGCAGTACAGTGTTCAGCCACTAGATGGAGACGGTGACTAAAGAAAGGGACATAAACGTGCAGTATGTTTCCTATAACAATAAAGATCCATTGACTTTATTTGAATTGACTTACTATAGAAGCCTTGTTATATTTTATCCAGTTATAAGTGGACATCTGTCTTTTTTTCCTGCACTAAAACTCAATGGCTACACGTGGGAGGACTTTATTTTTTATGTGTTTACACTAAAAGATGGATGTGGCATTACTATAACACCTTTATAAAGTAAACATTTTTTTGTTTCATTAAAAAAAAGTTTCTTTAATGTGGCTATGTTTATGATCAGCTGCATATTTTCTTTTACGAAAATCACTTGTCATCTCAAATTAAATGTGTTTTTCTTCAGTAATCTTAAAAACATGACAGACTAGAGAGCTGTTCGATTTATTTTATGCTATTTTGCTATCTTTTATTATTAGATCACATGTTTTTATTTATTTATTTCCATTTAAAAACTACTGATAACAATATAATATTTTTTCCTTTTTATTATTATTATTTTTACATTTTTTTCCATCACTCAGAAAAGACAATTTATTTTATGAAAGGGTCTTTTTACAAATAAAAAAAAAACAACTAAATAATTATGATCTAGGTGTATACATATATAGCACAAGCTGACTTTTATTAGTTTATTCAATTAAAGAAAAAAAAAAACACTATTATATGAGTGTTAATACTGTGTAGTGTCTGTACTTGTAGTACTAACTATTGACCACTAGATGGTGGACAAGATCCACATAGAGAGGAAACGACTCAGCAGCTGCAGCTTTTCTGCTCTTTTGTCATATATCACTTTATCAAAGAAAAGCTTTACATAATTAACAAATCCTTTAATGACTGCTTTTGTGAATAATAATAATAATAATAACCATAAAAATAAAAACACTCACATTAGACAATACTATTTAGATCTAGTTTTGGCTTACTTCAGGCCTCCGGTTAGGCTCCATTTAGTAACAGAATATTTACCCCACATTAAGAGTAATACTGAATGTACAAAGCGCTTTTTAAATACATATTTTGACCGTACATGTATACAAACAAACACCAGGTACACCACATGTAAATTTGTACCCTGGTGTAAATGAGAGTACAACGTTACTGACTGGAGGGTGTGAACGTACATGTGTAAGAAAGTGTTGAGGCAGGGCAAGGGGGGCACCAGTTGGGATTTTTAAGGGTCTATATTTAAACTCTCTGGTCTCCAGTTTCTGCAGCTGTCGCCAAGTTTAAGTTCAGCACCTTGAGCCTTTCTCAGTCATGCTCCTGGGTCGTAGTTAAAAACCTGCCAAACTCGGAGACAGATACAGAGACGCTCATCTGCCCTTCATGTGGTATCTCCTGAACTACAGCACCAGCTCATCCTTATCTCCACCAACACCACTTTCTAATGCTTCACACTCTGCCGCAGTATTACTGCACTTCATCTAAAATGCTTCACAGACTCTTTTATTGTTTATGGGATCTTAGTTTCCCCCTTTTCTTCACCCTAAAATGATATTATCAATAATTCAGCAAGGAGTGGAAAATACTGTCCTTTTTATTGGTTTGTTCTTGTTTTCCCTGCTCCTTAATATTTGTCATAGAATCAAATATTTATTATAGTACGATGGGAATTTGCAGCAGCCCCCAGATTTCTCCGTCATATTATTGTTTTGTTTTATTGTAATTGACTATGACATGTACAACATATTGTTTTACATGTCATAGTCAGTTACAACCAATACCACCATGGTCATATCATATTTAGTCCAGTTTTAGTTCAAACCTGTCCACTAGCAGTTATTATTAAGATATTGTATAGAAACAGACAGACGAGTGAATTATTTATAGTTTTTATCTGTGTCTAACGTCCAGGAGCTCAATGATGACCACAAACATCAGAACTGAAATATTTAGAGGCGATAGCAATAATATATACAGAATTATATGATTTTCATACACCTGCTAATACAAAGGTAGCAAAAAGCTTTTTTACTGATAAAAACAATAGGAAATAAATTTAGGTTTTTGCTGCTATTGTAGCATTAAATACTGTTGTATAATGAGTAATACTGTATCTACTATAATAATAATAAAAATGCTCAGTGGTGGAAGAAGTATTCAGATTCTTTACTTCAGTAAAAGTACTAACACCACACTCTGAAAATACTCCACTGCAAGTAAAAGCACTGCATTTAAAACCTTACTTAAGTAAAAGTATGTAAGTACTATCAGCAAAATGTACTTACAGCATGAAATGTGAAAGTTCTCACTGTGCAGTAAAATGGTCCTTATCAGTGTTTTACAATTGTATATTATGTTTCTGGATTAATATTACTGCTACTTAAATGGGTATGTTGTGTTTTACTGCTGTAGATGTTCATGGTTGTGTTAATTTTAACCCCTTTAAATTCTGTTGGGTAGTTTAATCTACAGCGGCGCATCTTATTCAGATCATCACATCTGAACTGTGCATTTAGCTCATTTAGCTAAAGACGTGGGAGAATTTAATCCTTCAGTTTATCACAAACATTCAAAACCAGCACATCTGGAGGTACGTGTTTCTCACTGCTGGATGAAAGTAATCTGAAAAGTAACTAAAGCAGATGAATGTAGTGGAGTAAAAAGGACAATACTAGCCTCTGAGATGTGCTGGAGCAGAAGTATGAAGTTGCATAAAATGGACTTTAGTTTGAGTAAATGTATTTAGTTACATCCCACCACTGTATATGCTGTTTACATTTTGTTCATTTTGTGTGTCTACATGCTCATGTTTTACATTTGTTTGAATCAGTGTGTGTTTGCTTGTGTTTAGTTTTGGTGAATATGCGAAGAAGTGTGTCATGTGTTGGTTGTTTTATGACAGAATGAAACCGAACCAAAGTGTGTTTGTGTTATTGCACTTTTTAATATTTGCGTTATGCATGAAAAGCTACACAAAATACTGTGCATACACTGAGAAAATGAGCAACAGATTTGAGACTTTCACACTATGTTTTGATAATAAAGCTTTTCTTTTGAGATTTCTGTCAAAACCACTGAAAAAGAAAACATCTGATTCTGAAATAGTCTGATTTTAATAAAGGAAAATGTGGCTTTTTGTAAATGTTAGTCCATATTACTCCACATTATTTTGTCAATTAAACGTTTTATTACTCAATCATAGCTATTGTTTTTTTTTTTTAACCTCAATGCTGCTTTAAAATCTCCCTTGTGTGGTTGTTACTTTAAAGAGACTTGAGAGGTGAAATTATGAAATATCTTCATATACGTCCAGGATTCCAGTAAAACCAATGTGCTGAATGCAGCTGTTAAAGCCTCGGTACAGGTCTAAATATGTCCCTGACTGATCTGCTTCTTCTCTGCAGACGACAGCAGCTTTCTGTTTGATGACATGCAGCAGGAGGATGATGAGAAGGCTTCTTCTTTTCTGCGACTTCTTTGATGGGTGAGTTGATTTACATAAATGTTTTTCCAACTGTCCCAAAATGCAGCTTTCATAAAGACATGTTGGACATTTTGGTGGAGCGAGATGACAACTCTTCTGTCTGTACGGCCGCCACATATGATGAATGTGTTTTCCACATAAAACAAAGATCCTACTAATTTAACTCTCCAGCCTGTACTTGTACTGTAGTAGTGAAACAGTCATTATGCAGACAGACTAGATAGATAGATAGATAGATAGAAGAGATAGATAGATAGATAGATAGACTGTGTGTACTGAAGTAGTGCCTACTGTCCAGTGGCAGCTCTGTGCCTAATAACAGAGCTTAGCTGGCATACCAGAGCCGGTGGCACATTGGTGTAGCGGTGACTCAAAGAGAGCCTGGTAATTACCACCGGCCACTGACACCATCCTGCAAATGCACCAGTCAGCGCTGAGAGGAGCAGCAGAGCATTTCCTCTTCCCTCGTGCTGCCAGGATCATCAGCCATAGCACACGACTTATTAGAGGCAGAAACATGCTCTCACCAAACAGCACAAGGACCAAGAAGTCTTTCCTGTCTCTTTCTGCTTCTTTAATGCAAGTGTGGAGAAGTAGTTTTGATCTTTCTCTCTCTTTGCCCTCGTCTTGGATGCACTCAGCTGGGCCAACAGCACTGAATGAGGAGTCATGGAGGCTTTCTCTAAGGAGAGGCCCGCTGGAAAACACACTGCAGGGCCGGAATGGGAAGTTTATTTTGCTTGGTGCATGAATATCTGTGGGATGTGGGGCTCTGTGCACAGAGCACTCCAGTTTCATCACTGCAGCGCCCTCCTCCTCTTTCACTGTCTGAGGAAATAATTCCAGTTCATCCCCTCACTGCATCCTAGTAGATCCTAATTCCTCACTCGTCTTAATTTCATGCCTTCTCTTCTCTACTTTCCGTCCCGGTCCTTCTATCATCTGCAGGCTAAAATAGGCCCAGCAGCAGCAGCTTTTCTCTGGGCCTTTTGTCCCTGCTCAGGGAGACGTTTGGCACACAGAGGATCGTGTTACAACTTTCATTTCCTGAATATTTTTCCTTTTTTTTTTTTTTTCCTGCGTGGAAACCAAGAAGGGTATTTTATCCTCCTGCTCTGCAGCGTGAAGATGAAGGGGTGAGGGGAGCGAGGTGGCAGCTCAGATTCAGGCTGCTGTCACTCCGACGTTGGCAAACAAATAAAGTGCAAACTGCACATAGCTGCAGGGTCCTGGTGGAGGGTAGCCGCGGTGTGGTTCGGCCACAGCAGGGGGGTGGATCATGTGTGTGAAGCAGGGGGGGCTTGGTTACTTGAGCTATTTGTGAGCCCCAGGATAGGTGAGGTGATGCCCTTTGGGAGTGTGAGGTATATTTCATTATCCCATATCCCATACCACTTCCTCTTGTTGTGTCTGCCACCGCTGCCCCTCCCCTAAAGCCCCTCGAGCCGGGAGCAGTGATGTGTCTGTGTTTAGATCTTTCTTGGCTGGATATAGAAGCAGTATAGTGCTAACAGTCTGCAGAATTATCAATTATTAATCCTACTGTGAAATAACGCCCATAATATGATACCAAACTCAGTCAGGATGGCTCTAGTTATGTCTGGCTCCTTAAAAGAAGCCATCAAGGCTGTTTTATGTTCAGTACATAACAAATCTATGAATACAGTAGAATAGAGGCTGAGAGGGAAGCTGTAACCGAGATGATTTTTGTGAATTTAAAGTCAGTAAATTTACTTTAAAGGATGAGGCTGGTGTTATTTTGTATTTTTCTTATTATCAACAATAAGACCAAAACCAACAATAACCTATTCCATCTCTTAATACTCCCCAAGAGGGGACTTAATCTTTAAAGACAAATATATAGTTGTGTATTTTTTAAAAAAAGGCTTAGTAATTTCCTAAAACATCTGGGCACTGTACTTTTTATCAAATGTTACTCAAAGAGAGGTAAATAGTGTGTTTGATGGGCTACTTTCCACCATAATCAGTGAGAATCTACACCATCACAACAGCGTATGTGGGAGGACTCACTAAACTAGTACTAGTACTACTGGTGAAGTAACATGTCACCCAGTATGACTGTGTGGACAGTTAAGCTCTAAGACATATCAGGCTTTGGCTGCATACAAAATACTTGTGTGTGTGTTTTATATTTTGGGATTTGTTGACATTAAGGAAAACACAATTTGTCATCACCTTTAAGTTAAAAAGAGTCTTCTGTCTTTAGTTTTGGCTCTTTATTATTATTATAATTATTATTATTATTATTATTGCATTTAAATCCAGTTTCAGTTTCTACTTCTCTCATTCATCTACATTTTAAATTGAATTTACGTTATTAGGCTTGTGCTTTTATTGCCACTTGTTGATGTTAAATAAACTATCAGTATCAGTTTATATAGGACATTGTTCGGCTGTTTACCATTGTTTCTGCCTCCTGCTTTAAAGTATGCATAAACACTCACAGAGCACCAGATGTGTATTAATCCACAGCTGAATATAGTCCCCAATAAATGCCGCATTTATTCCTGTTTGCGTAACCTTTGCTAAAAACTACAGTGGCCAGCTTCTCAGGAATATTATAGAGCCTTATTTTTAAAATGAAACTGTATATTTGTGACCCATTTTAAAGATTTCTATCTTCAGTAGGAACCAATGGGCTGAGGGCCACAAACACATTGTTGGTTTTGGTCTTTTCATTGTATTGCTTAACAATAAGAAATGTAGAGAATAACAGCAGCCTTAACCTTTAAAGGATGCAGAATGAGATTAAACAATCTCTAAAATGTAATCGATAACATCTTCTTTTCTTTTATGGATTGGATATTTGCACCTGTACTTTTGTTCCCACATAAGTATGATTGTAAACTAATGATATGATAACATACTGCTCCTGCCCCCGACTTAAAGGTTTCCTCCTCTCAGGTCACTCTTTTTTTTGACTCCTCTTCATCAGACCTCATATATCCTGTCACCTAGAAACGCTTGCAGTTAAATGATCATGTAGTGTTGTTTTAATTTGACTTTGAAAGGCTGTAGCTAACTGAGAAAATCTGTTGAGTCCTCACAAAAGTATACCCCAAAAAAACCATCCCAGACTGAAGTCGCTTTCCTGATCAAACATATGAGACTAATGCCACTATCATCTTTCTCGCCAAGCTCCCAAAATATACATATCTGATTCTCGGCAACCAGAGCTGGGTTTTGTCTCTGGAAGAGAACGGGTTGGTTTGTTATATGAGCCCGTGCCTTCAGGCCACATTTTTTTCCTTTTATACAAGTCCTTTTTCGTTGACATTACACACGTCTTATCTTGTCCTTTGTCTTTTCCTCTTGTAACGTATTAGAAAATTTCCCTCTTTCATCAGGTAATGTATATGATGCTGTCCTTCATTTGACACATAACATGCCATTTAACACCCCTAATAGGTAGGGATCGTCTGCAGAGTATCCTCCTCCTCGTGTCTGAACCCCGGGTCATACATCACTCATCCGACTGGAAGAAAGAGATAAATATTTCTTTCAGCTCTGTCACATAGGAGCTTCCTGTTGGACCAAAGGCTTCCTACTCGCAGCTCCCACATCAGTATAATTAACATTTCTCAGGCAGAGTCGCGTAATCCGTCTGATCTCTGTACACTCATAGAAACATAAGACGCCTGCCACTGCCATGTAGAAAATGTTTTACTTAAATCAGTTGTATTTCTTCAGATACACACACACACACAGCCGTGTATCGTCTATCTTTGTGAGGAACTCATTGCTTCAATGCATTTTCTAGCCCTTTACCCCAACCTTAAAGCTTCAGTAGGCAGAATATTTTTGGCCTCATTGAGCAAAAATCCATAATAACCTTTCAGCGCTAGACTTCTGCACCTCCTTGTAACTGTTTTCAGGCTTTAAAAACTCTACTCAACTTTGGCTAATCACGGGTAATTTCAGAGAGAGCGTTCCTGTTGGCTGTGCTCCGGCTGGTGGGCGGTGCTTGGTATTTCCTCCACTGATTTCAACATGGCTGCTGGGTCACAAACTGTCTCATTTTACAGCTAAACAGTAACTACAAGATGATTCACTTTGATCAGCGCTGCCTAGTTTGACCATTTGATCGGAGTTTGCCAGTGAAAGACAGTCGGCTCTCATAGATGGCAGCTGGACGGCAGACTCCAGATCAGCTCCGATTGGTTGTTGTCCTCCGGTCTGTGAAATCTTGCGGATGCCATTAGGAGCACCAGAGGACACAGAGGAACATGATTGTTTTCAGATTACCTGCCTCATACACTACGGTCAGGATATAATGGTTTTATGAAAGTAACTTATTTTAATCATGTTTGCTCCATTTCTACCAACTGCTGTTTTAACTGTCACAACTAAATGCCTGACCCTAACCTAAACCTAGTTCTAACCTGAACCTTAAAACCAAGTCTGAGCCCTCGATCAGGCCTTTGAAGCTCTGTCCGAAGGCCAAAATGTCCTCACTTCACAAAAATGTCCTCACTCTGACGGTCTAAAACCCAAATTAGTCCTCACAAAGATAGCTGTACAAGTGTACACACACACGCACACACACACACACACACACACACACACACACACACACACACACACACACACACACACACACACACTGCCTCGGGTACGTCCAGGCAGGAACATTGTCAGATCCATGCATCATTGGTAAGAAAATCTCTCTACCCCCCCGACACACCACCACCGGCCCCGTCCCTCTGAGGCAGACCTGAAAAGATCCTTTTGTCCCTCATCACCCGCCTGCCCCCCACTCCCTTCTCTCCACCCCCGACACACACCACCCCTCATACAGCCTGCGGTTATGGATACCTGGGACTGTCTCACACCCGGCTCCCGTGTGGCATAAAGCTACCTGCAGGCACCAGACCATGGAAAGGCAAGAGTTCCCCATCTTTTTGGGGGGTTTCGTCCTTTTATAGGAGACGCACTCTGACTAATGCCAGAGAAAACATTAAGCCAGCTGAGGCTCATGCAGGCTACTCTCCATGTTTATTTGCACACGTCAGGGCCCTTCCTGCTGTTGATTTAGAGCCACTGCCACTTATACGCCTATGAGAAATGAAATGCCCTTTTGATGACTCGGACTCTGTTTGCCATCAGCAGCTGTTGTTGCTGGCACCGGCGTGCTTCAGGCTGACGTTACCTCCAGCTTTTGTCATGTAGTCTATAGGCCGGAGCACGCCTAACATTTGCACTTGTTGCACGGCTGATGAGAGGAAGACACGGCGACTGATAACAGCAGATAGATTTATGGCTGCAGACGTCGTCCCTCTGGATTCGGAAGCGAGGGATTGGAGCGTGATTAAAAGCACTGTCAGAGTTTCCATGTTGGATTGATTTTAGTCTCTTGCACATCCTGAAGGTGACTCTGATAGCCTCCCTCTGTCATGTGGCACAGAGCCTGTTTAATCCTTGCTGTGTCTGTCCCCTGCCGGGACATGTTGTCATTAGATTAACAGGTATGAGGAGTCACTTTGGTGGCTTTGTGATCACCTGTTTGCTAATTTGTGAATATTTAGCCACACCGTGTGCCAAGGACACGTGATCTGCAGGACCTCTGCTCTCTGCTGACCTCTGCTGAATGTGACATGAGGGCAATACCGTGGGATGCATTTAAAATAAACATTTTCATCTTAAAAGTGGGGCTGTCCTCGCCCAAAGAAATTCTTAGTTAACTAATCGATTCGTTGATTTAATCGACAGATCTGTAAAACTGAGTTTCTCCACAAAGGATCACATCTTGTGTTTACCAGAGATGTGGTCATAAGTTTCTTGGAAATAAGTCATTCAGCATGAAAAAAAAAACTAAAAATGAAAAGATATGCATTGATAGTGGATTGGATATCAGGCCGATACTGCTCGAACAGCTGGATCGGATATCAGTGCCAATGAAGCTGATCTATTAAATTTAATTCTGTGTTTATATACATTATATACTGGAATTAAAATTGCTGTTTAAGTTTTGACCAATTTGTTGTTGCTTTAAAAAGGTTTACACTTGAATTGTATTTCCTTTTTTTTAGGATTTTTTAAAAATTACTAGTGTAAGATTTATTATTTTAATAATAAATAACAAATATATTTATATATATGTATTTACTTTGATTTACAAAGTGAGAAAAACAATGTTAAAGTACAGTCTGATGTGGCCTTACACATAAATGAATGATCCCGGTGACTTCCACACAGTGAGGCATTCAGATTATTAATTTAACACCGGTATCGGATCAGTATCTGGTATCGGCCGATACCTAAAGTTCAAGTATCGTATCGGTATCGGGACTAAAAACATGTACGGTGCATCTGCACACTAATCGACTAAAGTAATCTTAATGGTCAGTCAACTAATCCAATAAAAGGGGGCAGCCCTACACATAAAACACCACATACAAGTTAAACCATTTGTATTTATAATAAATCAACATGTTCTGGGCAAACAGCTCTATGTAAAAAAAATTTAATACTCTAATTTGATATTTTAAAAGTACAACTGCTCATATAATCTACATCTTGACTGCTTTATAAAGTGAAGTATCAATAATCATCTACATCTATATGTTTGTTTTTAAGTTTTGTAGCCAGAAATCATTTTGTAAGAACACATATGTCACATTTTCTTAGCATTTTGAAATTCAACTCTTCATATTTTCAGACTGAAGATAAATGTTGGATGTAAACTGGATGTACAGTAACTACATTTACATAAGTAGCAAACTTAAAAGGCCTGAAAACATATTTTCTCCACCAGCTTTTTACTGTGAGTGATGGTCCATATATGAGCGGCTCTATTTAAGTTTGTTTTTCTTTTCATATGTAAGATTTCTGTATTTGTGTTTTTGTCTCATGCTGGTTTGAAGTTAGTGGGCTAAGATGGAAAAAGGTGATGTCACGTCAGCCTTTTTCATTGCATCAGTCTGAATTTAGCAGCATGTGAATCATAATCTGGTGAAAGTTGTGGGCTTGTTGGCTTTGCAGGCTGCTGTCAATCAAATCTGATCAAACCAACCCTGATGAAGCAAATCGGGGTGTCACAATATACCAGTACTGACAATAACCGGGGTATTAAAAATGTGAAATATTGATATAACGTTAGTAATATTGTGTAAATAATCCAGCTCCTCTTAAATCAGATTTTTGTACGGTTATGGTTGCAGACTCTTCACCCTCATACACTTCACAAAATGTTTGATGCACAAAGTTAAAGATTAATTTGACCGACAGCATTGTTATAAAATTTAATTTTGAGTAGCTATTGTGATGATATCAGTATTGTGACTTCCTATAGCTGTCATAATCGCGTTGAGACAATCTGATATGAAGCAAATAAGTTTTTGAGTGTTAAACACTTAAAAAGTAACAACCAGCTCAACTTCACCTTTGACTTTTGCTAATTTAGTCATAAATATTTCATGTTACAGAGAAATACTTTAAAACCAAGTTTTCAGGGGCTTTAAAAATTTGGAGTATTTCTATTTTATGCTACTTTCCTCACTACTACTCTAAATGTACCTGATACTTTGCAGGTAGAGAGTAACGCTTTGCATTAATGTAAAAGTATGATGCACTGTTATAGATTAAACAACTAAATGGCACATAAAATCCCTAAAATCTGCTTTGCATCTGTAATAATGATCCAGTAGCATAATGATAAAGGGCCGACAGCTACTTCTGTACTTTTTAAGGTACAATTCTGAATGCAGGACTTTTATATGATGCTACTTTAAAATGTGGCATTGACTTAAACAGCTGATCTGAATACTTCTTCCACCGCTGGCTCTCACGTATTAGAGTAAAAATGTCAAAAGAAGAAACAGGGATGATGGAAGGTCTGCTGAGGACATTCAGACAGACACATCACTCCAACACAACCATATGGATCTCTGTAGGTGATAGATGGGCAGCACAGCCTGGTGTTTTTAGTAGACCTGAGGGGTTCACAGAGAGAGGGAGGCCTCTGGGATGCAGAATACCTCAAGGTCCCTCCACTGAAGCCGGGCGTTGCAGCCCTGCAGCCCTGCAATCTTCGCAATCAGGCAGTAATGCTGGCAGCGACTGTTTCAGATTATGCTCAGGAAATCCTCTGTGCTCTCTGCTCAAAACAATTTAGCCTGACATGAGCCCAAAGAAGAGTGTAGGGGGTGGGGGACCACAGAGCTGTCCTCACCAGATTCCTCCTCTCAGCCCACCATACTCTCATATTCTGGCCTACAATACAATCTCTGTACTGATTTGTGTTATCACATCACATTATTGTTGTTTATTATGGTCATTATTACGATGACCTCGATAAGAGTGTCTCTATTTTAGCAGTCATCAGTATTATCTGTTTCTTTTTTAAATATTTGTTTTGTCTATAGGGCAGCTATATAGATGTCATCAGGCAGTGAACTTTAAACTTTTCTCATGTGGGATGTTTGCCATTTTGCGTCAGAACATCCAGAGCTGGTATATATAAATATATATATAAAGGCTGAGAGGTGGCTCTTTCTCATGGCCCGGAACCGACAGAACAAACTCTGGGAGAGAGCAAAGAAAACACGGCGAGAAACAGCCAATGATCCGCAGCACTTAGCACTAAAACCGACGAAAAAGAGGAAGAAAATAAGCCTTTCTCCTCCCTCCATCTTATTATTATTATTATTATTATTATTATTATTATTATTATTATTATTATTATTATTATTATATACTGTATGTATGGAGCAGACATCACAATCACAGGAACCTTTGTGCTTATATACACAGCCGCCTCCTGACAGACAGCTGCTCATGTTGACTCACATTTGGATAATTAAATTTCCCTTTATGACTCTGTGTTTGAATTTTTTAATTGCCGTTATTATTGTTCTTTATATACATATATGTATCTATAAAAAACAAAGAACCCGCAGATCAGGTTTTAATCTTTAACACAAAATGGCTCATAATATGTCCGATATAAATTCATATCCCTCCAGTGTAGATTTGATTGCTTGTCGGGCTTTTTTTTTTGTTTGTTTGTAATTTAGCAAAAAATATCCACCGTATATAAATATGTCAACAAAATAACATTAATAAGAAAAATATTTTTTTCCTCCAATTGTCGATTAATTAATAGTAAATTGTGAGTGATTATAATCCGGATTCATTTGTGTTCAATGGCCAGAATCTATTTTCTTTTATATTCTTAATATACAAATAACACAGAGACAAATGAATTACTTTTGTTTTATTGGAAACTAATTACCATGACTCTAATGAAAACGTTACCTCTTAGTTTCCATCGCAGGACGTTGCTATAATTCTTGTTTCTCAACAAAATATCATAAATTAAGCATATGGGCAGTCCACTTAAGTGTTTCGTTGAGTTAAGAGTTTCCTGTTTGTGTGTCCAGGAGATGAGAACAGCTCCTGTCAGTGGGGATATACAGCTTAAGCGCATAAAGGAATTTTGATCTAACCAAATTTAACGACAGACAAGTCAGTCTCTATTATAAGGTAGGCTACTATAGAGTTATTTCATACATGTACTCAATCTGATACACTTCTCAGTCTTCTTTTTCTGGGTTTTTGTTGTTGTAAAATAGAATAATCTGGCAGCCTCTTTAAGAGCCCAAATCCACAAGACTGGAGGTTAGAGGTCCCAACAAGGAGTCCTGCAGTTGGTGCGGGTGTCCGTGCATGCTGTGCACCGGCTGAGGGGGCCCCAGGCCGGACATGGGGTAAGCGGAGGCCCCGGGGTGGTTCATGCTGCCCTGGAGCAAAAGCGCTGAGTTCTGGTCGGGGCTCTGAGGGGGAGAAAACTCGTCCTCCGAGCTGGACATGAGAGACTTCCCTCCGTCCAGCGGGGACAGCTGGTTCTGTTTGTTGCCGCCTGCGTTGCTGTTTTCACTGTTTTCTCTGGAAATGACAACAAGAGGACATGAGAGGAAAATACGCACATCTTGAGAGATTAAATCCGTATGTTGACATGATAGTTTGGAAATAAAAATGGCCGCATGAAAGGCAGCCATAATTATTATTTGCAGTAAAAATATTTAGTAGGCCTGGGCCTTGAGGAAAAACTGATCAGAGAGGTTTAGTTATGTGTCTTCCTTGTAATTTTGCATAAAAACATGTTTCATATCTTTTTTTATGTTGGATAATATTTCCCGATAACTAGAAAAACACGTGTTAATTTCCTCCACTGTAACCCAGTTTAACCTTTAACATGTAGCTCAGAACTTCTCCAAAAATGTGACCATAATGCTTTTTTTGTATTTTTCCAACATTATCAAACACCAGCTTCATTTCTGCAGCGGGTGTTTGTTTCAGAGTCCATGTAGTTTCTGTTATAATTCCGGTTCACGTCAAACGGGACAGAAGAAAGTCCATCATTTACCAACAACACGCGTCTGTTTATCACCATCACTGTTATCAGGACGCGTCTCATCCAAAACGACAAATCAGTTCTACTTCAACTAAAACTATTTCCATCAGAAATACATTTCTAGTTATTTTCCCACTTTGCCACCTTCTTGTGGTGTGAATATGAAGTCTATGTGATTCCTGCATTTTTTAAAACTTTGTCTGTTTAGCCACATTTTGGCAATATTTCATTCTAACTCCAACCTTAATTTGCTCCTGAAACATAAAAGTGTGAATATGTTTGTGTGTAAATGACAGGCAGCACCGAGGCTGGGTGAGGAGGCTCCACGTACCTCTCCTTCGCCTCCGCGGCTCTGTCCCGCTGCCGTCTGTTTTTGAACCAGTTGCTGACCTGCGTGGTGGTCAGTCCTGTGGCCTCGGCCAGCTCTCTCTTTTCCCGCGGGGACGGATAGGGGTTGTGCGTGTACCACTCTCTCAGGACGCCCCTGGACTTCTCCTTAAAGCAGTAGCTGGTCTCCTCGCCGTCCCATATCGTGCGGGGCAGCGGGAATTTCCTCCGAACCCGGTACTTTCCTACAGCTCCGAGCGGCCGGCCGCGTAGCTTCTCCGCCTCCACGTAGTGCGCCTTCAACCAGAGCTGCTGCAGCTTCGGGTGGTTGTGCGGAGAAAACTGGTGACTCTCCAGGATCTTGTAAAGCTCTCTGAAGTTCCCCCGATGGAAGGCCACCACCGCCTTGGCTTTGAGGACGCTTTCGTTCTTGTGGAGGTGATCGCAAGCGGGTAGAGACCACAGGAAGCGGCCGAGCCTCTCCAGGTTTCCTCCCTGCTGCAACACCTCGCAAACGCACGCCACTTGCTCCTGCGTAAACCCGAATGACGGCAGTATAGACATGATGTCCGAGCTCGCTCCTCCGCCCAAAAACGTTGGTATCCAAACGATTAGCTGTCCGTTTATTTAGTTTTTAGTTTCTTGTCGCGATGCAATCCAGCGAAATCCGTCCGCACAGCACAGGCCTATAAACTATCCACTCCGCTCCGGCCCCTGATGCGCGCAGCAGATTGGGATGTTGATTGTTGGGACAATTTGTTCCTGTTGGAGATATGTCAGGCTTAAAGGGAGCCTGTGCGTTTCGGTGATTGGCTCTCCCTCTGCCCTGCACCGTGTACAGCAGAGCAGGACTGAGTTTGCAGCTCCGTTTCCTCCCCAGAGGCAGTGCGTCAGGGGCTGAAATAGGAGCGCGCTCCCACCTCCCGCCCCCACAGTCCCTCTCCAGCTGCAGCACCTAAACACTAATCAATTATTACAGACCTCTTAAGAAGCCTTATTAACATGTTTTGAATGTACATCTTCTGTAATGGTGGCGACTATATGGGCGTCCAGATTTCCCATGTGAGTCAAACCGCACACGGTATCTTCATACGTTATCAGTAATCACAGCCAACGGAGGGTGAACCCACAAAAACACAACACTTTTTATCTGTGGGGGAAAGATTAGCCACTGTTAAAGACGGAAGCACACTTAAAACAACTCGCATCATCAGCTGGTGGTAGTCCAGACCATTGAGTAATACAAAAAATACATAAAATCAAAAATCTTGATTGAGTTTCTGGTTACATTTAAATATTTTAGGAAGTTTATTTACCATCTCAGCTGATCATGGGTGACGCCCACCACCTTAATTACATGCAGATTGAACATCGTGTTGTGTCCCCACCTTTCATAGTCTATTAATTATTGAGGCCGTTTATTTTATGAGGTGATATAATTTAATAAGTTCCTATGATTGTTGGGTGCATGCGCGCCATTACGCACGCCTTTTATATGAGAAACCTATACTACCTGCCAAAAGTGTTATGGGACATAGACCACCAGTAGGAAATCAGCCACTTAAGGGTGTGTGTGTGTGTGTGTGTGTGTGTGTGTGTGTGTGTGTGTGTGTGTGTGTGTGTGTGTGTGTGTGTAGTTCCATACCAGGCAAAATATATCCCGCAGTATTGCTGATTAGTGAAAGTCAGCTTTGTTTTTAAACAATTTCCTCTCTTTTTGTTTTGAACATGAATATTAAAAACCACCTGGACAGATATAACAGACCCCTTCCCTCATTTAATTTATTTTCTGATTATTTCCTGCTTATTCTTGCAACACCATCACGGGTTTTTGAAGAGTCCTTCCAGCCTGTATAGCCTACATTTATATTTCAAGGATTAGACGGGCACCGCGCTGGCTCCAGTGTTTTCTGTGGGCTGAAACACTAAACCAATCCATTAGTAAATGAGTTCTCTGCCACACTGGTTCTTGGTGGTGCAGTTGTTGGTTTGTACCGTATAGATCACATTTCTTTATCTGCACCCGAGTCTGAAACTAAACTCTCCTTCAATATGTAAAGACACAAAGATTTGACCTAGAAAATAACATTTGACTTAAACAAATTCACACAAAATGTTTTGACAAGATACCCTCTTTAGCAGTATTTATAGTCTTTAAAGTATTTTAACTATGAGACAAAATGCGCATTTGTTTTTGTGTGAACAGGCAGAAATCTTCCACTCTGGACTATCCTTTATTTCTAATGTAACCTATGATTTTATGGACAAATAGGTTTAAGATAGTTTTCAAAATACACCAATAAATCAGTACTGGGGAATGTCAGCATAAGTTTAGACTACTGATTTTAAATACATGTTTAAATCAGGTAGAATGACTGCAGGATGATCATGGTCAGGCCGTTGAATGCTCCTTTTGAGCACGGTGTAAAATCCAAACTTGATCATATGTCTTTGTTTATTTATTTATCAGATGCTAGACTGGACCTAAACAGCTAATTTCCTCCTGAATGGATGACATGGAGGAAATATCAGATTATTGGCTGAATCACATTTGAATTCTCTATTATTCAACAGTCTGCCAGGTTTCGAGATTCATTTTAATTGTTTTTAACGATGGTTTTAGCGGTGTCATCAGCTTACAGAGGAACAAGAGACACAGACCGTTTTATCATGAATAAAAACCTGAATTATGTCAAACCTACATGTTATAATTTACTTACTATAGCTTAAATGTAAAGTTGATTATAACAACCGTGTATTTTTCATATTTTAGGACAGCACTATCTCAACAACGCCATTCGTGCCATATTGCTTAAACCTAATTAAATGAGTGTACTGTCTCCTCTGATGTAAATGAGCTGTCTGTAGTGGACACACTGGGCTCTCAGGCCACTTGAGTCCGGACTCTATAGCAGCAGCAGCAGCAGCAGCAACTATCGGGCTGTGCGCGTAAAACCTCAGTGCTTCAGTAAATGAGCTGTCTGATGAGCGCCTCTCGGGTTTCTCTAATATCTCTACCACATTGCGCCGCGCCTCCTCCTTTAACCCGAGCAGCCCGGGGGGCGAGATTATTTCAAGATGTGGACTCTCCGCCTCTAACACGGCTCCTCGTACCCCGACAAGTAATGCAATACTTAGCTTGGCTATCACTCGTTACTCCTCTCAAAGCGGGACGCACGGGGTTCCTTATATTCTCCTCATTTTCTCCGTTAAACTCCTCCGTTACCTCCAACATTAACTAAACATGGAGGCCCGGGGCTGCTAAATATGATGGATGTTACAGGTTTTAGTCATGTTCTGTCAGGAAAACTCAAATGACTCACAATGTTTTCACCTCGAGAAAAATCAACTTTTTGTGCCATTTCTCATTAAACCCGTTTAATATGAGAAACAGTTCTCATTCTCGTATTCTCATATCTCATTGAATATGAGAATAATTCAATGAAATTCCTTTCATTGAATTATTCCACCTCACGATAGCAATTTCGAGGTGAAAGCGACTTATTATTCATTATTGATAGATGCGGTAGCCTATTAGAGAAACTCGTTACACCGTGCGTTACTGGAGAAACGAATGAAACGGTGACAGTCCAGTCCTGTGGGAGAAAACGAGAGAGAGAAAACTTAAAGCAGCAGAAAACACTTCATAAAAATGTCATCATCAAAAAGCCCGGGTTTCCTATTGGAGAGTTTATTTTTTTGAGAAGGAAAAGTGAAACGACCACTGGCTCTCTGAACAGATGGTTTTCACTCCATCTAAATCCAAAGTGCTATTTCAGCTGTATCGACTGGAACAAAGCCGATACTGTTTAAATTAAGTGAAATATGTCTCATTTGGTCCCCGGGGTTTTTCTTTATTTTTGGGAAGGGATTTTGGTGACATGCAGGGGTCTCCTCTTACCTATTTGAATTTATTTATTTATCTAAAACATCAACAAAGCCAACAATGAAGCACATACGGTAATTTAATAGTCAAGCTTTCTCTCCACACACTTGGAAATCTATTTATTTTCTTATAATTCAATAACACAAGATAATTGGCTTTGCATTTGACTAGCTGCACATTTATTGACAAATTAATTAAACTAATTAATAGAATATAATTGGTTCAATCCAAGATGTCCTAAACGTGTCTTTAATTAGGAGTTAAAGCGGTTTATTCTGTGAGGTGAAAGGCAGTGAGAAAAAAAACGTCTCTCAAAACAAAACACAACTGTTGACATGAGTGAGTTAAATGAAATTGGAGCTGCAATTATCAGCTTAACAGTGTTTCCTGTCATGTTGGAAAATTAGACCTGGTACAAGTGCACTGGGGTTAGCCCCCCATCAAAATCATTACGCATTTCCTCAGAGGACCACCTCCACAAATATGCAATTACGGCCTCGGCTTTTACAGTGCTCTGCTCGGTAAACACGCCCCGGGCGTGGAGAGGATTTGTTTTAGGGAAATACTTTTGTATTTTGCTGCAGGAGCAAGTAAACAAAGCAACACGTAAACAAACAAAAGGAAGGATTTAAACGCGTCGCTACCTTGTGTGGGTGCTGGCAGAGAGGGGGCGCCATGACAGTGCTCTCACAGATGGAGCTCCTCAGAGGACGCATGTGTTTTAGCAAATGACAACGTTTTAGAAGGCAGAGCAGCAGGTGATCATGTCGTGCCTCATCTGCTATACTGCTCCTGTTACAAAGTGCTGTTTTTCTCTTTGGGGAGCACCGTGGTGTTGGACTTGATGCTGCCTCCCAGCTGCTGCCTCTGTGTGTCACTTAAAACTGTCCCTCTGACTTTCTGTCCTCATAGGCCAGAACAAACCAGTGAATCATGCTGGTTGCATCTACTGGATGATGAAGTGCACATACCTTCCACCCTTCCAAGCAACAACTCAACTATTTTAACTGGAAGGAAGAGAAAATGGGTTGAGGACATTTATTCCTACTGGTTCATAAACACCACCTACTTTCCACAACCTCGGGAGAGCCGAGTGGATTTAGTTTCTGCCAGGACAGGAGGGAGAAGTCCTCTGGCACGCCTGGGCGCAGTAGTGGTGGGTCTGTAGGAGCAGGCTGGTACCCGCTGACCCCTGCCCTCTCATTAGTGGGACGTGGAGCAGTGGAGTACCGTGCTCCCCAGGTCATGTTACATATGGCTTGCAGTCTGCTGCGCCGCATTAAATGTCAGCTTTGAAACCATCTGAAAGATCAGAGGTCAGTGTTTTTAATAAGGCCAGAGTTCTGGGGGAGTTCCCTCTTCTTTTTTTGCTTTTTTATTTACTGCAAGTATGTTTTACATTGCATGACTGAAATTGTGGGCAAAATGACCCACTGCTATTTAGAAAGGGATGTCCTGATATATATCTATAATATAAATATGTAATACATATAGGGAGCATTTTTAATTTCAGCCACTAGCTGTCCCCATGAAAAATGAACTTCTGTGAAGGAACAATTGTGCTCCTTTCCTGTCTAATTTATAGGCACAATACGAAGGTGGAATTTGGAGTTTTCTGTGGCCCCCTCCCCGTGAGACCCACAGACCATGCTGCGAATGGGATATTGTTCTGGGCTCCAACAAAGCTGTTTTCACCCTCTTCAATATTGCAGGAGGAGTTACCTGATACCTAACAATCAGCTAATCCACTGCCCATGGCGACGAGGTCACCTGTGCACAGGTAACTTTATCCCGGTGGCCTGCCTCTCCCTCCCTTTCCCGCTAGTCTCTCCCATTTTTTTCTTCTCGTTCTCTGAGCCTCAACAGTGAGCACAGACAAACAGCCTCTGTTTATTTAGGTCATCAGTTAGATCATATATAACTCCTCCAGCCAGGATCCACTGAGAGGACAACTCCTATAATCCACCACAGACGTGCTGTGAATCAAATAAAATCCCCCCGTTATTCGTCCATTTGTCAAACTTTTGTCTCCATCTTATCTCTCCTTGCTGGTTTGGTCGGGTGCCCACTGAGTGAACAGGCGTTGGGGTGAAATGCATGAATTTCAGGAGAATCCCCTCAAGCCATGAGAGGCATTCAGGCACTCTTCTGGACTCTGAGTGACAGCACCTCAGATTCATTCCTCCACATGCTGAAGTAGGGAGTAGTTGGGGGGTTGTTCGACCTTCGCTCGGGGGAAAAGTCCATTGGATTGGACTGAGCTGCGGCGAGCTGCAGACCCCCCACCCAAAAGGAGCTTTACCTCTGGAAATCTCATTGCTGTTTATTTGAATTACAGGGGCTGAGATGAGAAAAGGAGGGCTAATGAAGTCCAGGTTGCCAGGCATGTGCAAACGATCACTGCAGGTTTGCAGAGAGCGGCACCAGGCTCGCTGGATTACTGCATGCCACTTTCCCCCCGACCCTCACAGTTTGGCTACATAGGACTCTTAAATGTTGGGAAGACACATGCTTTTTGTCTGGCATGAACTTACATTCATTGCTGTGTGACTAAAATGTTGAAAAACCTTCATTTTAAAGACATCTTGAGGCTAAATTTGCCAGAAAGAATTAAAAGTATTTGTTTTATGTTTTTATAAATATAAACTTTTATTGCAGTATGGAGATTTAGAAAAATACATTCACATAATTTTTAGATAACAAACATATAATTCAAACTAAGATAAAAAAAAAAAAAAAAAAACAAATGACCATCAGTTTTACTATTTGCCCTCAACTCATTTTTGGTATATGACATTAAAGCACTGAGGATACTTTCACTGAAACGTCCATTCAAATTGATGGGATTATGTCATAAATCCTGACGAAGAAAAGCATTACTAGTCCACTTGTATGAAGACGTGTGACGCACTGAGAGATGTGCATGGGGAGAGTTGGCTGTGAGGCTGAAATGTGCTATTATGGTCATGTATGACAGCGAGGAATTAGGCTCCTGTTGTGAAAAGCACCGGACATACTTGACAAATGGGCTCCACATTGTCTTGTCTTTCCCTCAACTGACACCCAACAAATGTGCCAGTGATGGCGGCGGGCGGTAAATCTCTGAAGCTGCTATGTCACTGCCTACACGCCAACACAAGACTTTCCGAGCTTACTTTCAGTGTTCTTCACAAAACAAAAGTAAAAAGGCACTAGTGTCCAACACATTATGACGCCATGCAAAGAGAGATCATTACAATCCCTTTATAGAAAAATATCATTCGTGATTACTGACATTTGGAGAGACACATCAAAATGAAACAGGATATAGTAGAGCATCATCACATCTAGTTAACATACTATGAGTCGCAGCGTTATAAACAATGTATGGTGAACAACACCAGAGCCGACGGCGTTGACCTTTAGGTCACTGTTCATATCTCGGTCTCACAGGTTGATGATGAGGCTTGAAATATGAGTGAAATAGTGTGCATTTGGTGGGGTGCGTCAAACCCTCCATTGTGAAGGCTGTTTGAAACATCACGGTAGTGCAAATGCCAAAACAGACCAATGCCATTGTGTATTTTAAGTAGCAGAAAGGCACATTCGTCTTAGTTCAACACTCCTAGTTCATTTGGTATGATTTAAAACACAAAAACAGGGTTTTGTAGTGACTTGAGAGGCATTCATACAGTTTAAGGTGATAACTGAAGGACACTTTTTTCCTCTAAACCAGCAGCGTTGTGTGTTTAATGACCTGTTCTCTCTCTGTGTGTGCAGTCCTTTTAGTGAGGCTGACGCTGTTTAACCGACTGAGGCTCTCTCCCTCTTCCCCCCTGCCGAATGACCTTTTTGGTTTGACCCATATGACGCATTTAGTTTGGAGGAACATCCTGGTCACATGACTCGAGGCATTCCAGCACCTGCTTCTGCAGATCAAATCCACTCAACAGGAAGTAGCAGGTGTTGTCTATAAAAAATGCACATTTAAATACGGCTGGAACACACACAGCGACTTCTTCTGCTAGCAGTCACAATGTTTCATCTCATGAACGGGGCTTTTAAAATGTGTCATTGACTTCTTCAAAATTTTTATGATAAACTGATAATGCCCACCTACATACAGGGCTTCCCTCTGACTAGAGTGCATCGTAAAAGTCAAATGAACACAAATAATTTAACATTTAAAGGAAATGAATGGTAAAAAAACACACACACACACACACACACACACACACGCTCACACAAAAGTAAAAAGATTCACCATATCACTGCTTGGGCGGACATGAGTGCTTCTGCGGGAGAGGAGAGAGGTGTGAGGTTAAAGGTCAGCCATGTCCTCCTCCATCTGCACTGTCTGTAGTTTGGCTAGCTCCTTCCCCTCCGCAGCCTCCATCTCCCCGCACATCGCCCGCACCATCTCGCTCACGCCTCCTGAGCCTGAGCCGTCCGCCTTGTTCTCTGAAATGTTCATGTAGCTGCTGTTCATGCTGGGGCCCATCAGGTGCGAGGGGGGCCCCCGGACCTCGTGGCCCCCGAGGTACTCTACGGGCTGCATGTGATGGCTGCTGGGGTCTGTTTGGGCCATCAGGGGCGTGCTGACAGTGAGGGTGGTGTAGACCTCTGGCTCGGGGCTGGACGAGCTGACGGCGGAGACCTCGGCGGTGGGGGCGGGACCTTGGCTGGAGGGAACCTCTTCTGAGTTGGGGGCGGTGTAGCTGAGCTGACCGCTGGGGTCCAGGTGGAGCCCGTGGTGGTACGAGGAGTAGACGCCTCCTTCCAGAGGCTCCTTCTTGATGGCGGGCTGGCCGGCGTTGCTCATGCTGTAGAGGACTGTGCTATGGTGCAGGGACGACATGGTCAGCTTGTCCTGCTGGTGGAACGAGTCGCTGGAGGAACTCACCGCTACATTGTTCAGAGGCATCGTACCTGTGGTGACACAACAATGCATCAATACATACAGTCCTCCAGTTTGGCTCCCATTCCTGCTGCCGGACCCCCTTCATTCCTCACAGTTTCATTTTCAGCAGGCCTTCACCCTGAAATTGCTGTTGTGTGTCTCACACACTTTGTGCTCTTTAAGCTCAACCCCGCAGTGCCCCAGGGAGCGAGTGCACAAGTCTGCCAGGACTCAAAAGCAAGCTGCAATTTTCTGTTTTTCTTTTATTATTCATCCTGGTGTAGATTCTCTGCTTTATGTCAAAGTGAGTGCTGTAACGGCTGATTCCCTGTTAGTGTGTTTCATGCCCTCTGACTGTCTGAAACATATTTCCCCTCCTCCCCACGCTGCAGATCAAGAGTGCAATGATGATGAGTGATGGTGACTTCAGAACTTGTTTTTATTCATCTCTGGGGTTTTCAAAGGACCACCCTCTCTCTCTCTCTGTGTTTCTTCTATCACTGATCAGCTATCAAGCTGAAAGATATAAGCATGTAACATTTATTTACCTATCTATCTAGATTATGTCTGGGTTTTGGCTATTTGAATACAGTGATAGATCTTAATTTTGTCCTTTCCTAGTCTTCAATGCTGCACTACATACCAGTATTACGTTAAAGAGAAACTTCTAATGGATTTACTTGACTGCTTAAAGGGGAATAAACTGTGAATGTCTCTAAATCCTTAAGAAATATATATCCTAATTTTAGACATCACCATCGCCTAAACAGGGTTAAATACTGTAAATTCAATGAGTCATTGTCAGCCATATCTGCCTCAGTTTGCCTAAATATAACTTCCAAAAATAACAAAGTTATGACAACCACTCAAACAAGTATGAAGTTTGAATAATGGTGTAGTTTCCTGAACCCACCTTGTTGTGTGATTGTTGAGGCAGAGGAGAGCTGCAGAGGAGGAAGACCTACATCGTTGTTGAGTAACGAGCTGCCATCGGTGTCAGAGACTCCACCTGGTACCTGGACCAGACTGTAGCCGCCCAGCTGCAGCGCACCTGACGAGGAGCTGAACGTGAGCACAGAGGAGCCTCCGTTCTGGGCGGCCATGGTGGGAACCCCCTCCAGCTTCACCTCTGCTCCATTCACACAGCCCGCGTAGGAAGCGTACTGCAGGGCTGAGTCCTCAGCAGAACTGCCCAGTCCCTTCTCCTGTCCTGTCTGCATCTGCATGTCCATACCAGAGCCCCCTAGCAGCACCCCTCCAGATGGCCTCAGAGGGTTGAATGCCAGCGGCTGGATGCCCAGATTGAGCCCGTTGAAGAGGATGTTTCCAGGTGTGTGGAGGTAAGACGAGCCGCCGTTGTGAAACACAGCGGAGGAGGTGTTACTGGTCACTAGGTTTCCATTGTAGAGACCACCACTGCTGGATCCAGGAGGCAGCTTGATGTCCCCGATCTGCTGGATGACCACCCCACTGTCCAGAGGCCCTGTTTGAATGGGGAGGGTCCCATGGGTGATCACCCCATCTGAGGAGTTAGAGAGGGGCCGGGGAGACAACTCCTCCTGGCCTTTGCTAGACTCATCCTCTGTGCTGTGGTTTCCATCAGATTCACTGTGGAAAAAAATGTCAAATGGTGTGTCACAAAACCAAAAATAAAAAAGAGTCAATTGTAGTAAAGTATTGTTATGCCACTTTTAGAGTAACAAAATGAAATAAGATTTAGATGTTAAGTATTTTTCCTCCATTTGTGCACTTTTTGGCAAAGAGGACACACTCTAAAGCACTATTACAACACAAATTCAATAAAATACAATTGGCATTTATTTCCTTTTCCACCCAACATGTTGCCAGAGTCACATTTGCTGCTGTGTCATTACACAGCTTTGAAGAGCAGGCTGTGTTTGTGAATGTGTAGCCCTCTCTTACCTCATGGAGAGCTGCACTGACAACAACCAACCAACATCAACAACCGTGCAACCATTTGGTGCAATAAATTCTGGTGTGACAAACCGCCAGCACTGGTGGCGTGACAAAACAAATGGCTGAGGGGATTCATATGAATGTCTTTCTCAATTTAAAATGGTGCTGTCATTTAAACCCCTATTTTTCTGTTTCCATGAAGTCTTTAAAGGATATAGAAGTTGGTACAGCTTATTACTTAATGAACAAGTCTTTCTTTAAAGATTGATCCAAACAGCTGCACACACACCCACACACACACCACTACCACAAAAACATATAAGCAAAAACACTAGTTGCCACAAATATATGATTGTTCAAAATATCTAGAGGTTATAAACTACTACTAAACCATTGTTTCTGAATAGTTTAGAAGTGACTATGAGGCAATCTATGATGAGGTGTGTGTGTGTGTGTGTGTGTGTGTGTGTGTGTGTGTGTGTGTGTGTGTGTGTGTGTGTGTGTGTGTGTGAGAGTGAGGGGGGTCACCTCCTCCAGGTGTGCCTCAGCTTTGTTCACAGAGAGAGAAACATGAAAGAAGCTACATGTCTGTCTGTCTGTGTGGAGGATTATGAAATGAAACGCAGGATTTCTGAGAGGAGAAAAGTGAAAACTGATTTATCTGCTGTGATGTGGACACGTGCACGCGCTAGTGTGTGTATGTGTGTGTGTTCGCCTCTGACACACACACACACACACAACAAATAGAAAAGATAAATTAAAGTTAATTGTTTCATTTAAACGTGCAGTATAATCTAGTATCTGACAGTACACTCACTGGGGTGTGGAGGTTACCATGTCGTTTAGTTGCTTATGGTTTCCATGCTCCTTAGCACCAACACACTTGAAACCGGATCTGAATGGCAACCGCTTCATATTTCAAAACATTAAAAGCGTGCTCCAAATCCTTTTACGCACACTTTTTAAAATAGTTTCTTAATTATCAGCGCTTAATGATTCACATTGCCAGGTCTTACACGGTGACGAGTTCGACGAGAGATTATGAAATACACTGAGTATTGTCAGTCAGAGTGAATGGTTGTGTACTAAAGGCGCCTTTCCATGAAAAAAAAAACTTTTGTTAAAAGAAATAGCCTGGCTTTGTTTTAATGCGCCTTTTACGCACAGCACACCCTTATTGTAATAATTTGTTTTATGTGGGGTTTGTATCTATGTGTGGTTTGCTCCTTTTATTTCCTCACCTTTTTGATTGTGCCTCGGACGGGTTTCTGTCTCTCTGTCTCCTGTTTTTGAACCAGTTGCTGACCTGGGTCAAGGAGAGTCCTGTAATCTTGGCGAGATTTCTTTTCTCGGCCGGAGAGGGATACCTATTCTGGTTGTACAGATCCTTCAGCGCGTTTCGGGACCTCTCCTTGAAACAGTACACAGTCTCCTCGCCGTCCCAGATAGTCCTGGGGAGAGGATACTTTCTCCGGATCCGGTACTTGTCCACGGCGCCCAGGGGTCTCCCCCGCGCCTTCTCCGCCTCGGTGTACCGGGCCTTGTACCACAGATCTTGCAGAAAGGTGTGGTTGGACGGACTGAAACTGTGGTTCTCCAGAATACTGTACAGCTCCTGATACCGAGCCTGGTGGTAAGCGACGAGGGCTTGGGCTTTCAGGATGCTTTCGTTGCCGCGGAGCAGGTCACTCTGTGGCAGAGACCACAGGAACCTGGCCAGCCGGTCCACATTACCCCCCTGCTGCAAAGCCTCGCAGACACACGCTACTTGCTCCGGGGAGAAAGCCAGAGAGGAAGCGGCGCTCACCAACAGCTCCGTGCGCACCGCGTCCGTGTTGCGCTCCATGGACAACTCCGCCGCGTCCAGCGCCACAAGCTTGATGCACTCCCGCTTATCCGCCTCCTTCACATTTTCCCTCTTGATGTCATTTGCTGTTGTGACTTCTCCGGCAGAAGAAGAAGACATTTTTTTTGTTCAAACCTTCCCTGGTAAAGTCACTCCTCCCAACTCGATCAGGTTACCTCCTCGCCATGCGAATGCGATCGGATATCTGACAGCAGCTGTAAGTAGATATCTCTCTCCCCTTTTCCTTCCAACGTGACTTTTACTCTGCGGGGACTGGAGCTGGAAGGAGACACACTGGGGTCTATCTGCAGGAGAGCCACGCTATTGGCCGCCGAGGGCCTCATAAGGGAGGAGCGAGCGGGATTCAGACACGAATGTTTGGTTTCCAGCTGTCAGTCATATAACAGTATATTCCGTGGCTCACCTGTGCAAGGTGAGTGCTTTTGGGATCGTGGGAACGGGATATCCTCGTTAGCAGTGTTGTGCGGAGCTGACTGAAGCATTTTATTCCAATATCAAGGAAATCCAAGTATCGATTGTCAGTCATTGCCTTAATCCAAACTGTTTTTTTGTTGTTGTTTTTGCCAATTTTAAATTAATTCACAACACATTAATTACACTTTGACACCGAGTCTGTACTATATACTTTTGAATGCACTCCCCTATTTATAACTTCCAGGTCAGATCCATAAAATGCTGATTGTGACTGAGATAAGGTGTGAATATTACCAGTTTATCTGTCACAGCCCACTCACACATGGAGTCATCTCAACTAATAATGATCCCAGTAGCAATGTCAGGCCAAACCTCACACATAAACAGAATATTTAGTAAATATCTCTACATTAATGCAAATTCAGAGCATTTCCTCTATGACATGTGTACAGTGATATTTCTGTCCTACAAAAAGCACAGCTCCAAGTTTTAAAATTTAAGTATGGAAATGCATATAATAGCCTTTCATTATATTTATTCTGCCAAAACATAACTTGACAGCTGAGAAATTGATATTTTTTGTCTTTTGCTAATAATAATTGCCAGTCTAATGTGACACTGAAGTCTAAATTGGTGATCAATGACCGACATTTATAGTCAATAAATCAATTTGACACATGGCTATGCCTGGGCTTTTAGTGACTGCAATAGAAGATATAACCTTTGAAAAGACCACCCTGTTAGTCACTGTAATATCCATTCTCTGTCTTCATCAGGCTTTGTTTATTTAAGATAATATAACACACGATATATTGATATCTATATACTTTGAATGAATTATTTCCCCTAAACAGTTATGCGGAAACTACATGAGGTCACAAGCCCTTCGGAGTAACATCTGGAGAGGTTTTTGGCTTTAATTATGTTCCAGTTCAGGCTTACATTAGATCATGGAATAGCCTGTATGGGAGTAATCTATAGGGGACTGCACTGAGGAGACAGACAGTGAAACCTATAATCAAAACAACCATTTTATGCATTCTCTTTAAATACAACCTTTAAGTGAATAATAAACCACTTTTTTTTACCTCACACCCCCTGGGACTTGTCGGGGACCCCTGGGTGTGACCAACACTGCTGAAGGTGATCATTAAATAGGAACTTCGCTTATTAATGGCGTTTCTCATCGGACCGTATTCTGTGTAGCACAGCGGTTCGCCGCCGGGAAAGTGACAGGAGAAGCAGCCGGTTGTTGACACCGTTCTCAGCCTTATTGACGCTGTGTCGCGCAGGCAGAAATGGACGACCAGGGCTGTCCGAGATGTAAAACTACCAAATACAGGAACCCGTCGCTGAAGCTGATGGTGAACGTCTGCGGCCACACGCTGTGAGTACTGACACCTGACCGCTAACGGGCAGCTCACAGGGAAGCTAAGTCCCCCAGTTTGTGCTTCAAACTGTGCAAAAAGACACCTGCTAACACAAGAAACTCCTAAAGCAGGCGGTTAAGGCTTATTCTAAAACCATTTCCTCCCATGTTTAAGCTTTATATCCTCTCTTAAATCTTAACATTTAGCTGTTAAAAGACGTTAAGCCTCAGTTAGCTAACAGCTAGCTAACGGTTTGCTTTGCTCTCTGATCATGTGACAGATATAAAGGTGGATAAACCCCACGTTTTTAATGCTAAGATAATGTTAATACTGTTAGAAAGACTAAAGATGGCACCTCCAGACGAGCTGACAGTTTAAAGGTTTATCACAGCCCTGATAGTGGTACGTGACAACTCATTGTTAATAAACATCGCAGCCAGTTAGCTCTTAATAACACTGCAATGGCCCTTTTTTGCCCCCGACCTGCAGTGTTTATGTGGTGCTTCACTGGACAGGAGTTGCCAGTCTTTGAAATATGACTTTTTATGGGAAGTACAAAAAGTTTAGGATGGCAGAGAGACGAGTGATTGAAGATGAGGATAAACTTTATGTATATACTGAAGTTTTGACAACATAATGAGTACACAGTTATCCAGAGGCGGTAAAAGGGCCAGACTGAAGGAGTAAATACAATCAGTCTACACAAGGACTGCACTGTATGATCACGTTTATTGTGCTAAACTGATAAGTCATTTTAAATGTCTATAGCTGGTTCCCATTGCTCTTACCATAGTGCAAGACCAGACCATACATATCCAGCCATTAAAAATGCCACCTAAACATAATTGTTTCCTCCTTCGTACCTAAACATAACCGTCTCAAGGCTGATCCCTAAACATGCCCTTTTTTTAAGACAGGAAAGCAATCCATACATTCCAGAATAATAAAACAAGTGGCAAAAAGGAAGGAAATATATAAAAAAAAAAATATTGTAATGGCTAAATTATTGAAAAAGCCAGTATGTTTTGACCAGTGTAGGTCTTTGTCAGGACATTCAACAAACCAACAGAGCAGATGTGGCCTCACCTACAGTATGTGGTATCAACAACCAGTGGTAGGCAATCGCATAATCACCATAATACTACGAAATATTACAGAATATGAAGAAATAGCACAGAAACAAGTAATTTATGTACGTCATCAATGAAAAATATAAAGTTGTCTTTAACATAGGCTGTAAAAGAAACATGGGAGCCTAAGCCTGGGGCGGCAGTAGCTCAGTCTGTAGGGAGTTGGCTTGGGAACCGGAGGGTCACTGGTTCAAGTCCCGACATGGACCAAGACCAAGACCAAGAACTGAGTGTGAACTGGTAGCTGGAGAGGTGCCAGTTTACCTCTTGGGCACTGCCGAGGTGCCCTTGAGCAAGGCACCAAACCCCCAACTGCTCGGGGCGCTTGTTGCATCCATTGATGCATGTGCATGTGTGTGTTTCAGGTCTGCACGTACCGTGTATAAGTTAACAGAGTGCAAAAATTGAATTTCCCCTCATGGGACTAATAAAGGTTGTTGTTCTTCTTCTTCTTCTTCTAAACAGAGAGAAGAAAAATGTACAGTATATACATTTTACTTATTTACAGAAAACATGTTAAGTCTATATCCTCATTAAGGCCAGGACACTTTAAGACATCAATCGATGGATCCAAAAAGCCTCCCTCCCTCCAGAGGCTAAAATATGAACTTATAATGAAAAATTTAATTTAATTTCTAATAACATAAAACAATGTAAACAAGTCTTTGTTTTTGTCAAACTGTAACCAGTCAATATATTGTATTTTATGTTAAAAGTGTCTTGATTAATCACAAATTGAATTGTTTATTTTTGATTGATTAGATTGCTTAATAAACTGGGTTAATTATCCTAGCACTAGTTTATGCTTATGTTATTCCAGCTTTGATTGTGCATAATGCTCATGTCAGTGTTCAGTAAAACTTGTTTGCTGTGCATTTTCCAGTATTTAACCTTGTCATCTGATTTGAAAACCTGGTCATTTAAATGAAGGGGACGCGCTCTCTATGAGCACCATGCAGTGACGGCGGTAGTCTGATGAGAGAGAGAGAGAGAGAGAGCATCTTTTTGACCCTGTCTGTTTATTGACCGTACCATCAGGAAGTGGCCGTGCTTTGTCATCAGGTCAGTGAGCTCATAACTCACTGCCTCTGTCTGGATGCAGGGCTACACACAGAAAATTAAAATGATTCTGCAATGAAGCAATTTGGAGAGAGATGTCCTAGCCCGGGTCACCTTGGATTTGTTCCTCAGAGCGCGTGTAACAGTGAATTAATGCACCTTGTGGAACTGCTGGACTCTCAAACTGTTTCAGTATTTTCATCACTGATTTGTTTCAGCCAGGTTTCCACAGGAGTTGATAGATCTGGAGGTCTGTACTGTAGCGTGGGCAGTGTGTTTCAATTTCACAATTACTGATTTCCCATTTAGGTGTAATCAACAACTCAAGAACAACAAAAGAAAAGGATGTATGACATTAGAAAGGCAAATGTGTACATGCACATATTGTACAGTATATAGTAGTGACATTCTTGGTTTCTTTAGATACTGTTTACCTTGCATGGCAGCTGGATTGAGTGAGAATCGTGGGATCACAATCTTGTGTGTCAGGTTAGAGTGATGTAAGTATAACATAACAACCTTCAACAGTCTGTGATGTGAATGTCAGTCATCATATCGTCCTTCATACTAAAGCAATTGTTGAATCGTTGAAAATGAATCTACAGCAATTCTGATAATCTATGAATTGTTTGTCATATACTATACCAAGCAAAAATGCATTAATTGGATCCATCCCAAATGTTTTATAATCATTGAAAAATAAATAGCATTAAGTTTTCGACTGGTTTGGATGAAACAAAGCAATTTGAAGAATAGAAACTATTTTGTTTTACTTTTGTGTGGAAATTTACAGGCGGATGTTTTACCGGCGTCTGATCGTCACTTTCTTTCCAAAATGGCAGAAGCGTAGCTTCACTGCTGAGCACTGCTATTGCAATGGAACGAACAATTGGCTTTCACTTATTGGCAATACACGTTGACCTTGGGCTCTGGGAAACTGCAATGGGTACTTTCTTCTGTATTTTCTGAATATGGGCTAAATGATTGAATTGCTTTATTGAAAATAGTCGGTGCTGAATGTGAATCATTAGCTGCAACTCAAGTTGGACTTTCTGCACTTTATTCATTTAAGTAACAGTAAGCCTCACTCACTCTACCTTGACCTGGTTGAGTGGCTGTTTCAGTGACCAGGCGATGTGATGCAGTATTGCGCTTCTCCACCTCTAGCATGCATCTAAATTTAAACCCCACCACAGCACATTTTCTATCCCTGTCAGCGGGGGTATTTGATGGGTGTTATTTATTACCTTTGCACAATGACACCGGACCCATGTCCTTTGGCATTTGACGCTGAGCACAGGCACAAACGGTAGTAGCTCAGGCGTACAGTGGTGATTAGACCCTCTATAGTGAAGTTGACAGAATAGACACTCATTAAGTAGAAGCTGGTTTACTGTCCCTTGTAGTTTATAGGTTGATATGCAGTAATAAAATGGGAAGTAAAAGCTCTGTTAATTTTCTCTAAAGATTCCTCCAAGACATGGATGTGCATAACATACGTTTGCTGAGTAAGTGAGTTCAAATGACTGTATACTAAAAAGTAAAGGAATAGATTGACAATTGAGGAAATACTCTTATTTGCTTTCTTGCTGAGAGCTAGATAAGAAGGTCAGTACCACCATAGGTACAGCCAGGAGATGGTTATTTCAGTATAACGACTGGAAGCAGGGGGAAACAGATGTCCTAGCTTTGTCGTAAGGATAAAGATCAGCCTACCAGGGTACCTCTAATTCCCTGTAAACTGTTGTTTTTCCATTTGAATTGCTGCATGGGTTAAAAAACAAGATATAATGCAGGTTCTGAAATTAGCGTCTGCAAAATGTGGTAAATGGTCAGCAGTGGCATTTAAAATCGTCAGGCCATCCACCACTTTCACAGAAAGGGAAAACGCAAAGGATGGGAATCAAGAATCGGTTCCCATCCCAGTAATCTCAGTTAAAATAATGTATTTTATAAAAAAAAATATATATTATTATTATTCAAAAGTATTGGGGCGAATGTAAATCAGAGCTTTATCATGGTGTAAAAAATTTAAATTTTGTTTTTGGTGAGAAACTTGAAAAAATACAGTTGTTTGAAGGAGATCGATTTCAAAAGTGGCAGATAAAAAAATTACAGGGATTCTAGGAGGCATATTTTTTTAACCTGCTGACAGCCCCAGGCTAGCTGTTTCACCCTGTTTCCAGTTTTTCTGCTAAGCTAAGCTAACCGCCTCCTGGCTGTAGAGTTTACGTTTAACAGACACAAATGTCATATCGATCTTTTCTTGTAAGTCTCAGCAAGAATGCTAATAAGCATTTTTCTTTGAGAGAAAAGTCAACTACAAGTTCTATGGGGCATTGCTGTAAAAGACAGCCAGTTTTTTTTTTTTTTTTTTTTTTTTTTTTTGCTGCTTATAGAGAGCCTGTTTGTCTTGTTCAGATTTCAGATCCCATTGAAAATGATTATGTAAAAAAAAAAATGTTCAATTCAAATGTACTGTGGGAAAAATACTTTGGGAATCTTTGTCTCTGCCCACTTTGCTTCTCTGTAAAGTACACCAAATCTAAGCTTTATTTTTTTTAAGATCAGACAAGCCTACGCTGGCTTCCTGTGTAAGCAATCATATTCCTGGGCCTCAGCATTTTTTGACTCTGCTGCTGCAGGTACTGTAGGTCACAGGGCAGGACAGAGCGTCATAGCAGGTTTAAATTTGACATAAAGCCAAATCTGTCCCGACTCTGAGAAGATCATGAGTTTTGTGGCAGAAACAAATGAATCCAGCTCCTGTGTTTTTATAGTGCTGTTTTATTTTTGCTCTTTTTTTGCATAAGGAGGAGGCAAAGATGCAGGCAGTATCATCAAGGGGTGGTTGTGGTGGTGGTGGGGAGGCCTCTTTGCTGAGCCAGGACCCAGTTCACCCTCCTCTTATCACCCCCCTTCTTTGACCTGCTGACAGCTGCAGATGGGAAAGATAGGAGCCTGGAGCTGTGAGCAGGACAGGTGAGAGTGGGAGGAGTCAGGAGTACTCAGCAACAACAGCCCTGGGACACAGAGATGGCAAGCTGCTGGAGATCTGTCGGCTCACTTAAATGTCTGTTCAGTATATGCCAAGCAACACGGCGTAGCCTTGGCAAGAGATTTCTGAGTCTCCTTTTGATTACAAATTGCAACAGGCACACAATCTGAAAGCTGTCACTGAGAGAAGGCACATTTCAGAAGAAAGATGGCAAATCTCCTCCTTCCCTCTTAGACATTCACCTCTTTGCTCTAGAGTTACACAGGATTTCCCCTTTGGAGAGTTCTGTTGTGTGGTCCATTTATGGGGCAGGGGGCAAGCTACGCCCCACTCCTTGCCCCGTGTTGATGAATGGGCTCTTTGTGGGCCTGTGGAAACAAGCTGAATCCCTCCATCTACCTCCATATGGCCAGGCCTATACATCTCCTGTAGCCTGGGGCCACAGTGAACATCTGCCTCTTCCAGGGTGCACTTGAGCAGGGGCTCCTCGCGCTCTGAAGCACCAACTGGACAACGCAGATGTTTCTGTCTGTCAGTCAGCTCTCATTTTTACTTTGTGGCTTCATCTAAGCCAAGCTTACCCGCCATGCTTGTCAGAGAGTCCCTTGCAATGCAAGTTATATCTGTTTGTTGTATGGCTGTGAAAGCTTGGTGTTGGCTGGTTAGGCTTGTTTGACCCATATCTGAGACGCTAGACGTAAACAGCCAAACTCCATGGCTCTGCAGTTTCTCCTTTAACTGCTTCTTTTTGTTTTAAATCCTGCTGATGAAGCGAAATGTCTTGCATGATGACTGTGTTATGATTGTTCCAATAGGCTCCATCCATCCACAGAAAGCTTTTCACTAGGCAGCAGTGTCTCAAGCCCAGTCCTTGACTTTGGAAAGAAATGACTCGACCATACCGTCAATGACGTACGGTGAAAAATCTGCCTTTTTCCCATCAACTGCGCTTTTATTATGAAAACTGTCAGTACTCAAAAGCAGATAGTGACATTTGGAAACCAGATGTTGTCTATTTTTGTGAAGGTGGTCACAAGCAGGAAGGTGGATTCCTGTGGAAATAAAGCTCCACAGAGACTTAATTAAAAGAGCTTACTGTGCAAACGTTTATCCAGGCCCCTCCACCCCATCAGGGGAGATTTAGGAACATTCCCATTGTCCTGTGTCCACTCCTCATTCGAGTGTGAGTGATGGGTAAACACCTACCTGCATAAAGGTGTGAGTGATGGCTTACCTCAGGGTTGTACCCTCAGCCAGGTCGAACAGTTACCATGGAGTCATCATGTCATCATGGTGCATGAAGTAAACTTTCCTGTTTTAACCCGGGCTTCACTTGAAATTCCCCAACACTATCCAAAGAGAGTTTCTGCCTTTTTTCTTCAGACAGTGTCACAGGTGGAAAGGCATGCTCTTTACTCAATAGAATTATATGAGGAACCAAAGGCTGCCTGAAAAACTCATCATGACTGTGCTTGGGAAATATCCATTAAAAAGATTTACAGTAGATACTTTGATCAATAACTGCCTAGATTTTCACGGTATTTAAAATGTGGCTTAAACTTCTCCATAAGATGGCTTCCTTTCATTCAGGCACTGTGTCAGGAATAATAATGACATTTTCCGCCAGAGAAGGGAGGAAGGTCGGATTGCATGTGAGAATATTGATGCTTCCTTTAGATCTTAATATTACACCTTCAGATAGATGAAAGCCTTAAACACGCATGACAATTCATCATTAAATGCTTAAATTTACCAGTGGAGTAAGGAATACACAAAACACTGTCCATCTGTATTTCTTTGCCCAAAATTACGCAAGACGTAGTCCCTTCTTATAATGATAGACTACGCTGTGAATTACTGAGCTGGATCTTATCATATTATGCAACGTGGCATGACTGAGGTCTGTTGAAATAACAATAAAGCGAATGTTTTTCCAGTGCAGACAGACACACCACTGATGGGGTGTCAGACTAATTTCCTCTTGTCTGAGAGTAGGAGGCAGCCTAATCGACATTCCAATAATAATCCCAGCCATCTTTGAGCACTCAGAGGAAATATTCATATGCCCCATTATCACCCGCTGCGCCTGATGATAATTTACAGACAACAAACACAGATTTGCTTTATTGAGAGGAAAAATTGTATTTCTGCAGCCACGTACGCCAGCACATGCTTACACCTGAGGCCTCCACTCTGGAGGGTCGCCTCTGGAAACATCCAGCTCAGCTTGATGGTGTTTCCTGTTTTGTTGTCCCATCTCCTCCACAGATGCGAGAACTGCGTGGAGATGCTGTTTGCGCGAGGCTCGGGTAACTGCGTGCAGTGCGACACGCCTCTGAGGAAGAGCAACTTCCGCGTGCAGCTCTTCGAAGACCCCACCGTAGATAAGGAGGTGGAGATTCGCAAGAAGGTGCTGAAGATGTGAGTGGGGGGGGGGGCCGAGGAGGGTGAGGGGTGTGGTGTGTTTATGTGTCATCTCATGCCTCCTCCCACTTTTTAAGCCACCTTTGTCTTTCTCATTACACTGTTTGTTTTGTAGACAATGAGTCTCCCCGGGGGGCTCAAACGGGAAGGCTCTTTCCCTGCCAGGTTTTTACTTCGCAGCCCCTCCCTGCCTGCCTTCCCTCTTTCCCTCTCATCTGTTCTTTAATAGCCCCTTAATTGACATCTAATGTGTGTCTATTAGGCAGTATGCAGACATGGTATTTTAAAATGGTTGATTTAATGGAGGCTATTAATGTTGGTGCATATTTCCTTTCATCGGTTTTTACTATTTGTCTCATCAGATCTGCTCTTCCTCTGCAGATACAACAAAAGAGATTTTGACTTCCCCAGCCTGAAAGAATATAACGACTACTTGGAGCAAGTGGAGGACATAGGTAATACTTAATGCTGAAACAGAGGGCAAAAGTGATCCTTAAGCACTAAAGCTAGCACATCTTGACTAGCAACCTATCGTGGATGTATTAAGAGAGCTGGATGTGATGCGGCCAATCAGCCTCACTGCTACTTTGTCCCAGTGGCCAGCCATGCTGCTGTAACAAAGAAACCTATGGCCCAAAAAGCATTTTCACAATAGACCGCCATTAGAGATGTCTGTAAACTGTTGACAGGACACCTTGAAGAGCAACTAAGATCAATTATTACTAGGACTGTCAAAGTTAACGTGATAGCGCACTACCGTAAATTTGTTTTAGTGCCACTAATTTCTCTAACGCATTAATGCAATTTACAATTTTTAGATTGATAGATCTGAGGAAAGATACTGGCATCATATGAAACTTGAAAATCTAAGAAGTCATTTGGTTTCATAATGAAGATGGGTTCTATGGGTACCCACTAGGGGTGTGACGATATATCGTGCCGCGAAATATCACGATTTAAAAAGGCATCGTCGAGACGAAAAATAGGACAGCTGGTTAACATAAAACATTGAAGTATAGGGCAAACTACGGCATTGTTTTACATTTTGTGCCTTCTGAATAAAAAGCTTTTGTTAAAATTATTGTTACAATATGGTATCGAGATTGTGAACCCAATATGGTGTATTGTATCGTATTGTGAGCTGACTGAATCGTCACACCCCTAGTCCCCACCAGTCTCCCCTTCACAGACATGCCCATTTTATGATAATCACAGTCAGTTTGGATCAAGTCATTGTCAAGTCAGCACTCTGACGCACTGACAGCTGTTGCTGCCTGTTGGGCTGCAGTTTGACATGTTATGATTTAAGTATATGTTTTATGCTAAATGCAGTACCTGTGAGGGTTTCTGGACAGTAATTGTCATTGTTCTGTGTTGTTAATTGATTTTTGATAATAAATATATACTTACTTTTGCATAAAGCAGCTTATTTGCTCACTCCCATGTTGATAAGAGTGTTAAATACTTGACCAATCCCTTTAAGGTACATTTTGAATTGAAAAATGTCTGATTAATTTGTTAGAAATTGCAATTAACTATCGACAATCATGCAATTAATTGTAATTAAATATCAATTGACAGCCTTAATTATTACTACCATGAAGGTTTATTTTTAGGACTTTTCCTGAGTTTAGATAAGCGTTTTTTAATGTGTGTGACGTTATCCAAGTGCAAAGTCAATGGGCTGAACAGGATAAGGTGAGCGAGGCCAGCCAGAGAGACTCTAATGTGAATGTCATGTTAAAGTCAGGTATCCAGCTCCTGTAGTAAATTGGTGCATTTCAGAAGGCTAGATCATAGTCTTTTAAGTTGACTACCTCCTCTGTTTTTAGCCCTTTAAGGGGGGACACCCCAAGCAAACATATCATTTTTAATGCACACTAGTCAATTTTGAGATTTTGGGCTGTTTTGCTGCCATAACATGTCTTCTATCAGACTTGTGGAAATAAATCATTTTTAGGTTTTTATTTTATTACACTTAGTCTATTTGCATCTATATATGTGTCAATTAAATATGTCAACAGAATTAAACAAGAATTTTGAACCTCACTCCAACCAATGTTTAGGAAATGTATGCAAATTTTTCACATTTAATATATATTTAGTCTAATTTTTCATATTTAAACGTATATTTTCATAAAACTTGCAATACAAAAAAATTGTCTTTACGCAAGTAATGATTTGGGGAGGTTTCATGGTGATATCGATTAGTTAAACTTACCCTATTCACCTGTTGTGTCTCCCCTTAAAGCCTTAAAATTCTCCTTAAATTTCCTCTTAAGCAGCCTTGAACTTAGGTTTTTTTCCCACAGTTTGAAGACAACATATGAGTACACATTCAGTATCCGCTCACTCCAGTGTGTCAGTGAAAATCTACAGTATCGCCCTTAAGTTGAGAGAAATATTGAATCACCAGATGTCTTATTTTAAGGCTGCACCATTCCATCAAATGGAAAATTCTACATGTCTTGAACATCATTTTATACACTTTTTCCAGTATTTCAGATGGCCATATATCTGGAACTCTTTGGATCTGGACTATAATTGAAAATAATAGTGTTGTGGGTTTGAACAGTGCCTGGGAACAGGAGTATTATTTTATAATGGGGATAACGGCGCATACTTTCGTACAGTCTGTGCTGAAAGACGATCATAGTGTTGCACTGAGTTGTTAACATGAAAAATGAGCTGAGAGAGGTTCAAACCCCGGTTCCATTTTCACCTCCACACAGCTGACCAATCACTGTCATGACATGCCATGTTGTAAAATATGTATACTGTCCCCTGAACACTGGTTTTTGTCTCCTCCATGTAGTGTTTAACCTGACAAACAACATTGATGTGGAGAACACTAAGCTGCGGATGGAGCAGTATCAGAGGGAGAACAGGGATATCATACAGAGGAATAAGGCTAAACTGGTATGTACCAAGTATTTTTCCACACATACATAATGCCACCATTAATAATGATAATTAAGTGCTACGATAAACACTGCAGGGATCATTTTTTCACTTGCGCCCCACCTTGGAGAAGTCAGTGCAGCATCAAGTATAATAAGGTATTACAAGGGCTGGTGGGAATTCAGCATTGTGGTGAAAGATGTGACATGAGTTTTTGCAAAATCCCCGTTCTCCTCAGACACGAGAGCAGGAGGAGCTGGAGGAGCTGCTGCTGCTGGAGCAGCAGGGCAATGAGCAGCGGAGGCTGGAGTTGCTGCAGGAGGAGCAGAGGCAGCTGCAGGCCAAGAGGAAGAACAAGCAGGCTCTGCTGGACGAACTGGTGAGATGCACACATGTTGCATGTGTACATATGTCCACAGTCTGGTGAAGAGAAGCAGTCACATAATGACAGATGTTCCATATCTGATACACACACCCTCAGCCTGAGGGTTCATGGCTGTGAGATCATTAAGAGATTATTACCAGTCATTGTGCTGCTGGCTGCATTGTTCTGTGATTCCAAAGCCTCCTGGCTCCATTGTGTTGAGCTGTGGGTTTTGGAAATGATTGTTCCTGCAGAGCGGGCTGCTGAAGGACCATCGCAGATAGCAGGCTAAGCTGTGTGTTTGTTTGTTTAAGGCACGGGGCCTGTTGACTGTAGGCAGATGAGATGAGCTCAGCTCCTACCCCCCTCCCTCCCCTGGGGGAACTGTCCCGAGCTCTGACATCTGTACATCCTTGTGGTCAGAGAGCTTCACACACAGACCAGCACACACATTTAGATGCCTTGTTGCTGTTTGCTGAAGCAGAGGTTAATTAATCAATAAAATATATCACTGGGAGCTTGTAACACACTTCTTGATATATTGACCTTATCTAATCAATCATCGATTTTACATTATTTTTCTGCAGGTTTATTTTATTTCTTGAATTTATTAACTTCTTTTGGCTGGACAAAAGTTGGCCAACCCTACAAATGCACAATCCTGTCCCTGAATGCATGAGTGAGTGACTCTGCTTGAGTGATGAAGCTACACGATTGGTCGGCCAAGTGTTGGAGTGTCCTCATTGGCCATTGTGCTTTCAAAATGAAAAGGCGGGAACAGTCATTTATGCAAATGAGCCCGTCCAGTGCGACGCGTCCAGCTCACGAAACTTGGACCAAACTGTCAAACTAAGGGAGCTAGTTCAAAAATGACACGCGAGTCAGCCGTGGCATTGCCTGTTTCTCACTTTAAATGTTTTCAGTAGGTTTTGGTGGATTATTTAGGTGGAATAATGTTTTCTCCTGTTTTGAAATGGCTAGTGGAAAACAAGGAACCAATCAAATGGATGCATCAGTGGCCATTTGAGTCCTCGCCAGACTTGCTGTACTGCTGACAATTTGTATAACAATTTTGCCCCAAATTCACAGAGTGACCATACACGGTCCAGCCATATACTCATTTTTGACTGAGTCTTTTTCCTCATTATCTTTGTGAAATGAGCATATTAACCATGTGATGCCATCCAAACAAAGCAACTAAATTCACCTATCCAAAATTACTCGCATAAGGGAAAGTGGTAAATGTTTTCAGTCAGACGTGCTGGAAGCCATTAAATAGCTTTTGGTTTATTGTTAAATGCTAAAACACCTCTAGACTGTCCTAGCATTGCTGTCCACCCCATCAAAAATGTCCTACCCTTTCAGTGAACAAAGTGTCCAAGCTTGTGTTCTTAGACCTCTGTGCTTGGCAACACTCCACTTGAGAAATTGAAATGTCTGACCTTGAATTTAATGGAGGTGAAGGCGACGCAGTGCACTTGAAATAGCGTCCCCTGCAGTGCCACAGTTTTGTTGATATGGCTTGCATCAATAATGTGGCTGGTAGCCTGAAAAGACCCCATACTGCTTGTGGGGGGTGGGGGGCTGCTTGTGTTTTCATCTCTTCTCAACATGCAAAGGGAGAAGGCCTCCACAAAGTGTCAGCTGTTTCTGCTGAGCCGTTCCTGATGAAGCACTTTGCTCTGTTGCATGTATCGCATAGCCAGATTAACATTCTCATAAAATCCCATTTGTTTCTCCAGGAGCAGTCTCAACTTCCTGCCACCATCTTGTTGGCTCAACACAAGGTCCGTGCTGCCAAGCTGGAGACCCAGATAGAGCAGCAGAAACAGGCGGTCAAACCTATCAGTATATTTTCAACTGGAATCCATATGGTGAGTGCAACACGTTTGACATATTAGCTCATAGTTCATACATGCAAATTGAAAGTGTCAGACTCTTACCTGCACTCAAAACATGCAAGGGGGCTGCGTTGGTGGGGCTATGTGGTGTTTAGGTATAGTTAGATTTGGAAAAAGTGAAGAGGGCAAGGGAAGATTCCCAGAAGATTCCCCTCAAAGGGTCAGGTACTAGTTAGACAATGATTTACCATCCAGGAATAAGAAGTCCATCCATGAGTTTGAAGGTTTATCAGACACCAAAACAGGGTTATGATATTATGAGGAAACTTTACAACTGCAAAGTTATCTCTGTAGTAGTTATGTTATTTTTCACTTTGGCAATCAAGGTAGACAGTCAAAATACAGATTTCATGTTTCAAATTAATCTACCAGGAATGTGGTAAATTGAATGAGGGGAAGGGGTGGGTAGTAACTTGTTAGCAACGCAAATTGTACTTTTTCTTTGGACAATCTCAAGGATTTTTTTTTTTTTGGGCCATCAAGCTGTGTGCATTATAATTAGGCAGGAGAGCTTTTAACTGGTTGTCATTAATGAGCTTGGCAAATGCAAAAATTGAGAAAATCAGGTAAATACTTTTTTAATTCAAGGTTTGGTTGCTCTATGAATGTAACTCAAATCCAGTAACATGTGCATTATGCCACGAATGCCCATGTTGGAAGCAGCTTGCATCGTGCTATCACAAGCCAGCAGAAATACTTTCGTTTACCATTAATGGCATATTAAAAGCATATTTATTCTATGTAGAAGAACATCCTCTCGCATAGCTTTATTTTGATGGAAGGTAGCTTTTTCTCTAATTTGCATTGGTTGCTATTTATTTCATAGCAACGGCCAATGGTGAATCCATTAAATAGGATGTCGCTGGTGAAACTGATCTTGGCTTTTGTTCAATAGGCTACCAGTTGTTATTTATTCAGGAAACAATCAAATATGAGTGGATAAAACAGTCCTGTTGACGCACAGGTCTCCCTCTATGTACAGGCCTTGCCTACTCCAACAATTGGCTGCTCCCGTGTTATTGCCACAATAACACTTTACGTTGTGAAGATTTATGTTCATAAATGCTTTAGGAGTAGTCTCACTGTATTGGGTGTCTGTGCTACCGGAGAAGGTAAATCATATGCAGCACCCTTTTATATTGAAGCAAGTGGTTTGGTTGGCTGCATGTCCATTTCAAAATAACAGCAGATACAGGCAACAATAGTAGGCTACGCAACTAGCAAGTCTGATATTTTAAAGTGATGTTATCAATACCTTTATGTAGATTTAACAAAAAAAAACCAAAAAAAACAAATCTAACCTGATGCACAGTGGATGTAAAAGCTAAACTTGAGATTTGACTTGGACTTACCTAAAATGACTTGTGAAGATCTCTGGCCTACAGACGCTAAACAGTACAAAGTAACTTGTTCTTTGTAGTTTATTGACCATGTACTTTCATACGTTAACTTGAATAGGTTTTTCAAATGGTCATTTTTCCTTTTACTCGAGCATTTTTTATGGGAGTAGTTGTACTTTTCAGTACTAACCCATCACTGTTGATGGGGTAATTTTTGGGGGCGGCAGTAGCTCAGTCCGTAAGGACTTGGGTTAGGATGCGGAGGACCCGGGTTCAAATCCCCCATGGACCAAGACCAAGTTTCCCTGTTGGGCACTGCCGAGGTGCCCCTGAGCAAGGCACCAAACCCCCAACTGCTCTGGGCGCTTGTCAGGAGCAGCCCCCTCACTCTGACATCTCTCCATTGACATGTATATGTACTGTGTGAACAACAGAGTGTAAAACTGAATTTCCCCACTGTGGGACTAATAAAGGAATATCTTTCTTTCTTTCTTTCTTTCTTTCGTAATGTCGGTCTGAACACAACCTTGCCTGCATTTGTCAGTGAGCTTTGCAGCTTCAATTGAAAGCAGGGTGAGCACAGTGAAACATGAGAGTTTGAAGAAGCTATATGTAGCATAAATAACAAATGGCTACTATGTACAATGAGACCGTGAAGGTTAAGGTCAAGTGGTTGTATACCTCTGTCCACTGGTGGGTAGGGGTGGGACGGTTCATAAAATTCACGGTTTGGGGTCACGGTTTTTGGTTCGGTACATTTAAGGTACAGCAAGAAGGCCAATTTCCAACTTCAATTTTAACATGCATTTTATTTGTTCGGCAAAATAAGTCAACAACAGTTTGTCTTCACAACAGTAGACTAACATCAGGAACAAAACACTTCTTCATTGTCACATCTTACGGCTGGATGTCTGATCTAAAAGAAAAGAGCCACTGTGTTATTTAAAAAGAATTAATAAAAACAAATCATCAACAAAATGGTCAGCATCAGGTCAGCCAGCACAAGAGCTTTTGAAACAGCAATAACATATACCGTATTTTTCGCACTATAAGGCGCACTTCAAATCCTTTAATTTTCTCAAAAATCAACAGTGCGCCTTATGTATCAATTCTGGTTGTGCTTACTGACCTCGAGCCAATTTTATGTGGTACAGGGCGCTCAAAAATCTGTCAAAATGTTTTATTACGACTTTGGTAAGCTACGAAGCTGCACCGCTGGATGGATTGTCGGAGATTTATGTTAAGAGACTGAATGGCTTTTTCCACAAATCTCCGTCCCTACTGATCTGCGACTCCATGCGCGCCCATCTCACCGACACTGTCAAAACCCAAGTGAAGAAAACTAATTTGGAGCTTGCCGTCATTCCAGGTGGATTAACTAAAGAACTCCGACCGCTAGATATTGGTGTCAACAGGTCGTTCAAAGTTAAATTGCGAGCTGCGTGGGAGCGTTGGACGACAGAAGGCGAACACACATTCACCAAGACGGGGAGGCAACGCCGGGCGAGTTACTCCACTATCACGAGACGAGAGCGCCTTATGTATGAAAATAGAAATTAAGCCAATCACAACGCACAGCCTCAGTTTCAGTTACACTGCGCATGTGTTATATCCCATACCCCTGTCCGCCGTGTCCCAGCCATTTTTCAAAGGCCTTGATTTCTAGTGTGACAATAAACATGACAATAAAAAAAAAAAAATACACAATCAGCCTCATAACGTATTTCAAATTAACGGAACGATACATGCACGAACCGAACCGCGACAAGCGAACCGAACGGTTCGTTTTTTGTACGTGAACCATTCCCATCCCTACTGGTGAGTCTGAACAGTTGAGGTCTTGGTGTGGTTTTAGCTCAGTGCTAATTTAAAGTTCATGTAGATTGCTTGTTGACAATAGAGCGGTGATAACAATCCAGACCTTCAAAGGGAGGATGTTCCCTGGTGTCTGGTGTGTCTCCAGTGTGGGAACAGGGCCCTCACCCCTTCAGTCATGTCATCACATTCCTGTGGACGACCCACAGAGAGAGCATGTGGGCTCACAGCTCCGGCCGCTCCGAGCTCGCAGCTTTGTGCTCATCGTGTGTGGAGAGACCTTCCATTTGGCTATCGCTCAGGTTTTCAGTCGTTTATTTTCATTTTACTGTGATGAGATAGGCTGTGTCACCACCCCCACCCCCGCCCCAGCAACCCTCATGGGGCATGGTTGTCTTCCCACAGTTCAGTGATGTATGGGAGAGATAGCTGCTTAGTACTCACCTAGACACAAGCTGGAGCTAGGTTTTGACATACCCAGGTATAACCCAACTCTCTCTTAGTCTTGTCCCATCTTTCTTTGCTTATCCTGCCCACTTTAATGTGTTTTCCACTGGCAGAGGTCTTGGTTAAATAATCTGATGCAATAATAATAAGTGAGACTTAATAAAAACATGAATTTACTCATTAAAATCCAAAGACACAACTGGCTCGTCTACCACCAGTGGAAAAAGCAGTGAATTGATCCAAATGGAGGATATGGTACTCTGACTCTCACCCCCTTGATATACAGCATGAAGTTAAACTTGCTGATGGAGAAAGAAACAGCACGATTGTGTTGCTCTTGGCTTCGTCCGTGGCTGTTTTTCCTCGCTTCTTTCTTCCCATTTCTCTTCATCCTCCCGTCCCTGAGCTCCTGTTGGTGTAGCAGAGCTCTCACCATGCATCTGCCGTGTTGGACTGAGAGGCTTGAGTCAGGGGAACGTGTGGGTTTGGACTTCCCTTCACTTCAGAGTCCATAAGAATGACTTCTGTTTGACTTGGTGGGCTTTCAGCACAGAGCGGTGGATTCCTGCAGATTGCTGGAATTCATTTATCTGCTAGCTTGTGGTCCCTTGTTCCAAGCAAGGTTTCAGTTTTTCTTCAGCAGGAATTAGTGGAGGCAAATGTAAAAACACATTTTTAAAGCTGGGCCACATTTCCATGATACGCTTTTTTAACATCTCAGCTAGTTTGTCCTCCTCTCTTCGCGGACAGGATTATCAGTTAGTGCCTAGTGCTTGAAATGTTTAGTCATTAATTGATTAGACATTCGAAAGAGGAGGTTCAAGTTACTTTATTTGTACCTGTAGGTATATTTGGTTTGCAGTAGACAAGGCATCCATCTTGACACACATTTTACAAACAACACAGAATAAAGATTAAAGTACTCAAGGCTCCTAATCACTAAAAACAATAAAATAGAATAAATACATAAATGTTGCTTCTATTGTATTTGTGCAGTCACTACAACTTGTTCATCTGAGTGTTTTAATACAAGAGCTGCAATGATTAATAGATTAGTTTTCAACTATTAAATTAATCAGCAACTGTTTTGATATTCAATTAATCAGTTTGAGTAATTTAAGAAAAATAATTCAAAATTCTAGACCTTCAGACTATAAACCTCCATCCTGAAGGAGGAAGCTGAAATTCAGGCAGCCATTTTGATAATCTGTCGAGGAAGTTAAGCATTCACTGGTGCGGTCCTTTTCTCTTTGATTTTTTGTTTTTTTTAAATCATTATAAATTGATCATTTTTGGATTGGCGACTCCCAGATGCCAGTAAAACGTCGGCCTAAAAAGTACCATACAAAAGTAAAACAAATATATTTATATTCTGTTGTCATATTCTACTGAAATGACCTTGTGTCTATACTCTGCCATTGTTCAAACAAAACTAACTAAACAAACTAAAGAAATTATTTATTTGAAAAAAATATAGAGAGATTAATTGACAATCAAAATAGTCTTTAGTAGAGGCTCCAATATCAACGCATTCTTGTGAGGCTCGTACTTAAAGGAGAAGCAGATTGTGACAGAGATGAATGGACAGAGGGCTGGCACATGACCTCTTGTTTTTTTCATCTGGATGTTTTTGTGCAAGTTCACCAGTCACAGAATCACAAATTCATGGTTTACTTGAGCCAGCTGCTTCACCCCAGGCCAAGGTGAGCCGTCACTGGTGGGATGACATATCTGCCGCTCGTTGAGCCGTTATGGAACGTGAGGATGCCGATTCGTCCTCAGCTCCCCCAGTCTTTATTTAAGGAGTGATCTAATATTGCATCTAGTTGTATCATGTTGTTTACTGGGAATACGACAAGGGGACATCTCAGCTATTCTGGCACTACTCCTTGCCTGGGTGATATTCCAGGAGGTGGTGAAGGGGACTCCAACCCCGATCCTGATTATTCTGGTTGCATGTTCACATGTCGATGAACGGATGTTTGAGGAAGTTAGCCCATCCTCGGGGAAAGTAGTCTCGGTCCAGGTGTGATGTGAGGTGGGATGGGCCTGGTCTTGCCTCAGGAATGGTCTGGAATCACTCAGTAATCCTTCACTTTGTAGGCACTCTATTGAACCGAGCACACACACACACACACACACACACACACACACACACACACACACACACACACACACACACACACACACCCTTGTGCGGGTGCATGCACACATAAAACACACACTCCCCTCACTCAGTCTGAGTAAACATCCTTTGAAGAATAAAGTGTCTTTTTAAAATAGATGCCCACTGATATCAAAAGAGACTCTCTGTGTGGGAGGGAGGCAACTATTCACTGTTTAAACAGGTTGCTTGTTGTTGTCTGACACATAAGACCAGCCTCAGCGCCAAGCACGATGACAGAGTCATGATGACAAGAGTCATGATGACAAGAGTCATCATCGTGTTTGGCACCTGCTCAGAGCAAAACATGGACATGAGTTGAGTGTTATTGGCATATAAATGATGTTTGATTGAGGTATCACATGAGTAATTGTGTCTTTGAAAGTAACAAAGTACAGTTAATCAAATACTGTACTTAAATACAATTTGAGGTATTTTTTTCTTTACATAAGTATTTCAGTTTTATGGTACTTAATACGTGGGGCTGCATGGTGGTTGGGTTCAAATCGGGCTTGGGGCCCTCTGGAGTTTGCATGTTCACCCCGTGGTAGCGTGGGTTTTCTCCGGGTTCCCCCCACAATCCAAAGACATGTATGTTCATTGATTGCCCAACAAGTGCTTTTCACTTTAAATGTATGAATTTGATGCTTTTACTCAAGTAAAAGTACTTTTACTTAGTAAAGTAAACTTTACTGTAGTTCTATACTGTAGTATTGGTATGTTCAGTAAGATATCTGAGTACTTCCTCCACCACTGTTTGTTTGTGCCACTAAAGTTATTGGTTTTTCTCGTCTAAGAGTGCATGTGTGAGGTTGGGGATTGTCCTCAGCTGCTACATTGTCCCATTCCTGAAAGCGGTGACCGATGGGGAATCTCTCCACCTTGGAGCAGCTTTCAGCGCCATCTTAGATGAAAGGTCCCAGGTTCCAGCACTGCTGGGCCCCAATCCACTCCTCACAGGCGGCAGAGCAGCTGACATACCTGACGAGGCCGGCATGGGCACCTAATGAAAGCAGAAGGCGCACACACATAAACAAAGAGCAACTTGCACACCCAGTCAGCCAAATGTGGGTGGAAAGTTTATCCCTAAACATAGATGTGTAGCTGACTGAAATAACCATGGGTTCTCTCTCTGGCTTTATTCCATTCTACACTTAGGCAGCGGTATTTGACTACCATAGAAAACACAAACACAAGCACACACTCACACACACACATGCTCATAGTGTGAGCTTGTTTGCTCAGGCTTGATTTACTTGGTTAAGTTGTCCTCTACAGTGACCTCTGCTCGGTAGACGTACCCGTCAGCGCAGGCTGAGCTCTGCTTTATTTTACTCTGGCAGACTGGCCTAACCTGTTTTACCTGCGAGGTTGTCGCCTCATACTCCCCCCAACCCCCACTCTCTCTTTTACTATCTTCAGTGTTATTTCCATCTCCCTTAGTCATACTCTTGAGACAAACAGTACCAGAGAGATACTGTATGTGTGTTATATAAATGTGGAGTTGTTTATAAATCCTGACATATAAAGCATTCACAAACCAGTGACTTTATGTGGGAAAGCACATAACCACTTAATGCCCTTTGGCCTTTTCCTTTTTTATTGGATTGCTGGCATGTAGGTTGGAGGCTGCAGGGGCTTGGGGAGAGGGGGTCAGCAGCAACCTGATTGGCACTAGCACATGTGGGCATTCACACCTCTGCCCCTGCCCCTGCCTTGGCCCTGTTAGGTTGGCCTCAGTAACCTTTGCCCACACGGGCAGGCCTAGCCCAGCCCAGCAGAAAAAGGAGTTGTCAGCTTTAGGGGCTTTGCGCTGGGGCAGCTGCCACTGGACAGGCAGTTATATTTAAACCTGTAAGGCGAGGGGAGGCACACTGAGCAGCGGCTTTTAAACATGCTACTTGCTGTTCGGTGGGCAACACAAAGCTCTTTATCCATACAGAAGCACTGGCAGTGCCAGGGCAGAAGGTGGAAGTGAGAGCTGAGGATGGGATGGCACTAGTCTGGCCCCTAACTAGGCTTATTAATTTTATCCCTTATACAATGATGCCACTGTTTCCCTTCCTATTGTGCTCATTAGCACTTTGTCCATTAGAGTGGAGAGCGTCTGCCTCTGGAGCTCTGCTGGAGCCAGCTGTGGCTCCCCCAAACCCTTGGGAACCTCGCAAGCGTATGTGGTTTGTGTGTAGATGTGGTGGTGAGGTGCTGATGGAGAGGTTAGTCTCTCAGCGACCTTGATTTGTCCTGCTGAGCTGCAAAGTCAGAGGAGAGATGGGAGGCCCGGAGAGTGCTGATGATTGTGCAGTGTAGCACGTGTTCCTGGTGGCATTCTTAGTGGTGACTCATGATTTGAGCTGTTGACCAATGAGTTTTTGATCAAGATTGGCATGTTGGACATTGGATAAAACCTCCTCCTTCACCAAGTACCACCTTCCATCTTTAACAAAATTTGAAATTACAAATGGTAAAAGCACAGAAGTAGTAATAGAAGTAATACCTCAAAACGGGGATCATCAGCAGGTAATAGAATAAGCAATGCTGTATGAAAACATACAGTATAAGAGAGTTTTAAGAAGTGATCTGGGAGCACATCTGACCCCATCAATCTCTTGTTTTTAATGTAGACTTTGGTGCTATGCTTCAGGGGCAGACCTCTCATACCTTAACAGTAATGTGACTTTTATGAGACCCCTGTCCCGTAAAAGTCACATGAATGTCTGCCATATCATTCTGTCAGATGCGTTAACCCTGTTGCTTTCCCAGAAGGTGCCGTTAAGATGGACAGCAAAGTTAAAAAAGAGTAACATGACGACACATCATGAGCCAAATTCAACCCCCTCCCCTCCAGAGGCGTAAAAACAGTTTTCCAAGCCAGCACACCTGTCCCCTCCACCAACATAAGGACAGGCAACAGTGATGGCTTTACTTGACCTTTTAAAATGATTCTGCTCCTAGAAATTGAAGCTGGTATTGCACAATCACTATAACTATCTGGATCTGTAGGAGGATCACAAGACCAGGAGAGGCAGGACTGCTCCCTCTGGCGCAATGGTGATTTCCTCAAATCATCCTCCCCTGTGGTTTTATTAAGATTGATGACCCCCAGAGTTTCATTTTAGTGTCACGGGGGTATTATAAGAGTCTTAAATACTAGTTATACATAAACTTGAAAGCATTACAAGGGCACACATAATGTTGTATAGGTAGTAAGGTGGGCCTCCGTGATGTGAAAAGCAGATGTTTGTGTTGGCTGTTTCAGTGGTGTTGTTGCAGTGGCCCCTAGTCCCTTAACCATTTCTTCTGTGCTGGGCCTGGATGGGGGTCCCCACTCTCCCCCCTCTCCCCCTCTGTTGCTTTCTTTCACTGGAGCATTTTGAAAACAACATTCATATGGCGTAATTCACACAGGCTTTTAATAGGACATGATGTGTTCATGAGTGAAAGCTTCAGCAGTATCATTGGGTAACATGGGGGATGGAACAGTTCTGCTTTTGATGTCAACTCAGTTTTATTTATAAATCCCAAAATCATAATTTTGCCTCAGGGGGATTTACAGTCTGTACAGGATATGACACCCTCTGTCCTTTAGAGTGCGGCCCTCTCATTGGATAAGGATAAACTCCTCAAAAAAAAAAAAAAAAAAAAAGAAACTTTAACAGGGAAAACATGGAAGAAATCTCAGGAAGAGCAACAGAAGAGGGATCCCCTTCCAGGATGGGCAGACGTGCAAATAGGTGTCAGGTGTGCAGAGTAACAACATCGTGAAAATACAACATAGGCAATCCATATGACAAAAATTAATAGATATAATGTAAACATAATTGTGTGAGAAGGTGGATCCAGGAGAATTATTAATCGATTAGCTTTCCGGCATCGACGAACAGATAGAGCCAGAGCAGCACGACCTCGTCTCCACCATGGAACCTTGAGAGAGGACCAGAAATTTGTTTTTAAAGTAATTTGTTATAAAGGCTAAGTCTCCTGGAGGATGGAGGTCCAGGTCTGTCATGTGGGATGAGGCACCACAGCCAGAGAGGCTGAGAGAGGTCAGCACGGATGATGGTCCAGCACAGAGAAGCCTGAGTAAAAGGAGAGACCGACCCTCCAGCTGACAAATTGAAAGTTGGGGCAAAAAGATGGGGTTTGAGTTTGGATTTAAAGCCTTCCTCAGAATCAAACCATCTGATGTCTATAGGGAGGTTATTCCAGTGGAAAGGGGCTCGGTAAGAGAAGGCCCTTCGGTCTGCTGACTTCTTTTTCACTCTGGAGATAGACAGGAGCCCTGTATTCTGAGAGCAGAGTCCTGATAAGAGTATAAGGTTTAACTAGATCGGACAAGTAGGAAGGAGCGAGGCTGTTTACGGTTTTCTAGGTCATCAGAAGCACTTTAAAGTCTGATCTGAGATGGATCGGGAGCCATGGTAATGAAGCTGAAACTGGTGTCATATGGTCAAATTTCTAGTTTAGTTCAGATTCTAGCAGCAGTATTTTGAGCCATTTCTGGTACTAGAACAAGGCAGACCTGAAAGCAAAACATTACAATGATCCAGTCTGGATGATTGAAGAGGCGTGGATTAGGATCAGCCCTGGATAAAGAAGACCTGATTTTAGCGATGGGTGAAAGACAGCAATCTGTAATAATATCTTTAATGTGCTGATCAAAAGAAAGAGTTGAATCTGACGTGACGAGTTATCTAGAGATATCGTGACTTGCTCAAACTGATGTCTGTGTCGAGCAGGGCCAGTGACCAGCATCTCAGTTTTATCTGAATTTAGGAGCAAAAAATTAGTTGACATCCAGTTTTTCACCACAGACAGGCAGGACTCTAATTTAGTAATTTGTGAATGATGCTTGACTTGACGGACAGTCAGACAGCTTGTCTTCCATCAAAGCAGCTTACCAAAAATCATTAATTTACAATTTCTGTGTAAATGTATTCAGAAGAGTCCTGCTCTTGTGTATGCATGTCTTATGCGGTGTTTGTTCGTGATGATGTGTCTGCCAGTTTTCAAGGTGCCCTTGCAGAGGAATGCAACAGAAATGTCTCCAGACCGGGGGTTGGCTCTGTTCTGTCTGTCGCTCAAAAATCTGATTTACTGCCCTTTAGCTATCTGCAACTCCCAATTTGCCCCCCCCCCCTCTCTCTCCACCACTCCAGCGTTATAAACTTTACTTCTTCTGCTTCTTCCTCAACCCCGGCTTTGTCCCAGTGCGTCTCTTTGATTGGCGCAGCAGGGGAGTTAACCAGTGCTGAAAGTCTGAAAGAAGATGGATGGAGAGACTGAGGGAGGGCGAAAGTGAGGGAGAGTGACTGGGTTTGGGTTGGTTGGTCTGGGTTTCATTAGCCTGTGGTGGGGCTCCACTGTGTTGGATGAATAGATGGGACAGCATAGGGGATCACTGGCACCTTGGGGTTAAAGGTTGAATGAAAACCATCGAGAAATGGGTGTCTAGCGTTTGTGTTTTAAAGGAAAAACTGAACAATCTGAAGCATTTAAACAGTATTTAAAATAGGGCATGCATATATGGGTAATAGGCTAAAATATCATCTATTCTTGGGTCCATCATTCGATTGGGTGTTGTGTTTTTTTTTTATTAATATTTTGTATACAGTAAGTGACCCAACATGGATAACATGTTAGTATCCCTCACAGTAGAGGAGCAAGAGTTTGATGTGACTGATGTGATTTAATTTATTATACAAAAAGAAGTAAATCAGTCATGGAAAACAATGATACTTATTATTTCAGCAACATTAGTTTCAAGGTAATGCTGCTATAAGACGTGTTGTGTTTTAAGTGGACATTCTCTCCCTGAATGCCCCTCTAATCAGTAGTTTTGGTCTTACTCGGCTAGATATCTTTTGTCCATTAGTCTTGATTTATGCTTTTTTCATGCTGAATGGCTTATATCCAAGAAACTTCTGAGCACATATCTGGTAAATACAAGATTTAAAGAGAAACTCTGTTTACAGATCTGTTGATTAAACCTGCAGTAGACAGAATATTTTTGGCATCGCTGGGCAAATATTCCATAATAACCTCTTAGCTTGTTGTAATTCAAGTGTTCTGCGAGAAAACTAGACTTCTGCACCTCCTCATGACTCTGTTTTCAGGATTTAGAAAATCTAGCCCGTGATGGGAGGCCAATCACAGGTCATTTCAGAGAGAGAGACAGAGCTTTCCTATTGGCTGTGCTCTGGCTGGTGGGCGGTGTTTGGTATTTCCTTAACTGATCTCAACATGGCTGCCAGGTCAAAAAAAAATCTCATTTTACAGCTAAACATTAACTACAAGATGTTTATCAAAACATCTGAGGAGAGAAATTGTCATTATAGTAACAGAATATTGATTCATATTTGATCAGAGCTGCCTAGTTTGACATTTGATCAGAGTTTGTGAGTGATTGACAGCTGCTCAGAGATGGCAGGCTCCAGATCAGCTCTTATTGGTTGTTTTCCTCCAGTCTGTGAAATCTTGCAGATGCCATAAGGAGCACCGGAGGAGGCAGAGACACATGATTTTTTTTTTTTTTTTTTTTTTTTCAGATTGACTGTCTCATGCACGACTGTCAGGATATAGTGACCGTTGTATAAAAATAACTTTCATTTTAAATCATGTGCTCCTCATTTCTACCCCCCCCCCCCCCCCCAATGCTGTTCACCTCACCTGCATATACAAACCACAGCTGAATGCAACAGGTCCAGGCTTGCTTTATGAAGATAGCTGAGTTAGTCAGCTGGGAAATAGGATTGGATGATTTGGGTAAAATCTTGTATTACAGTATATGACAATTTATAAATATATATTTATATCATGATATAGTACATTTTCTGAAAAATCAGGTGAATAACCGTTTCTGAATAAAATATGTAGACAGGAATGTTTTTTGATGCTAACGGGTAAAAATCCAAAGCTGCCGTAAAGTTGTCGTGCTCATTGATTTGCAACATTGCCTATTATGGGCTAATGCAGTGAGAGGTATTCTGATGATAGACACATTTATATCATCTAACAATATATATTGTTATATCGCCACACCCTACTGGGAAATTAAGGAAAACCATCCATCCATCTGCAACTGCTTATCCCGTTCAGGGTCGTGGGCTAGCCGATCCCTGCTGACCTTGGGTGAAGGCGGGATTCATCCTGGACGGGTTACGAGTCCATCGCAGGGCTGACACAGAGACAGACAACCACTCACGCTCACACTCACACCTATGGGCAGTTTAGAGTCATCAGTCAACCTGCATGTCTTTGGACTGTGGGAGGAAACCGGAGAACCAGGAGAAAACCCATGGGGAGAAGATGCAAACTGCAGACGGGCCCCAAGCTGGACTCAAACCTGTGACCCTCTTGCTGTGAGGGGACAGTGCTAACCACTGAACCACAGTGCAGGCAATCACATACTAAAATATGTTGAAGAAAAGTGTAGACAAAACAATCACAAAATAGATCTTCAATTCTTCAACACTACATATTGAAGACTGGGCAATATACTGTACAATGATATGTAATGATATTATATTGATCTCATGATATCAGTCCAGATATCATCTTAGGTTTTGGATATCGTAATATTGTAAAATGGATAAGTATATCTTTTCCTTATTTTAAAAGCTACATTGCAGTTAAAGCAGCAGTGGGTAGAAATGGAGCAAATATGATTTAAAAAAAAACCCATCATTTTTATAAAACAGTCACTGTATCCAGACTGTAATGCATGAGACAGGTAATCTGAAAAAATCGTATGTCTCCAGTGTCGTCCTAATGGCATCTGCAAGATTTCACAGAAGGAGGAATACAACCAATCAGAAAGCTGTAAAATGAGAAAGTTTATGACCCGGCAGCCATGTTCAGGAAATACTAAGCATCGCCCACAGCTGGAGTAAACTTCCTCATTTTTTAGCTGAACAGTAACTACAAGATGTTTCTGAGAACACGTCAGGAGAGAAATAGGCATTACTGTAACAGAATATTTATTCACATTTGATCAGCACTGCCTATTTGATCAGAGCCCTACGATGATTTATAACATAAGAGTATATTATAAGCTTTGTTTGTGTGAGCGCGGTTAGTGTTTTGTCTAACTATCCTGGTTAACACCATCGTATTGTGTTTGGCTCTGAAACTCTGCATCCATTGCTGTGTCTCAGTGTTCATCACTCAGTGCTTTTGTAACTTCCAGTTGAGCTTTGGTTGCTTTTTTTCCCTGTATGTGTGCTTTCATGGGCCAAAACTTATGTGCGGGCGGGCAGTCTGAGGCCGTGGGGCACATGTTACTCGTTTAGTTTGGTTTTCATCAGCTTCCCTCTGTGTTCTGTTGTTTATACTCCCCCACTACTCTTTTCTTTGCTTCTTCTCTTATCTTTTTATCTCTCCTTTGTCTCTGAGTTCCGTTGCTATCCTCTAAAATAGTCAGTGTTTGTTTAGACATCATCTTTTTAATTCCAGGTTTGTTTCATGAGTCTGGCTCGTCTTCGGAGTCTCATTACTTTAATGCTGGAGAAAACAAAGTGGTCTGACGCTGTGTGGAAATTCCCCTCTGATGGCAGAGCCCCAAATCGAACAATTCTGCAGTGTCCTCAAGAAGGATCATGTTTCTCACTCCATCACCCTGGTCAAGAGCATTAGGAGCTGGAGTAGCCCACTGAAATCTCAACTTTGAGTACTTATGGATTGAAGTGGTTTTTATACACAGACTTGTACAAACAGAGTACAGTTTTCTGAGCTTGACACTGCAGGTCTTATGACTATAGGAGACCCAGCAGGGAAACATTTTTGGAAAACTTTTTTTTGAAAAATCCTGAGGATTTGCCTCATTTCAGGTTGAATCGACATTGTTTAAAGTGAATCCGTGGAAAGCACAACTAAACCCACAAAAAGGCACTTCCTACACACTTACGCTAGCTAAGTTTAATTCTTAACTTTCTCTTCTACATTTATACTTTATCAATTGATTTGTGTTTTGGTGATTACATGGAAATAGCAGATTTTTGATCCAAAGTACACTTTCTGCTATCTGGAATTATATTTCCTCATCAACCTCACCACAGATCTCCTGCATGATGTTATGTTTGTTTTCTCTTGATCAGGAATAGTTGTTGAGTTGCCAACAGTGTGTTGACCACTAAAACATGCTCACTCATTGTTTCTCCACCAAACCAGCAGTACCTGGGGAAAGAGAAAATGTTGTCAGACAAAACTGCTATTGCCAAACCAGTCAGTCTAGAACTGGGTAATGTTGCAGTTTGAATTTCATGAAGCCTTTTCCACATTGTTTTTTTTTTTTTTTTTGTTTGTGTCATCCTGATTGTGCTGTAGCTATAGTTTCCAGTGTTGCACTGGAGACAATGAAGATTATTGTCCTGTGTTGAAGTTTGTCTCTCTATTGTTGTTGCTTTCTTTCCAGCGTCAGACGGTGTCTCTTCAGCCTCCTCCCAAGATAGAGGAAGTTCTGTACCACTACAAGCCCCTTCAAGTTGAAACCTACGGACCCCCGGTACCTGAACTGGAGCAGCTGGGCCGACTCGGGTACAAACTTATTACAAACTCACACACATCTGGAGCAGCCAGGGAGTGACTAACTATGAGTTTTAATTTCACCTTTAGATGAGCACAGTTGTCAAGTTGAATGATAGAAGGAAAAACAATAATGGATCCATAATTTCCTCATTAATTCTTTGGAAGCTTCCTGGAAATAACTGTAATTTGGTGCCAAGTAGGCTATAGGGAAAAACAGAGATTGAGACTGTTGAGATTAATAAGTTGGGTCCAATTTCTAAGCAACTGTGAAATTTCCTTGGAAGAGCTGCCCCATTTAAACTCAAATAAATACTGAGTAAAAGTACAGCTGACCTGCCATGCACCGACTTCTAATAGCAGTTAATTGTAATTAATTATTTTTTTACTTTTTATTATTGACTCACTTAGGTCAAACATGTACTCTGTTTTCCAATATACAGAATAGTTTTGTCATACAGTATCAGTGAATAAGATAGATAATATGCCATAACAGTCATAAATCCCAAAAGCAATGTTTTTATGAGGAGAAAGAAGAGAGAAAAATATTCATAAATATTAGGTAAATATACTGATACCTAATTAAAAAGTTATTTCCCTATCAATTTACAGTTCCTCTCTAGGAAATGATAGGAAACTATGAGATGGGTAAATTGAAGTGTTGATGGGAGTTGTAATTCTCCACATAGCTACAGTAGTGTATTATAGAGGTTTTTGGTAGAGAGCTACGAGAGAGTCGGTCTGCTTGGAAAGTCTGGCTCGTCTCACTTGACTCTCCTCTGATTAACTGAGAGAGTGAAAGCAAATGAGGAGGAGGGCTGGGAGAGAGCGAGGGAGGGAGTAACAACCATCACCCTGCCACAAGCCGCCACAGTGCCTCTGTAGGAGTGTCCATTAACACGCACAGGAAGTGCTTTCCCCCGACGGCCCCTTTGGGCCAATCAATCCACGACGCCATTGGTCCAGTCTTTGCCGAATGTGAGCTATCCATCAGACAGCCCAGCGCCCAGCCATCTGCACTGCAACTGGCTGGCACTGAAGCCTGCCCACACACTGAGAGCGGCCTGCTTTTATTGGGTGACAGGAGCAAAGCGGGGTCATGTTCTTTTTGGACGAGCTCATTGACTTTCAGTGCTGCTTCACCCGAACGATACCCTTCATTTGGCTCAGATGTGTGGATTTGTACATAATGTCAGCATGTTTAGAAAAGGGTTTTCTAGTTTATTCTTCTTTATTCTTTAGACAAAAGTTGCTATTGCTTTTGTTGCTTAATCACATTTGTCTAATTACCTGGAAAATCACCTACTTAAGGTGAAAACGTTTTCCTTAAAGGATTGCGGGAGAGTTAAAGCAGAATAACTGGTACTTATTTACATTATGTATTCAGTGAAGTGCTGAGGTCCTACTTCTTTTGGCCAGGCTGATCAATATGCAGATGAAACACATCTCACAATTTTTGCCGCATGCTGGAGCTCAGAGGAGGGAGGAAGAGGAGGGGGGAACCCGGTGTCAGCAGTTCAGGGGTCCAGGAGGACCGATGCTGGAGAGGAAGGGCTCTGCCACAGAGATAAATGAGGTTCAGTTCAGTTAGGAACACCGGTCCCACTGGTGCAGGCCGCAGGCAACGACACAGACAGGCTCGTTCAGACAAACCACAACTCCCAGGATGCAACGTGCTGTTAAGTAAAAGCAAGGAATTGTGCTGACACTTCTGCACAGTTGGCAGTTTGTGTTTCAGCTCAGTTTGAGGTTTTGTGCATGCAAGCTCAGATATACATAGACGATCAAGCTTGCACTTACACATGCATACAGACGATGCCCCTTAAACCTGCTGTACATTTTGTGTCATACACACTCACGATCACCCCTGTTATTGCAGTTCCAGCATTTTGGCAACGATGGAAGTTGTGTGATGTGGTAGGACTTCGCAATGTGTGTGCAGTGGTGAGAGAATACAGGCAGTGTTGAGAGGGTGAAAAGTGAGTCCCCGGTGTAGAGCGTTGGACTACAGGTCCGGTCCTATGACCTGTGAAGGGAATGTGCTTGAGTGTGTGAGGAGATCTGGATGTGCCTGAGTGTGGATGAAGTGAAAGGGGCTGTAAAGGGGGCAGGTACTTATTTTAAAACATGGCTGTTTGTCTTGGTCAAGGCCCACGGTGACAGCAGCACCGCTGGTGATTTGTCTTGGACACGGCCATCAAGAGAGGCTGGAGAGTTGAGTTCACACACCCCCTCCCTGGTGGCCCCGGGGCCTCTGGGGCTGGTCTCTTGCGCAGGATGTCCAGTCAACACAGGACTCACTGGAACCGTGCTTTTTGATTTCACCTCGCTCTTTCCTTCTACACCGCTCTCTTCCTCTGTCTCAGTGTCTTTTTTGCCTTGTCCCTTTGCCCCCAAAAAACCGCAGGAGTGCTGCATGGCTGCCAGGAAAAAGAAGGGCCACGCCTCTTTCACTGTCTCTCCCTCTCTGTCAGCTGTACCTGAATAAATATGGGCTGAGCCGAGCGCTTATATTAAAGACAGCTGCCTCAATACTGGAGCGGAGTAAAGGCTACATGTTCAGGCAACAGGGGCCTCCAAAAATGCCCATTCAGCTTCCACCTCAACATCTACCCCCTTCATATGCTCATACATAACCAAATGCTCCTCCCCTGATGTGCATAGGTGCGTATGATTTGCCACAGAGGATAGGACCCCTACTGTGGGAGGTTACTATAATGGCGGTATAGTGCTGTCCATCTCATTGACTGGCACATACCCAGAACCCTTCGTGAGCCGTGAGAATTATGAGCAGACTATGAATGTAACATTACAGCCTGTACTCCAAATGTCCTGCCATGGCTGCTTGCTTTTATGTTGAACAGTAAAAGCCTCTAATAAACAAAATCAAAGCAGAAGTAAATATTGCTTCGGAGACACAAACGGAAACATATGATGTTTACGTTGACATGGCTGTGATATGAATCCCAGCACGCAGCAGCCTGAGACTGAAGCAGTAGCTGTTTTAACTCACACCGCCGACCCTGCGTTTGCTGACGGACATAACCCGAATGGAAGCACTTGGATACATCAAAATACACCGCACCGACGAAGTCACGCATGTATTATAGTTTAAATAAGTCAATACATGAGCTCACGTAGACGCACACTGATGACCTGAAAGAAAATTTTACCTTCTATTTTTGTTTGTGTGTAGATGAGCATCTGGGTCTGAGTTTGTTCTCTGCGAGACTACTTTTTAAGCTCCGACTGCGTAGGCGTTGAAAGACTGACTGGGATCTTGGACAAGGACAAATCATATGGGGGGGAAAAATAGGGGAAAGAGAAATTGGCTGCGGAGCGTTGAAAAATTCGACTCAGACCTCAAGTGCTGACAATGAAAGCTAGCCAGAACAGTTGTTTGTGTTGGCACAGGTCGCCCTGAAATTAGCCCATCTCTTTCTGACAGAAGTTGCTCAATGCGCTTCGCCAAATGCCAGTGTGTATAATATTATGAAGTTTTGCCTCCTCCCCCACATGCATTGCTTTCTATAATTGGTGGAAAAAGTGAGGTTTTCTGCTGGGAGCGCTTGTCAAGCATCCGTCTCTTGTCGGCGGGGTGAAGGGGAGCAGCTGAATGAGTGGAGTGTTTAGTCTGGAGCTGGTCTCCTGGGGATACACTTCTCTGCACGAGGAAGTAGTCCTCAGAGCACTTTCTCTCACCAAAACAGACGTGTGACTAGCTGAGGGGTTAAATAGCAATGGATAGTTTTCTATGACCTTCAGGACAAGCAGTTGTCTTCATCCTCTGGAAACTGCCCCCAAATCTTCATCAAAAGTGACTCTTTTCATATGTACATACACATGGACACACAGGATAAATCACTTGTGCACACACGCATAGCCTAGCAATGTTTAACGTTGACTTAAAGGACGCCTGCTCACTGTTCTGGTTGGGAGCCAAGGGTTAATGGGACGCTGAGTGATGCTCTCCTCCTGACTGTGTTCTTTAGCTTTCCAAGCATCCTTTGGCGTCTGCGTGTTTATGTGAATAGTGTGTGCGTCTGTTTGTTTGTTTGTTTGTGTGTTGGCTTGTACTGCATGTTAAGTGCTTTGGTGGGAGGGAGATATCCAGAATAGTCGGTGGTGCCATCACAGTCCTCAGTTCCTGGCAGCTGGCTTTGCTAGCCTCTCCCTGCCTGGTTGGCCTGACTCCAGGTCTGAGCTCTCCATCTTTTCACCTCTGGCCAAAAGCACTACCAGTGACCCTGGATTTGGCTCACGCAGTTAGCAGGACCACTAGACATGGTCCATAGAGTACTATAGAATCCATTTCTGCCATCACTAAATTGGAGTGTATGAGGTTTAAATTGCATACAAATCATTCTTTCCTTCCCCTTTCGTTCCCCTCTGACTCTGTGATGAAAGTTCAAGTCAGCCATGATATTCTTCTTTTTCACTCAATATGCAGTACTCCAGAGGAACCTCTAGAAACAGCTTTTCCATGTATGCCAGGTTCTCTGATCCCTGCAGGGCGTATATCCATCATCTGATGGTCCTGACCTGGGCCCGGGGGGATGGGGTCAGAGGTCACTGACCACAGGGGGACCCGATGTGCAACACCAGGACGTCAGAGTGCTGAGACTGATGGGAGCAGAGTGATGGCACCTTGGAGAGACGGGCCTCATATTCTTCTTGGCCTCCAACAGTCCTGCACTAACGCACCCTCTCACACAAACACAGCTTTGATGCTTAAGTTATGAGCTGGAGACTGAGGCGCCGGTTAGCATGACCTCAGATGAACTCCCGTAAGAGCAGCATGCTTTGATCTACTTTTACTACTATTAGATAATGTCTCAAGGCAACTATTTTACTCTCAATTAAAATATGCTGTGACGTTGCCAGATAGGACCATTTATGGGAAAAATCGTTTGTTTGGATGTTGCGTAACAGTAGGGCTTTCCCTCATATACTTTGGGGTTGCCACCATAACCAAGACCTAACGCTGAACTTTGTTTTTCAGATATTTGATATCCTTCTTTCTTCCACACTACACACTCATCGCACATGGCATTGTCTTGTGTTACTGGATCCAGTATAGCCAGTAACTATAGACTTCAATGCAGTGCTTCTCTGACCATATAAGTGTTTCCATAGCTTGGATCTAAAAGCTTGAGTGCAGCTGTGGGGCTCTCAGATTTAAAATTTGCATAACCAAAAGAGAGTGCAGGCACACTAAAAGTGTGGCGGTTCAAGTCCGGCTATTTGACTTGCAAACCTGTCTTGTGTCAACACGATGCCTCGTCTTCGTTCACAGCATATAGTCGCCACCTTGCTTTGATACTCAGCTTCTTGTACTGTAGGTGCTTCCTCTCCTCGTTACTAACTAGATCAGAAGCAGAGTGGAGCGTGGCCGCCGTCCGACTCTACCCCAGCCCCCACCCAGCCCATTATCCCCGTCTGTCTCAGTAAACAGACCATTAACAGACAGAGCTTGTGGAAGCCAGATCACTATTGTTTTCCCTCCCATAGATCTGTGCAAATATTGATCTTCTCTTGAAGTATGAGTCAAAATAAGCACCCGTTGTAGTTGACTAGAGGCTTTTTACTTGTGGGTGAGTCATTTCTGACCCAAAGAGTGGGCGGAAACAGAGGGGGCATTACCGAATGACAGAGCGGGAGAAACATTTGTCTGTGTGTGTATTCTGGTCATCTGAAAGAGGTCTGCTTTTAGTGTTATTGTTTTCCCTCTGTGGGCTGTACGCCAGACAGACCAGCAGTCTCCTCCCAAGATGAACCCAGGCCAGGCCAAACCAGGCCAGCGAAGGAGACACCCGCGGACAGGGAACTCCGAGTATAACACCATCTCTTGCCTCCAGGTTATTTGTGTCACAGCCTAGAGGCGACAGGGTCAACACCCAGCGGAGGGTGAGGTGATGTCTCCTGACTATTTTAACACACACTCACTGATCTGCGTAGAGGTTTGCAAAGCTGCTACGCACTTTCTAGGGTTGTATTTTGAGCATGATGGTGCCCATAACTGTGCAGTTTGTGTGTGTTTTTCACACAAACACCAACAGACCTTAACTGTGTGCCCCTCCCCTGCTCTTCACCCCTGGGGCAAAGGGCCTGGTAATGTACAGGGGGATTAGCGGGCTCATTTTCTCCTCTTAAGAGCTGGAGAAAGAAAACAAACTCCCGTCATGTGGGGTTTGGCTGTGGGGACTTGCCACGCACACCTCATGGTAGGAGGTACTTCACTATGATGTATGAATTATCACCCTCCCCCTGCTGTACCTTTCCCTGCCTTTTTGTTTTCCTTCACCCCCCCCTTCTTTGTTCTTTTCCCATCTTTCCCCCTAATTGAGGTGCTTCAGTAACTGATACCTGTGGAGGCGACCCAACCCCTGGGGAAAACTCTTTTCTTCCTCTCTGTATCGGCGCTCTATTCCCAGAAAGTTACGTCTAACTGTCATGGCTCCTTTGCTGTGTATGTATGGGTGCGCCTTGTGCTAGCAGCCATTCACTGAACAGCATATGTCCTTCCATTGTTTATGGTCCCATTTGGTTAACGATGACACTGATGTCATGTCATTATCCTCCCTCTCCTGTCTGGTTTGGCCCACCCTCCTCCTCCTTCCTCTCCGCTCTCCAGGGGGCAGAGTTATCAAGTGGCAGCTCAGGAGACGAAAGAAAGATGCTCTCTGTATCAAGTGGTTAGCGGGATGTGTGATGCCTATTCAAGCCCCGCGGCTGCTGCTGCGGTTAGGTGTGAGGCAAGTGGCCCAGCCTGTCTGCCAGCCTCTACTGCCCCCATCAGGTCAGACAGAGGAGGTGCAGGGCCAGAACACCAGAGAGCTGGATGAGTAGTGACAGGTGACGCTTGGACCAGGACGTTTGGGCACAATAGGCTTTTATCATCGGCAGCTCCGCAGTGCTATCTGTCATAGACACATACAAGTGTATCTCTTAGTTTTTATCAGTGATACCAACAAGCTGCCTTCATGAAGACAGTTTACAGATTGTCAGTATCTGTAAGAGTCAAAGTCAAGTGTCACCCAAAGCTTCTGTTAACACTCTAAACATGTTTTCCCTTTAAATAAGTGTTAGCTACACCCTCCTCCCTCTCCTCCTCTCCTTTGGGTTGCAGAGACTCAGACTGTTGGTGGTGTTGATAAGACACAATAATGCATAAGGGGTCTACAGGCTCATGAGGATATGATGTAACCACACAGAGCCACCACCCCCTCAGACATACTCAGAGTACAACTTCAGATAATCTGGTGGACAGTGGGTCTGCTGATGGCTGAGGATCTGTCTCACACGCTCGCATGTCCCAGAGGAAGCTGCATTCAGTGGAAAAGAGTGTGACCTATGACCCGTGGTGATGAAAGACCGCTGTTGACAGATATAGTATACCTGTGAGAGTCCTCTGTGTTTGGCTTGTCTGCGGGGGTTTTGTTTCTGGACCGCAGCCTGGACCAATTCGCACGTCCTCCTCTGGTTAAAATTCTGCCCCATCGGTTCGCCGTCGGTATCGATACAAACAGCTCTGCCCTTAGAAAAACATGTATTCACACACATTTGAATTGTGTGGACACACACATGGGGGGTATAAGCACACATCGCACATCCACACAATGCGCTCAGTGTGTTGTGTCTTTCACAGAGGTATATTTTCTCTCAGGGCAGAGTGTAGGAAGGAGGGGCAGATGGGGCGGCAGCGCTGTGAGTGAAACCGGAGCCGCCTGAGGAATGCAGGGGGTGTTTTTGGAGGACTGGAGTGGAGTTTGGGGGGTAAAGGGGGGTTGACTTAAGGGGTAGGATGGGTGATTAGGGGGTGACAGCTGAGTGCTGACCCTCTATAATGACAAATCATCTGGCAGGTGTGTGGCTCTGTCCCCCCCCCCCCCCCAAAACCCCCATCATTTCCAGGCCAGGAATCCTCAACCGCTGCAGAGCGCTAAAGGAAGACTTCCGGACTTTCACACTGCCATCCAGCAGCCTCATGACTGGCCTTTCAGACGTATGGGGCAGCCTCTGTGCACATATAGCCTGCCCTGTGTTTGTCAGCTGCCCTCTTTGTGGACTTACACACCGGTCTAAGCTCCTTCGCTGTAATAAACATAGGTAATGAGGCTTCAGTCCTTGGAGCGCTCTCAGGTAGGGTAGTTTTTATTGATTTATCCTTGCAGATGCCATTTTTCTTTTATTATCCTTCCAACTGCCTGAAAGTCAGCCGTACCTTGTTTGGGTCATGAATCATGCTGACGACAAACTGAATTCAAAAAGCTTCTCTTGTTTTGTGAAGTATAAACAAATGCTCTCCCTGGATCAGTGAGGGTGCTGTTAAAGCGGGCACATGCCAAGCTGTGGCCCGGTAAGAGCGCCGGACTTCAGAATCGACTCTAAATAAAACCCATTCATTGCATTGCAAGTTTGTTTTGAAGGATCCAGTTTAGTTCAGTTTAGCTTCTTTGAACTGTTCAACCTGCAGTAGGCACAATGTTTTTGGCATCGTTTTTCATAATATCCTTTCAGCATATTGTAATTCAAGTTATGAGAGAGGAAACGAGACTTCTGCACCTCATCTTGGCTCTGTTTTCAGGCATTAATAAATCTAGCCTGTGACGGGAGACTTTGTCCAATCGCAGGTCATTTTAGAGAGGGAGCGTTCCTATTGGCTGGTCATTCAATGGAGGCAGTGGTCAACCACTCGCAAACTCCAGTCAAACTAGGCAGCGCTGGTCAAATATGCGTCAGTATTCTGTTACTGTAATGAAATGTTTTCAGAAACATCCTGTAGTTACTGTTTAGCTGTAAAATGGGAACGTTTGCTCCAGCTGGTGGGCAGTGCTTGGTGTTTCCTCAACTGATCCAAGGAGGGTGAAAGGAGGAGAGGTCACGTGTCATCAGCGCGCCATATCTTCGAGGTACAACATGAGCTGTAAAATCTGGTCTGCACTCGCTGAAATTGAGCCAGTCTCAACACACGACCGCAGCTCTTACATCGCTCATGTGTTTTACCCAGTAACAGAATATTGATTCACATTTGATCAACGGAGCCTAGTTTGACTATTTGATTAGAGTTTGTGAGTGATTGACAGCTGCTCAGAGACTACACTACACATGATTTTTTTCAGATTACCTGTCTCATGTACTACTGTCTCTATACGCTGGCTGTTTTATTAGCATATTTGCTCCCTTTCTACCCACTGCAGCTTTAAGTATTTATGTATGAAAGCAGCCAAAGCACATACAGTAATTCTACAGTGAGCGTTGTTTAAGACTGATGCAGATTGCTTCATTGTCCCGCGCATCTGCTCTGTGGTTTGTATGTTGATTAAGTGTCTGCTTGCTGAAATAACCATTGTAGCATTACAGCCCTCTTTTCTTTTCCATCAAGCCCGGGCTTCCACAGCTTCTCTTAATCCAATTCAAGCCAACACATGGAGTCTAGACAAGAGGCCCAACGCTGCCCGCTATATTGGCTGTTTTTCCCTCCGGAGTCCCAACCTTGCAGCCATTTCCCCGAAGAACCCAAAACACCCTCTGTTCCACAGCAGCACCGTCGATCCAAACGCAAAGAGGAGCCACGCATTCCCAGCTGGAAATCGCGCAGAACCCCGCCGGAACATTTCGCCACTTATCTTTTCACTTTGAATTACAGATGCGGCCTTGTTGCGTTTTCCAGGCAGCAGGAGTGAGGAATACTTTCGGGGTCCTGTCAGGAAAATCCATGAGCGTTATTAGCATTAGCAGGAGACATTGCCCAGGTATTTACAGTTCCAGACCCAAGTGGAAAAATGCTGTTGGCTCTGAACTGTTGTGATCCGCATGGCTTTTTGAAAGAACAGCAGATGGTACGAGTAGAGGTTGAAAAATAATGCAAGTACTTCATCTTCTATTATGCTTTGAGGACACAAAAAAATATACATTTGACACTCTGATATGAGGAAAAAATCTGTCAAAATCATATATCACTCATTTGTGTGTATACTAATGGAAAACCCCTGTCATATTCCCTTGTGGCGATTGCAGTCTGACACGCACACTGTCATACTGTGCCATTCAGTTGTCTTCATCACCTGCACTTGTCTTTTCCCACTCCCCCCCAAGCGACATAATGGGCCAGTCCAAAGTGACCCATATTTACCCAATAATACGAGGCTTTGAAAAGACCCATATCGAGTTGCAGCTAATGCTCCAGTGGGGCCCGGAGAGTGAAAGATGTTACCGGCCGACGCGGCTTGGGTTTCAGGGCCCTGCGAACAAAAGGCAGTCCAGTCCTCAGAGAGAAAGGGAGAGAGAGGGGATGGGGGGGGGCGGGACGGCGTGGAGACTGCGAGTGAACACTGAAACAGTAGCGTCGGAGGGTCTCGAAGCGTCTGTTTCAGAGGGGTATAGGGTATGTTGTATCTTAGTTTATGACTGAAGGCCGTGTAAAGAGCCTGTTTTTGTTGGCAAAAGTGCTTCACATTTATAATGCATTTCATGTTGTTGCATGTCTTGGGTGTTGTCAGTCCACTCTTAATGTTTCACTATTGTCAAGTACAGTCATGTGAAAAGAGTTCAGCGTCCTCCACTCGTGTGCAAGTACGCTGCCTTTACAGGAAGATGCAGATATGGCCGCTGAGTTAATGGAGCAGAACTGAACTAACCTCGGGTGTTAGGGGTGAGCAGAGGGCAGACAGGGTTGGTTTAAGAGAAGAGGGTTTGTGATGATGATACCCAAAGGTGATTTCACCTCATATCCTCCCTCCTCCTTTTACTTCCCACCCCCACCACCACTCACCCTCCTCCTCCTCCTCCTCCCTCTCCTTCATGTTCTCTCTCTCTCTCTCTCTCCTTAGGGGCAGGCAGGTATAAAGTTACACAGAGCTCTCAGCTTTCTTGGAAGGAATGACCACATGAGTAGCTTGGGGATTAGATTAGCAGGAAGAGCAGACTTAGCCAGGCTGTAAATAGCCCACTTTTTTCACCATTAAAAAGGCCCAGTACAATATAATCAATAGACAGCACTCATCTGATGCAGGAAGCCATATGAGAAGACCTCCCTCAAGTGCTCTGAAGGACAGGCTACAGCAGCTTGGGCCTAATGAAGTTATTATTAATCACTGGCCTCCTGTTTTGAACTTGTGTGTTGTTTCTCTAGTGGGTGATGAGTGGCCTTTGTGCGCGAGACCTGATTTACATCTCTTGCTGCTCTTCCTCTCACTTTCACCGTCTGTTGCTAAGACAAGGCGAGGTCATGTTGTGTGAACGTTTGACCTTATGTCAGTCATTCTAGCTTTTATTTTCAGGGAAGGCTTTATTTTGTTACGAGCAAAGCACCTCGTAGAATCATATAACACCGAAGCAAAATATGATCTATTCAGCGTGTAGTCTGACCAACACCTTTTTTCCCTCTCTGTCCATCATTCACACACGCCTCAACTCTCTGGGTCTCTCTGAGCCTCCCCACAGGTGTTAGGTTACTCTGTAAAGCAGCTTGAATGGGCACAGAAATCACACAGGGCTGTCTGTGCTCTTGATTCCCGTTTTACTTTGAAGTTTCTACAGCTCACAGGAACAGGGGCCACAAAGCCAGACTCGTGTGAGAGCTTTGGCCAGGACTCTGAGGGGGGGGGGGGGGGCAGTATTGACAGGCAAGGCTACGTGTTGTCTCAGTTGCTGGAGGACTTTGCTTTTTTAGCTTTGTAGTCAAGATGCTGCAAGAAAGCGGCACAGAGCAGGTTTCTCCCCGTCGCCACTTTTTGACAGCACAAAACAGCGGAGGAAGGATTAGAGTGGGTGGGGACACAGGTCAACCCCCCCCCTGTACTCACACAACTCATAAGCAGAGGGGCATCTGTCACTGTGGGGACAAGACGTGGAGACTAAATTAACAGCTCGACTGTTTTTCTGTCTGTGCATGAATGTGAAAATAAACAGTGACTTTTGGCTTTGCTTAAGAACCCGAAAAAGGGGCTTTGGCAGGATACATCTGTAAGCACTTAAAAAATAAAAGACACCCATAATACTTTAATAGAGCCATGTTGGAGAGGCTTTTAGGCACAAGGTGTTCCAGTGTTAGTGTATGGGTACGTCTGTCTTCGTCGATCTCATCAAAGGGCCAAAGGGTCGTGGAGAGCCAGAAAAAATAACTTCAAGTGTGGATTTAATGAAGAATAAACTTACACTCAAGTTACACTCACAGGAACTACTTTTTGAAAGCAGCTCTCGGGCTGCCAGTCATTCACATTATTTACAAAATAGCTCACTGCTGTTACTGACCAGGGCTCTCTGTGTGTTCTCAGGTATCTGAACCACGTGCGGGCTGCCATGCCTCAGGACACAGCTGGAGGATACACCTCAGCTTTGGCATGTCATCGAGCTATTCAGGATGCGTTCAGCGGGCTGTTTCCTCTGAAACGCTGATCTGGAGCTCAAACAACCGCTGGTTAGAAATGCGAGGAAAAGGACAATAAATCCACAGCACCGCCACTAGGGAGAGGGAAGAAGCTGCTGTGGTAGGTGGTGCTCTGACTGATCTTTGGTAAAGGTGTATAGGAGCTTTTATACTTTTTGTTAATTTTATATTTAAATAAATCACAACGAATACTGAAAAGCCATTATGTTACAGATTTATTTGAAAGTGAAACAACTTTGGATGTATGATGTCAAGCTCTGAACAATAATAATAGTTCTAATACATTCTAGTACAAACAAAAGGAACTTATTAAAGTAACGCTGGGTCATGATTTCTGATGACAAGATGCAACATCACATGTTCTAAAAGAATCAGTAAAACATAGTTTAAAAAAAAACAATAATTCTCAACTCAAATGTTTCCTTACATTTGTTATAGTGGCGAGTCGATATGATGATTACGTTGGTACTGTAGCATCTTCACACTTCTGTCTCTTTGGAGCAGGTTCTGCTGAAGGCTCTGTGGATGAACAAGATCTGTTTAGAACTGAATAGTTTACAACTTTATATTTATTATTGTCTGGGGCGCTGAAACAGGGGAAATGAAGGGTGACAAACATGTCAGCTTGCTGCGATGGCAAGCAAAGCTTTGAATACTTTTGAATATTTCTCATCTGTCTCACCAAAAAAATGGTATTCAGGACACACAGGTACACACACAGGCTCACACACAGGCACACACACAGGCACACACACAGGTACATAGGATTTAAAACAATAGTGACACCGTAAATACTTTAATTTAGGGCTTTAAATAAAGATTATTTTCATCATTGATTAATCTGCTGATTATTGTAAATGAGAAACAAGATTATTGCCAAGTAGGTATTCATCTACATGAGATCTGAAGAAACATCTTCAGTTTGCTTTCAGACAAGGTGGAAAAAGTGTATTGAGGTTAAAACATAATTTTGGCATTTTTGCTTGAAAAAATGACTCAATTATCAAAACAGTTGCCTCTTTTTGGTTGATTGATAAACTGACTTGGTTTTAGTTCTTTTCGAAGTAGCAAAATGACAATTAAGCAAATGAAAAAATATAGTGATTAAAATTGAATCTCTAAGAGCTGAGCAAAGTTCACATTTGACTACTTGTCTTTTCCCCTGAAGTCATCATCAGTTTACTATTTAATTCCTCACTGTTTTATGAATTAACTCTCACCTGTCTGTTCATGGTCACCGCTGAAGAGGACCTCTTTAGGGAGTGTGAAGCTCACACACATCATATCTTTGTTGGGCGCTACATTCCGCACAAAATGTACCAAACACCGGTCTTTCAGGGGGAAACCGAGGCTGCTGGAAGCCCTCTCCACCACATCCGTCTCAGGGTGGTCAGCTTTAGAGAAGCCGTAGCAATGCACTGTGGGTAGGTTCTCATCACCGGAAGGCTCCTGGTGCAACAGGCCTTTGAATGCGTCTAGGAAGTCCAGAGCCAAGGCGGGCAGGTTCATCACTACATGAACACTGGCTTCTCCCTTCAGCAGCGCAGGCAGCTCCTGCTTCACTGGCCCCTGGATGAACGCTCTGCCGTCCAGGTTAAAGGTTCGCACTTTCTTCTCAACCTTGTTGAGTTTGCAGTTGTGCTGCAGCCACCGGTGAGACTCTGGGTTGAGATCGTTGGCCAGGACGTTGGCACCCAAGCGGGCAGCAGGGAGTGCGAAGGGTCCAACACCAGCAAACACATCGAAAACGGTGTCGCCACGTTTCACGAGCTGCACCACGCGCTGGTGCTCTGTACTCAGCCGGGAATTCCAGTAGACACGAGAAAAATCAAACTCGTATGTCACCCCGTTTTCTTTGACCTGCAGCACAGACAAAGATCATCTCAACCACTCAACCATCTCACAATGATCTGAATATATCTGAGAATGACTGTACAAATGTATCATTAACATTCAATAACTGTACATCTGTGCTTTAACCTACTTTGGCGACCATGTTCTCCTCTCCAGCCAGCACCTCCATCTTGAAGTTGCGGTAAGTGGTGTCAATTATGTTTGTTTTATTGACCACGCAGGTAACACCGGGGTTTTTGTCCATGATGACTTGACCTGCAATGGAAGCAGCCACAAAGTTAGCAATGAATATGACTTAACTCTAGTCTTTGTTAAAATGCAGTCCTTTAAGTTAACACAGTTAATTTAAGGTAACTTAAGTCCTTTAAGTTAACAAGGAAAAGAGAAATAAATCTTCTGAGAAAGCTGATAAAAAGTGTTAATGGCACTGATGAAATGTCAACATTTCTATCTCTTAAAAATTGATTGCTCACATGACAGTAAGTCACGGTTAAAGAAGGAAGTAGCCTGGTTAAAGCAAAGCACTGTGCATTTAAGGTACATTGAGGCACAAACATGACATGCTAAACATCCACAAATATATTAATATAATACATATGTCTTTTACTTATGTAATTTTGAGAGCACACAGTAACAACCATCTGACTCAGGACAGGTCAAAAATGAAAGGAAAACTCAATAAATGAGTGGAGAAACACAACAAATACAGTATACAGAAACATCCATTCAGTGAAATGGTTTGATCAGTATGAGAAATAGGTGAGTGACATGCTATGGCCTTAAAATTCACCACATCTCAACACCACGACTGAACAACTACGGGAGATTTTGGAGCAACATGTTAGACAATGCTCTCAAAACTCAGAATGAGGGAATAGTTCTTGGAAGACTGACGTTCATCCCCGCAGTACACATCTTCCAGAGACTTGTACAATCTATGACAAGGACCACTGAAGCTTAAAAAAAAAAAAAAAAAAAAAAACACCTTATGATTTGGTTTCCTTTACATTGTCACCCATCTGTACTGAAATCCCTGATCAACATCTGCCTCTCACCTATGAGGTTCTTGTATGGGAGCTGGTGGTCCCTCAGGTTCATGTGTGCGATGTGTCCCACCCGGCTGAACCCAGAGGTCACGTCCTGACCCTGAGGGAGCACAGCCTCCAGCACTTCTTCACTCTTCAGGTTGTGATAGGTGAGCCGCAGCTCATAGTACTGCAGCTCCTCAGCGACACTGAATGACCTCAGAGCTTCGGCTTCAGCTTCACTGAAGGAGCTGGGAGAGGACACTCTGTGGGGGTCCAACAGGACTAAACGAAAGTCACTACTCTCTTCTTTGTCTTGAACCACTCTGGGCACCCCTGGGCGCTGGATGGTCGCTTTCCTCAGGCTCTTTACCACTTTGTTTAAGACCCCAGTGGGCACCCGTATAGCTGGGACAGTAATGGTCTGTGTGAAGGCCTCTTTGTCCAGAGAGGTCATACCCCGGACCCCTGGAGGGGGCCGGTACAGTTTAGGCTCCATTATGGGCTTCACGGTAAAGCCAAAACAAGGTGAAGCTGGCAGTGAGGTTGCAGAGCAGATGCTCCAGTACACAGCGGTAGCTTTTAGGCTCCTTCCACTTTGTACAGACGCAAAGACTCTGGAGAAGAGTCTGAAATGACAAAAACGTTGCGGTTAAGAAGCGGATGTTCAAAAAACACATCATAATTATGACATTAGAGTTATATTGAACAAAACGGAACAACTTCGTGTTAAATAAACGGTAATTACGCAGTTATTTTCGAGAAAATTCACCCTCAGAGCTCACCTCAACATCCTCCGGTCTCAGGCATGCTTGAATTGCGTCATCAGTGTTCGACCAGAGCCAGCTGGCGATTGGTCAAACGAGAGGAGAGTCGCGTTGTGATTGGGCGGTCTCCTTCCCGACTTATAAAATGCGACGGAAATGACAGGCACCTGACGTTGGTGATAAACAACAAGAGTCAGCAGCTGACAAGTTGATAAGAGGGGAGTTTAAAAGTGATTTAAGAGAAGATGGGACTGTCATAACTCCTGACGTCGTCACGCGAACGGATGTGTGGAGTTTGGCTCGAGACACAGAGAGTTTGTTTCTTGTAGTTTGCGTCCGAAGTTTTCGAGAGTATAAAATGAGCATCAATAGAAATGCAACCAGAGATTTATATAGTGAAGGCGTCGCTGGGGACGTCGAAGGAAACGAGACAACACCTTTATTATTAAATGTAAGTACTAAAACAGCACCGCGTCTCTCACAGCGAGCTCAAACTAGTGTTTCAGTCTGAATATGTGAACCTCAGGATTAAAAAGCAGCAGTAGCGGTCTCATTTACATGTAAACTACCAGTAAACGAAGTTGAATGATTTGTGAAAATGTAACGTTAATTTGTGGCAGAAATCACGTGCTTTCTCTGAAAACTTCTCATTTTTAGTTCCCTCTCTGCTTTCTGTCTCTGTCAGTAGAGTAGGACCTAAAACTGAAATTGCCCCATGCTATTTTAATGATTATCCTCCACTGAGGATAACGAAAATATATTTTACATTCCGTTTGCAGCTTTAACGGGGAAGTCCGTCGATGTTTTGTCTAAAAACATCAGCATTTAAAGATATTGAGTATAAGAATATTAGAACCAGCCTTATTTGTTTCTGTACTTGCTTTAGTAATAACAATAATAACAATGATGATGATGATAATCATAGCAAACCGGAGCTCCTCAGGCAGGTCGTTCCCTTTGTGAGGTGGGAATAATCAGCAGGTTCCTACCTGAGGATCTCAGGCTGCTCTCTGGTTGGTAAAAGGACAACAGCTCAGACATATAGTATATTCTGGGGCCAGGCCATGAAGGGCTTTTAAAGTAATAGGTAAGATCTATCGTAAAACCAATGGGCAGCCAGTGTAAGGTCATAAAAATTGAAGTGATGTAGAATAAAAACTCCTCCTTGGGTTGTTAAAAAATGATTAATTTTCAGCAGTAGTACAGAGGACATAGCCCAGGTGTCCTCAGTGGTAGCTACATCCCAGTCAAGACATGTACTGATGGTGTCATCACCACTGATCGTGATAGTTTTGGACTTGGGGGCTATGGGGGATTTCATTGTGTACCAACAGTCCATCTGTGGAGTAGCTTCAGCATTTGACTGTGAAAGACACTGTCATTTAGTCTGTCTATCTGATGTTCAACAAAGGACTAAATGGTTCAGATGTGCAAATTGTATTTTTGGGTCATTTTTCTCTTGAATATCCTTAACACTACATATTACAAAGAAATAGAGTAGCGAATCTATGAAGAGTTGTTGCAGGGTTCATCAGGAATAGTATTTGGACATAGTATAGGTGGATTTCGACACAGATCAATCACTGTCATTCATTTATCTTTTCCATGTGACCAGAAGCCCCCGCTCAAAGGAAGTGGTGAGAGTAGAGACACATTAGCGCTTAATTTGATGACTCTTTGTTATGTTAATTAATGACACCACTCGTGATAAAACATATCTCAAATGGCTTTAAAGTGAATATGTTATCTAGATTAATCCTATCACCAGTCTGAAACCAAGTATAAGACATAAATAGAGAAGGAACCAGGTGAGATGGGATTTATCTGTTATACTGGTGGGCCTGTTGTTTCATTCAGCACCGTGACCCTGAACAGGAATTGATGAAAACATCTGTATGAAATCCATTCATTTGTTTATATCCTCACATTATTTTGCCATTGAATATTTATTATTCTTTTTAGCATTTTCAGATCTGTGTTATTTAATTTGCTGCATTATAATTTTGCATGGCAAACAGTAGGGGAGTAAATCACAACTTTCATCACAATATTATACAATTCTTTGGACAACGATACAATATTTACTTATATCATGAATCCTGCCACGATATGATTTTTGATTCAATTCAGGGGCCTGCGATCAATATGAGCTGATATCATATTCCTATTTAACACAGTTACATTTATATAAAATCACAAAAAGCAACTTAAATATGATTTGATATTTTTATTATTGGGCTCTTCCCAACATTTAAATGAAAAACAGTATATTCTTTTTTTATAAAAACAATAAATATAAAGTGTGAATTTCAAAATAAAGGCATATCTTAAAGGTGATGACATGTATCAATATTTTCACTTTGCATCAATGATATTTCATTGATCATTGAATCGATAGATCGATCCAGATCAATATATCATTACACCCCTAGCAACCAGTCTACATTTCCATCTGGTATTGTAGTTTACTTCCTGTCTTTCAGTACTGTAACTCAGGGTGAATCTGAATCAGCAGCCTGCAGGTCAATCCGAGCTTGTTGTGACACTGACACCAGAGTTGCCTCCCGTTCTCTCCAGGATATCCCCTATTAGAGAGGTCAAGCAGTTTGGGCAGCTCCCCTTATCCTGAGCTCAGGCAGCTGTCCCACAGCTAGCAGCTCAAATCCCACCCCATCCATTCCCATTTCCATCCCCTGATCCAGCATGCCACTGCAGTGTTGTTTCATGACATCCATCATCAGGGCCGGCCAGTTGTTCTTAAACTGTCAGGAGCAATTCTCTTAAAGCTCCCACAAAAATAATAAGATTTCTTCTGCTCCGTTGTCTTCACACACAGTTTTACCTCCTTGTCTTTTATCCTCATGTTATCTCTGTCTGTGTGTGCAGGGATCAGCGCAGACCAAAGGAGCCTCCTTCGCCTCCTCTGTGTTTAACCTGATGAATGCCATCATGGGCAGTGGCATACTGGGTCTAGCTTATGCTATGGCTCACACTGGAATAGTTGGTTTTTGGTAGGAACGTTCTCATTACACCTTTGTGCCACGATGTTGTTTAAATATCTGACTGCTTTTTAAAATGAATCAGACAAAACTACATGTTCCTGTACCTTTCCTCTCTAGTATCCTGTTACTAGTAGTGTCCAGCCTGGCAGCCTACTCTATACATCTCCTTCTGAAGCTATGTGACCAAACAGGTGAGAGACTAACAATGCAAATACAGTATAGCTTTAGATTATCACTTCCCTGTGTGTTTATCCAGGGAGTTTATTCCACATTTTTTTTACCCACATCCTGAACTGTGCCCCTTTACTTCACTCATGATTGGATCACTATTCAGGATGCTGATACAGCTTCACAGCGCTGCAGGCTGGCATGTTCTTCTGTCTGCCGGCCTCCATTTCCCCGTTTCAGTGCCTGAGACAGTGCCGCTGCTGCATTACTGTCCACACAACAAATAGCAATATCTGTCTGAGAATAACTAATAATGATTAATGTTGAATATGAGTAATGAGTCATGTTGTGGGATTCCTTATTTCATGGGCTATTTTGGGACTTATATGTTATTGTTACATATTTGTATAAAAAAATAAAAAACGAAGCATTTGAGTTGTGATGTGGAGGTTGAATGCCATGGCAACGGTCAAAGCTTCGAAGTATTCGGGTCAGTCCTGTAGCTGCATCAGTTTTGATCCTTTCTGTTTGAAACTGTCCATCTCGAGTCAGACAGTGTTTATAGACGTGCACTGCTGGGTCCCTTGAGCACTTTTATGTAGTTGTGATTGTTTTTTATTCGACTCTCGTAGGTGTCAATTCATATGAAGACCTCGGAGGGAAAGCCTTGCAAAAACCAGGAAAAGTAAGTTTTGTCTTTTGGATTAGTGAGTTTCTTTTCAAAGAAAATGAATTCCCTCTCTTTTATTTTCACCGTGACCAGGAGGTACGGTACGTCCACACTTACCTCATTTTCAAAATTCCTTTTAGGTTCTGGTTGGAATTTGTATTATCGTCCAAAATCTTGGCGGTAAGTCGGCTCCCGTTTCACTGCACAGTTGCAAACATTTCTTTGACATGTTGAACATAAACTGAATTTTGTGTTTTGTCTTCGATTATTTTTATTAGAAAGCATAAATGCACGTCTAACAACACATGCACAACAAAACAACACAACACAACACACACACACAAACTTTCTTTTGTGTTTTTTTTTTTTTTAGAGGTGTTGAATAAGGTGGGTAGTTCTGCAGGTTCAGACTATGGCCAGTTTATTTTGGAGGCCGATAGTGCCTCCTACTGGTGATCAGCAGCCTCTGTTTACGCCCTCCTTCCTGTGAGGCTATCATCCACATTCCCTGATAACCTTTGACCCTGGAGCCGCTGTCTTCTCAGCCCCCTCCCCTGGGCCTGAAACCTGACTTCTCATCTAATTGATCACTGATGGTAAACCCACCCAGTGTTGAGTGACCTAATGGGACCCCTCCCTTTATTCCCCCCACCCCCCTGTACTTCTCCCTCTCCTTCTGCCATCTATCCACCCGTCCCTCAGCCACAAACTGCTCCTCTCAGACGGTGGAGAGCTGAGGTGATCGCTCCTCTGCAGTCATTAGCGGCACGGCTGAGTGGATTATTGCCGTGCCCTCTGGTATGTTTGTGGTTTTCCCAGCATGGGACAGTATGTGTGAGAGTGTGAGAGCCTGCACTGCAGCCTGCATCTGTCTGCACCTCGGGCCCCTTTTATAAGAGTGCAATTAGCCTCACTCTGGGTAAACATTCATCTGTACTGCCAAAGGCTGATGGGCCAATTGACCTTAATTACTGACCAGCTCAGGGCTCTCACAGCCTGCCCGTCCCCTCACTCTTAATGAAATGAAAGTGGCTCTGTCTTGTGTTGAACACAGTCTCCCGCTGTTTGCTGACCACACACAGGAGGTTTGCATCAGTTTTCCTTGACTTTTTACATGCATGCTTATTATTAGAATATGTTTTCCTACCACTTGGCCAATAACAATCTTTTTCTTTCACTCAAGGGCCTTTTTTCGTTTAGAGATGTGAGTATCATCCCACCAGGAATTCCCATCAAAGTGTTGTTGTGCTTCCCGCAACCTACTGCATGAAATTCAGCCACTGCATCATGCCTGTTGTGTGATCCCTGTCCCCGTGTGTCTTAGTCTGGTTGAAAAGTTGTTTTTTTTTTGTTATTGTGGTTCGTTTAAATTGTTGGATGAAGTTTTTGCGGGGAAACTTTTTGACTAAAACACTAAAGCAACTGCTGCCTCAGAATAACTGTGATGATAGATTTCAGTGTTTATAAATGGCATTAGTTATTCACAGAGTGAGTGTCCTTGTGTCTGTGTGGGCTGGAGGGTTATTGGAGGAATTTTCTTTTATAAACAAATACAGGATCTGAGGGATTATGGTCTAGGCTTATTTAACGGCGAGTGCAAGACCTGCCTCGGGGGGCAGTGAGGTCCCAGCTAACTCTGGCTCTGCTTGGCTTCACAAATTTAAATCCCTTAACATTATCTCCCTTTATGACTGACCACACACTGCATCTGAGTGCCCCTTCAGCCACAAACATCCTCTCCACCTCGTGCAGTCTCCATCTCCCCTTTCCCATTTTCCTACTTTTTGGGGGCTGATATGACCCTCAGGAAGTGACCCCCATCCCCGTCTGATTGGCTGTCCTTTGGAAGGGTGCTGGAGCCCGTCGGAGGCTGATAATATCCTGTTTCCTAGTGAGGTGGAGCGGTGGGAGAAATACCTGGATTAGCGTCAGAGATCATTATTGTTAGCGTTCCCCCCTCACACTTCTCCATCCTGGCTGCTACTCCCAGTCTCCAGCAGTTGGAAGATCTGCATAATGTCTGCTCCTCTGCACCGAGGGCTTTGCTGGTGATCCCCTTGAGCTGCTTGCCCCACCCATCTGCATTAACTCAGAGCCGCAGTTCCCCCTCCACCCTTCCAGCCTTCCATTTCCTCGTGCTGGAAAACACACACCGCCCCCACACACAGCGATTCAGGATTGCTTGTGGCAACATACAGTCATCCGATTTAGTCGTTTGGTATCATTGTGTGCTTTTATTTTATTTAGACGTTTTCTGAACCTTTTTTTCCTCTCTCCTCCTCAGCCATGTCATCCTATTTGTTCATCCTGAAGTCTGAGCTGCCCGCAGCCATCGAGAGCCTCTTGAGCTCAGGCAGAACAGGGTAGGTATACATACAGCACTCCCTTCTCCTCCAATAAGGAAATTTGGTTCAAAATCTGTCACAGCTGCTGGTGAAACCAAGCCATTCTTTTAGATTAGCTCCACTAAGATAACGCATGAGTCATTCCTTTTCCCATGATGTTGTAGATTATACCTTTGGCCTTCAAATAAGTCAAATTTGACACTTTTGTACCACAAAGCTAAACAAACTGGAATTAGTCAGGCAGTGAGAAATGTATGAGTGATGCAGTAGAGGATCTCTCACCAAACCACAATACACTACTAATACTTTGTCTGTGAGCATGCTCTGTGCTGTCTGGTCTGAATCACGCCCAGAGTAAATGTATTAATGACGGAAAGCCGTACATCACCCATCAAGAGCAGCCTTTAGTCTTTCACTGGCCTACGAGGATGAGCCTGCAGCCCCTCGTCCCAGGCCAACAATGTAACTTCGATCACTTTATTACTCTGGTTTAAGCAAGAGTTGTAGTTGCTCTCCCAGACCGATCCGTCAGCATCTGAATCTTCCGCACACAGCTGCTTTGTATTAGTGCTCTCCTTTCACCCCCCAAATCTCTCGCACATGTTCGCCGGAATCAGACTGATACAAGGGGATATCAGTTTTGCCATTCTAATTACAGCTCACTGCTGAGGGAAACAAAACATTTCTGTTAATGAGTGGCTTTGGGATGTTAACAGACACATACTCAATTCCATCAAAGCTGAAATGAGCAAGTTGTTTTATATTAAAATGTCTGGCTCATTTATCATAATCTGGCAGGGTGCAAACACAGTTGTGCTCAATCTTTTAGTCTTGTGCTAATGGACTGTATGTCCTGTTTAAATTTCTCTCTAAGGCCAAATACGTGGACAGCTGTGGCTTTGGGTTTGTGCTGCACTGGCCAGATTTATGCTGATCTTCAACACTATGTGCAGATTGACTCATTGGCATTTATACTCCAACCTTATACCTTGCTTCTATCCTGCATCTTATCATAGCGTGAAATGTTCCACATTTCATGGGTCTTCGAGGTATCCTGCGCCTTTACAGTAAGCCTCGAGCCTTCTAGAGTGGATCCTAGTGGTGGAGGAGATTTTTATACATCCCTCTGTGTGCATAATGTTCTGTAAAAGTGAAGAAGGGGGTTAGCTAAGCTGCGGCCAAGCTGTTCAGCTAAACTTAGAGTAGAGGTGATTGGACAAGAGAGAGTCAGGGTCAGAGCAGAGGTCTCCCTGACATCCAGTTACAGGGCAGAAACAGCGTAGACGCACAGACAAATCCATCAGCGCCTATGGTAACGCCACAGCTGTGAAACTGCCAAACAGGGGTCAGTGGGTGTTGATGTGGTCGGAGCAGGTGCTGCTGACTGTGGGAGCCCCATAAAGAGTGGTGGAGCCAGTCCCTCATGACCCCATGCTGCAGTCCAACATACAGCAGCGCCAGGCAGCACCCTTCCCCACCCGACCCCGACCCCAGCAGAGCGGCATGCCTTCCTCATGTGTCACCTCAAGCACTGCCCCTCCTCCTCCTCCTCCTCCTCCTCCTCCTCCTCCTCCTCTAGCTCCCCAATCCCGAATAAACCGCCAAGGCTATCCCTCAGCAAAGGAAAATATTATTCCCCCTCTCCAAAAAACCCAGCTAGTGAAATGTGGTCTCATCTGACGGAGCGACACAACGTTTGCATGTGAATTACATAATTGTTATGGTTCGCAAGAACTAAAGCCCTTAATTCGTACCACATGATGAATCTGTCGCTTTGTATTTGAGCACGAAATGGAGACAAATTTCCAGAGTATGTCCATTTTTAAAGCTCTGGAGCTCCATTTCTGTTGTCCCTGACGTTGCAGGACCCGAGAGATGATGATGATGATGATGATGATGATGATGATCAGCTTTAATAATTGATGTCCTTCATTCTTGTTTTTCAGACTTGCCTGGTATGAAGATGGCAGGGTGCTTCTGATCCTAGTCACAGTTTTTATTGTTCTTCCTCTGTCAATGTTGCCTAAAATTGGTAAGTATGTAGTACAAGTGGCATCTTGATTTGCTGCCCTGATTTGTTTTAATTGTTATTTCTCTCTACATCTTTTTCCCACCATTACAGGCTTCCTGGGCTACACCAGTAGCATCGCCTTTTTCTTTATGCTGTACTTTGCAATTGTGGTGAGTTTATTTATATATATAAAAAATATATATAAAAAGTGTTTTTTGCCAGCTTTTCTGTTTGTTGATATGTTGTTTTGTCTCCTCTCCAGGTTGTGGTGAAGAAGTGGTCCATCCCCTGCCCCCTGCCTCACAATGTGACCACACTCTCAGGTGCCATCAAGGTAACAACAACCCACATACATAAAATACCGCAGGTCTGAAGTAGGTATTCTGGGTCACGGCCACATGAATACAAGGAGACTGAGATTACTGATTATGTCGGCTCTGGCTGATGAGGACCAGAGGAGGCTGCAGAAAGCTGTATGGTGCCACTTCTGAGGGGAAGGAAGTTCAGATGACCTTGCATCAGTCTGGAAATGACCTCTGGCCTTTTACAATTATACAGCCCGTAATATAGCTGCAGACCTGGCATGGTTTACTTAGATGGTTGTTTTCCTTTTTCCTCCAAAGCCAGGCAATGGAAAGAGAAAGTTTTATGTTTCTCCCATCTGCAGCAGCACTGCATCTCTCAGCAATAACACGCTCCCTCTTCTCTGCTTGCTTCTCCAGATACCAAATTCCTCTGACTCAGATTGTACACCCAAACTCTTCGTCATCTCCAGTAAGGTAAAACCAGCATTTTCTCTCTGTGCCGCCCATGCCGAGTCTGTGAGGTGGTATTGAGTAGTTGCTGAAAGTAGGTCTGTTGCACTTCTTAGACTCTGGTGGTCAGCAGGCTCTTTTTCTTCTAAGTTTGGGCTGTAAAATATATATGTAAGGAACTCGGGTGCACTATTCAGCTGCCACTCACGTTCATGTTACATGTAAAGGCCATATGTACATGCAGAATTACACAAAGCACATGTTTGGTCCAGATGTTTAAACACAACTTGGCAATGTTTGGCGAGAGGACTCTAAAAAGTAAAACATAGGCTGCATCTACACCAGAGCCGGTGGTGCGGTGAAAACGCAGTGGGTTTCAATCAATCAATCAGTCAATCAGTCAATCCATCTTTATTTACAGTATATAGCGCCTTTCGTACAAATCAAATTTACTTCAAAGTGCTTCACAAGCAGTTGACAAATAAACTGACAAATATCAAATGTCAAGCTGGATTCGAACCTGTGACCCTTTTGCTGTGAGGCAACAGTTACTCAAAGTAGTAAAATGTTGATGAATCAAAATAAGTAAAATAGAGTGTAAAGTAGTACAAATATTAAAACTGCTGAAATTGTAAAACACTACATGAAATCCAGACTACATGGATGGCTTTTCAGTTATGTTTGTATTTATATTATATAATATTTTCAGCTCTTCTTAGATCTGGAAGGCTGTTTCAGCATCATGGAGCGTAATGGTTGAAAGCAGCATCGCCAGATCCTTTTGTTCTGCTGAAAGAGAAGAACCAGAGGATTGGAGGGTCTTCCTGGTTCATAAACCAAAAGCATTTGGTTACGTAGTCTGCACAGCCTTGCAGTGCCACATAATGACTAATAAAAGAATTTTAAAAATCAATACGAAAATTAACAGGTAACCAGTGTAAAGACTGAAAACTAAGAAAACAGAAAGTAGAAATAGAAACAACTTTTGGAGAAACGCAACCCGACATCACAGTGTGGAGGCCAGTCACATAACTGGTGATCCCGAGCGGTACAACCAACCTATGAGGGAACAAAAGACTGTATTGTCGCAGTCAAAGGTCCTTTTAAGGGACTCTAACACCGCCGCACAACCCTGCGGCGAATCACTGCAACACCTGATCTCGTGTGACTGCAGCCTCACACAGTATTTGGTAATATCATGGATATTTCCATACACTGAATACTTTTACTCAGGAAAGTTCAGACCAGAGCGTCGTCACACTCTCGCAGCCCAGTAATTACTACACGAACCACACCATGACCATCAAGTGTACTGTATAGACTCTCTTTGGTGTTTCACACCTCTCGCTCTCCAGGCTCCTCCCTTGTTCCCTGCTTCCCTCCAGATACAAAAACACACATCCACGCTCATACACAGCACACTCACAGTGCTGTGAGACGGAGTGATCTGCGGGAGAAGCGAAACGCCAGAGCGAGTCTTATGTCTGCTTAAAGAAATAACATGACAATTAATATTTGTACTCAATAATCATGATATTGTCATTTACTACACCCCGCATAGAACAAGCCGCAATACCACCCACCCCTACCTTGACCCACCTGCCCCCTCACTCCTGTGAAACAGTGTAAGCCGATGATTTGTTAATGGCAGTTTTGCTCTGACTGATGTATGTTGCAGAGCGGCTACGCCATCCCCACCATGGCCTTCTCCTTCCTGTGCCACACAGCTATCCTGCCAATCTACTGCGAACTGGACCGGTCAGCACTGCAGCTTTGCTTTTACTGATACACTTAAGTCATTGAATCTGTTTTTCACTAGCCAAGTATGCATTACGCTCAGAGAACGTGTCCTTGTGTCTTTCAGACCTACTAAAGCCAAGATGCAGAGGGTAACAAATATCAGTATTAGCCTCAGCCTCCTGGTTTACCTCATTTCTGCTCTGTTTGGTTACCTCACTTTCTACGGTAAGCCTGCAGTAACACACTTTAACACAAACGCTTACTGTAGCTACTTTTCCAACCCCTGTCATATGTGTTCACACTTTGTTCTTGTCCCCTGCTCATAGATCACGTGGACTCTGAGCTGTTGCTTGGCTACGATAGGTACATGCCTCGGGACATCATGGTGATGGTGGTTCGACTGGCCATCCTGCTCTCTGTGTTGCTGACTGTACCCCTTATTCAGTTCCCTGTGAGTACACCCACCCCAGAGTACTCTTTAAAAATGAACAGTGTGTAACATTTCAGGGGTCTATTAGCAGAATGCAGTATAATAATTTTCATTAGTGTATAATCACCTGAAAATAAGGATTGTTGTGTTTTCGTTAGCTAAGAATGAGCCCTTCATATCTCCACTAGGAACGGGTCCTCTTCAGAGTCCGCCATGTTTCTATTGTAGGTCTGAGTGGACAAAACAAACTTTTATTTTACCTTTTTACCTGGAAGGCCACCGTAGTTCTCTGACTCGCATGTAAAACTTCAATAACGTAAGCCGCAGAGTGAAAAACCGCAGTACCGACAGCCGGCGTCTGACTTCTGTTGCTCCTGAAGTAGTGTTATTGTGGAAAGGATGACGAAAACGAGGAAAATGGTTATCATCGTTTAGCACTGTGGTTCACATTACCGCAGTCTTGAAACGGGAGGAGTGAGCAGAGGGGTACTTGGTTGAAATCTGCAACCCTACCACTAGATGTCACCAAATCGTACACTTTAATACTACACTTCAATACAACCAAAAAGTACCAAAAATATCCCAGGTTCCTCTTTTCATTTTGATTCTTTTCTTTTCAATTTTATGAAATTACTTAAAAATAAGAAATGGTTGAAGGACTCATACAACTGCATTTTTTTTTCGCAAGCCTCGCAAGTTTTATTTTAGTCCTTGCTTTGTATGTTCATGTTTAACTACGGTATGTGAATTTATATGTATTTAAGATGCTGAATTTCCTACTAACCATCTGAAACCCACAATAGACCCGTTTTTGTCTCTTTTAGGGGGTATAGGGGGTCTTTAGGGGGAGATGGCAGGTCAGAAGTAGATGTTACATAGAAGTGGTGAACATCATGTGAGAGCTGATAACCTGAAGATTAATTTGAGATGCAGCTCAGCACTATATATCAAGTTGTTCTGGTCATGAATCAGAAATACACAAATGAATGAATTTATTCAAAATAAATTGTGAAAATGTGTAAAGGCTAAGAACATTATGATAAACGTATATGTTCGCCCTTCCCATACTATATTGTCTCAAAAGTTGTTGCAGCAATTGTTGGGTTGACAAAAGACAGATACGATGCTAAATTTAGCCATGTTTTATTACTTGCGAATTGATTTAAAAAAAAAATAATAATAATCCTTTCAAAATACCACATTAGGACAATGAGACCAATTAGATGGTGAGCATGTCTGTTGTGTAAACTGCACAGAAATCTAGGAAAGCCATCCATCCTCTGGATGCTCTTGGTCTCTAGTTTGTGGCTGTAAAATTTCTTGAGGCTGTGATTATCCTAGAGGTCACCACAGGTCATTTTATACAGTGAGGTCAAGTTTCAAAAATGATCTCACTACAATAACAATAACATCATCACACATGAATACAGTTGGACTCATTGGATCCACAAGAGTCTCAGTGATACCCAATTTATGTAATTCCAAGACTGTTTAGGGAGCCCAGTATGCAGAAATATTCAAACACATTTTTAGAATAGGCAACACATTTATACTACATACATAAAACTGCATTGTTTTTTCCCTAAACTGACTGTGATTATCATAAAGTGGGCATGTGTGTAAAGGGGAGACTGGTGGGTACCCAGAGAACCCATTTACATTCACATATCTGGAGGTCAGAGGTCAAGGGATCCCTTTGAAAATGGACATGACTGTTTTTTCCTTGAAACTTGAAAATGTAGCCCAACTTCAGTGTTATTTAGCCTCAAGCTAGCATCACTTGGTTGGTACCAGTGGATGGATTTATGATTTCTGGTTTCATATGATGTCTGTCCCTTCACTCAGCCTCTGAAAGACGAGCCAGCTAAAACCAGCGTGATCCCGCTGGTCTCAGAGGATTTAATGTATGTCTGTTGCTCACTTCCTGTTTTGCAACTGGGAAAAAAACAAGAGTCTAACCCTTTAACTGCTACGACAAGATCTTCCTTCAAGTCCAAACACAACTCCAGTTTCTTGTTTCTTCTCTCGTCAGATATTTTGTCCAAATCATTAACACAGTACATCTTCTGTGAGTGTGTTTGGTTAGATTCAGCTTTGTTTGTGTGTCCGCTTCAGGCCCGTAAGGCTACGATCTTGCTGCTGTTTGGAAGACGTCCCTTCTCCTGGCTGGTCCACATCGTTTTGACTCTAATCATCCTGGGTGTGGTGCTGCTGCTGGCCATCTTTGTGCCTGATATCAGAAATGTCTTTGGAGTTGTGGGTAGGTGAAATTGTTTTGCTGTATTCTGGGCTTTATAAAATCCTATAAAATCCTATAAAATCCTATAATTATTATTCTTTATAATTCACTGTCTCAATAATTTTGAATTAACAGTGATTTTTAAAATACCCTGATTGGTTTTCAACTACAGCAGACATTAAACGCAGCCAAGCTCTCAGCCAAGATGTCAATATTCCACAATTATTGATCGTGGTGGCTAAAATCACAGTTCCTGCTTATACATAATTAATGGTGCAGTTCTGCTCAAACAGTTTATGAAGCTGCTATTGTCAGACATATACAGTATGTTGTCTGTGCAATTCAAGTGACTTTCCCATTTCTTTTCTCAGGATCGACAACTTCCACCTGCCTGTTATTTATTTTTCCCGGCATTTTCTACCTCAAGATCAACACAGGACCCCTCATGTCCTTTGACTCCATTGGGGTAACACTGATATAGTCTATTAATCTGATCTATAGATTTATATAGATATTATGAATCATCACTGACTACAGCTTCTGCATATATTTTTCTTTTTACTTTTCCTTTTAGGTGGTGACACTAACTGTTGTTTTTGCTTTTTGTGTCTCTAGGCTGCGTTGCTGATGGTCTTTGGTTTCATTGTGGGAATCATCAGCTTCTCTGTCATTATCATCACATGGGTACATGACTCATAATCCCGCCTGGCCCCCCTTTCAGGTGAAAGCGTGCCAAAGAAATTGAATAGTGGATAAAGAAAGCGAACAGACACCTCAGGGAGATTATTTATGGTAACGTTGTTCTCAGCTCTAGACGTGTTTGTTTCTGTCCTTCTCAATTACAAACATAGACCAAACTCACAAGGACGTCTCATGCTGTACTCACTGTTTTTTTATGTGCTGACTTTTAGACTCATACCCAATTCAGGGAATATCCGTATTTGAAAATCTTCCTAGAACAAAAGATAGGTGAAGTTTACTATGTCAGAGCAGCACAAGAAAGCAAGTTGACCATTATATTTAAGTTCATTTTTCATTATTTTTACTTTCCGACAGCCTTTTTATTGACTTTTCTAAACCACTCTGCTAGTATTTGAAAATGCTGTTGACTAAACCTGAACCGTAAATGTGTCAATTAGTTAATTTTTTTTTTAACTTGTTTTATGTCATTTTAATCATGTATTGATTTTCCAAACCTTTCTGCTGCTACTTGTATTATATAAAAGAATGTGACCAGTTCATTGCATTGCATTGTGTGGTTTTAATGTATAGTAGAATAATGTAATTATGTTCTGCAAATTATTGTGATTTAATAAAAGGGAGATTGTTTATGCACTGGCGTGTCAGTTTGCTCATTTAACCACTAACCTGTCTTCATTAGTGTTATTCAAAGCTCATCAGTCTAACATGTCACACTCATGGCTGCGTGTGTTTGATTGGCAGGCGTAGCATTGACGCTGAGACCTGCTCCTCAGCACTGTGCTGTGGGTTCAGCCTGCAGCTAATGAAAGCCACATGCTCGGTACGTTTCTAATCATGATGCTGTTTAGATTGTCTTCATGCTGCCTCTGGAACCTACAGCCATCCGACTGCTGCTTTTAATCTAAGGAATTAGGCAGACCGGCCCGTCTTCCCTGCAGAAAACAGTGGCTGGCCGCTCTTCACGCCCCCCTTAAAGAGGTTCCCTGGTCCAGGAAATAGCCCATGCCTCCACCCTCCACTCGGAAGGACACTCCTATGAAGGTGTGGTAGTTGGTGGTGGAAGAAGTACTCAGAACATTTACTTAAGTACCAGTACACCAATAAGAAAACCCTACTCCATTACAAGCCCTGCATTCTGCAAAAAAACGCCCCCTGTGACTTCTATATTTATTATAGATGGCATTATTAGATTAATACTAAAACATCAATATGTAAATAATACGTTATTCTTGTAGCTGGTCAGAGTGGGTTAGGTACTTCAGTGGTTCCCAACATAGACACAGACCTCTGAAACTGTCAAGGACTCATAAGCCAAAAAGACTGAAAACCACTGGTTTAATCTTAATTTGTAAATAACGTATCATATGGCTTTTATGTAAAACTTTAACCTGAAAGGTAAAAAAAAAAAAAAGTGACTACAGCTGTCAGATAAATGTAGCAGAGTAAAAAGAAGAATATTACTCTATGAAATGTAGTACAGTAGAAGTATAATTCATCAGCAGCCATCTTTCCCCATATCTGTAGAAACACAAGCTCTTTCAGAAATTAAACCAACCTCTGACTCTATACTATATACTCTGTACTCTATATTACATAATCTATACTCTACTATATACTCTACACAGGTTCCTATGGGAACCACAGTGCTAAACCCATTTGCAAAACAAGATTACCACCTAGTGTCAGACTGTACTCACAGCAGTCCAGTGCCTCATTTCATTGACATTCCTCTCTTGGTTTGTGAAAGCCTAACTAGGAAGAGATAACCAGATGCTCCAGTTTTCCCCGTTTTATCATGTGTTGGAAACATGTACGTTAACACGGACCAGAGCTGTTTTTATGGAGGTCTGACTGGGGCATGAGTCCTCAGCCCAGGGTGGGAGTGTTTTTGTTTAGTTAAACTCGCTCACACCCTGGGCCCATGTCCAGCAGTATGACAACACCATCTCCCAGGGTTAAAGGATGGAAGGAGGTGGAGGAGCGATGGTGGGCTGAAATGAATCCCCTGTTTGCAGCCTCTGCTCTCGTATTGTTTCAAGAGGAGTCGACTGTGTTCTTTGAAAATTATTGTCTGTTGTTTTAAATCGGGATTTTTGGGTAACAGCTGGGTCTGATCCCAGTGTCACTACTTTGACCTTTATCACAGTTTGACATGTTATTGTTTGATAGCCGTCATGGTGTAGATCAGTGATTCACAACTGGGAGCTGCCTACAACTAATTAACTCAACTAAACTAATTCAACTAAAAAACTGCTGTTGTGTATTTGTGTGAAGGATGAAAAGAAATAGCCATAATATCAGAAGCCAAGTCAGTTGGCCACTACAAGTTACAACTAAGAGTGTGTAAAGTTGAAATAGTTAGCTAAAAGTAATAGGTAAACTGTTAAAATTGTTTGGTTAATGTTGGCTCAAAGTAATTAATAAACAGTTGAAATCTTTTAAGTTAGTTAAAATAAAAGAAAAAAGAAATGTTCGGTTAACGTTACTGACAATAAAAGCTTGTGAGCTGCTGGATTAGATCTGCACAAAGCGCTCAACGGCCTAAATTGTTCAGCCTGAAGTTGCAGTGAGGCGATTACTGCTTTCAACAAATTAGAAGGCTATTGGCAGAAAGCAGAACCGATGCAGAAATCCACTTCCTCTTCCTGTTTGTGTTTGAACAACATCTGATCAACATGCCTTCATAGTGGATGTCAGAAACTGCAGCAGAGCTAAGAACATGCACATCTGCTTTCTGTTTACCCGCATAATCTTGTTCAACAGGCATTCCTGGCTGAAAGGTGCTTCAAGGGTCTTTTCACATGAGCCTCTTAATGCTGGTTGGCATGATGAGTGGTTTTCCTTGTTAGTCACGGTGGCGGACTGCAACTCAGCAAATGCCATCGATATGCAAGTGTCATCACTGAAGAAGTGCTCTCCTGCTTTCCCTCTATTCTCTCCGTTCTCTCCATCTACCATCACTCCATGCTGATTTTCTGCTTTTAATCGATTTCCACGCTCTATCAGTAAACATGCTTTTTGGGTCACAGTGAGAGCATTCCTTGCTCTGAGGACTCTTTTTGAGACAGCAGATGCAATGGCCATTTATTCATTTTACACTTTCTATGCTTGTTGTGTAATTGTATTGATAACAGACCGACACATAATAAAACTTTAGACTTCCTGACATATCGGCTAACAAGACGTGAGGCAAATGGAGCATTGTCTCGTACAACAAAAGCTCACCAGGCTGTGCTTGTCTTCAGTGGTTTTTATGTATAACATCGTGAGTCATGACATTATGTCTTGACATTATCATCATCTGCTTCTGCTTTTTAGCCACAGATGCTTCATGCTGCACGTGTAGCTGAGCGATGTCCTTCACCTTACCTCTATTGTGGATGTCAGAGCACCACGGGCTGCACAATACACTGAAAACTGTGTTCAGCTATTGTGTGCTACAAACACGTTTCTGTCTTGAATAGAGTGTCTTGAAACGGTGTTCGGGGGAAGAATTGCCCGACTCGCTCAGGGGCCAACACAATAGCGGCAACACAATGACGTCAAATAGACTCCAAGATTACTGCCACCTTAGTCACCGAGACATGATAAGCCTCGGAGAGAGTGACAGATTTTATACTTTCAGCGCTGAAATCAAGGTCAAAGGTGAAATAACCCTTTGGTAAATAAACAAAGGGGGGTTTACGATGTTTAAAGAAGTATTGCGGTGCTTAGTTGTTTTGGCAGATGATGAGCCAGGGTTGAGAGGTAGGAAGGGTGCTGGTGGAGGCCCAGTGGTCAGCAGCACAGTATGGGGTTCAGTCTGTGTTTTTGGGGGGGTGAGTAGGGGTGAGCTTGTCTCTGCAATCCCATCAGCCCTGGGCTGAGCTCTTAATGCGGCCCTGACGCCTTGCTGGCGCAGGGGCCACGCTGCCTCACATCTGGAGCCAATTACCCTGGAGGGGCTGTGACAGAGCCCCCATCCCACCACCGCACCACCCTCTCCACTCCAACACTGCTCCGACCACTCTCACTGTTACATTCCTCCACTTTTCACAGCACCATTCTCTGGTTTTATCAGTCCCTCTGTCCTCTTCATTGATCAGTATTTCTTTTAGAGTAATCAGTGGTTAAAGGAAGTATCAGGGCGTAATGGTGACCCCATCTCTCCCTCCTCATTTCCTATGAAAGGCTCTAAAATTGTCAACAAATAATACTGCTTTAAAGAAACAGTATGATCAGTTTCATTATCAGAATCTATTTTTATTTGCCATATACATACATATACACATACATACATACATACAAGGAATTTGACTCTGGTTTAATTCATTTCTCTAAGTGTACTTACACAGAAATAGAAATAACAGCTAGGGACAAGGACAAAGTTGGGCAAATAAAGGTGGGAAAAAACAACAACATTTCTGCACCTTACAAAAACAAAGTTACAAAGTGCTGTACAATAAAAGCATGATAATTAATATCAGACGCTCACCAAAATGAAGCTTATTCAAGTGTGCTGTGGACTTATGCTAACAAGTATATTTAAAAATCTAAGTATACTTGGCTTATATTGACAAGTATACTTAAAAGTCTATGTACTGTATACTTGGCTTATACTAAGAAGTATACTTAAAAGTCTCAGTACTGTATACTTGGTTTATACTAACAAGTATAATTTCAAGTCTAAGTATACCTGGCTTATACTAACAAGTATACTTAAAAGTCGAAGTATGCTTGGCTTATATTGACAAGTATACTTAAAAGCCTATGTACTGTATACTTGGCTTATACTAACAAATATACTTAAAAGTCTCAGTACAGTATACTTGGCTTATACTGACAAGTATACTTAAAAGTCTAAGTACAGTTTATAGGCCTACTTCTATCTTTTGATCAAGATATATTTCAGAAAAGTATAAATGAGTATTCTTGCATTAAATGCCTACAGAAAAGAATACTTGGCTTTTAGTTGTGCTTACTTTTCGATAGAGTAGCCCATTAAAGTGTGAGAGGATGTTTCGGTATGAATTTTCCTCAGTGCATCAAGTTTTTGGATTATCTGTTCACCCTAGACGCATGCGAGAACAACACATCCTATTATTTGTTTTAATCTCATCACAAATCAGAACAGTAACATGTTAAGTTGTGTTTCTGCAGTAGAGCGCTGGCCGTAAACACCACTTATGAATAAAGCACACAAATCGGTTTTTACAGGTGTGATTTATGGAGGGCCTCGGTCAGCATGTAGGTTTCTACGCAGCCTTACCTGAGCAGAGGCCGGGGGTCTTGTGACTGTAGGATGGGGTTTGTTCACCCAGTGACTGATGGATGTAATTGAGTTTGTGGTGGTGCAGGACGTGTGGTGGGGGTGTATACTGGCCCTGCAGGATTTCTCTCACTGGGGTCAAAAGAGTTGGGAACAGACTTCCCCATATCTGGGCTGTACTCCCTTCTCCCTGCTGCCCCGTTTGGTACCAATGCTATGGTTCATTAGCTGCAGCTATAGGGTGTACCTGGGCAGGGAGCCAAAGGACTGAGCTGTCCTGGGTTACACAGACATAAATTGGAGTGTAGACTGTGAAGTGAATGTGGAAACTCTACAGGTGGCTGAAATTAAGTCGTATACAGAGAATCAGTCCCCTCTGAAATATGGGAGGCTTTTGGTAGTTGACCTTGCGCGCAATAAAATTTTGGCATCTTGGGGAGATACATCAGAAGTATGAATTCATGCCTGTGTGTGCGGCATGCACGTGTCCGTGTGTGTACATGTACACATGTAGCCCACAAGTCTCAGTTAGGTGTCCAGAGTCATGGGAAGTTGTTGCAGACTTCTCTCATGGGCGCATAATTCAAGATTTGGCCATGACAACCACTTACAGAGGTAAAGTTAGACTGGAATGAGGAGGAAGGGATGCAGGGAGGGAAAAAGCAGGTCGAACAAAGAAACAAAACAAATCATCCTGCACCGTAAAAACGCCAGCTCCGGCTCCGGGGTAAGATAGAGAGATTTTTAAAGTTGCTTCATCATAAGAGAGAGAGGCAAGCAAGGAGGAAGAGGAGGGTGGACGAAATGATACAACAGTCTTATTCTGCCCTCTGCTGGACAATGTGAAATGTAATAAAATATCTTTATACTGCAGTGGACCTTCAGTGAGCAGTGGTACATACTATCCAGGCACAAGAATACCATGAAAATACCTTGACTCTAAGGTGATGGGTCAAAAATAATGTAGGCAATGACAGTGAACATATATAAGCATATTTACTTTTATTGGTTGAGTTGATCTGCAGTAGAAATTTCAAACGTTTCACTTTAACCCGTCAGGTCCCACAGAGGTCCCTTCAAGTGTTTGCTGCTGATAACAGTGAGTGTATTCACACTGTCCTGCGCCGAGGCGATCTGCTATCTGCAGCTTTATCATTACAAGCTTCTCTGCTCAGTAAGGTCACGTCTGAGACGCTGTTTACAAGACAGTCTGTATCCCAGGGATGTGTAAGGTCTGGGACCCAGGCTCTTTATTTATAACAGCTGGAGCAGGGAGATGTGGAGCGCTGACATTATGGCAGAGTGGGGTGGGAGGTCAAGTCTAACACCAATAAAGTGGAGACTTTGATCGTGGCATTTATGGATGGAGCAGCACCCTCAGAGAGGGAGAGAGAATGGCATTTAAAGAAGACAAGAGAAAGGGATAACACTGGGAAGAAAAAAAACAAGGGAGGTAATTAAGTTCAGGTTTATTTTCCGTTAGCAGCTGGAATTTTATTTTGCTATGTCTGCTTTTCCAATATGATTAAAAAATGTTAAAAAATATATCCTGACGTGAGACAAGTAATCGGAAAAAAAAAAAATCATGTGTCTCTGTGTCCTCCGGTGCTACTAATGGCATCTGCAAGATTTCACAGACCGGAGGAAAACAACCAATCAGAGCTGATCTGGAGCCTGTCATCTCTGAGCAGCTGTCAGTCACTCTGATCAACTCTGATCAAACTAGGCAGCGCTGATCAACTATGAATCAATATTCTGTTACTGTATTGGCTATTTTTATCTCTGAATGTGTTCAGAAACATCTTGTAGTTACTGTTCAGCTGTAAAATGAGAACGTCTGCTCAGCTGGTGGGCGGTGCTTGGTATTTCCTCAGCTGATCTCAACATGGCTGCCAGGTCACAAACTTTATCATTTGATAGTTTGAGGAGATAAATTGTCATCACAGAAACAGAATATTGATTCATATTTGATCAGCACTGCCTAGTTTGACTGTTTGATCGGAGTTTGTGAATGATTGACAGCTGCTGCTGTTTAATGAACAGCCAATAGAAATGCTGTCTCTCTGAAATGACCTGTAATTGGTCAAAGTATCCCGTCACAGGTTAGATGATTTAAAGCCTGAAAACAGCCATACGGAGGTGCAGAAGTTTAGTTTTCTCTCAGTTCATTACAATATGCTGAGAGGTTATTATAGATTATTTTCCCAGTGATGCCAAAAACATTGTACCTACTGAAGCTTTAATCAGTTAATCTTGTGGTCAAAAGCCCATCACATTTTCCCATCACCAAACACGATGCTTGTTTTGTCTAACCGACAGCCAAAAGCCACGAAAATTCAGTTTACAGTGACAAACGAGACAACAGCAGCACATCCTCACACATGGGACTAATTTATGCTCAACAGTTGTGCTTGATAAATGACTTTATGATGACTGACTAATTGATTCATTTGACAAATCACGACAGTGCAAATGAAAAATCATGGGTTCTTTCAAATTTGTGATCCTCGCTTTGCCACCCACAGCTGCTCCAGTTTTAACATTTTTTTAATTATTTTTAGAGGATGTTTTTTTCCAAAACAATAAGTTCAAATCTCTAAACAATTAGTTTGTTGTTCACAACAGATTAGTATTTTCCATTCATTCAAACAAACCGCACGTCTTTGCACATGTGCGAAAGAGTAAATACATTAACCACTTGCACATGTCTTGCTGGTCAAAACTGATTCAGTGAAATTTTTGTCCTCTTCACAACTTTTAACCATTCTTTTACTGTCTTTTTACTTTCGCCATCACATGCAAAATGATCCCTCAATTATCAAAATCTGTCAGACATACGTGTACTGTATGTTCTATAAATATCTTAAAGGAGGAGGTACAGTTTCTTGTTTTTGAACTGAACCACTGATTACAGTACATGTAACACGCTGTCACATACATTTTACATTTATATTTAAGAAATATTTCCAGGGTTGACTGCCATGGTGTAAAAATATGTAAACATTTTAACCGGTACGACTCACATGACGACAAAACAGCTTTTCATTTGGGTGGCACTGGCTAATATGCTGGTGCAGTAACTAGCTGTTTAAGCATGAATGAAGTATTTTGGGTGAGTTACTACCTTTTTTTTTTTTTTTTTTTTTTAAACAACAATTTAACTTTAATTTTCCGCATGGTTGAGAAGACCAATTTGCTGCCTTCTGGGGGGAAAAACACAATATTTTTATTATATTTTATTGTAGGCAGTAAGCCCAAAGATGCAATGTACAACAATATGTTTTCAAATAGGAAAGAAAGAAAGAAAGAAAGAAAGAAAGAAAGAAAGGAAGGAAGAAAGAAAGACAATATCTCTTTATTATACCTAATTTAAAAAAAATTAAAAAATAAAAATCAAAAAAACCTAAAATCCTCATACATCAGTATTTGTCCTTTCGTTTTGCTTGAATCCATTAATCAGCTTCACCCCTGATCAAAATGATCAAATATTCAATAATTTTTAAACCATAGATAGACAGATAGATAGACAGACAGACAGACAGACAGATAGATAGATAGACAGACAGACAGACAGACAGACAGACAGACAGATAGACAGACAAAAAAAAAATAATAATAATAATAGAAGAAGAAGAAGAAGAAGAAGAAGATAGATAGATAGATAAAGAAGAAGAAAGACAGACAGACAGACAGACAGACAGACAGATAGATAGATAGATAGACAGACAGACAGACAGACAGACAGACAGACAGACAGACAGATAGATAGACAGACAGACAGACAGACAGACAGACAGACAGACAGACAGATAGATAGATAGATAGATAGAAGACAGACAGATAGATAGATAGATAGATAGATAGATAGATAGATAGACAGATAGACAGACATACATGTATGATGTATGATGATTTCACTGCAGTTTTTTTTGTATGTGTACATTTTTGGCCACTAAGGTGTCCAGAGGGTAGTAAATACATCAAGAGAGTATAAAAGACACGTAAGAGTAAAACACATACAATTTTATTTATTTTATTTTATTTTATTCTATTTTATTTATTTATATTTAATTCATACCACGAGCTGTAACACAGTAAAATTAATCACCAAATAAATAAAGAAAGAAAGAAAGAAAGAAAGAAAGAAAGAAAGAAATTATACACATGTAGTTCACTATAACAGCCACCAGAGGGCGGTATTTCCCCTCTCAGCTCAGGACAGGTGAGCCACTTCAGCGAACAGAGTGATGCATCACGGTCGGCGTAGTTCCAGACTCCACTTTCTAAACAAGAACTACAAATTCAACCATGTGACACACCAAATAAACAGTGACAGGTCGTGTGTGAGTGTTTGTGAGCGCTCCGTGGCAAGTTATGCGGAACTTGTGGCTCCTGCTCGGCGTGTGTGTGTTGTGTGTGAGCCGAACCTCTTCAACAGGTTCACCCCGACGCAGCGGAGCGTTGTGACGGCTGCGGGTCTGTGATGAGGCGGGAGCTGAGCAGGTCCACGTAGGATGAGTGTTGACATCTAATTAAAGCTCCAAGTGTAGAAATATGGACTTATGACAGCGTTTTGTCAGTCAGCGTTGATATGAAGTGAGCTTGGCTGCTTTTTTTATACCTCTTGTTTTTATTTTTTTGTCGTGTGAGCGCTTTTTACTTCCGAGGCTAAACTAGCTCGATCAAAATGAAGTTTAACGGTTTCCTGAAGCTGCGGATCGGCGAGGCGCTGGACCTGAAGCCGACCACCTTCTCCCTCCGACACTCTGTCATCTTCAACAAAGCCCGGCCAGCCCTGGACCCCTACATGGTGGTGAAGGTGGACGACATCAACATCGGACAAACTCTCACCAAACAGAAGACCAACAGTCCGACGTTCAACGAGGAGTTCTGCCTCAACGTGACCGACGGTAAACACATCGAGATGGCGGTGTTCAACGACACACCGATCGGTTATGATGACTTTGTGGCCAACTGCACCATCCAGTTCGAGGACCTCATCAAAACCTCCAACACAGGAGAGACTTTCGAGGGATGGGTGAGTTAAAGTAAACCCATGAAAAGCATACACTGTAAAACTACTATGTTAACACTCATTAACATGGCCGTATTAACCTTTTAGGGGGCCCTGGGGAACACAGTCCCTTGGGGACCCCCTGACCCACCCCACTACATGCCTAGAGAAAAATGGAGGCGAAGTCCCTCCCCTTCTGGTGGACGCCATGGGACTTATTTTAGAAAAAATATGTTCGCTAATCAGTGACGAGACAAATCGTTTTTTGATCCCATTTAAATTACGCCATGAATCACATTTGTCAATTAAAATATAATTTTGCAAGTCAAGAAAGTTTCAGTTTGTCATAGTATCATTTAGTTTTGTGCGAAACATCTTGTCTCGCATAATAAACATCACCAACGCTAGCTAACTTAGCTATGATACCTGATGTGTTTTATCCGCCGGGATGTTACGGAGCACGATCAGACCTGTTACTGCATCCCAGTGAGAAACACCCAGGCATCGTAGCTTCAAAGACGTCTTTCTAATTATGTATTTTTGTAGTCTTATACTTTAACAGTTTTACAACAAACTGCCACTTCCTTGACTAGAATTTTTTTTTTTTTTTGTAATTGACAAACATCATATTTGTGATTCATGGTGCATGGTCCACAGGAAGGGGCGGGACTTCGCCTCTCTATGGCACATGTCCACAGGGACGGTTTTTTATCACGAGGGATCGCTTTGCTTCCTAGCGTTGGACACTTGACGGGCTGCCACTAGACACAAGGCACCTGATTGGAAGAACGCTTTCCCTCGTGGGCTGCAACCAACATGGCGGCTCGTTTGGATACTTTCTTCTCTTGTGTCACAAAAATAGTTCACCGAAATTATTGTTTCTGAAAACATTTTATGCGAGAAATAAGCCATGCAGTTACTAAATCTGTCTTTATTTTGGATCCACCATGCTTAGTCTAAAAGACTTGGGAGTTTTCAGAGACTGTGATTTGCATCAAGTGGCCTAAACCTCAACTTTTACTGAGGAACGGTCAACGTGACGCCCTGTCTCTTGACATCACAGCATTTGGTTTTAATCCAATTCATAGTAATATTTATTTGACAGCTTTAGTTATTCTGCAGATTCAAATGTAATGTGAAATTTGCCATTCTGCTGATGCACGATGAGTACTTTTATTTGTGGTACCTCAAGTATATTTTGATGTTTACGTTTACTTTAAGTGGCAAACTCAAAGATTTTCCTTTAAAGACATTTCTGGTAAATCACTATTTATAGCCAAATGAGGTAACACAATGGTGACTGAGCCTATGACCCACTCATGAAAGCAATACTTTTATATTTGCGGTATTATTTTGAGGGAAATGGCCCCAAAGACACCCACTTGGTTATAGATAGTGACATAAAAATTTCTTTGAATGAAAATCTTTGAGATCGCCACTTAAGTTATATTTTCAATGCAGGACTTTTACCTGTAACAGTTAACTTTACACTGTGGTATTGCGGCTTTTACTTGAATACAAGATGTGAGTACTTCTTCAACCACTGGTTAAAACACAAGACAGTAAACTAGATCTGCCAGCAGGTATACTGGAGTCTGAGCACCCTGGTGCAACACCAGACCAAAGGCACTGACCAGAGGTGACCCGGAATATAAGGCCATCTCTGAACACAGCTTATTAATACTACTGATACATTGGGATTGATCTACCTACCCCTACCAGAGACCCAGAAACCAACCAGTACTTATATGCTGGATCAATACTCTGCCCCAGGTTTTGTGTGTGTCACTTTATGTGTGCAAAATTTGAATAAAAACAGCTTCATCCATCCATTGACAACCGCTTGTCCCGTTAAGAGTCGCAGAGGGGCTGGAGCCAATCCCAGCTGGCATTGGGCGAAGGCGGGGTTCACCCTGGACAGGTCGCCAGTCCATCGCAGGGCACATAGAGACAGACAACATAGAGACAGACAACCATTCACACCACATTCACACCTACGGGCAAGTTAGAGTCATCAATTAACCTAAACAGCATGTCTTTGGACTGTGGGAGGAAGCCGGAGTACCCGGAGAAAACCCACGCTTACATGGGGAGAACATGCAAACTCCACACAGAAGAGTCCCGAGCTGGATTCGAAACTGCGACCCTCTTGCTGTGAGCACAATATCAATACATACAAAAAGGAGGCCTACTTGGCCACAATCCTTGGGACTAATCCTAAGGAATCGGGGGGGCCCAAAACCCTCTTCCAATCCAGTTGCCATTATATCGTTTTTTTTGGTTGTTGAAGAAGATTAATTATACCCACATCACTTAGGCTAGATACGAGGCTATCAGAACGGCGTCAGTAAAGGAAAAGGTAACAGCAGCACACTACTCCATGCCACAGTATTTATACTGACTATGTTTTGATCTTGTATGGATCTTCCTTAGGTCAGAGGGGTTGAAAAAACAGAAACCAAACCCATATTTATACATAAAGCACACCAATAGGCAAACAAGCTCTGTGAGGTAATTCACAGTTTGTTAAAGTACATAAAACAGTAATCCAAAAGCCATAGTAGTAGTATGCAAGCATCACCTTTTTCTTTACAAATCTATTGTGGGATCTGTTGTCTCAAATATTCTAACAGTATTTCCCCATTTATGTCTAGACGAATACTATTAAACAGATTTTATTTTTTTCAGTTCCTATAGATAGATTTAGATTACAAAAATAAACAAGTCATAGTCAAACACTTCCACTCCTGCTACGTGGGAATATTTTAGGTTTTTCCCATAAAGCTCTGACATAATGCTGAGCAGTATTAGAGAGCAAGATCAGGAAGCAAAACATGCTCTTTAGCTCAGGGCGATGTTCATTACACGTGTCATTGTCACTGTCACTTCAAGTAACGCTGCCTGTTTTTCTGCCTGGAAACGTCAACACTTCATATGCATGCACAGGCTTTCTGAAAGATAACACCCATCTCTTAGTTTGCTCTGTATGCAATGCACCGGACAAGGACCACAGTCTTTCATGCACAAGAAGCTTTTACTGTGATCATTGGGAAATGTGGTCTGAAACCACACATAGGTCCCTGCTGTGGCTAGAAGTTAGTTCTGCTTATGAAGACTTGTTATACCACAGTGCAGTGTGCATGAACAGACTCACATTGCCCCTGTCCTGCACGGCATACGACCGGCCAGTGCAAACAAATGTAAGGTGATAAAAGCCCAACACTTTCCCTGTTGCACACTTGAAGAACATGGACCTCATCATAGCTCAGATTAAATTTCGTCTTATAGAGAGTATCACATCGCTTTCTTTCAGACACAAATATACAAACTGCCTGTTCAAACCAGAGTTTCCCACTTCTTACTTACTCTCGTCCCTCCAGGACTACAAGCCACTGCAGGTGTTGGTGAATGCAACCTGAGCCTGTCTGGGCCTGGAGCAGACTGAGGTGGTATTGACTACGTACCACAACTCACTCATCACATGCAGAGTTGTCTCTCTTCTTCTGCAGACACGTTCCCCTTCAGTTCAGCCAACGCAGTTTTTGTCAATTAGGCACATTTTTCTGAAACGCATTGTAAATAGTCTAAACCTGAAGTTCATTAAATCACCCAGTGGGTTTATACTATGCAGTAGTAACACTTAAATTTACCAGTGAAATGTGTGTTTCAGAAGTAAATAAATTTTGCCTGTGCCAAAAAAGACATGAAAGCTTGGTCAACATTGTGCATCAGAGACAAATGCCTCAATAGCACACCTTTATTTAGTCACACTGCAGAAATCATTAAGGTTGGGACGATGCACTTATATCCTGATTTGATGCCATCACGATACTTTGGTGCTGATTTAAATATTGCAAATCAATATTACAATTTATTGTGATTTTTGTTAACTTTTTTTAACACTGTACCATGCTTTTAGGGACTTTTACTTTGGAAAAAAATCTAAATTAATACAGTAAAAATGCTTGATTTTCAGCATGTATGTTGTCAGAGATGTCATGAAGTCAAATAAGTCATTGTCAGGAATTATTTATTACATTATTTCCAGCAACCAAATTCAAGACATTTCCCTCAAAAACATTTTTCTCTTAAATATTCTATCATAATATTATTAGTATTTTCTTTTTATTTAGAGGGGACATGCATTAATTTATACATCTGGTGAATATAATCCAACCAAGCTTATTTTCATATACCGGTATATATTTTGTATACACAGTTCACTTTGTTAAAACCTTATTTTGAAAACCTGATGCAGTAACATGTGTATACTTCTGCTAACATCACCAAGCTGGTCTCTAGCTCTCCCATCAGCTCCGTTCTCTTTATCCATCCATGGTCAGCTCCATCTGGGCTGTTTGAATGTATTTAACATAAATGTCAGTATACGGGTGATCTACAGTTGTAGCGTCGGCCCATTTGACCACAGAGATGAGGATGACGGCCAGCTTGACCACACGTTACTGCAATACGATAACGTTTCCTGTCCATGACAGAGTTAGCTTGCAGCTTTAGTCTAGCTCTGCTTTTCCTGCAATGTGTGAACCCCAAAGTGTTTACCACGCTGGATTTAAAATGGGAGGGTGCAGTTTATATCCACGGCAACCCTCCGCCTTTTTCGGTTTGTTTCGTTTGACGGATATGACCTCATGTTGCTCAGACTACAACAATAAAAGCGATAACTTTCTTCTACCACTTCATAGCCTCAAATGAAGCAAATATATTGATTCTGGCATTTAAAAAATTGCTTTGAAGATCCTAAAAAGAAAAATCCCGACACATAGGTGAATCAATATTTTTTTCCCACCCTTAGAAATTATTAACAAAATATAAATCCTAACCATCCAAACACCAGACAGTTACAGTGTGGGAAAGTCTCAGTGGTGTGGTGTTTCAGAAGTGAAGCATACTGTACATACTGTTTTAAACATAACTCCACAAGTACATCAACGAACAAACACGGAAGGTGCACTTCAGGACATTCACAACAAAGCCCTGTAATTATAGGTTGCATTGACAGGACAAAGCAACAAAATATTTCCAAGTAGAAAAGACATAAGAAGAAAATAACCATACCTATAAGAGCAAAATAAAAAAAAAAAATAATGCACATAAATTCATATCAGCAGTTATGGCCAGCAAACAGGCCTCTGCAAATTCTCCCCCATCTCTAATGTCTCTCTAACCTCGCAGCCTCTTAGAAGAAGTAATTATTCGGCTTTTCTCACTTCAACACACAAGCTTGAAGCTGTTATCTGTCTGCAGCGCAGAAGAAGTGCTGGGCTGGTTTGATTCACATGTGAGGCACAAGCCTCCACACGCCCACACTGCTGCTTATCACAGCGTTCCCACCGTCTGATCGGCGCTCGAGGGCTCACTGTGAAAACACTCACTGGCTCTAAAGTCTCCACATTTCTGTCTTCCTTCCCCCTTCTGTGCACACGGTTTGATGCCATTAAAGCTTAGTCCTTTTTTTTTAACTTAGAGTGACGTTACTGTCAGAGCTGACATCAACCCTCTGAGACATTCGCCATATGACATTTAGACAGATGAGGCCAGTTTCCTTTGCCTCCCACCTGTTCGCACCACATTGTGACATCTGTGACTCGTTCCTTTGAGCTCTTTAATTTCACAATATGTTGACTGTGATTAACTGGAGGTGTTTCTTAGCCTTGAAGTAATAGAGTCCTTCTGAGGAGCATTGAAACAGAAAGTGGGTTAAATATGGCCCCTCGAGCAAAGTGTGCTGCTTGCTTGCTTTACTGAAATGGGCCCCATTTCCTCCTATGTGATACAGCACTTAGTGTTCTGCTTTTACACTACAGCGTCAAGTTCCCTTCAACCACATTTATGATCTGCTCCACTTTAATGGATAGCTTCATATTTTCTAAGTCTATCTTACAGCAGTGCTCCTATACCTGACTATACTTTGAAATAGTTGATGGTTGCTGTAATTGTTCCTCCTGTCCCTTTCTAAATCATCCTATCCTCATACAATGGTTGGTATGATACCCTACGAACAGTCATTCCTCATTTTTCATGCGCTTTCCTACAAATATCCAGCAACACGTGATCCCCGTGTGAATATCCACTCCATTCTTTTCAAAATAAACATCCGTGTTTACAGGAAACCACTTAGTTAGGTGTAGGAAAAGTTTGACATCCTTAGATTTAAGTAACAAAACTACCTTGGGCGCTTTCACAAGCCATTGTCCATTTTATTGTCTAAATCAGAGTGAAACTGCTATTTTTGGTTTGTTGTCTGTTTAGTCTGGTTCGGTTCCACAGTGCACAAACTGAAACGGACCAAATAAAGAGAATAAGTTGCTGAGGGACGTGTATAAGGAGCTAATTTTTCATCTCAATAGCTGCCACTTCTAGACAGGGAATCGCAAACTTTGTGGACGTTTTTTCACTATGCATGAATCCCTTCTCCATTATACCTCAAATAACTTTGGAAATATCATGATCCTTTCGATCCTCATCAGAGTATGATTACTGCGTTCACAACCGCCCAAATGAATCAGACCAAGAACTCAACTGCAGCAGTTGAACAAACCAGACAACAGACAACAAACCAAAAATAGCAGTTTCACTCTGAATTAGACAATAACACTGAAAGTGTTACGTTACGTGACCATAAGTACTTAGGTTTAGGAAAAGGTGGTGGTTTGGGTTACAATAACACTGGAAGTGGCAGAAACTTAAATACAGAAGTGACATGACAAAAACTACTTAATTAGGTTTCGGAAAAGATTGTGTTTTGAGTTACAACTACCGTATTTTTTGCACTATAAGGCGCACCGGATTATAAGGCGCATTAAGCAAAACGAAACGGTCAGATAAGTCAAACTTGATTCAATTCATTTAATAACTCAATAGCTTCAATAACTCCAACATTTTTCAGTTGTAACACATACAAACAATACACTGACAAACAATACACTGACTTTTCAGTTCACTCCTCTTCCACAAATCCATCAAATCCTTCATCATCAGTTAAACAGTTGGGTGATTTTAAGTGCGCCTTATAGTGCCAAAAATACGATACACTGGAAATGGAGAAACAAATGCAGAAGTTACGTGACAATAGCTACTTAGTTAGGTTTAGGAAAATATGGTGGTTTGGGTTACAATTACACTAGAGGTGGAGAAACTTAAGTACAGAAGTTAGGTGACAATAGCTACTTAGTTAGGTTTAGGAAAATATGGTGGTTTGGGTTACAATTACACTAGAGGTGGAGAAACTTAAGTACAGAAGTTAGGTGACAATAGCTACTTAGTTAGGTTTAGGAAAAGATTGTGCTTTGTGGAGTGTGGTGTTTTTCGCTCACTATGGTTCAGAATTACAGTATTAGAATTACATTATACGGATTACAGTGCATTACTTTTTACGTATAGCTGCGAACAGTGTGTGACAGTGCCTGTCTAAAATAATTAGAAATGTTTAATGTTAAAATTCACAGTCCTCGTTCTGTGTTATGTCTAGCCAGTAGCTTATATTGGGCTTTACAAACAGTGACTCTGTCTCTGTACATATGGACATGTAAATATTGTTCACAGCCTGGAGAAGCGTGAACCTATCCTTTAATCCGACTCCTTTTGTACAGCCAGCTGTCTCACTGGAGGAGAGCGACATTTCAGCAATGCACTGCAGCTCCGAGAGCTTGGCCAGAGTAAGCAAAGGTGAAAATACCAAAGATAGCACACACAGGAAGTCTTCACAGTGGACAAGTCAACGTTGCTGTCTAGACTGTAGATTGAGACACAGGATATGAGCAGGTAAACAGACCAGTTTGAGATGAAGCGAAACAAACTCTTCCATGAAATGAAAGCTTCACTAGGTGTACCAACTGAGTGGCCACATTCGACACCTATTGTGTCACTATTTTGTGGGCAGACAGTATTTTCCATGCGGGGGCGTATGTGTAGTAAAAATAGACCCTTATTTCAATGTACAGTTTCCACTTAGTGGTTGCAGCAGGAAGTTTCTTGTTCTGTCTACCCATCGCCGTCCATCTCTAAGAAGACCCTCTTCTGCATGGAGGGCTTTTTAATGTGTATTCGGACATGTGTAAGTCATCACTCTCAGCTGAGCATCAGATATCCACAACCTCAGAAACCAGCCCAACCTGCCAGACCTGCTTTGTTGTCTGTCTGACAGTGCGTCCAAATTCCTCCGTCATTACGTACACACTGAAGAATTAAAAAATAAGCAGTTACGTAGCTCCAGTCTTCCTGAACTAGAGCTGAAGGACTGATGCTCAAATGTCACAGACCGTCTCATGTGCCAGTTATTGTAGCTAAAGCACCAACAACTCTGTTATGTAATTTCAAAAGCATCAAATGTGCCATATTTCTGATTTCCTTTTTGTTTGTATGCAAGTTTGGGTTACATGTTTTTTGTAATGAATCGGTCTTGTATAATCTGTCTTTACGGTTTGTGTTCAGCAATTTAAGTATACCAAAATGTAATTTTGTGTTTGTGTGTCTACAGATGGACTTGGAGCCAGAGGGCAAAGTTTATATTCATATTACACTCACTGGATCCTTCACTGATGGTAAGGCTGCTACTGCAGATTGAAATGTAGCCCAGTGATTTCTCCCCATTCAGAAACATCACTCTCACACATTTATACCAACTCACTTTGTCACTCTTGTCTTTTCTAGTCTGTGAAACACTGCCTGATGTTTCGATTAGTTATCTGTGAGCCATTAAACACCAACTATGTACCGTAACAATAGAGGCTCTGAGAATAGGTGTGCATTCATGTTTGTGTGTTACATAAGTGTGCATCATATAGGTATGCCCTGTCAGCTCATCTCCTGTGATGAGAGGAAAGTTTGCTTTCTTCAGACGTCAGAGAACATCATCATCTTTAGCTTAGATATGAACATTATATTTTAAACAGCAGGATGTGGCCATTTAAATAATATGAGTGGGAAGTGGCTTGCAGGTCTTTTGAAATAGAGGTCTGGTTAGCTGGTGACTATCTGGCCTCCGTTAAGTTCCTCTTTTTTTATCTGCTGCTGTCATGCCTCACTGCCTGCCAGACCTCATGTAACACTAACATTTTCATTTACCTAAAATGCATCAAATATCAAAGTTGTTCCAGTTTCTCTCCCGCTGTTGGAAACTAGCATCTTCACAGCTTCATCTTTTCAAATACTGGCTGTTTGTATGACTGGAGTGGTTTATGTTGTATAATATTTTATGTGATTTAATTTTCATCTTAAACAAAGGTCATCCCAGTGTTTTCCACAGTTTTTGTTAATTTCATCACCATTTTCCTTAAAGCTCCTGGCTGGCACATTGCTCTGAAATGTCCTTTTTTTATCTGTCTTGCCCCCCACAGTGTCCACGGGAATGTTTGTCTTCCAGAAAAGCTCCATACTGTCACAGTACTACTAGCAAACATTACAACAACTTACTCACCAAACTTTGGAGATTAGCTCAGCTTTTTAAATGGATATTATCAGAGTGTACATACTGTATCAGGCACATGAGTTGAAAGGTTACTATGAGATACAGTTGACCCGAATGGCTAAAAAAGTTCAGAAATGTTCACATTATCTGTGTGCTGGTCAACCTCAAGGGGGACACGAAGGGCTGCAGACAGCACTGAGCAACGAGAGCCAGCTGTGAAATACAGTATATACAAGAAATTACAAGCTCACACTGATTGCCAGTGAATGCACCATTCTGGCCATTTTCCAGTCAGCAATAGGACTGGGTGGTAGGGTTGAAATTAGTAACATGATTTAAAATTAAAAAAATGTTTTCTGATAATAATATGAATAATAACTATTAAAATAATGTTTAATGCATTGAACTGCAGCTAAGGATCATTTTCATCGTTCATATCATTGTCTTGTTTTGTCCATAACTCAAAGATATTTAGTTTACTGTCATAGAGGAGCAAAGAAACCTGAAAATATTCACATTTAAGAAGCAGGAATCACAGAACTGACTTTTTTTTCCTCTTAAAAAATTACTTAAACTGACTCATCGATTATCAGATTAGTTGATAATTTAATAGTTAATAGAACAGATTTTGCAGAACAGTATGTTTACATCATTACAATAAATTTCTCTGAAGGTTGATAAATAATATGTAATTGTTGCCCGACTTCAACATATCAATGTGCACTTTAAACTCATTTGAAGAAAACAAAAGAAAAGCAAAAATCTTTCTGGTCAGGGCAAAAATTTTTAGTGCGACGCAACAAATGAATATGTTTGTCAGACAGACTATTGACCCTTTACACAGAAAAACGAAGAAGCTGTGCATAATGATGGAGATTTTCAGCGTACAAAACTGCTGTATAAAGAATTTAGAGCCCGTCTTCACACTTCTACCACAGATGTATGTGTTGTTTGCAGGGGGTGGCGGGGGCTCAGCAGACAGGTTTCTGTAATGCATGTGTGGTTTTCATCTCACAAATAGCAACACCGTTACATTACACTTGAACTAAAACACAGAGAGCCAAACCATGCAGTGCACGAAGGTGAAACAATATGCGCATGAGTTCACTCAGTATGTCTAAAGGATTCATCGTTCATCCTTTTTTAAATCCCTGTCTTATTATTCTTATCTGTCTTCTGTTGCATCCTGCCACATCCTGTCTGTCCTGTTTGCCAGGCTGTCATGCCACAGATAGGGTTGGATGATATGAAGAAAAATAAATTAATGATATTCTTCTGATAGTGATATCACAGTATTTGTTCAGGTTTGGTTCAGGTTCAAGTCAAACAGGGAATGTTGTACCTGGCATTGGCAAATATTTAACCATCATTGTGGGAAACATTGGACAAGTACTGAAACAATCATTGATTTGTTGTTTAAGTCGTTTATCATGCCGAGCATGTCAAACATTTGTTTGTTCCAAGATTTCTGCTTTTCACTGTTTTATGTCATTCTAAAGACTTCTCAGACTCACAGTGTACATGATAGTTTTTCCTCGCCAAAATTTAGCATATCTTCACTCTAGTTTTAAAACTGAGCCCATTATAACCTAAAAATGGCAGGTTGTGTTAATGTGTTTAAGAAATTAGTGGCGTTAAAATTAATTTGCGCTAACGCATTAATATATTAAGTTAACTTTGACAGCCTTAATGTCTGATGGTAATTTAACAAGTTTATGCCTGAGTCACTTTTATGTAGAAGTCACAATAAACAAAGTTCAGGATTCACAATATTGTAAGTAGCCAACGGTTATCTCTTCACACCTCCAGCAAATAAGGAACAAATAGCAGTAGTTGTAATTCGGACCTTTACACCAACGCCTGAGGGAACTATGAAGCCCTTTAGCTGCTAGATGCTCCACCGAGTTCACCATCCAGTTGCGACATGTCTTGTCTACTGTTCAGTGCTGTGCAGGTAGTGTACAGTGGGTGTTTAGTGGGTGGCTTTTAGCTGGAAAAACAGCTGCCTGTTGTGGCTGAAAACGTCGCTATGAGACGAAACCCAGAAAAATTCTGGGTCGCGAAGCCAAAACAACGACCTGTAAGATGTTATAGAGCTCTGTAGAGTCAGGGGATATTAATTCTTTGTGGGTGACCCCTTTCACACACAAGCAGAGGTGTGATCCATTGTTCATATAGAGGTATCCATATTTAAAAAAATTGCCTGTATGTGTCTGTCACCCTGTGATAGTCTGGTGATCTGTCTAGGGTGTACCCTGCCTTCACTCAGTGTCAGCTAGGATCAGCTCCAGCCCCCCTGCGACCCTGAATAGGATAAGCAGTTACAGATAATGGATGGATGATTATTATTAAAAGAAATCTCACAAGATCCATTCTGAGTTTGTGTTTTTAAACCGTAGCCCTTGTGGTATTGGGTCTTAGGAATTAGTGTATGGATTTCTGACTCATTGAACTGCTCTCATTTTTATTGCCAGACGACGCCATAGTGAAGACCTACAAGCAGTTCACAAGGAAGCGACAAGGGGCCGTGAGACGGAGGATCCACCAGGTCAACGGACACAAGTTCATGTCCACTTTCCTCCGTCAGCCCACCTTCTGTTTCCACTGCAGAGAGTTTATCTGGTGAGAAAGTCGAGCGTCGAGCAAGACGGATCTCTGCCGCCTGAACGTATCTGTGTAGACTGTAAACTGATTGTGTCTCTTTCTTGGTTTTATAGGGGTGTCTTTGGAAAGCAGGGTTACCAGTGCCAATGTGAGCAGACCTCATTTTCTCTTTCTGACTGAGTTACTTTAACATACAGGCGTGAATTTGACACTGAGCGATTGTTTTTGTCCAGTATGTACCTGTGTGGTTCATAAACGATGCCACCAGCACGTCGTCACCGTGTGTCCACGCATGAAGAAGCCGACAAAAGAACAGGTAAGATCAGTTTGACTGTCAGGTAAGACAGCCCTCTTCTTTTACACAGCATCAGTATGCTGTTAGGATTTCCTGTCACTGCAGATCATCAGCTCCGTAACAAAGTGTGTCAGATCAATTCAGGGACTCAAGCATGTTTCTGCTGGTATATTTCACTAGCAGTTTGTGTGTAATACAGGATGTGCAACAGATAGCCCCCCCACCCCCCCACCCACCCACCTCTGATTAACACCTGCAGTGATCAGCAGACTTTACAGCTTCCTGTTTCTGTGTAGTGTTGGTCACTGAGCTAGAACACTACACTTTTCCATTTTCACATTTCTATAAATACATCTGTGCTTGTTTTAGCATTTGAACATGTAATTTTTTGCTCTGTATTTCTATATTTTGCTTAGCATTACAAGTTTCTCTTCCTTTACGAGAAGCAAATGCAGCAATAAACAGAAAGAAGGTCCCACTATGACAAAAATAGGAACTAACATTTTTCACAATGCGCTCTGTGTGGTGTTTAAGGTTATTTAGAATATGTACACATGGTTTAATATGCTGTTGCAACATGTAGTGGTTAGTTAACAATGTGTCAACTTCTCTCCGCAGCCCGCAACCCAAGGCTTCAGCATCAACGTACCTCACATGTTCAACATCCACAACTACAAGTCGCCCACCTTCTGTGACCACTGTGGCTCGCTGCTGTGGGGGATAGTCAGGCAGGGGCTGCACTGCAAAAGTAAGACCCAGGTCAACATTTATCTCTCAAAGTCAGGATCTCAAATATGTTGTTTGTATTGAGTGCTCCTGTCTGTGTGGTTTCTCTCTTCAGTCTGTAAAATGAATGTTCACATCCGCTGCAAAGGCAACGTCGCTCCCAGCTGTGGGGTCAACAGTGTGGAACTGGCCAATAAGCTTGCGGAGATGGGTCTGCAGGCTGGAGGACTTTCCAAATGCAACTCAGTGGTACATCTTGTTACAGAATGAGTCAAATCAGCGTTACTTAAATGTGGCTTTAATAAAGCTGATCTAAGTGGTGTTTTATTTTTGCACTGACAGGACAAAAGTGCTGGTCAGATGAAGGTACCCACTGAAAGGAGGGAGAGTGTGGACACCCAGCTGGAGACCCTTCGACTGGGCATCTCCGACTTCACGTTCCTTCAAGTCCTCGGCAAGGGCAGTTTTGGGAAGGTCGGAATGACAAAAGAGGATACTGAGAAATGCTCTGTGTAATGATGGTGACTCACGTGTATGTTAACAGTGAGGAAGACAGTAGAATGCGGGATGTCAGCGTTCCCACACGTCCTGGAAAATATGGAAAACAGTTGAGCAATTTTCCACTCATGGAAAATGAGAGAGAAAAAGTACAAATGTTCTGGAAAATCTACTGTTGCCCTGGAAAATTATTTCAAAAAGTTCCTGTTTTCCTTTACTTGAGAATGAACTACAAGGCTATCTATCAGAGCTCCCCAAAATGGATCACATTGTTCATAATCATATTAATGTTGAACTGGTGGCCAATGGCCGAGAGTACTCTGAATAGGTTGCTCTCAGTTATGTTGTGGAAACACTGCGAACACACCCCCAAGTCACGTCACATGGTAGCACATGCAGGTTGAATGACATTACAACTGAAGTGGCTCCAACTCTGAGTAATGTACTGTAAATTACATATTATATTATTCTATGATCAATTTGTCATCCCTAATGTGTGAGAATATGTAATAGTGAAGTTATAACCACAGACGACACGTCTTTTAATCAGACTTCCACAAAGAGGAACATATGAGTGTCTCTTACACCACCTAGATCGTTGCTGAAAATATGCTGGAAAATGATCTTTAATGATATTTAGTAACCATAGTCAAAAAAAATGTAACATGAAGCATATCAGTTAGCATTGAGTACTAGATTACATTTCCTTAAATAGATAAACTTCTTTTATTCTCATGGGATTTGTGTCAAAGTGACGCTAAATTTGGAAAATCCTGTGAGATCTCATCTATGGTACTCTGTGTATGTTGGATCTGCAGGTGATGCTGGCGAGACTCAACGACAGAGATCGTGTTTTTGCGGTCAAGGTGTTGAAGAAGGACATCATTTTGCAGGACGATGATGTGGAGTGTACCATGACGGAGAAGAGGGTGCTGTCACTGGCCCGCTGCCACCCCTACCTCACACAGTTGTACTGCTGCTTCCAGACGCCGGTCAGCACAGATTACACTCTCACACACTTGTATCACAATTCCACAAGCTTTTATTGTGAAGAGTGATCTGTGCTTTTTGCATTTCAACAGAGGTAAAGATTTTTTTTTCTCGGACCAAATACTTTCTCCCTTGCCTTCCTGAAGAAATGTTTTCAGATCAAGTTGTGGCATGAGTCAGTGCTGTTACTTGGAAAGAGCACAGTTCAAAGTGTGAAACTCTAAAACACCCTTTATATCAGGGGTGGGCGATTGTTTTTCCTTTCCAAGATTGTTGCTGGGGGCCAAACAAATACTGTACACTATAGGAAACATACTGGGCACTTATTTTTCAGCATTTATTCTACTGACAATCACTCCAAACATTATCATTTTAAGAAAATGACATTATATGGAGCTGTCTTTGAACTGGACAGGACTGACTGTTTAGGGTAGTAATGTTTCCATTAATAAAACTTAACATTTAATTCAACATTAACACTTACATTTAACTCAACATTAACAATTACATTTTCTTCTTTGGTTGCATGCAGCTTTGTAAAAAGTCCTCTCTGCTTTAGTATCTTAGCTAGCAGTCCCTCTGCTGTCCTCTCCTTCTCATCTCAAGATAGGTTTCTGGATTTTTCTTCATGTTTTGTCTCAAAGTGACGGTTCAAGTTGTATTCTTTGAATGCAGCCACGTTTGTTGCAAACTAAGCACACAGCTTTATTGTCAACCTCCGCGAAAAAATACTTTTCAGTCCATGACCTACAGTATTATAGACGTGACGCCTCAGCAGGTGACGCTGCTTCAAACATCACTCACATCAATTTACATTAATGTCAAGTGTAACAGGAAGAAGCACACTAACGATACACAAGCATTTAAAAACAAACGCTATTTTCTTTACTTTTGTTTTGGCTCTGTAAGTAACATTGTGTGGGTTGTCTGAGACATCCCAGCCGGGCAGAACCATCACGAGGGCCGGTTCTGGTCCGCGGGCCGTGTAGTGCCCAGGTCTGCTTTATACTGTATTTTGAATATTCTTGGACGGATCTCTGTACGGATCTCTGATAACCTTCACATCTTGAATTGCTATGGATGACGCTGCATCTTTGCAGTAATACAGCATATTACATTATATAATTTTTGTCTTTCAGTCATTTTGGTTGTAGTTAACTTACACACTAGCACCTTGCAAAGATTACAACTATACTCATTACCAGTGTAAATACGTTGCGTGCTAGTTAATGGGTTACTTTTCAAGATAACACTTTTCTAACGCAACTTGTGTTATTTTTCAGAATCACATAACAGTCACAAAACATACAAAAAACCCTGTATTCACAGTTCCCTCCTATGTTTTACATCAGTGCCTTTCAAAAGTCAACAGTTAGTCCGTTTTAATCAAACTCTGGTGAGGCTTGTTTGGGCTGTTCTGGACACAGTAATCGTCCTCTGGTGTGGACCAAAACAGCCGCTCCAAGACCGTCTGTGAGTGGTGGAGAATCAAAATGTAGGCGGCCTGTGCAGGCATTTGTTGAGATGGACAGGTAAAACGACAAAACATAGTGACAAAACATAGTGACAAAAATAGTGACGATTATAAAGTCATTGGCGATAAACAGGAGGAGAAGGGATTTTGCGTGAATAGTAGATCAGAGCCGAGTCAAAGGAAAAAGACATCAGTATATCAAAGGCTGTGATTCCCTGCATAGAAGTGGCAGCTCTTGAGACAAAAAAAGATAAATTCGCTCCTCCGTCACGCCCCTCAGTGAATCTTATTTTTTATTTGGTCTGCTTTCATTTGTGCACTGTATAACTGAACCAGACTAAACAGAAAACGAGTATCATTTTCGCTCTGATTCGGACAAGCCAAACGGACTATGCCTTGTGAAAGTACCCTTGTGCTGTCTGTATGTCCTTTTAGATATTTCTTCTAAGCATTACAGAACTTTAGTGGTCTTCGTGTGGCATAGTTTCCATTCTTACAGCCTTGCTTGCCGATAAATAAATACATATTGATGCATACCTTTCAGTGAAATATCGTATGTTACTCCCCACACTCTTATCAGGTCCCGCTTTAGTTTCCTCTTAGTAAAAAATGGCAAAGTGCATTGATTATTTTGTGAGTACTAAAAACAAAATCAGTACACTCAGACTAACTATAGTGTTAACAGTACAGTATACAGTTTAGTGTTGAATTAGGACGCAGCATTGTAATGCAGACATTGGTCAGCAGGTGGCAGCAGTTTCCTATTGGTGTTTTGCCTGAGAGGGAGTGAGGAAGTGAATGTGGCTCGGCTGGCAGAGTTTGTTCTTTCCACAGACAGGGCGACACACCTAATCTGCTTTGGTCGTTTGAACCTCCATTGACCTACTTCACCTCGGATCAAATTAGAGCAGCTCGAAGTGAAGAACTGACTCCGTGTCACTGCTCCCCTGACCCTGAACCATGCCGCTGCACCTCAGCTATACTTTTTAGGTGTCAGAGTAATCTTGCATCCATTTTGAACTTTTCTCTAGTGTGATATTTGTGAGAAGGAAAGAGTGGGAGGTGAGATGAATGGAAGGGCTGTGTTGTGCCTATGGTGAGGTTGAGTGGGCACATTTTTTTTCTTTTGCCAAATGATGTCTTTGGAAAATTGTATTTCAGCACAGCAGTGTATCATCAGCTGCTCATCTCAACCATTAAAAAGCTAATTAAATCTAATCTTGCATTGCTAGACATCTAACTCATGAGGTTTAGAGAAAGTCTTACAAAAATTAGTGTTTGGAAGCTTTGGAAATCCCAGAGGCCATTCATTGGCTGAATTTAAATTGAACACTCATGCAAGAAATGGCATCTGTGGTTACTTTAATGTTCAAGTAGAATTTAATTGGAGTAAAACCGGGTTTTTGAGATAAACTGGTTTGTGGACCATGGAGCTCAAATGTCAGCGTGACTAGCATTTTAAAAAAAATGTACAGCTCAAGACTCATAAGAGATGTACAACCAGGAAACTGTTCTAGTGGAGATTTAAAGCTTCCCTTTAGAGCTTTACAGCCTCATAACACAGTGCTACCCTCTTCACTTATGCAGCACATTACTAAACATCTCAGACCACTCTACACCACAGAGCAGTTAAACAGTCAGCTGGAGCTGAACGTCCTGATCACTTCAGGAAGCTTGATGAGCAGATCTGTACATCTCATTCTCTTGCTGTGTGCTTTTTTCCTCCAGGCTCTCATTTTCTAGATCACATATCGACCATAGCGTGTAATGAAAAAGAAAGATTTATGGGTTTGATCAGTATTTCTTTTGCCCCGCTGACTTTCAACTTCGGTTAGTTGCACAGGAATCCATTAAAGAGACGTGAAATTTATGAGAAGCAGACATGTCTCACCCTTGAAGCAATCTCTGCTTGTCCTTAGTTATGGGTTCCTGGACAGTGTAATAACCCAGGAGCCTCTGTGAGGCTCGTGTGTTTCGTGTCCACACGTGTAAATGTGCTTCCCTTTTTGCAGGACCGCCTCTTCTTTGTGATGGAGTTTGTGAATGGTGGCGATTTAATGTTCCACATCCAGAAGTCGAGGAAGTTTGAAGAGCCCAGAGCACGTTTCTACACAGCAGAGATCACCTCCGCTCTCATGTTCCTGCACGACAAAGGCATCATCTACAGGTGTGAAGCAGGAGACACAAATAACAATGAGCTTTGCTGTGACAAATAGAGTAGAACATATTGGTGCACAGAAAGCTTTATATAATAGTCGACTAGAATAAATATCCATCTCAACTAGATATGTTGTCTTCTTAATGAGACCTGAAATAGTATTTTGAAGAATGTAGTAATATTGAGAATTCATATTCTGTACACTAACAAAATCCTTGTCTCAAAATGTTGGCACAGCAGAAAATTCATGAAACTGCGATGGAAATATCAAACTGTCTCACCTAGATGGTTGAATTTCTTCTCTTAAAGGGACAGTGTGTTGCGGCATCTATTGGTGTGGTTGCAGATTGCAACCAACCGAGTTCCTTTCCGCTCACTCCTCCCTTTCTAAGACTGCGGTAACGTGAGCCGCCGAGTGCAAAACCGTGGTAACACCGTTCGCCTCACTCAGACGTCATCCTTACCATAAGAAGAAGAAGAAGATAGTCCTTTATTAGACCCACGAAGGGAAATTCAATTTAATAACACTACTTTAGGAGCAGCAGAAGTCAGATGGCAGCTGGTGGTACCACGGTTTTGCAATCTGCAGCTCACAAACTACGGTGGCCTTCATGCAACGTAAAAATGTGAAAGGCTCCCTCCTAGAGCAAGTGCCGCAGTCACATGGCAACGATTCTTAGTTTCAGGTGATTATACACCACATTTGTCCTACACACTTGTCACACGGGAGAAGTTCAGTTGGTTGTAATCAGCGACCTCACTGCTAGATCCAGATCACCGCCAGATCCTGCACACTTTAAGTTGTGATGGCTGAATATCATAATAAATTCTATGTTAAAGGAGCACCACACATTTTACACATTAATCTCAGTTTACTAGTCGGGGGGGAAAACTACACAGCCTGTAAAAAAACAAGTACATAATGTCTTACTTGATCTCATAACCCCTGGTAATATAATCAGGGTTACATATATGGGTTTGAATTTGGAAACTACACATTCATAACAGAAAACCTGCGTTATAAACTCGTTGCATGAAAAAGATGTGGGCATTTATCAAATAGGGACAGCCTAACTAAAGGACACTCTAAAGTTGCATTAGGGAAAATTTAGTATCCAGCATTTTTGGATTTTGGCCCCTACCGGGCACTAAAAACTTGTCCTCCGTTACATCAGTTTTCACCATTTGCCTTTAGCATATTGTCCAAGTTTATGGGAGTGAAATACTCCTTTAAGATGAAAGTATTAAATGTGTTAATTCATCCATTATGTCCTCACTTCCCATTTCTCTCTCAACATCAGTGCAGATTATTGAGCCATCATTCAAATTTTGCCCGTGTTTTCAACTCGGCTGCCTCTCAGACTATTGTTATCCCTTAATGAATTATTTTTTTCCATTAAAATTCTCCAAGCAACTCTTGCAATGCAGCGTGATACAGACAAATACATTGACTGTGCATCCAAATGTTCAGTTTTAAGCTCATTATCAGCTGTATATTCCTCAAGGCCCTATAATAGCAAGCATTGTGTAACAGCAGATGGTTAGAGTGCACGCTACAATAGCATGGTTACAGTTTTCATTTTGTGTGAACTGCACTACACTGATTTTTATATGGTTATTGGTCCTATTCCAGCATCAGATATTGGAGTATATTCTTTGAGATCCTTTTAGGATGCTGTCTCCTACTTGCAGGAAGTAGCTGGGTGTGAGAGCAGAAGGCTTTCTTGCCAGTGCATTATGACAAGGAAGGAGACATCGTGGGAGCTAAATCCTGAGTTATATTTAGTGGTCCTCAGTGTCAGTGTACACCACATAGCATGACTTTAGCTTTAAGAGGCCATACGCTGTTTGCATGCTACAACTAAAATAACAATTCAAAGAGCCGCTTGCACATCAGGCCGGTGTAAGAAGAGCAGAACTCATGCTGCCTCTAAAATAAGACTGCAGCCTCTCAGTCGCTGCGTTGTGACTATGCATGTCTTCCTGTGGCTCAGCTAGCTCTCTTTCTCTTTAGATATAATCTCTTAGCTTGATGTGAAGTCTCCACGGCATGTTTCCTGTTACAGTCCTCCTCAAAAAAAAGTTTAGAGATTTACAGTTGTTGTTGAGTTGTTGTAAAATGCTGTAGTTATCTGTGATATACAAAATACATCTAGTTTTGTTGAAGACGTTTCAGTCTAAACCCAGGCGGGCTGACTGTTAACAACCATTTAGTGAGGAGAGGCTGCAGGGGGTTCGCACCACATCAGGAGCAGCTGCTCAGTGTCATGCAATCCTGCAACAAACGCTGCCTTTCTGAAGCTGGTACAGTTCGGTTGGGACTGTGCCAGAGATGCGTTGTGTTGTGGTGTCTAATATTTTTGTCCCTACCACCATGTTAGAGAACAAACTATATTACAAGGCCACAGAATATAAATTAGGACGGATTTAAACAATGGCATAACTTTATCCAAAATCTTATTTAAAGAGTTTTAATTCATCTTCATCTTGTGTATCAAGATACTGCTAAACTGAGACTAGTATCATAGTGGTATAACCTTAAGTTAATGTGTATTTCTATAGATGTCAGAAGGCGTTGGTTGTTTGACCAGACTCTTACTCTCTCAAGGCAGTTGGAAAAAGCAAATCTTACAGTATGTGCGTCACAGTGTTTGTCAGCATTTCCTCTTCTCTTCCTTGGAAATTTTAATATTGGTACAACTCAGTCTCTTACCCAGATAGTTGGCTTTCCAGTGTATTGACTTGTGTGGATGAAGGAGTACAGGAGCATTAGCTGCAGTGGATTATTGGCATAATAGTGTGTGATGAGTATGATCGTAAAACAGACAGGATTTCGGATTCATTTGTTAACTTTAATTCGGTGGAGACATTCATACTAGCATATATATACATCAGGAGTACTGGAAAGTGCTTTGGAGCGTGAAAATGTTTGTGGAATAGCAGAACTAGCCACAGACACCTATTTAAACATAAATCAATTTACTGGCCTTCACAGTTTTGTTATTCCTGTTGTATTAAGCTCCAGTACAGTATGTTAGGCTGCGAATGACAGTCACCACGAACATCAGAGTCACTGTTACACAATCGGCTTACGTTGAAGAGAGAGAAAACCAGTGTTGCCTGACCAGCAGTCTGCCTGTCTCTTTGTCATTCAGAAATTTCTCCATTTGTCATCCTGTTTGACAAAATCACTCAGGATCCTTTTTTTCTGTTTTTCTGTTATTTCATTTATTATTATTATTATTTTTTTTTGCAGGAAGAAATGGGAAATAATAAAAAGAGTTCAGTTGTATGCATCTCCCAAATATTGTTATTAAGGCTGTCAAAGTTGACACGATGATACTGTTTCAACACAATTTGTTGTAACGGCAGTAATTTCTTTAAAGTATTAATGCAACTTGCGATTTAGCCCAGTATTCAGTATTTTTGAGGTTGTAGCGGGCTCAGTTGTAAAGCTAGAGAAGAAGATACAGACAGATGAAACTAGAAAACCTAATGAATCCATTTATACCAACCATGTCATACTAGCGTGTTGTGAAGCTACGCTCTAAACATGCTAAATTTTGGTGAGGAAAAACTGGCATGGTCATTTCCAAAGGGGTCCCTTGACCTCTGACCTCCAGATATGTGAATGTAAATGGGTTCTCTGGGTACCCACCAGTCTCCCCTTTACAGACATGCCCACTTTATGATAATCCCAGTCAGTGTGGATCAAGTCATAGTCAAGTCAGCACACTGACACACTGACAGCTGTTGTTGCCTGTTGGGCTGCAGTTTGCCATGTTATGATTTGAGCATATTTTTTATGCTAAATGCAGAACCTGTGAGGGTTTCTGTCATTTTCCATTGTTAATTGATTTCTAATCACTATATACATACATTTGCATAAAGCAACCATATTTGTCCATTTGCATGTTGATAAGAGTATTAAATACATGACTAATCTCCCTTTAAGGTACATTTTGAACAGATCAAAAAGTGTTTGTGTTTGTGATCAGTCGCGAATAAATATTTTAATTGATTGACAGGCTTAGTTGTTATTTATCTTGAGCATCAGCCTGTGCTATAACAGTGTCTCCTATCCAGCTACGTCAGTCTCTGTACAGTGACCTCGGTCTATAGCTGGGTCACCTGATTGCAGATTAGAGCTCAGCTCCAGAGCCCAGAAGGTTAATCTCTCTGTTAGGTGACAAAGCAGCAGCTGACATGAACACAGGATGAGATCTTTTCCATCGTCTGGTTCGAGACAGGCAGCTCTGGGGAGGACACTTCCACTGATACTACAATACGTTTTTTTTTTTTTTTTTTTTTTAATTCAGTTCATTTTGAGACATGATAATGATACTTTTTAAAATTTTGATAATAAACACAAATTATTAATTTCAGCAGTTCATTTAAGTCAATTTTGTTGATATACCCGGAAATCACAAATCACACACATTATCTGTAACTATAATTAAATTGTTAAAAAATAAGATCACACTAACTTCATTTACGTCCAGTACATGGGATCACATCTGATATACTGTGCTGTAAGAATCTGCTCCACAAAAAACCATAGCGCAGGTTTTGCCTCTCCTGGATTCAGAATAAATATTGACATCCAAGCACTTTCTCCCTCTTGCCAGCCTAAGTGGTCACTGACTCTTCCCGGCTGCCATTTACGGGTTAGTCATCCGTCAGTGTCACAGGAGCTTCGCTGTCCTCAGGAGACCTTTTCTTTTTGACACGTCATAACAAATATCTACCTCCAGATATAATCAGAAACAACACCAGCAGGGTGCACCTAGAGACTGAGCACAAGCTTGACATTTTAGTCAAGCGTGTGGTGGCTGATTTATGTTTCCCTCAAAATAAATATCTAATTTTCTGTTTCTTGTCTTTCAGGGATCTAAAACTGGACAATGTTCTTCTTGACAAAGACGGTCACTGTAAGCTGGCGGACTTCGGCATGTGCAAAGAGGGCATATTTGAAGGCGCGGCCACGGGAACTTTCTGTGGGACCCCGGATTACATTGCCCCCGAGGTCAGTCTCTACAATACGCTGCACAAACTGTACCTTTGTCCACATACAGTTTAACACCCATAACTGTTAATAATGACCAGAAGTGGGACCAAATCGTTGCACTCAAATCACAAGTCAAGGCAGGCAAGTTAAGTCAAATCCTGTGTCCTAAACTTTGAGTCCTACACAAGTCATAAGGCGCTCTTCGCCAAATGTCATGCCATTTTAACAAGTAACTGGCACCCAGTAAAATAACATTAGCTCTTCATGGTTTCCTCCTGCAGCTTGATTGGATGCTGTCGGATTTGTTTACACGCAGTGGATGTGGGGAATTTACTGTAATATAATCACATGAAATTCACAGTAATATTCACCAAAAATAGAACTCAGAGTTCAACAAAGAAAGCTCCACTTTTCAGGGATTCAGTAATAAACCAAAAAAGATAGAAATTCAGTTTGTTCACTTCAGTTAAATTATTTCTAGGGCTGTCCTGAGTATCATTTTTTGGACTTCGAGGTTTCGGTAAGAGATATTTCAAGGTATTCGAAGCTTTGTGGTGCAGCAGGCTGACATGTTCATCTGTCTGTCTGGCTCACAACAAATACAGATATCCCGTAGAGAGTAAATGATAATAATGAATGTTGAATATGCATAATGTTGTGGGATTATTCCTTATTTCATGGGCTATTTTGAATTTTACTTTATTATTACGTAGTTATATAAGAACAAAACAAAAAACGAAGCATTTTGAATAGTGATTTGGAGGTTGATTATCATGGCAATAGTGGAAGCTTTGAAGCGTCCCTCAGCCCTATTTATTTCCCCCACGAGTGAATCCTCTTCACAAAGAAATCAATAAAGGATCTCTGAAAAAGTAAATAAACCCAACATCTCTGACGCTGTCGGAGTCACCTCCAGTACCAGGCACTTAATCGTCTTCATTCACACACTTTTTAAGTAACTAACTTACTAAGGTGTCAGGTATTTTCTAATTTAAGTCATGACTCACTGGTGTTAAAGTCCAAGTCAAGTGCAAGTCTTTTTTTATTTTTTCGAGTCTAAAGTCATAAAATTTGTGACCCGAATCCAAGTTGTGAGAATCGAGTCCACACCTGTGATAATCACTGACAGTTGGATCCTTTATCCACCACACCTGTGATACAGGACATTTTCATATCTATTGATGCTGTTTTATACATTGAGTTTCTAAACATTAACAGATTACAGTAAAGAATGAATTCAAACCCATTAAGCTTCCTGCAGCTCAGGTCCTTTGAGTTCATATGGTGCTGTTCCCAGTCCCATCCTCTGTCCGTCTCACTACCTCACTCTAAACAAACACTGTGGTTACTGCCCGTCACTCCAAACTCCCTCCTGACTTACTGGAAGTCTGCGTGCCTGTGAGGTCAGCCTGTGAAGGGCTCTGTTGACAGGCCCTGATCCCCTCGTCAGAATGCACCTTTATAGACGTGCGTGGTTTTTATAATGAGGGATTAAGATGTGTCTGTGAAGTCTGTGTCCTTATGTTTGAGATTTCTCTCTGGCCGAGGCCGTCTGGGTTTATGAAAGGCTTCTTTGCCGTCCTCAACACTCGGTCCTCAGTGTAGCCTCACTGGCAACACACTAATCCACTAACTGAACCTCACGGTTTTAAGTTCGCTGTAATATTCTTTTTTTTTTTTTTTGTCTCAAAGATATTTTTATTGAATTTATTCATAACAAATTTCAACAACACAGAACACAAAACAAACCCTAGTCAACCCCCCAGCCCACCCAACATTACCAAGCCAGACCTCTACATAAAAAACAACAGGACAAACAGATCAACTGTACCTCATTCCCAGAGCGACATTGGCAACAGCTGAAAACCAGGGTTCAATCTGAATTTACGAATCCACACTTTAGCCAAAAGGAGGTAACAGAGAGAGGGCTGAGTTATACATTAGATATTACTAGCATGCGAGTGAGGGATCCAATCCCTAACTAGATTGAATTGTGAAAGTATTCCAGAAACGGTCTCCACACTTTTTGAAACTTGTCTTTGGAGTTACTTCTTGAGGAGTGTATTTTTCAAGGTTTAAACAAGCCATAACATCTCTCCACCACTGAGCATGGGTGGGCAGGACAGCATCTCTCCAATTCAGCAGTATCGAACGTCTGGCCAAGAGAGAAGCAAAAGATAGAGTTCAGCGTTTGGCACATCGACGTTGTATGTCGTGTCAAAAAGAGCAATCAGAGGGTTGTGCTCTAAGTCCAAGCTGACAATTAGGGATAAAGTTTGGAAGACTTCCTTCCAGGACTTGTCCAAGCTAGGACATGTCCAAAACATGTGAATAAGTGAAGCCTCCTCTCTCTTGCATTTGTCACAACAGGGATCCACATTTGAGTAATAGCGAGACAGTTTTGATTTGGATATGTGGGCCCTGTAGACAACTTTGAATAGCAACAAACAATGTCAGGCACAAACAGATGTTGAGTTAACCAACTTAAAAATGATGTCCCATGTGTCCTCAAGCAAGGTTAGGTTCAGATCTTGCTCCCATGAAATTTTAATGTTGTTGGCACTACCTGCCTCACGCCTAGCAGTTTATTGTAGATAATAGAGATCAAACCCTTGCATGATGGTTGTGGTTGTGTTGGGAAGTGCATCAACAATTTTCATATCAGGTGTCTGAGGAAAGTTTGGTATCTGACAGTGGAGGAAATGTCTTATTTGTAAATACCTATAGAAATGCGACTTTGGGAGACTAAACTCTTCAGCCAGCTGCTTAAACGATACAAAACCAATACCCATGAAGAGATCTCTGAAGCGTGAATGCCAAGTCTCTGCCATTCTCGAAATGTTGGGTCCAGTAAGGAGGGTTGAAAAAGATGGTTGACGGGAGTGGGACTTGAGAGGCAAAAATGGAGGAAGCCAAAGTGCCTCCTGAACTGAGCCCACACTCTGAACGTGTGCCAGACAGCTGATTGTCTGTAAGTTTATGTGGTGGGAGAGGGAGTGGAGATCCAAGAAGTGCTGGAATGGAAAAGTTTTTAGCAGAACCCAGCTCCACTGAAACCCATGAAGAGCAGTCAGATTGATTATGAAAATATGACTAAAAAGTAAGACAGCGGATATTGGCTGGTGATTATTAACTTTTATCGGTATGCTGTGACATGTTTCCACAGATCCTGCAGGAGATGCTGTACGGGCCGTCCGTGGACTGGTGGGCTCTCGGGGTGCTGCTGTATGAGATGCTGTCGGGACACGCTCCCTTTGAGGCCGAAAATGAAGATGACCTCTTTGAATCCATCCTCAATGAAGAGATTGTTTATGCGTCCTGGCTCAGCGCAGAGGCAGTGAATATACTCAGAGCTGTGAGTCTGCCTTATTATACTTTTATTATACTATACTTTTGGGTTGTCCGTCCATCCGGTCCATTCCTGTGAACGGGATATCTCAGGAACACCTGGAGGGAATTTCTTCAAATTTGGCACATCGTCAAAAGTATGACCTGATTGGAAATTGGTGGTCAAACGTCAAGGTCCCTGTGACCTTATATCTGTACCATTCTCTCTGTCCATGATCTCTCAGGAACGCCTTGAGTGGATTTCTTTAAATTTGGCACAAATTTCCCCTTGGATTCAAGGATGACCTTATTTGATTTGGTTGTCAAAGGTCACTGTGACCTCACATAATCACATTTTTGACCGTAACTCAAGAATTCATATACTAATTATGTCAATTACATGCAAATGTCCAATAGGATAAAATAATGAAGTGGTAACATGTTGGACAGACATGGATGTAAGCTGCAACTTGACTGGTTGCAGGAGGCATACAACCACTGTGCGGTAATTATAGTTTCACAGTATACAATTGCAGGAAATGTCTATGAAGCTTTTTTTAAACTGGACTAATGATAAAGGAAATCAATTTCTCACTGGACTTTTGGCCAGGATTGTGGAGAAAAAAAACAATAAGTTGTGAACATTTACTAAAAGACCAATTCCCTGCATTCCAGGTGAACAAGCGTACCGTGTGATATATTAAGATATCAAAGGTTGGACCAGCTTTGCTCTGGATCTCTGTGATTTGTTATGTGTTGTCCTTCAGAGTGACTGACAGCCATATGGAGCCCAGCCAGCCAGCTGTTTGGCCCTGGTCTCTTGCATAACTATATTAAGGCACGTTCCACTGCCCAGCCACAGCACCCAAGCTATAAATACGACTGACACCTCCTCCCTCCACTCCTCCTCTCTCTGCACCCTGCTCTCCTCCTCTTATCCTTGTTGTTCTTCCAACATGCTTGAGGAAGCACAGGGCCGATCTCCCCTGGTGATCTGTGTCACTGCTCCAGTGTTAGGCATTATGTAAAGATGCTTGTCGGCGTGAGTGGATTTGACCGCGGCTGCACTATTTATACTGAGGGTTGATCCGCTACGAGGTTCTCCTCGTTTCTATAAGCAAGTTCATGGAGTTCAGTTGAATTTGTTGAGAGATATCACTTTTAAATAATAACTAAAGTTTATTTTAGTGGTTTGTGTGAAGATGCTTTATAAACAGACGGATACTGATGATCAGATGAAGATATTAATTAGGGCTGAAACAAATAATTGCTTAAATTTTTGATTATTTAATCCATATCAGACACTTTCTCAGAGGATGTTGTCCTCAAATTGCTGCTTGTGTCCAACAAGTCCTCCAAACCTTCACAAATGTTCACAATATATATATATATATATATATATATATATATATATATATATATATATATATATATATATATATATATGTATATATATATATGTATATGTTATATATATATATATATATATAGATGTGTGTGTGTGTGTATATACATATATATATATATATATATACACATATACATATATAATATATATATATATATATATATATATATATATATATATATATATATATATATATATATATATATATATATATATATATATATATATATATATATATATATATATATATATATATATACATATATATAGGTGGGATCGGCTCCAGCCCCTAACCCATAACGGGATAAGCGGTTGACGATGGATGGATGGACATATATATATGTGTGTGTGTGTGTGTGTGTGTGTGTGTGTGTGTGTGTGTGTGTATATATGTGTATATATACATATATATATATATATATATATATATATATATATATATATATATATATATATATATACATATATACATATATATATATATACACATATGTGTATATATACATATATATATATATATATATACACATATGTGTATATATACATATATATATATATACACATATGTGTATATATATATATATATATACACATATGTGTATATATACATATATATCCATCCATCGTCAACCGCTTATCCCGTTAGGGGTCGCGGGGAGGCTGGAGCCGATCCCAGCTGGCATTGGGCGAAGGCAGGGTACACCCTGGACAGGTCGCCAGTCCATCGCAGGGCACATAGAAACAGACAACATATAGACAGACAACCATTCACGCTCACATCCACACCTACGGGCAATTTAGAGTAATCAATTAACCCAAACAGCATGTCTTTGGATGGTGGGAGGAAGCCGGAGTACCCGGAGAAAACCCACGCTTACACGGGGAGAACATGCAAACTCCACACAGAAGAGCCGCAAGCTGGAATCGAACCTGCGACCCTCTTGCTGTGAGGCGACAGCGCTAACCACTACACCACCGTGACAGCCATACATATATATATATATATATATATATATATAAATACAATATATATATATATATAATCATATGTGTATATATCATATATATGTATATATATTATAAAACATATATATCATGTTATGTTATATAACATTACATTATATACTATATAATTTTCTTAGAATTAGATTAGAATTAGATTCTCTCTATATACTTCACACTTAAGTATAGATGTGTACTATTTTATGTGTATATAGATGTGTATATTCTCTCATGTATATTGTGTTGATAAGCTGCTGCTGTAACACCACAATTTCCCAACTTGGGATCAATAAAGTATCTATCTATCTATCTATCGATCTATCTATCTATCTATCTATCGATCTATCGATCTATCTATCGATCTATCGATCTATCGATCTATCTATCTATCTATCTATCGATCTATCTATCTATCTATCTATCGATCTATCTATCTATCTATCTCGATAACTTCAACCCCAGGCACACTGGTCAGTTTTGAGGTTCTGGGCTATTTTGCTTCCATAACAAGTTTAGTTTCAGACTAGTGAAAAGAAATCATCCAAAATATATACATCAGCATTTATTTTACTATACTTTGTCTTTTTAACATTAACATTGGATAATGCCTCATTTGCATCTTTAAACATAAAATTTCAACCTGAATAATTGGCTGAATCTAAAGAATTAACTGGGGGAGTTTCACGGTGATATCTGTTGTCACTTGTTCCTTTAAATGAATTATCATTTTAATTAGAATTGTTCATTAATTTATTAATTTTTAACTACTTGATCAGTCAACTGAATGTTTCAGCACTAGTATTGATTTCTGATTGCTTTCTGTTTTTCTGCTGGTGTAGTGGCTTCTTCAGTAGTACTGCTGACATGGCAGGTCTGGAGCTGAGGATTGACACAGCTGGCCTGTAGCCATGGAAAGATGGCATCAACTTCAGTGTAATAGGTTTTCTGAACTTTTGTGGTCTGTAAGCTCCTGAACTGACTCACCCTCCTGGTCTGTCTAACTCTCAGTTATTTCCACTTCAACGGCCGTATTGGTGTACTGGTCTGTTTTTTAAAATATGTTTTAAACCATAAACTACAAATCACATCATCAAAATCCCTGCACGCAATTTCATAAGTATTAAAGGGATAGTGGGGTTGTATGAGGTACTTATCCATAGTGGGTTTATTATCTACAATGGTTGAAGGTCGGCGCCCCCCCAGTTTTAAGAAACAGACAGGAGTTACCGCACAGAAGCAAAGCAGTGTACTGCTGTGGACGAGGTCGGCAGCAAAACATATTTTAGACACCTAAAAGAAAGGCCCTCCTAAAAAAATCATTAGTTCAAGTGTCTACCATTTTCAAGGGTTTACCTTTCCATGAATCAGCAATACGGTGTATGTTTTCAATGGGGAACTGAAGCTGTTATTCATGTGCTCGCCAAAACAACCAGACCAGTCTACTGCTGCCTTGATCTGTTAGTTTATTCGTCTTATTGTGTAATGGTTAGTTCAGATTCACTAAAGTCACACAATAGCCCAAGCTATTTGATTTATTTGATTTATTTAGCTGAGCCTTTATTTTAGGTGGCTAAAATACATTGACCTCCATCCACTGTAGGTAATACACTTTTTATGGATAAGTACCTCATACAACTCCACTTCAAAACACTTGAACTATTCCTTTAAACTATAATGTTTCTTCCCTTTTGATGTTCATGATGATGTTACCTGTCGATGCAGCATTCAGGTCTCTGCAAGTTGCCTCTTATGGTGTTCTTGCATCAGTTGAGAAAACAATCATGTGCATGTGAGAGAGTTAAAAGACTAAACTGTGCAAAACCAACAGCAGGATGTCATAAGTTCATTCCCTCCTCTTTATCTTTTCATCTCCACTTTAGTGCCAGTCTTCTTTATCTGCACTGACTAATTCTAATCCCCTTTCTCTTTCTCTGTGAGCTTGCTGTGGCATGTGGTGTTGTTCGGGTTGTTGGTAGTTATTAGTCTTTTTCCGATGACTTTGCGTTAATCTGGCCACTGTCACTGAGGACATGGAGGCTCGTTAGTTTGTTGTGGTCTAGTCTGAATGTCATCGCCAGCCCTGAGGTGTGCACATACTCCGCCAAGAGAGAGCTGTCCAAAGCACATTTGTTTTTTTCAGTTTCCTCCCAGAGGCACGTTAAAACAAAGTTTTTCAATTTTGAGTTTGTTTTGTTTGGACCTGTCCCTCTGGCCTCTACACCCACTAATACTTTGGTGGCTGAGAAAGAGAACACTGCTCCATTGTTTTATTGTGTACAACAGCAGGAAGTTGAGACACCTTTGATTGTACTTCATTGAACCTAGTTGAACTCTTTGTGGGAGACGCCAGTTACAGACCAGGGTGTGTTTTTCTTTTATGAGTTGGGAGGCGGGGATCGACTGGATGTCATCCTGGCTCCAGTCCAGTTTGGCATTACTCCCAAAAAACTGGTTTGATTTAGCTGAACAACATGAGTCACATTTCCTCACAGTGCACGGATCAAAACGTACAATCTGCTGAAATTCACTGATTCCAAACAATTTGATCCAACTATGTTGTTGCTGTCATGTGTTATCTTTTCTTGATAATTAACTGATTTCTTATTGTGTCCGTGGATTCATCTATCTTTTGTTTTTCACAGTTCTTGACCAAATCCCCGGCCCAGCGTCTGGGCTGTGTGGCCTCAGAGGGTGGAGAGAGCGCAGTGACAAGCCACGCCTTCTTCACCGGCATCGATTGGGAGAAGCTGGACCGGAGAGAAATAGAGCCACCCTTCAAGCCCAGGATCGTAAGTCTTATTGACGGCACAATAATGGAGACACTCAGCAGACATTACGTAGTGTTTGACTTTGACTCACCTTGTGGTTGCGTTTTGCTAAAACGGTGCTGCTGGTGAATAATTCTTTATTATTCTCCTCCAGAAAACACCAGAAGACGTCAACAACTTTGACCCAGACTTTACTCAGGAAGAGCCCACCCTCACGCCCATCGATGACCCTCTAATCCCTTCCATCAACCAGGATGAGTTTCGTGACTTCTCGTTCACCTCGCCTGAATTGCAGGAGAGCTAAGGATCTCCTCATTGATCCTCCAGTCAGCCTGCTCTCACAGCGTTTGTGACTTTGCCTAAGACAGGTTCCCGATGGTATGTGAAGTGTGATGCTGTCACATTCCCCAGAGACATGAGGGTGCAAAGTGCCCGAGGTGTCAGCCAAACTCACGCTGCGCCTCTTAAGCACTCACGTAATTCACGAAAAAAGTGATCATATTTTGAAATGACATTCAGTTTTGACTATGTTTCCGTTCATTTGAGACACATTCATGCAAATGGTGTATTTGACATGGTGGTGTGTTTGACAAAATTGTACAACTTCATAATTTTATTGTACATTTTGCTCTGGATGAGTTTGCTTCAGTTACTTCAAATGAAAAAGCACTTTTTGGAGTATAAAGGCATGGCTTGTTTTTCATTTTTTGCTCTAGCACCATCCAGAGAAATCAAGAGTTTAACTAGCCTGCCAGAGATTCCCCGAAAAGTCGAGCTGACAGTTCAGATCCTGGAAGGCCTGAATGAGCAGATGAAATAGTTTCTGAGTGATGTGACCCCTCTCTGGAAAAAAACAAATACTCATGGTCCCACACATACTAGCTAAATGACAGCTGAATAACTTACAAGGCTGATTTTTCCAGTCTGTCTCAGATAATCGGTGATGTGTATTACTTTTTTATTGGTCACACCCTGTAACAAAACTTGGCATGTAAATTAATCAGCCAGGCATGTTGAGGATGATTCAACGTTTCATCTGAGGTGAAAGCTCTGTGATTCAAGCTGACTGTGAAATATCCAAAACTTTGAGATTACCAAACACAGTCGTCCGGACCGGGAGAAGAATGCTAGTATGGTGTTTGGCAGTTGTCAGATTCAATTAACTCTTGGTGCATCTGAAGGTCTCTCAAAAGTAACAGTAATCACTCAGTCTGCTGCTCTCTGCTTACACACACACACACACACACACACACACACACACAGTCTTTCAACAGAGTCTTTGAAAGCTTCCAGGTCCGTGGGCGAGCTGCCTGGTAATGAGAGCTCACACGGGGGCATTTTCAAAGATGCAAATCCGAGAAAGTTACTGAATATCCTCCCTGCTCAACACTTAAACCACCCTCAGTGTGAGAACATAAATTCAGGAGGAGGTTGACAGAGAGAGGGAACTTAAAATTTTAACCCTGCAGTACAGTAACATTGGCCAGTGATAGTGAATGGGGCCTTTGGTCCTTCATTTTGACATCTCAAACCAGTAGAGAATAAACAGGAAACCACACACAGCGTCATGACTGTCGCCGTCGATGGAAACAGGAAGACACAAGAAGACAAGAATCATGCTTTGGGATGGTGAGAAGCATGAGTACAGTACAGTATGTGCTTTTGGTAACAACAACAGAGAGGAAGAAAGAAACTTGCACTGAGAGGAATCTTGTGTTGAACTTGCCCAAACATGAACAGCCTCGACCTTACAGAACGGAGATGAACTCTTCCTGTTAGTCTGAGGGAGGAAGTCTTCATGCTCCACGCCACATCTGTTAATCTCTTCAGCCCCCTATCCTGTGGAGGATTGTGTGGCTATTGTGTGACTGTAAATTGGTGGCTTCAGATACAAAAATGTCCATGTATAGTGCGAGTGGAAGCTAATACTGCAGCTAAGCTCTTCCTATCCTGCTTCAATCCAAACAACATTTTATTTCCAGGTTTAAAAGTGCATTGATCTCGGGGACTGAGCTGCAGCCAGCTAATCTACTTTAAGCGTTCCCGAGCAATGACGGGCAGTGTGTACTGTACAAAGAATAGGACATTGGATTAAATGACTTGACTTTTTGTTTACCCATTAACATGGCCCCGTTTGGCAGCTTTCCTCGGGTAATGTCTGAATGAGAGGAAAAGATTGAGGAGCCTTGTCTCAGCTTTCATTACTGAGACGTACTAATGGCTGCCAGCAGTGTCTCTGCACTGCTTCACTGAATCAGCGTTTGACCCTGCTGCCCTCCCCGTGTGATGGATACCCACGAATGTAGCAACAGATAATAAGCAAGACTCCCTGTAGAAATCTTCATTTTTGTCACATGGTGGACTTTTTGTGCATCAGTACACAGTACGTTCAGTGAGTTTACATGCATACTGAGTAGCCCAGCCCGTAGATGTTACATTAGATGGTTCTTGTGTAGGAAGTGCCTCAGAAAGCAGAATCCAATCAGACGATGGCCATTATTTCAATAATGAGGCAATCTTTTATGTACATTTCAACATTGTCGTTTCAAAGCTGTGTTAATGGTCTTGTTACACAGCAGAGAGTCCCTACAGTGTATTTTAATTGAACTTCAAGGCATTAGAAAAGTGTGTGCCACAGAAAGAACCTCACATGTTACACAACTACTAATTGCACCATTTGAGATAGATAATAAAGGAATATCTTATCTTAAGTGGCAGGGCTTGGAGTATAAGTGTTTGAGGTAGTATTATGCTCACCTTCTGTAGTGACCAATAGCATAGGAAAAGGTGTGTCCTAGCACCTTAGACAACTTCCAGACAAACATAAGGTTAGTCAGACTGACTAAATAAATAAACAGCAGCAACTGAGTAATGTTTACGATTACCTGGAACTCAGCGTTTAATACAATCAGTCACCTCCTGTGAAGCGCAGCTGCTAAACTTTTGAAAAAAAGTTTGGAAATAGTGTTTGGGTGATTATTTCTCTGTTGGTCCAATGCTAATTGTCATGATATTTACATGGTTGGAAAGCCTGTTTATTTACCTTCACAATGATGTCCAACTTGTAAGGATCATGTGTTTATGGGATGAGCAGCACAGCTGATTATGTGGGTAGCGCCCAAGTGAGATTTACTAAATTTCTCTGCCAGTACTAAACAGTGAATTCTCCTGTTGGTACTGACTGTTGTTTTGACCTCCGGGTGCTGAAATCAGGCTCCACAAGACCAGACCACAGTATCACAAAGTGGTCTGTTTCATTCTGAAAAATCAGCTTTTTCATAACCAACATGGCTCAGTTCAAAATTTTATTTCAAAACAAAACTCCTCGTCTCTTCTCTGACATGATTTTGACATCAGATGATTTGCTGCCAATCACCTGTGAAGGTAAATAAACAGACTTTCCAATGATGTCAGATACAATGCCAATTAGCACTGGAACAACAGAGAAATAATCCACCAAACACAGATTTCCAAACTTTTAATGAGTTTAGCATTGTTTAAGAGCGAGATGAATCCACGATTTAGGCCTAAAAAATAAATTTACAGTGTAGAGCAGAGCTACAGGTTTTCCTGGTCATGTATTTGTTTGTCAAGTCAAAGTCTGCAGCGCTGACACACACACACACAATGACGTGTTGTGCCACCCAGCCAACAGTTCTGGGAACAGTCAACCGTCATGGCCAGATGTAACAACAAAGATGTGCTAAGAGGATGAAGAACTATAAGGCAATATGGCAAGGAGGACATTTAATGAGTGAACTTTGCTGTGACTTTTGGGAGGTTGGGAAATCATTTGCCTAACATTTTTTTAACTTTTCATAACTTTTCTAAAGCAAGAGCTGACTCGTGAGGTGACGTGAATAACCTAACCGCCAAACCGTGGTATGGGAGGAGGAGCCTGACTGGACAGAAATCTCCAACCCACTTCAGTAAAACAGCCAAAACCATCTCCAAGCCAGTGAGTGTGAAGTGTTTACACATTTAAAACACCCACATCTTGGTAATGGGGAAACGCTCTTTGTGCTGGACACGTGAGAAAATATGTCTAAAAGTGTTAAGCTCACCTACTTTCTAATTGCATCATATTTAATCACTGTGTAGATACCAACCAGAAACTGCACATTCTGCTGTAACATTGTGAAAAATGTGGGCCGTCTGGTTGAGTGAGGTGAAGACACCAATCCACAACATTACTTTCTCCTTTCTATGATGTGTAGAGTTTCCACACAAGCAGCTGATTAAATTCACAACAATACACTTAAGCTTTTGAAAAATGATTTGTCTTCAAAATCTCTGAAAACGCTTTATTTGGCGGAGAGGGACATGGCACATGGGGAACTGGAGGAGGAGAGAGCAGGGTGTATTTGGTAGATTGGGCTTAGGCTGCGTGAATCTGATGTGTGGTATCCTCTGTTTTTGTTTAAAAAAAACAGTTTGGAGTTGCTATTTGAGCAGGACTAAAAGCACATCAGTGGTTGTACTCCCCCTCCTCATGTACCCTGGGACACTTAATCCTGCAGTTAGAAGAATGTTTTTGGCCTCATTGGACAAAAATGCCATAATAACAATTTCAGCACATTTCAACTCAAGTGTTCTGAGAGAAAGTTAGACTTCTGATCCTCCTCATGGCTCTGTTTCAGGCGTTAAATAACCTAGCCTGTGACGGGAGACTTTGACCAATTACACATCATTTCTGCTGCCAGTCACTTGTGAACTCCAATCAGACGGTTAAACTAAGCAGCGCTGATCAAATACGAATCAATATTCTTACTGTAATGACTATTTATTGCATAAAATGTTTTTAGAAACATATTGTGTAGTGTTTAGCTGTAAAATGAGAATGTTTGCTCAACTGGTGGGCGGTGCTTGGCATTTCCTCAACTGATCTCAACAAGGCTGCCGACTCAGACTTTCAGGATACAAACATTTGAGGTGAGAAATAGTCATTACAATAACAGAATATTGATTCATGTTTGATCAGCGTTGCCTTGTTTGACTGTCTGATCAAAATTTGCAAGTGATTGACAGCTGGACGGCAGGTTCCAGCTCGGCTCTGATTGGTTGATTTACTCCGGTCTGTGAAGTCTTACAGATGTCATTAGGATTAGGATGATTTTTTCCCCCCAGATTACCTGTCTCATACACCACTGTCAGGATATAGTGATATAGTGATGGTTATAAAAATAACTTTTTGTTAATCATATTTACTCCAGTTCAACTTTAACAAACAAGGCTTTCTTCAGCAATTCACTCCTTACATACACATATCACTCTAATCTATATAACCCTGTAAAACATATGTTGGTGTCATATACGTACAGTTGAATCAAAGTGTAACTTCAGCTGAAAAGCGCATGTAATGTTTTGTTTGGTCTGCGGCTCTACCCCTACCAGGCTTTCTGTGCGCGTCCTCGATGGAGAATGCATGTGACTGCGCGTCCCCGCGGAGGAAGGGGGAGGAGTGCCTCCACGGCGCAACATTGTCTCGACAAGTGAGCTTTCTCCAGCGTGGCACCGTCTCTGAAGAAGAGTACACCAAGGGCATGTTTTAGTGGATAAAAGCTTCATTTCTTTGACGAATTATACACAGTGAGAAGTCGTATGCAAAGCGCTTGAGGATTTACGGATCCATATCAGTGAATAGTCGCGGTATTTTGGTTCATTTCTCGACGGGCCCGGATACAGCTTGATACCGATAGAGAGACTCAACTCCGGTCCTTTCGTCCTGACATGGACACAGGAATTGTACCAGAAAAGAAAAGGTAACGTCAGTGCTAGCTAATGCTACGCAGCAGGCTATGTTGTTGTTAAAAAGCCGATTTAACAACTTTGCTCTGTAATTGGGGGTTTGTCTGCCACTCGGGGTGTGACATTATGTGCTTTGTGTCAAGGTTAACAGCCAGTGGAGCGTGTTTGTTCGACAAAAAAAGCGTTTGCTAGCGACGCTACTGTCGTTAGCACGCTGCTAACACAGCTAGCTAGCGTTAGCTGTCACACAGCTAGAGCTATTGACGTTAAACTGTTTACTTAACCATACAAAGGCTAATGAAGATTATTCGCTTATTGATTTGAATCTGACTGCTTTGGTTTATTTTGTTTTTGTTGTTGGGACCTCCTAGGTACAACATCGAGGTTATTTTCATGTGTTTTGATATGTGACACATAGCTAACACCAACTATAGAGTACATCCAGTAAGTGTTACATCACAGGTGGTGTAAATTACTGTTTGTCTGTGATGCGCCAACCTTGATGGTGGTCAGTGAAAAGCTGCCAGCGCTCATGTGAGCGGTGCTGGAGGGTGGTGTGCGGTTTCTGATGAAATATTTAAGGTTTAGTGAAGATGTCCTTGGCTTGAATTACTCTTTTATGTTTTCTGGACTGGAAGTTGTTTACAGTGAAGTTTGATAGAGAGGTAATCATGATTTATATAGCTTGTAAACCTGTCTGGAAAGTTGGAAATAGTTGCATCCATAAAACTTGTTTTCACTAAAGTCATCAGCAACATATGCTGTTATTGGCTGTCTGATCGAAAGGGCAATTTGATAATAAAACGTCATTTGGAAGTTTAACTACTTAAAGAAACAAGTGGATGTGTTTTATGAACTTGTCATAACTTGTAAGGCAGTGTGCAGGACATTAGCTGGTTTCTTCACCTAGACATGTACAATAAAGGCTATATTATGGTTTCCATAATTAATTAGTCTTTTGATTACTCCTTTTAGTGTATAAAGAGTTTAAACATATCAAGTCGTGTGTCACACACAGTCTCAAATTGAGATGATGTGTTGTTTTTGCTTGATAAATTAGTTCAATGATTAACTGGCCCTCTCAAGTATAATAGATGTTTATTGTTTGACTAAGTTATGGGATGCACTGATAATAATACCAGATCAGTTATGCAATCCAATAAATTCAATAATACTTTGTTCATGTACTACAATCCTGATGTACTTTAAGCTAATTCCTGTTGAAATTTTGACTAATTTATTGCTGCATTAAAAAAAGTTTACACTTCAATTGTAATTCATGTTAATTTTGAAGATTTTCTTTTTTTACCAAGTTGCTAGTGTGTGATTTGTTATTTTAATAATAAATAAAAATCAGTAAATTTATATCTATGTATTTATTTGTTCCTTTTTGTTTCACAAAGTTAGGAAAGAGATGTTTAAGTCGAGCCTAATGATGTCTGACACATTAAAAAATAATCACAGTCACTTTCACACAGTGAGGGATACACATTATTAATGAAAGACTGGTACTGGATTGGTACTCTGTATCTGTATCTGTACTCAAACCCCATTTATCACTATCTGTTTCAGGCCTTAAAAAGTTGCATTGATGCATCCCTATTACAAATATAATAGATGTTTATTGTTTCACTAATTGATTGATTTGAATATTATTGACTGGTTATCACTGAGTAAAAGCTTTGAAGAGTCTACATTTAGTGTAATGTGTTGACCTTCATGGAGTGTCTTGACATGCTACAGTGAAAACACAGTAATTAGTATTGATTGTAGAATAAGATAATTAAGCCATGCATGCCCAGACTGCATGCGGCAGATTACTGATATGGGTCTTTCTGTCATTGACAGAGAGGCTGAATCTGCCGACAGGTGATGAAAGTTTACTCAGACTCTTGTGCGCAAACCCTGATTTTTGCCACGTAACAGTACTGCTTCCAGTTTGGATGTACACTTATTGTACAGATTCAGATGGAGGGAAAGGTGGTACAGCAGGTGCAAGGCCAAAAAGTCATCTGATAAAGTGTCAGTCCTTAGATAAATATCATAAATGTGATCAATAGATGGTCACCAGATATTAATGTGGGCAGGGAATAATGTGGATTTCTCTGCTGTGAGATGAGGGGGTGAAATAGCAGCAATGTAATTTTTCCACAGTAGAAAGCATCACTTTGTCAATATAGTCAATTACACAGTAAATTTTGATTTATATATGATTTCCTTATATGAAAAAGTGGCATAGAAGAGGATGCGCTTTGCACGAAGGTTTTCCTGTAAAATGTCTGAACTGTTTGGCATGGTAGAAATAATATAAAATAGATGTGAAAGTTTTCCCTAAATGTACCCTGTGTCCTAACAGTTAGTAATGTAGTAATGTCAACTCAACGTGGGTACTATTTGTTCCCTAGTGCCTGAGTTGCGTTTCATCCTACATGCTGAAATCCCACTGAGCTGTTAAGATTAAGATCTTTTTGTGCCTGCTGGTGTCAAGCACTTGCGCCAAAATGGTTGAGTGGCATATGCTTAAATGTCTGACTTGTAGACTGACTAGTTAAATATTTTCCCTGTATTTATGGTCCTTGGTGGGGATGTGTTGTAGTTATAGACAGGATTCAATTGCCCCATGGGCTTTGCTCTTTCTCTGCCTATTTGAAATGTGGCACATTACATAGGTCTCGATAAAGGTTAAACAACCTGTTTAGTTTCAGTAAATATGTGTCAAGTGTTTCTTGTTGTCTCAGAAGAAATTAGGAGTTGTGGTCTAGGTTGATGCAGTTTTTTCTGGTGTCTTTCAGGAGCCTTGGTAGAATGTGTCTCATCTCTTAATCACTAGGGCTTGACGTCAATAGGAGTGGCCAAATGCGTGTAGCGATACGCAAGTTCCCCTGCTGTTCAAGCACAGTTGACACTTGCATGCAGGCTAGTTAGAACCTGAAAATTAATTGGTCTTGCTGGCATGTGCAGGGCGTATTATCTGTTAGTGTGTACACATTTTTTGTTTATGTGTTGTGACATAAATAAAGAAAATATGCGCTGAAGGCTTTTCTTAATTTGACTGCTAAATCTCATCAGTGGGGGATATAAAGGAAAACAAGCAGTTTAAACTTCCTTAAGTAGGACTGATTGATAGTGCAGGAAACGTGCTCTTCTCTGGAGGGTAACGTCTCAAACGGACCATATCGGAAAACATTTGCAAGAGGGTTTCATTGTGCAGTAAGCTGTCAAATCACACATTTATCTGTGTAATGATACCTCTTTTTTGCTTTCTTCATTAACATTGCTTTCTTCATCTGTCATAATTGTTTTGACAGAGTGTTTCATAGACAATGCAAGGAACAAAGTCTGAAAACAATACGCCCATACATCAATGACAGGGCTCCAGACTAACTTTTTACATTGGTTGTATTGGTGTGCCTAATGTTTTCATTTAGATGCACAAGCACTAGGGATGTCGCAATACTAGGCATTTCGTAATTGATACCAATACCAGTGAAACACACACACACACACACACACACACACACGCACACACACACAGATTTGTCAAGCGCAGCAGTGTGCCCAAAGAAAATATTTAGTCTCACTTCACAGATTTTGATCTGGATTTTGATTAATATGGTCACACTCTGGAGCCCTGAATGATGTCTTCACCATTTTGCACATTTAACATTTGTCTTTGTTTGCCAGTGTGCTGATCAGTTGTACAATTTAACTACTTACTTTACATAGTTAAGTGTCCAAAATGTACCCACCTCTCCTGTTTTGCCTCGCACTCATACCTAAATCTGGATTCATATTTGTACTCATGGATGATGGCGCTGCCTATCAACAAATAATGATAACTATGAGCTACATTATGATGTCAAATTGCCACAAATAACTGTTAAAGTCATGCTGAAGAAAAGACATTTTTAAATTAGACATACTGTATATATTTTGGAAACTCTGAGACTGTTGTACTGTAATTGGACATGTTATGGAAGGCCAAATGTCAGCAGCATAAATGATTAAAGTACTAAAACTTTGACCGTTTATTAGAGCTGGATGATTGATCTATATACTGATTTGATACTATCACGATACTTTGGTGCTGATTTGATATGTATTACAATTTTTAAGCATTTTGATTCAATATTATTTATTGTGATTTGTGATTACTTTTGTAACACTAGACCACAGGAAAAAGTTAAGTCTTACATCTCTAGGGACTTTTACTTTGGAAAATATGTAAGTTGATACTGTAATAATGTTTGATTTTTAACATGAAGTCAAATAATATCAGTCATTGTCAGGCATTATTTACTACATTTTTTTTCCAGCAACCCACAAATCAAGGAAAGACATTTCCCTCACAAATTAGTGGTATTTTCTGTTAATTTATAAGGCACATATATGCATTTTTTTATGTACAGTTCCCTTTGTATACATTTTATTTTGAAAACTAGATGTCGTCACACATTTATACTTCTGCTTACTTGGCAAGTCCACCGTTAGCTCTCCTGTCTGCTCCGTTGTCTTTATATATCCATGGTCAGCTCCATCGGGGCCATTTGAATGCATTTAAGATAAATGCCAGTGTATGGGTGTGCTACGGTTGTTGCATCAGCTGATTTGACCAAGGAGACATGTTTCCATACTTTACTGTATGTGTTATGTTGACCTCTTTGGATTTAACATGTGAGAGTCCAGGTCATATCCACATGGACCCACCGCCGTTTTCTACTTTGTCGTTTCAGGCTGCAGTTTGTTTTGGTTGATGACTATTGAAGGGATATGACATCATGTTGCTCATACTACAACAGTAAAAGCATTAGCTTCCTTCTTCCTCCACATCGACTCAAATGAAGCAAATATATTGATTCTGGCGTTAAAAGAAATAGTGACACATAGGTGAATTGATTTTTTTTTTTAAATTTCCCCATCCCTTGTTTCCATTGTAGTTGATGGAACACCCTGTGCGTCTCATACTGGTGCTAAAGGGTGCTGTGTGCCGCGGTACCGAACAATGGCAGCCGTGACCAGGCCTCTGTATTTAACGCGCTAGGAGTGGAAGTGGTCTGGCACTAAATATATTTAATCATCATTAGTCAGTGAAACTAGCTCAGGTGGGGACATTTGACCCAAGTCTTACATGATGAAAACTAAGCAGAGGGAAAGACAAGCTTCAGTTTTCAGAAAGGAAATTCAAAATTTAATATAAAGATAAATATATTAATACAGCCTGCACAAATTCAGCTTACAGTAAGAGTTTCCCCTCTATTGTTTATTTAAACGAGTAGTTATGTTTTTAGTAGCTGAACTCAAGGAGATATCTTACATCACCGTCACTGAACCATCTTACTGAACTGTAGCTCTGTTATTCCACTTTAAGTTATCACCCACTACAGCATTCAAAGCACGACTGTAATACACTAATAGCAGCATAATCAGGAATGCAGTGCTGCTTCCAAAAAATGCCACTTCACATATTAATATCTTGCCATTTGTCTCTGAAAAGGTTTGATTTCCAGTGCTGCTTTGCTTCTCTTCCCATATTGGGTAGAGGTTTCAGTAGTGGTGTTTCCCCCCGAACTAGATTATGTAATAGATGACAGTGTTTACTGTCATACTACACAGGACTGACAAATAGTGAGAATATTTCTCAAGCAAAATAGGTCAGCCCCTAGTAACAAAATACACAAGCATCTCTGGTAGCATTGGCAAGACTAGTTCTTTATTATACACCGTTTGTTTCCCATTAATCTCCAATACACTTGCTCAGATCTGTTAACAACTCATGACTCATTACTGATTACGTTTTTGTTTGAATAGTAGCACTCATTCTTATCAGCAAACAAAACAAGTCTAAGTTGGTAAAACTTGAAATGTGACTGTGTATGCAGTCAGGCATATCAAACATGCTGGGCATGCATGACCATGTGCATCAACAGTGTTATGTAACGGTGGCCTCTCTGCTCGCCTTTGTTTTAACATCAAGGGAACGTTTTTCATTACATTTCATGTAAGAGTTTTCTTCTCCCCCTTTGTAAGTTGAACACTGGTACTTTTTATAATTAAATATCACAGTAATGAATAGGACACAGAAGTGTTTATTAGACACTTGTGTCATGGCTGTTTTCTTTAAAATAATACAATCTGCTGTCTTTTGTGCTTAACTTACGGTACTTACTGAAACCTTCTGATACTGTAGTAATACACAGTGGCTCAGACACTGTACAGTTTGTCATGTTGAATGTAGGCTTAAGGCTCGCCCACACATTTTTCAAATCTTGACAGATTTTCAAAATGCGATTGATCCCACAAATAACGATACATGTTAAATTTAAGTTTAGGTCCTGTTGTCTGTGGAGAGCAATGATTTGGCCAAAACAGCACACAACAACTAACAGATTCATTCATGAGTCCCCACTAAAAAAAAAAAAAATCTCACACAAACATGAATTTAATGTCAACAAACATGGCGGATGACGAGCAGGAAGAGTTTGTGGTTAGTTTTTGCACTAATTTGTACTGAAAATTCATGAAAGACGGATGAAATTCATGGAGGCACGTTACAAATCAACAAGTTGGTCCTCCATTTCTGAGGTCCATCTTACTACTACTTTATGCTTTGTGTTTTACATTAGCTCATGTGTTAGCCACAGTGACAGCGGCGGTTGTCCTGTTTCGGTCAGTTTGATTCATGATTGGGTGTCATTTTCTCTCACATGAACATGTCATCGGCTGTCTAATGGGTTCCCCACACACAACAGGATATCTGATTTGAGATTGGTTCGGCCAGGATGGACTTCCGAGCCGATCAAGAGATGTGAAAAGCTCTCTAAACATACCTCACACCACAGGAATAACTGGAAAGATAATCTTTAGATCCATCAAAGAACCAAGGCTTTGCTGCCGATTGTCGGGAGGGTCGAGCTCAAAATCATCTCGATTCTCGAGTAGCGTGTACCCGGCATTAGTGCCGGGTACACTGCCCTGTATTCAGTAGAGGTATATTTCAGTGGAATGTTAGAGCTGAACTTTATTTGAATAGGATTTGCATGAAGGCATGTGATACTATGGGGTGCAGCCACTACAGAAGAGACAATTTGTTATACAGGCTTGTACTAATCAATCATAGCCTCCAGTGGTACCACCATTAATAACAATGTGTGGAGTTTAACTCATTAGGTCAACAGAAGCTTAGCCAGTAGGGCAGCGAGAGGACTTTCCCGTTGTTCCCCATCTGTGTTCAATGGCTTGTTAATCATTTGTGAAAATTTCACTGTGTGATGTTAAATGAACTATTTACATGAATGTAGGTTAGAGGTGCTTGTTACAGTAGGTGCCAAAAGTCAGACTTGGAAGAAAGGAAACGTGTTGATGCAATACAGAAGTGGTTTGCTTAACTCTGCCATCGGCTTTCATGATGTCTGGTTATGTTCTGGCTAATGTCCTGCAGGGTTGATAGATTGTAAATATTTGTCACTGGTATTGGCAAATGTACAAACATGGATGAATGTATACAGTTGTAGCTGTAATTGCAGTCTGGGTTGAAACGTGTTTATATTATAGAACAGAAACATCTGGGGAAGGGGAGGATTATTGGTATAGGCACCACCAAGAGCCTCAATTACACATAATTTATATTCTGCAGGCATTTGTCATCAAATGGGGATTAGATGAGCAGTAGAAGGTATCCAGTAGAACTGTGGTTGGGTCACGATCCAACATGGGTTGGATTAGTATTTGTTATTTGGAAGATTGTTGTTTAAAGCCCTAGGGTTGAAAGTGGTTTTTATGTTATTTTGTTGTTTTTTTTATATACAGTTTGAACACCCACCCCTTAGTACACTGTTTGTAAAATGTGCAAATGTGTAGGAAGGCACCTGAGCAACTGTCAGCACACAATCATTATGTATTTACATACTCGGATGTTTTTTTGGGACTTGTTTGGGTCCGTTTCAGGGTTGGGGTCAGCCCAGCAGACAAAGGTCACGCTCAGACTTTTTGCCCAGATCAGTTATTTTGTGATCTGTATTAGGTGGAAAGTAGGGCGATATACAGTATATCCTCAAAACCTCAAAACTTATGTTTATTTTGCACTCAAGTTCTTAAAAAGAGAAAATACCAAATGTATAAGTCACACAGGAGTAAATGATGATGTATTATTTTAGATTAGAATGAGCTCCACATTTGCTAACTACAACATTAAATTAATGAACACTTTAATGCATCAGTAATTCAAATACAGTAATACAATATATATTATTCTGCATAATGAGCCCTTTAACTTTTGGTACTGTAAGTATATGTTCATGCTAATACTTGGATGCAAGACTTTTGCTTATAGTTAGTATTTTACACTGTAGTATTACTACTTTTACTTACGTAGAGAGCTGAGTCTCGCTTTCATCTCTTTGTTAATATTCATTTATTGAAATATTAAACGGGTTTTCTTTCACTCGCATGCACACAGTTTTCAGTTAAGGCAGTGTAGTGTGTGGACTGTTTACCTTTCCATCTACTGCACACAGAGGTTTTACCTCTAGTAAAATGAGTTATTTACTGTTTTAGTTTGTTTTGGAGTGACGCCATAACGTAATGTTATGCAGGGTGGGGTTTGTAAAATCATAAAGAAGACAAAACGTTCTGCCATTTCTCCTGTCGTCTTCCCTCAGCGTTGACCGTCAGACCCCCGCACACACATCGGTTTAGAGAGCTGCATTTACGTTAACTGAAGGTCCTTTAACGATCGCTACCACACATTCACAAACATTGTTTTCTGTCTGGGCTACACTAAAACTCACAAAACGATCTGGCAACACCAACACTGAGCAGTGTATGTGCTGGACTGAGCCTAGGATAGCTCCAGCACAGACACCTACATTGGAGAGTGTATGTAACACAAATGGATCCGATTATACTTTTCCCCCCACCGCCATCTGATCCAGTCATTTTGGTCAGCATCAGATCAATATTGATACAGTATTGGACTGGCGAACCCCTGAAAAATAGGCTTTACTATGTGTTATTTCATATAGACTGCTTATTTATTGGATTACCAGAAAACATATAAAGATATATGTGTTTACTGAGATATGAAGTGACCTATAGTGTGATTGAAGATTTTGGCCATATCACATAGCCCAAATGGAAAGTTTTGGATACTATTATGAAATATCTGTCTGCAACCTGCAGCCTCCGGCTGATTTTAGTCATCTGGTCCATTTTCGTATTAGAGAGCCTTAAATAACACCATGGCCCTGGTCAATGCTATAAGTACATAACAGATCAATTTCAATTAGGTGTACATTTCAAAGCCAAGGGCAGTTGAACTGCCATCCATTTTGTTGTGACGCTGCCTCATTGTCATCTAAATGCATTTGAGCTCATGAGGTTGTGGTTGTGAAAGGTATAATGGCATAAAGTCAGCAGCAGTCAGGTTGACTATTGCAATTATGTTACAGATTTAGCCAGTGTATTTATGTTAGTGGTCACGAGCTTCCCACATGCTCACCAGTAAAAACTTAAATCAGAGCATTGCTTCAGGGTTTTTCCATTGTGAGAAATCAATAAAATAAAGTGAATAATTTTAGTAGTACTTGCTCATGTTCTTGTGTGTCCTTAAAAGTGTGCTGTTCTTTTTCATTTTAAAATACTGCCAGGTCTTAAGATGTTGTTTACAGTGTCGTGGGAGTCCATTAGTCAGACCTTGGATAACTGCCTGGATAAATGCTTGATCTAATATGGGGCTTGCATGAGCAGTAAGCAGTTGAGGCACACTAATGTCAGAAATAATAGAAAATATGACAGTTTGTTTGTCCTAGTAGCAGCATGTCACTCATGCTGTGATTGTGTGGGGTCTCTGTGTTAGTGCCAGTATTGTCTTTCTCCTCCCTGTAGATCCGTTCAGTCAGACTCGTAAATGTCAGGGTGATCGGTGTCGCGCAGTAGCTTGGCTGTGCAGTGTGCACCAGACAGGAGACTCCATGCTCGGCCTCCCAGCCAATCACACCGAGGGGGCGGACTCCATTTCTTTTGGTCAGCATCCAATAAGACGGCTGCAGATAGCCATTTATTTAAATGAATCTGACGTGCGGTCCAGATGGCAGCTTGGCTGTGAGCTTACTTGTTGCAGACTCCAGCTGCTGCAGCCTCCCTAGTGACAGGCCAGTGGCCGGCCACTACTCTGTGCACACACTCAGTCTGGACGGGGGGGATGTCAGCTCTTGTGGTGCACATAGAGGGATCAAAACCAGTTTGTGTACAGACTGTGGCTGACCCACCACCTGTCTCCCGCAGGGTGAGCTCGGAGCGGAGGAAGGAGAAGTCGAGGGATGCAGCGCGATGCCGCCGTGGGAAGGAGTCGGAGGTGTTCTACGAGCTGGCACAGCAGCTGCCCCTGCCCCACAGCGTCAGCTCCAGCCTGGACAAGGCCTCCATAATGAGGCTCATCATCAGCTACCTGCGCATGAGAAAACTGCTCAGCACTGGTGAGTATCTGTAGTTGCTGTACCTGGCAGACAATTTATCTTGAGACACAATCTGTATAATTTTTTATTTAATTCTGGTCTCCTAAATTGTGCAGCAATTGTCATTATCTTGAATCTTGAGCATTTTGATAAAGGTGGTAGATATTTTCATTGTTTGTTTTCACTGTGATGAAGGAAATGACATCCTAAAGGGAGTGAAAGAAAAAGTGAGCACAGTTTTAGATGCAGAAGAAAACCAAAGATAACACACAGATGGTTTAAAATGCACTGATAACGGATCAGATATCAGGCTGACACTGACTAAACTAGCTAGATCGGATATTGTTGACAATGGAGCTGATCTGTTCAGTTCCATTCTATGTTTATATACTATACACTGGACATTTTTTAAAAGTTGTTGGTGTATGACTTATTATTTTGATAATCAATAACAATTCAAGTCATGTCTGTTTATTTTTGCATAGCCCAAAGTCACACATTCATTAAATTTCTGTATTTATTTATTACATTTAGCTTTACAGTTAGGAAAGCAATGTTCAAGTCAAACGTGTTAATTTAACACTGGTATCAGATCGGTACGCAGTATCGGCCGATACCCAAAGCCCAGGCATCCCTATCAGTATTTGGACTGAAAAAGTTGGATCAGTGCATCCCTAGTTAAACACTGAGTCAGCTGCTTTAAGAAATCGACTCAGACGTACACAGATATCCCTTTGCAGAGATACCTGTTGCTAGTGTGTTTTCTGTGTGTCACAGTATCCTGCCCTGAAAACGCTCTTTTGACGATAAAGACTTTTCATGTCAATATCTTCCTCCTGTTTTTTTATTTCCTTTCCCTACCTACCTCTATCTCTCTCATCTCCTTTCCTCTGTTTTCTCCTCCAGATGAGCCAATGGCAGAGGAGGAGACGGAGCTTGATACACTGCTAAACAGCTCCTACCTAAAGGCTTTGGAGGGCTTTCTCATGGTGCTGTCTGAGGACGGAGATATGATCTATCTCTCCGAGAATGTCAGCAAGTGCCTCGGGCTGGCGCAGGTTGGTGTGATTTGACCTGCTGTGTCAGCATTATAGAGACTGTAGAGGAAAGAGACTAAGGCTGATGGGAAAGGGAGTCAGAAGCAGAAACAAAACATGCTTAAGATTTTACAGCTACTGCTCAATAAACAGACGGATTCACGTTAGACAATTTATTGAGAAAACATCTCTGATGACAAACATGATGAAAAGCAAACATTTTTACTGTATCAGTTTAGATATTTTTACACTTAGAAGTGTGAGATTCAACATTGTCCCATGTTATAGTGTTAAAAAAAAGTTAACAAAAATCATATCAACTTGCACTACTTAAAAATCACAATACATATGGAATCGGCCCCCACTTATTATGATAGTATCGAATGTGGAGATATCGTCCCAGTCTTACTGTCCATTATGAACAACTATAAACTGCTACATGTACGTGGTTAAAGGACTTACACACTGTTCTCCCTCTTTCTGCTGCAGTTTGACCTGACTGGCCACAGTGTGTTTGACTTTATACATCCCTGTGACCAGGAAGAGCTGAGAGAGATGCTGGTCCATAAAACAGGTGAGCAGTGTCACATTAGGAGACCTCGCTGATGGACAGAGCCGGGTGCGCAAAGGCACTCCAATCAGCAGGGAATCCAATTCACTCCGTGCTGGTAAATTCAGACCAGCAGGCTGTCAGAGCAAGTTATTATTTCCCCACTTAAGTCCAGAGGTCAAAGTCATTAGAGCTGGCTATTGTTGGACTTACTGGAACAGTATGCTGCATCACTGGCATATGTCCTATTTTGCTTGCACAATACAATTCACTTTGTGTCAGATTATTATGATTGTTTACTTAGTTTAAGTTCTATTAAGCTCCTCAGTAGAACTTCCAAGTGAAATTATTTTCACTTGTAAAATGTGTGGGTAAATGTGCTTCATAACCTAATTTGTTATCAAAGCATAGCATGCATTTGAGCCTGCATTTGCCTTCTCTGCTTGGCACTTAAGTACACTGATATCATCTCAGCTACAACGGCTGGTAACTCCACTTCCGTTATTTAACTGGCGCTAGCTGAATTTACTGTTTATCTCCTCAGAATGCAAATGAGAACTGTTGGCATTATGCAAAATGTTATGATAAAACACTGAAATAAAAAAATGAAATAGAGGCTGTCAACATCTCTTCCTATTTGTGTGATTTCAGGACCCAAAAAGACGAAGGACCCAAACACAGCACGCAGCTTCTTCCTCCGAATGAAATGCACTCTCACCAGCAGGGGCCGCACTGTCAACGTCAAATCAGCTACATGGAAGGTAAGCCGCAACGAGGAAATGCTCTCTCTGAAATGTATGAAAAGACACTACAATGCGTATTTATGTAATTATTGTTGTCATTTACCATATGTAAGTACCAACATGTGATGTTTGTGATGTCAATCAAATTTCAGGAAGCATTTTAATTGGAAATATATTGTCATTTTCATTTTTCATTTTAAAAATGACATGAATGGCTTCTTTCAAATCATGAGACAGTGTAATGAAAGTTTTTGTGTTAATTGCCAGTCCCCACTCTCAACCTCCAAGACTTGGCAATTAATCACATGATAATTTTACTATAAAAGTATTTTTAAAATGTGCTAGTGTAACAGGTGGACTTCTGCGTTGTGTTGGTCAGATAACAAAAATGCTGTGACACCGGCATCTCTCTATAGTTTGCCTCCTAACAGAACCTCCATGTTAAATCTATTAGCTCCTACACACATGAATACAGTATACAAATCAGAATCTGAATCGCCTTTATTGTCATTGTATTGTATACAACGACAGCGCAACTCCTTTGGTGCATTATTAGACGTAAACAAGATACAAGAATAAATAATAAATATGTACAGCTATGCAAAAAAATGTAGAAAATATAGACTTGGAAGTAAGCTTAGTGTGCTGCACATAAATTTAGCAGCTTTTACTCTTAAAACAACTGTTTTTGAATGCCATTTCCTTAAAATCAATATATTGACAGGTTGGGATAGGAATTATAAGATTGTAGGACACAAAAATATAAACAAAACGGTACGTGAAATAATGGGATGGATTAGGATAATAAATGAGCCAAAAGACAGCCACCTGTCCCACAGGATAACTGTACAAAAGGGGAGAGGGGGTTTATAGTAGGGACCACAGAAGAAGAAATGAAGGCGCTCTGAACTTCTTCATACTGTGCTCTAGAGTTTGGAGGTTCTCCCAATCAAAATAAACTATAACCAGTTAAATTCGTATAATTATAACAACCAGAGAACAAGATAGATGTACATAATGACCCATTACACTAGTGTTGAAGTTAATATAATGTGGGGGTAAAGAGTTAGAAATCTCTGGAGTTTAAATGCACAAACTAGAAAGATACAGACTGCATTATAGCGGATGTCTTTGTCAGCAGTAATCCAGTGAGCTAATGTGCAGAGGAAGTAGACCAACATTTTAGTTTCAATACAAATTAAACCATCAGTGTCTCTGATTGACATTTTCATATCCAGTCTGTTGCTAGAGCAACAGCTGTACTTTCCATCAGCATTAACAAACATTACAGCAGGAAATACAAAGGGGCCCAGTTAGACAAGGTCTGTATAGGAAACCTGCATTAGATGTAGCAAGTACTTGAATAGGTTATGAACTTCAATGAAAAGGAGCAGAGTAAGTATGAGCCAACCAAACATAATGCACGCACTTAAAACATCATCTTCTGAATTTAAAGATCATTTATTTGTAAAGCCCTTAATCACAAGTTTATCTCAAAGTATTCTTTAAAAGTGGCACATTTCCTCTAACACAAAGTATAGCAGAAAATAATTGAAAATAGCCATTATGTTTAGGCTGAATTTAATATTGTATCATAACTGAAAACATTTAATCTTGTCAGCTAGTGGACAGGAGGAGATGATGTTTTCTTTTATGTAAAGGAAAAATGGAGAAGGAAGCCAATTATTAGGGCTGTCAAATCAATTAAAATACTTCACTGTGATTACTTGCATGATTGTCCATAATTAATTGGGATTAATCGCAAATTAATTGTTCTTTTTTTATCTGTTTTCTTTTATGTAAAGGAAAAATGGAGAAGGAAGCCAATTATTAGGGCTGTCTAATCAATTAAAATACTTCACTGTGATTAATCGCATGATTGTCCATAATTAATTGGGATTAATCGCAAATTAATTGCTCTTTTTTTATCTGTTCAAAATGTACCAAATTTGTGGCATTAAAATGAATTTACCTTCATGCATTAACTTTGACAGCCCTAGTAATTATTCTATTGTTGCTACAGCCCTAATCGCAGCTGTTGTCAACATGCCCAACACATTTATTTGAATATGTGAATACACGTCTGATAATTATGTGGCTGTTGCATTAGGAAACATTTTACTCTCCATGGGAGGTCTGGAAATGATAATAAAAATGTAACGACCCTCCTGCTGTGGCTCTGTAGGTGCTCCACTGCTCAGGTCATGTCCGTGTATATGACAGTCACATTGAGGAGACTCCCAGTGGGCACAAGGAGCCCCCCGTCCCCTACCTGGTTTTGATCTGTGACCCCATCCAGCACCCCTCCAACATTGAGGTCCCTTTGGACACCAAGACCTTTCTCAGCCGCCACACAATGGACATGAAGTTCACGTATTGTGATGAACGGTGAGTTTGACCTGGATCGAAGCTCTCAGTAGCCTGGTCCCACAGAGCCCCCTTGTGTTCACTGTAGATACTACAGAAGCCTAGTCTGTCAGTGGCAGGAATTCATTTTTGTTTTTTTGTGCTTGCTCAGGATCACTGAGCTCATGGGTTATGATCCAGAGGACCTGCTGAATCGTTCTGTGTACGAGTACTACCATGCTCTGGACTCAGACTATCTAACCAAGACTCACCACAACTGTAAGCATGAACAACAGCTTGATCTCAAATCCACCAAAACTGTGTTATTTTTGCAAACCTTTTACCAAATGTCTAAATCTATCTTTTCTCATTTTCCGTTTTGTTTCTGTTTGCTGTTAGTGTTTGCAAAGGGCCAGGTCAGCACAGGCCAGTATCGGATGTTGGCCAAGAGAGGTGGCTTTGTGTGGGTGGAAACACAAGCCACTGTCATCTACAACAACAAGAACTCCCAGCCACAGTGTGTTGTCTGTGTCAACTTTGTGCTCAGGTACTATAAAGGCCCTTGAAGAGACTGTGATGTATTAACCAGTCGGTTTGTTGTGTTTTTTTTTTCCATCTAAAATAGATTACAAGCTAGATAACAGTCAGTGTTTTGTGGTTATTCTCAGTCATTGCAAAAGTACTTACGGCTGCATAACTCTGTTACAGTGGCATCCAGGAGGAGAAAGTGATCTTGTCTCTGGAGCAGATCGAGGATGTGAAGCCAGTGAAGGAGGAGCAGCAGCAGGAGGGAGAAAAGGCTGTGGTTGAGTGCAGCCAGCCGAAGGACGAGGAGAAAGGCCCAGAGCTGGATGTGATCAAACTATTCACTCAGACGGTAGAGGCCCAGCCTCTGGCTAGCCTGTATGACCAGCTGAAGGAGGAGCCAGAGGCCCTCACTCTGCTGGCCCCTGCTGCTGGTGATGCAATCATCTCTCTGGACTTCAGCTGCCCTGGTTCGTAGTCTAGTATACTGTATACACACACACACGCACACACACCTGTGTGATTGAACCCATTCTAACCTCCCTCTGTGTTCTGGTACAGATTCGGAGATCCAGCTGCTGAAGGAGGTCCCTCTATACAATGATGTAATGCTTCCCTCCACCAGTGACAAGCTGGCTCTGCCTCTGTCCCCTCTGCCACCCAGCGAGCCCCTCCATGTCACTACCACCAGCTCTAAGGATGCCAAAGCTGAGAGTTACACTCCAGCCCCGTCCACCACATCGACCACCCAAAGCTCCTCAGAGGTCAGTCAGTTAGTGTCATTTTTACGGTTGTGCATCTTTATCTCTCAAGACAACTTGATTAACATCTCAATACATGGTCTGCGATATGATACAGTTAACCACTCAATGCAGTTCGATATAGCACTACTTTGATAGGATCCAATTTGGCTCTGATCCAGTTTAACTTAATTCATATTATTCTCATGATGTGTCATATTTTCTATACCAGTATGGCTCATTGCAACTCATTCGCCATGATTAGAATTTAATGGCATTAACCTTTAATTTCAACTGTTGCGTGCCTTACCGTATATCTGTATTGAGGTGTAATGTGAAGCCATGAGGTAAGATCCTCATATGCATTATATAACACAGACATTTTAGCTCATCCGGTTCCCTTATCTCAAAGTCAGTGGGTTTTTGGAATGAAATAAGGTCTGCGGTTAACACAAGCTTAAGATATTGCAACGTTTTAGTATACAATATAAAATACGTCAGTTGTTTATGTGTCTTAAAAAAGGTGGTTGCTAACAAGTGGCTAAATGAGACTACTGAAAGTCATCACGCTACCCGTCTGCCTTTACAGCCTCATTGTGTATACTCACATTCATGTGACATGGTGTTGGTTTAATAGCCTATTAGCTTGTTACCTCTGGTTATTGCATTGACACTTCAAAAGTCGTGACGTGTTCATTGGTGAAGATTATCTCGCTTAACAAAACTTGTAAGTACCATAAATGTTTGTTTGCCACAGAGCTGATTTTCTGCAATAATCCAAAACACAGTAGGGAAAATCCCAAAATCCCTATGGGTTTTTGTCAAGGGAACCAGGGTGATGCTAACTTCCTGGTTGGACTACAAAAATGTCATCCCTGCAACATACTGACACAATTGATGCACAGACAAGTGTTACTTCACTGCAGCCACTCACAATGGCCAGAAAGTAGACTGTGAACAAAGTGTTGATGCCATCTGTATCCAGCTAGCTGCTCTGTTATATATTAGAGTAGCAGTGGGACACTAATCTAGCAATGCTAGTTTATTAGCACTTGCTAATGTTTAGCCAAACGAGGTATCCAGAAATGTTGTGCGCTGCTGCTGAATGTAGCTTAGTGTCCTGAATACAAAACAATTGCCTGACACATTTTAGTCCCTTTTATTTATGCAACTCTTCTTCTACTAATTCCCCACTAGTGACTGAGGTGGGGAGGTCTCGTTTCTCCCCTTGTAACGTTACACCTCATGCTCTCTCTTTCTGCTTTTACCACATCCATGTCATGCACACGCAGAACATGTAAAAAGCAGCTCAAGTGGACATATTTCTGACTGAGCATATTGATTTCTTTAATCAGAGTCATAGTTTTGTGTTGATGTAGTCGTATCTAAGACGACTGTATCAATTTCGGTTCATCTTTACACCTGTAGTAATTTTACGGTGTAGACAAACTATTTTCTCCTCTTACTAATGAACTTTGACTTCTCTCCTCTTCTCTTTAGGCCGACAGTCCCATGGACTTTTGTTTTCCCATGGAATCAGAGATGAGTTCAGATTTCAAACTAAACTTGGTGGAGAAGCTGTTTGCCATCGATACAGAGCCCAAGACCCCCTTCACCACACAGGTAATAATTTCAGGATCAAGTCAATTGTTTCTCTAATTCTAGAGCGGCAACTAAATTATTATTTTCATTGTCAATTAATCTGTTGATTATTTTCTTGATTAATCAATTAGTTGCTCGGTGTATATAAAGGTAAAAAATGTTGATCAGTGTTTCCCAAAGCCCAAGATGACGTCCTCAAATGTCTTAGTCCACAACTCAAAGATATTCAGTTTACTGTCATAGAGGAGGAAAGAAACCAGAAAATATTCACTGGAAGCTGGAACCAGAGACTTCTGACTTTTTTCTTAGAAAATGACTCAAACTGATTATCAAAATAGTTGGCAATTAATAGTTGACAATAATTGATTAATTGTTGCAGCTCTAATTCAGTAAAAGGTTCTCTTTATTGTGATTCATTGGACCTTTTTTTCCTCCCCTGAAGGCAATGGAAGACTTGGATCTGGAGATGTTAGCTCCCTACATCCCCATGGATGACGACTTCCAGCTGCGCAGTCTGACCCCAGAAGAGCCTCTACCTTGTGGACCAGTCAAATCCCTTGAGAGTTCGCCGGTCCACATCACACAGGACATCCACAGCTATCCCAGCTCCCCAGTCAGTGCACCAGGCAGTCGCACAGCTTCCCCAGCTCCACTCACCGCCCCTCAGCCTGCCATCATCATTACTCAGAGGTAAAGTCTCTCAACTGCTCCATATTCATTTAAGGGATAATGCCGGTCCTTGATGTGAAATAAACCCCGACAGGGTGATGCAGCATCTGGACACAAAGGGGTTTAATTCACAATAATGACTGGCTTGAATGTAAATATGGTGCCAGAGTGCATTAAGAAAATGCATAAAAATGACTTGTTTATCAAAAACAATTCTACTGACACCACAGAACCCCATCACATAACGAATCCCAATTTAATCCCTGCGCAGCACCCCACAGCTGGACAAAGAAGTGTCACTCAGGACCCTGGCAGCTCAGAACGCACAGCGCAAAAGAAAACTGGGTGACATAAAAGACATTATTGGACAGGTAAGCCCTTAGCCTCCAGCGTGGTATATACTATAGCTATAGAGGTCTTGTTTTTAGGTGGAGAGTTTGAGTGTCTATTTGGTGACTTTCCCAGGGAGCGTTTCCCCAGGAACAAGTGGATCAGGGCAAGAAGCTGAAGCCCTCAGAGTCCGGAACAACCAGGACCATACTTCTGCTGCCTTCAGGTGAATAAGAGCTGCGATAAATCCTTCACACTGTTGCTTGATACTAAACACCAGCAGAATCCTAACTCTTAAATACGGCGTTGTGTCTTAGATCTGGCGAGTCGTCTGCTGGGCAGCACATCGGAGGGCACCAGCTCCCTTTTCACCCTGCCACAGCTCACCCGCTACGACTGCGAGGTCAACGCTCCTCTGCAGGGTCGTCAGTACCTGCTGCAGGGAGAGGAACTGCTGCGCGCTCTGGACCACGTCAATCTGATCTAACTAAAACCGAAGGAGTCTCCGCTCACTGCTGGACTAGACTGGACACTACAATCTCTCCCTCATATTGTCACTCCCTCTCCAAGCCCCCAGACCTCACCCCACTGCCCCTTATTTATGTATCTGTATGAGTTTGACTATAGTCTGGCTGCTGTTTGTGCACCTAGTGATATCTGCAGCATTCCACCGTGACAAACACCATAGCAGCATCTGGGTTTTGGTGAAAGGGATTCAGGCATCATGAGATGTCCAATTGTCGTCTTTTTGTTTGTTTTTTTTTTCTCTCTCTTCCGGGGAGTCTCAGCACACAATGCCTCGACAGATGACCCTTTTCCAGCAGGTCACCACAGACCCTGGCGCTACTGCCAGCAGTGTATTGTAAGCTTCAGTCGCACAATTTATATTTTCTTAAAAAGAAAAATATTACCAGCAATATATATTAAGCCTTTTTAAAGTAGTTTTAATGGGATTTGAACAATTTTATTTTTCCTCCCATACTTGTATGTTGTAGTACTCGTACCTAACAAGAAGTCTTTAGTCCAGATTATGTATGAAAATTGTTTAAACCGTAGGTGGTTTGAATGTTATCTCCATTTACTAGCTTGCAGTCTTTGAGGTAAATGCATTTAATTATGTAGCAGTCCAGTACATGTCACTTTATTACTTTACTGTAAGTGTGTGTTACTGTACATATACCAGGGAAGTTTTAATTTACTCAGTACGGCTTCACAGCTTCAGCTCTTGCTATAAAATCTGAGTAACCCCTCCACTTCTTTTTTTCGCTTCTCATCACAGGATTGGCGTTTTTTTGCTTAACATGAATTGAATTCATGTTTTTGGTTTTTACTCTGCGTGACATACTCAGAACAGTCTGTTAAAATAAGGAGGGCATTCATATTTTACTAGTGTGATCATTGTCATCTTGGTAGCACCTGTTGTGAGTTGTCAAACTTGTTTGCTCAGTTTAATGGTAGTCAGTTTAATACCATTGATCCATGTCATATTGTTGGGTCTCATGCTTATTGTTGCCGCCTAACATTAAATGGCTTTAATAAAGTACACTGTTTCAGGTTTCATTAACATTTACAGTCACTGTATTTTGGGCTAGAAAAAAAAAAACAATACATAGCTCATGACTTGTTTTGCTGTGTTTTGTAGAGGTAGAAAACACATTTTCTTTATCACACACACAGAAACCCGAAGATAAATACTGGACTGACCATTTAAGGATCATAGTGATTAAACAGTCGAAATTTGATAAATGAAACTGAAATCGTTGTGTAGTTAACAGCCATCAGCCATGTAGAGAGACGACTTCAGACAAGTTCAGAGCTGGGTAATACTGACGCTGCAGTCCTGTCGCTGTAATTTCATATGCAGTATCAGAATATTACACAAAGATATCAAATACTGGAGTTACAAATCTGACATCAAAACATGAACTAATCGTGTGACTGTCCCTCAGGTTCATGTGAAGTTGGGAAATTAAATAGTGTTACTCTGTGCACTCAGGGGTCATTTGCAGTCGAAGCAGCTCCTGTCCTCTCTGCACCAACATAGTGATTTTGTCGCTGTTGCGGACGGCCTGGTAGATCTCCTCTGAGGTGTTCACTTCCACTCCGTTGATCTCCACCACGACGTCTCCAGGTAGCATTCCAGCTCTGAAACAAGTACGACAGTATTGTGGGTTAGCAGCAGCACATACGAGCTGAATTCCTTACTGTACATCAGAAGGCCAAAACTCCGGCAACACTCGTAGTATGAGGAACAACTTTACTGTGAGACCAACGCGTTTCAGCTTGTGGCCTTCGTCAGGATCAAGCTGAAACGCGCTAGTGGAGTTTTGACCTCTTCAGACTTTTTCCCTTCTCCATGCATCTTGACACTAGGAGGAGCTGAGCCAGAAACTCCTACTCTGCTTCTTCTACTGAATATCAACACGGGAAACACACAAGCTCCAACACTGTCAGCGATCGAGAAGCGTCCTCCACCACCCATCTACATCCACAGCAGGGCTGACCCGAATGCTTCGAAGCTTTGATCGTTGCCATGGTAATCAACCTCTAACTTGGTATACAAATGCTTACTTTCTTGTTAATATACATTTAAGTATTTAAGCACAATGTATAAATCCCCAAGTAACCCATGAAATAAGGAATAATCCTACATTATTATTCATGATCAACATTAAATATTCCCAGATGGATATTGGTGTCTGTGGCAGCAACACTGTTGTGAACCTTCGAAGCTCAAAAGATGGTAGAGCCTTAATCCATAGTTGCTTGATGTGCTTTTACCTGTTGGCCGGGGAGCCCATGATGACTCTGTGAATCAAGATGCCATGTGTCACGTCTGGGAAGGACGGGTCTCTCAACTTCAACTCTGCAATGATGCTGAAGCAAAGGGACAAAACAGACACATATCTGGTTGGTGGCAGCTCTGCTGGAACTGTTTCACTGCAGCCATGTCTGATTGGGAAGCATTTACCTCGGCGTCAATGTCAGCATCATCACGCCAATGTACCGCCTCTTCGTCTCGGATTCACCAAACCAAGAACCTTGAAGAAGATGCACAAAAACAGTTGGACACTACAGAAAATATGGGAGACAGAAAGAGGGTGTGACGTGTAGCTTTTGATTCTTACTCTTCTTTTTCGCTGCTTGATCAAGAAAAAGTCTGAGGCGATCAGATGGAATAGCAAAGGAGATCCCTGCAGTGACCTTCATGGTGTTAATACCGATGACTTCACCATCCTAATTAGAGGAGAGATAACACATTCAGACAGTGTGTTGTGCACTGATGCGTCAATCTGAGTCAAACTCCTTGGTAATACTTCATTTTAAAGGTCCACACATTCATGGGAAGTAGGTGACTATTAGCAAGTAACATAATTGAAATTTCTTTGAAATATTTACCTCAAAATTACTCCAGCATTATGTACTAATTATATTCCGCTACTTTCCCAATAAGCAGTAACAAATGGCTGGTAATTTATTTAATACATAGTGATGATTTTTCCAGTTGTTAGGTGTAAACATTATAATGTTCAGTTTACATGTCCTGTACCAAAAGACAAAGAAACTGGCTAATGCAACAAAAACATGAAGGTTCTTTCATAAGTTAACTAACTACAGTACATTAAACTAAATAATGAAAATCCTTCATCCATTCAAGCACCACACGCCACAGCCAGTCAGAACAGGTTTGGTGACATTTAAATGTGATGATCAACATTTAAACCGGACCTGTGACTCACCAGGTTAATCAGGGGACCTCCAGAATTGCCAAACTGTAAAAGAGTCAGTACATGTGATGTTAACAGGAGACATTTCTGAGTCACAGTAAACCTTCTCCTGACTAGGGACCAGAGTGCACATTAATCAACATTTCAGTTTCTACCTCGATGTAAATGTGCCAGAGTTGGCTAGAGAGCTCATTTTTGTTAGAAATAATATGGATACAATTCTTCAGCAAACACTACAGTACAACACAGTACAGCACAATACAATACCATAAAATACATAACAAAATTAGTAGCTATTTAAAAACGAGTGTAACAGCAGTGCCACAGATGAGGTAGTATGATTACAGGTTTGGTTTGCGTTAAGCCATCTCTTAGGCTTTTGTTTAAAGGTAGTTAGTGCTGTCTGCAGACTACTCACATCAATGGCTGCATCAGTCTGGATGTAGTCCATGTTGGAGTTGGACAGGCCCAGCTCCCTGCTGCCTCTCTGTACGGAGCTGACGATTCCTGACGTGATTGTATTGCGTAAAGAGAACGGGCTTCCCATGGCAACCACAAACTCTCCTTGTCGAACGTCAGACGACCGACCGAGGTTGAGCGTGGGTAAAGGGTTCTGCATGTCGGAGGGGAGAGAGATGAAGAGAGAGCAGTTCAACAGTACGTCCTCACAGCTCATAGGTCAGTCATACTATCAAAAACAATGATTTTTTTTTTTTTTGCATACAAGTGCCCTGCTTCAGTATAAAGATGCTGGATGAGCCTTTAATTATTCTAACTCAGTGCAGCATTTCAGTGGGACAGAGGACCCTTCATTTTGCTATAGTGGTCTTTCAGTAGACTGTATGAATCACAGCCTTGGTATTGTCAAACTACAGATAGTCGCTCTTCAGAGGTCATACAAAAGATTGACTATTTGACAACACAAAGACTGCTTTATATACTGTATATTGTACATAAAAGGAAACATACGTAATGTTTTGGGGGATCTGTTAGCAGAAATGAATTATAATATTCATAACTATGTTTTCATTAGTGTGTAATCACCTGAAACTAAGAACTGTGTTTGTGTTAGCAGGAGCAGGTTCTCTTCAAGGAGTCCGTCTTTTGAGTTTTTACATTATCTGAAGGCCACTGTAGTTCTCCAACACGCTTGTGAATGTGCTTGGGTACCGCCAGCTGCCGTCTGACTTCCGTTGCTCCTAAAGTAGTGTTATTGTGGTAAGGATGATCTCTGAGTGGGCGAACGGCATTACTGTGGTTTTGCACTCGGCGGCTCATGTTACAGCAGTCTTGCAAAGGAACAGGTGAGTAGAGGGGTTCTCAGTTAGTAGCAATCTGCAACCACACCACAAGATGCCACCAAATCCTACGCACTGTCCCTTTTAAAGGACTTCTGTTTTCTAACAGATAAACGCCCTCTTGAGGAGATACAAAACACCAAGATGCACAACTGCACAATACAGTAGGTTAAAATTCATATTAAATGGTCACAAGAATGAAGTTTGATGATTGTCTCATTAAAATGCCACAAAAATGTTGTGAATGTTGATCACATTGTTGGCTCATTGGTGTGCTTCCCTCATTTCATGAATTTTCAATATGTTACGACAAACCATCTGGCTTTATTGTTGTCAAACATAAGACATTCCCCTGGTTTCATGTTTTGTCTCTTGTTTTCTGATTCTGTCTCTTACAGCGATGATCTGATCGTCACTGTGATGGAATCAAATGTGAATCCAGTGAGTGAAAAAAGTTGCTCAGTTGCTCACCCTTGAAGTGATTTTGATGGTGGCGATGTCTGCCGCTGGATCAACATCTTGCACAGTGGCGTTGTACATGTCTCCGTTGGTGAGCTTCACGCGGACGCCTCTCTTGTTGGCCACGACGTGAGCGTTGGTGACGATGAGACCGTCACTGCTGATGATGAAACCAGAGCCATTTGACACTGGGACTTCTCTTCCTGAAAATGGGTGCCTGTAAAACAGTAAAGCAGTTGATCTTATTCAGTCTGGAAGCTAAATGTGTTATTTAGATTAATCTGCACTGAGAGGAAAACCAAAATATTAGTTTAGAAATTGACAATCAAGTGGCTTCAACTAGATCAAAAACAAACTAAAAATATCATTTGATAACATGCTTTAGTAGAGAACACACATATTCACATTACCACAAACCAATCCCCCATAATCCTGCCGAAAAGATGTTTGCGGGGCGGAGAGCTAGTCTGTAGGGAGTTGGCTTGGGAACCGGAGGGTCACCGGTTCAAGTCCCGACATGGACCAAAAACTGAGTGTGAACTGGTAGCTGGAGAGGTGCCAGTTTACCTCTTGGGCACGCCGAGGTGCCCCTGAGCAAGGCACCAAACCCCCAACTGCTCGGGGCGCTTGTCAGGCCTTGGCAGCCCCCTCACTCTGACACCTCTCCATTAATGCATGTATGTGTGTTTCAGGTCTGCATGTACCATCTATGAGTTAAACAGAGTGTAAATTAAATTTCCCCAATGTGGGACTAATAAAGGTAGATCTTCTTCTTCTTCTTCTAACGACAAAAGACATCCTGTTATTCTACATAGTTATTCATAAAGGTACAAACCCCTCCCCAACTATCCCTGATCAAAACTACAAAAATAATAGTTCCTTATTATCAGTTTCACATCATTAAATTAAATTCTCTGGATTTTTTCAGTTGTTGATATTAATTCCAAGAAATGATTTATGAGGTCTCTAATTTATGATGGACCTTTATCATCTGATAAATGATTAACTTGAACAGACACCAAAAATAATAATTAATCTCAAAGTACTCCTCAAATGTGTTTTACAGCACATTTCCTCTTAAACGACAATATAGAATAATTTGAAATAACCAATATTTGTAGGCTAAATTTAATATTGTATCATAATTGAGGACATTTACATGACATACAAATGTAACAAATAAATACATGGATATAAATTTAGTGAACTGTTATAGATTATTGAAATAATAAATCATACACCAGCAACTTGGTAAAAAAAAAAAAATCTTCAATTAACAGGAATTACAATTGAAGTGTAAACTTTTAATGCAGCAACAAATTAGTCAAAACATATAACAGGGTTTAAAATTACAGTATATAACGTATATAGTATATTAAAAAAAATTAAATTAAATAGATCAGGAAAAAATGAATAGATCAGCCCTATTGTCACCGATTTCTGCTCCAGCTATTTGAGTCAGTATCGGTGCATCCCTACCTACCAGACAGATGTTACACTCAGTGTATACTGTGGGAGTAACATTAATTAAAATCAGTTGTGCTATATGAAGTAAGATAAAATTAATTAATTCATTAATTTGAAAAAATATACACACATAACAGACTTTGGTGTGCAACAAATTAATTGTCACTTCAACAGCTGACTCACCTGCCCATTATTTCAATGTACACCACAGCTGGAGAGGACTTTTCGACCACATCTGCAATAAAGTTGTATTTATACCGAGGGCTGTCAGGTTTAAAGGGAGAAGCACACTGAGCTGATGGCAGACTGAGCTCAAGAAACCGTGCGGGTATCGAGACGCTTCTGTCCTTCACTTTTTCGTCTTTTAGGCTGACCAGAATCGCCGCACCACAGAGTCCTAACCCCACCGAGACCGTCTTGAGCAGAGGAAAACTACCTTTATCCCGACCGCTTTTTCTGTCCCACTCCACCGAGGGTCTCCTGTCCAGGCTTGTGTTCCCCTCTGCGCCCCCGTGGTCACATATCACAACAGAGGACACCCGGCTCGCTGTCCTCTCTGCCAAAGAGTTAAGTCCACGGCTCTGACACCGACTGTGTGTCCTTAGAGCCGATAGAAAACACCTATTAAGAGGCGCTGCTGCCATGTTGCATCACTTCATTCACACCGGTTCCGGAGTTTTAAGACACCGAAACAACACTTTATATGCGAACAGATTTGCTGTAAGAACGGTCCGTTTGGTATTAATGATTATAGTCACACTGTTCACATAAATTAAAACAATACCGTACAAAACTGTCCTGTGAATTTCACCGTTATCTAACACAGATAACCAGCGACAGCTGTAAGGAACCAACAACCTTACCCCGGAAGTTTGACTTTGATGTGAGTCTGCGCACTACGCCTCTTCTTCTTCTATGGTTCTTTGTTTAATGGCGGAAACGACTTCACGCCGCATTACCGCCACCAACCGGCCAGTTTCACGATTCAACTATTCGCTCGCTTCAGGAAAAATAAAATAAAATGAAAATAACGTTTTTTTTCCAGTGTAGACGCAATTTTTCATATTACTGCTCTCTACAGAATAAAAATTGAAAGCAATATACACATTTAGGAAATTAATTAAAAAAAATACAAATACAAAGAACAGTTAAGGGTTTAACACATTTTAGAAATTCAATTGCTACTGTTGTCAATGGGTTTCTTGAAAATATACTGAATATTAAAACGAGGCTCATATTCAGTAAATTGCCTATTATGAAAATCGAATTTAGTCATACTTATTATTAAGGTAATAATAGCTATAGTGGTGGTTAGACCTAGTCATGGCTCAGACAGGGAAACCTAATACCACACATTGTTAACAATACAAATTAATACAATTATTATTAAAATATGGATTTTTTTTGCCAATTAGACGTGACTTGTTTTATGCCCTTCACAGAATAAAATATAAAATATAAATATAGAAATGTAAATGTAAAAATAGCTCAAAATAAATAACATGCTTCATTAAAAAGGAGACAAAATACAAAGAACAGTTTAAAGTACAACACATTTGAAAGTTCAACAGCTTTTGCTATCGTTGGGTTTCTTGAAGATATATATTAAGACAAGACTCAACTTCAGTAAATTTCCTATTATGAATATCAAATTTAGTCACAGTTATTACCAAGTTAATAGTAGCTATTGTAGTGGTCAGACCTAGTCATGGCTTAGACATGGAAACCTAATATCACACATTGATAACACTTAAATTCACAATGAGACTAACATATTGCGCATGAGGGGATACCCAAGTGAAATTACTTGGTGCTCTCAGATCATAAAAGGTATCTACAGTGATCAGTGTCACAGTTGCGGCTTCCTACTAATTGCTTTCTAAAAGCCACTTTAGACGCCTGGTAGATTTAAACATCTCCAATTCTGCTCTTTTAAATTGACAAATGTACATGATGGATGCATATTACAATATCTAGTATTCCCATATTTAGCCAAATTGATGTCTTATTTTGGAAAATCATAACTATCACACTGCAAATTTCCCCACTGTGGGACTAATAAAGGAATATTTTATCTCATCTTATCTTCATTCTATAATTTTAGTAAGAAAGCATCCATATATGTAAGTGGGAAAATAGAAAGCCTAATTCTTTTGTGTTTGTTAATTATATAAAATATATTTTCAAATTATTGAAATCTATGAAAATAAACACACAATGAAAGCCTTAAAACTACTGAAAAACTTTGATAACAAACATATAAGAAGTTATTTTTTAGCGTGTGCCTTGCTAAATTATACTTTAATAGATGAAAATTCCCCTATAATTTTATTTGATTACTTTTGATTGATTAGATATTATATGCTCTACTTACATTGTCAGAATTGTTGTCATTGTCCCATTCTTGATTTTAATATTAATGTTATTGGGGAAAATAACATCAATTAGCATAAAGATTAATGGGGTCATATTTTTAACAGCTTAACAGATATCCATGAGGTAACCTCCACATTGTTTTTCTGTTTTTTATTGTTTTGTTTACCAAATGATTCAACATTTCTCTTATTGTGAAAGTATTGAATCCTACCCGGAAGTGACGATTTGTTTTTGATTACGTCACAAGTTTCCAGCCAATGAGCCAACGCGGCGGTTATAAGAAATTTGAAATTTGCGAGCTAACGAACTAGCTGCTAGCATACGCCTCGGATGTATAACAATAGTTTTTATTTTTCCTAACAAACATGGCGCTCTGCCATTATTTATTACAAGACACAAAACAGCGGTCTGAATCTCCTGCTAAGGTGTTTGCTAAGCTAAAGTCGAAAGTGCAGAAAGAAGGGATATACGCGAAGGAGGCAACTTTCACAGGCAACGTTAGCGAGAACTGTGGAGCAGGTTTTAAGTCGCCCAGGAAGAGAGCAGAGAGCACCCGGAGGACCGATAAGGAGAATCAGAGACCTGCTTCATATCGCAGCGAAGAGCAGGCCTTGACTCTGTCGCCCATATCGACCCCTCAGAAACTCTTCGGGTATTCAGACATCAGCAGCAAACATGTGGAGGAAATGCCTCCTCCTGTTACAGGACGTGTATGCACACCAAGAAAGAGAGCTTTCCTGGAGTCAACAACGTTGTCTCATCTCTCTTCTCCAGTCAGCAGACAGCAGAACCACACAGGACCACCAGGTGGGTTCAACGTGATCAGCAGGACTCCAGTAAAGATACAGCCGGTAGAAAATGACTTTGTAAACAGTGTGTTTGAGGAGGGGTGTGCTCCTCCTGGCAATCCGCTGTCTCTTGCCTACATGTTGTCTCCAATGAGGAAGAGGCTGAAGCAGAGCACAGGGGAGCCGCAGGAGTTTAACACAGTCAGCAGCTGTACAAAGGAAGTCAGCAATGAATCCGCAAGTCAGCCACAAGAAAGGAAAACTTCCAGTGCTTTCACTGAGGATAACGCCACTTCCATGGATTTGCATGTGGGTAATGCTGGAGGACTCCCTGCTCACCCATCAGAGATGAACCAGTTCACCCATGAAGCCATGTTCCCATCACCAAGATCCACCCCAATGAAGCGTGAGATATTATCCCTGCTTTGTCCTAAGTGAAACTCTTTTCATCATGTCACCATCTAAGGGAAGAAGCTGACTGATGTCTCTCTGCTGTTTTGAACAGGTTACCGTGTTGGTGAGGGAGCATTTCCTCTGAATTCTCCAGCCAAGGTCTTTGCTTACATGAAGGAGAGGGAAAGTAAAATGAAGCAGCAGGAAGTTCACAAAGTCAGCTGCAGCGCAAAGGATCTCTTTAGTGAAGGTGAGTGTGTTGTGAAGTAGAAATACTAGGATCCAGAGTTTTAGGTGGGCTTGTGTGCAGTAGATCTGTCCCCAATACCATTTTTTTGGGTTTCGAAGCTTCCGTGAGAAGTATTCAAAATTTCAAGGAGCAGCGTGGCCCAGCAGGCTGACATGTTGCTGTCTCCATCTTCATCAGCGTCCGGGACTGTGCAGCTGACGCAGTACAGTACACACATCTACCTCTGCACACAAAAAACAGCCACATCTGTCTGAGAATAACTAATAATAATTAATAATAAAACTAACTAATGTTGTGGGATATTTTTGGGATTTTGTTTACATACTTGCAGTATATATAAATATATTTTAAAAATGTAAAAACTCAGAAGCATTTGAATATTGATTTGGAGGTTGATTACCATGGCAAAGGTCAAAGCTTTTGTTCACCCCTAGTATGCAGGCATAGTTCCTGTTTTGTTTTTTCTGTCGTGTTTGCATGTTGCATAGTTTTGTTCATGTTTTCACATGCTTTTTTTCCCATAGATAATTTCCATCAGTCCAGAGACGCGCTGCCTCCCTCCACAGCTCATAACGTGGCTGAGACGGAGGACATTGCTTATAGAAGTGTAGTTCCTGTCAGCCAGTCCAGAGTAGAATCAGCTGACAGCCAATCAAACACAGATCCCTCTGACAGTGTCCCGAGCCCTGCTGTGTCACCGCAACCTGTGCTGCTTGAAGACCCGCTTATACTCAATACGCCACAGATCTCCATACCGAAGAAACAAGAGGCTGTGTTCAAGAGGAAGAAATGGCCCCAGAGCACAAAATTCCCAAGTGTGAGTAGACACTAATACCTCTTAAATGTTAATCTTTGACACAAAGGGGTGATATTAAGGATAGATCTGACCCGAATACCATTTTTTGGGCTTTGATGCTTCAGTGAGAAATATTCAAAGGTATTTGAAGTGTTGCGGCGCAGCAGGCTGACATGTCATCTGTCTGTCTGTCTTCATCTCCCGGTTTCAGTCCTTAGACAGCACGGCTGATGCACTACTGTACGCACACAGATCTCTACATGTGACAAACAGGCGAGAGTCGTCTGAGAATACCTAATAATAATAATCACTTTGAGGAATTATTCCTTATTTCATGGACTATTGAGATCTATACAGTACATGATGTATATTATTATACTGTATGTGTATGTATTTATGTATATTTATGTGTGTGCGTATATATACATATATATACAGTATATATACACACACACACACACACACATATATATATATATATATATGTATAATGCTTTTAAATTAAGATGTGAAAGTGTTTTCTGGGGAGTAATAGACAGCAGTAGTAAAGACGACTAAGACAGTTAGTTTTGTAGGCCTTCTTCCATATGCTCAGAACTTTAATATATACAATTGCAAGAAAAAGTATGTGAACCCTTTGGGATTACTTGGATTTCTGCATAAATTGGTCATAAAATGTGTTCTGATCTTCATCTAAGTCACAACAATAGACAACATGTAAACATTTACAGTAAAGGGTGGAAAAAGTATGTGAACCCCTAGACTAATGACTTCTCCAAGAGCTAATTGGAGCCATGATTCAGCCAACCTGGAGTCCAATCAATGTGATGAGATTGAAGGTGAACCATGCCTCACACTAAAGAGCTCTCAGAAGACCTGCGATCAATAATTGTTGACTTATATGAATCTGGAAAGGGTTACAAAGGTATCTCTAAAAGCCTTGATGTTCATGTGTCCACAGTAAGACAGATTGTCTACAAATGGAGAAACTTTAGCACTGTTGCTAATCTCCCTAGATGCTGTCGTTCTGTAAAGATGACCACTAGAGCTAGAATTAGGTGAAGAAGAATCCTAGAGGGTCAGCTAAAGACTTACAGAAATCTCTGGCACATGCTACCATTTTTGTTGATAAATCTACAATAAGTAAAACATTAAAGAAGAATGGAGTTCATGGGAGGACACTACGGAGGAAGACACTGCTGTTTGAAGTTTGCTAAAGAGCACCTGGATGATCCACAACACTACTGGCAAAATACTCTGTGGACAGATGAAACCAAAATTGAGTTTTTTGGAAGGAACACACAATGCTATGTGTGGAGGGGAAAAGGCTCAGCACACCAACATCAAAACCTCATCCCAACTGTGAAATATGGTGGAGGGGGCATCATGGACTCGGGCTGCTTTGCTGCCTCAGGGCCTGGACGGATTGCTGTCATTAGTCTGCCAACTGAAGCTCAACAGAGGATGGGTGATGCAACAGGACAACGACCCAAAGCATAGAAGTAAATCAACAAAGAATTTAAAAGAAGAAAACAGGCCTTCTGGAGCGGCCCAGTCAGAGTCCTGACCTCAACCCCATTGACATGCTGTGACCTCAAGAGAGCGATTCACACCAGACATCCCAAGAATACTGCTGAACTGAAACAGTTTTGTAAAGAGGAATGGTCCAAAACTCCTCCTGACTGTACAAGTCTGATCTGCAACTACAGGAAACATTTGGTTGAGGTTACTGCTGCCAAAGGAGGGTCAACCAGTTATTAAATCCAGAGGTTCACATACTTTTTCCACCCTGTACTGTGAATGTTTACATATTGTGTTCAATAAAAACATGAAAACATCTCATTTTTTGTGCGGTATCACAGGTTTAAGCAGACTGTTTGTCCATTGTTGTGACTTAGATGAAGATCAGAACACATTTTGTGACCAATTTATGCAGAACTGAAGTCAATTACTGTATATTTTGTTCCTAATTGAGCCTGTGTTTTCCTCTTCGGCAGGAGAGTGTAATTTACCTCAAAAAGTGGTTCCTGAGGAAGAGTCACAAGGGTCTGTTTGTTGATGGAATCCACAGGTAAGTGTTTCTTGAGAGATCATGATTTTAAAAAACAACTTCGTAGTCAAAGTTTTTTTACAACCAGTTTTCAGATTGCTTATTGTCTTACGAGACAGACGTGTTTATGCTTTGGATTTTGGATCTCTAGCTTTTTGTGTGGTTTAATGTGAGCACTTCTTGTCTTTTCCACCCAGGGACGACAACATACAGTGGAACAGTAACATCATTGTGGACAGGGTTTCAAATTCTGTGGTGAAGACCGTCTCTGGCAGCGTTTACGTCTTGGTTGGCAAGATGAACATGACCGACTCTGGTAAGTCAGATTCTCTGTGGGTGGAAATTTTCCACTGAGAATACGTTTCACTTTTGCAGAATGAATTCTGCATAGAAAATAAAGAAAGCTTGCAAATACATTTACATAAACTTGAATATTGCATGGATTAATACTCATGTGTCTCACCTTTTGCCCGCAGGATTACCCAAGTGGCTTTTGAAGAAGTTCGTCAATGGTTTTCCTTCAAACTGGAAGGCACTTTATGAGAGCTTCCTCTCAGAGCTAAGAGAGTAAGAATATTCATTTCTTTTCCATTTATGCTGTTACAGATACAAGATTATTTTGTTTTTGCTGGGAATGGTGAATAATTAAAGCATGGGGTGCAATTACCATTTTGTGGTTAACAATCATATTCACAAATAGTTGTTAAAATATTTTGAAGAGCTGACTTTTGTTGCAGAGAAACAGAGAGAAATAACAAGGGGAGAAGTGTCATGTCGAAGACAAAATTGGAGTCATCCTCCATGATTCGATCTGCGAAGCGGCACAAGCAAAAGTCTGTGAAGACACGTAAGTACAAGATATATGCTTTAGCTAACAACCTAGAAAATAAATGCTCGCAACGTTTAAGGGCATGAATAATCAGGGCCTCCTACTCCTATTATTCATGTGGTGGAAACATCTGTAGAAAATGCTACTTTTTTCCCCAGTTCTAGTTATTCTCTGCTTTCTGTTTGGTACATCAGTTTGAAAGGGAGTACAGCAGCCGATGACGCTTCTTATATATTTACACACTGCATCATGCAGAGCTTTGAATTGGATGTAACAAGAGTCTACAGCCTGAACGCAGGCAAGGTGACGCTTTGAGCTAAATGCTAATGTCAGCATGCTCACAGTGATCCTGCTAATGTGCTGATGTTAAGCAGGTATAATGTTTGCCGTGTTCATCATCTTAGTTTAGCAGGTTAATGTTTACTAATTAGTACTAAACACAAAATATAGCTGAAGATGATGTCATCAGTTTTGCAGATAACTGATTTGATTCATTGAAATCTTGACTTGATGATGGTGCTAAACACAAAGTCAGGGGATCACTAAAGTTATTAGGCTTCATCCTCTGGGGATTATGAATGTGTGTACTAATTTTCATGACTCCATCCAACAGTTTTTGAGTTATTTCAGTGTGGACCAAAGAGGTGCTGAACCCACAGATCAACATTGCCATCCCTAGAGCCACTAGCATGGCTAAAAATGTCATCTGAGAGTTTTATCCCCATACTGACTGTATCAATAGTGCAGTGATTAATTTATCTATTCAAATTCATAACAGTTGTACTGAAGGACTTTGTGTTACCGTGTACATTTCTTTTCTCCCGTTCTCCAGCTGATTCCTGTCCTCCTGCCTCCTTGTCTCGTGCAAACATGTCCCGAAGTGGCCGCATCATCAAGCCACCTCTGGAGTATTGGAAAGGAGGGAGAGTCATTCTGGACGCACATATGAATGTTACAATCCATGAATGCTATGATACGTCCATCTGCATCCCTGTAAGCACCTCCTGCTCAAGAGTTACATCATAATCCAGAATATGTTTGTACAAACACTGATATTTCTGATGAATGCCACTACGTTCTGTATCTCACTGAAGGTCACTACAACTGTGTCTACGAGGACGCCACAGAAAACTGCCACTGTGTTCCTGCCCTGCAGTGAAGGTAAAGATAACTTATAGCTGTTTTAGTATTGTGAGATAAGTTATGAGTTGCATACAGACAAACCGTCCTCTCTGTTTCCAGGCCATAAGCAAAGCAAATCAGCCAGCGACAAAGAGGCATCAGTACCTCTGAGGAGGGTTAAGGCTCCACTTCGCAAACGTAACGGTGCCAAGGTTATGCCGGAGGAGAAGCCCTCTTATTCACCTGAACCTCCTGTGGAGACACTTAGCAGCCCTGACGAGCAGTCTGGCAGACCAACAAGGTCCAGCCGAAGGCGTCCAGCTACAAAGACAGCATCATACGAGGACACTGTCCCTCAGAAGCAAAGTGAACCTGAAAAGTCCTCAACATGGAGGTCCAAAAGAGAGACACATAACACCACAAGGCCTTCAGGGAGAGGGCTGGGTAGCAGACGGGCTGTCCCAACATCAACATCATCAGGTGATGGGGCCATTGGGAGAAAGAAGCCGGGGAAAGAAGTGCAAAGGAAGAGAGGCGGGAAAGTTAAGAACAAGTCACGGCCCATGTTTCCATCAAGTGAGTAATCAAAGTCCTCTGACAGGATTGAGAATAAACTGGGGAATTTAGCCAACAGCATATACCACTCATATTTGAAACAAATGATTATCCCTTTTCATCTGTATACGTTTGTATAAAATGCATTAAAAATGCATGATTTTCAAAATGGCAAACTTCCAACTAAGGCCTTCCACACATTGGGGGGCGCTATGGAGCCTAAACACGCATGAACCCAATCACTGTATGTTCACAGGTATTGATGTATGCAGCAAATGTTGTGAGTGTGTGAGTATACCAAGGGTGTCAAACATGCATTCAAGGGCTAAAAGTAATTCAGGATGCTACAGAGCCTACATACCCATTTGTGAAATCAGCTTTCAATAATTAATAGTTTGAACATACATGCAAAGTTTTGTGTATCCAGAGGTCTTCTAACAGGTTTGTAAAATGAACATTAATGCATAAAATCTAAAATGGCTGACTTCCTGTCTTAGAGATGAGAACAATGATCTTACCAACTTTCATGAACACTAAAGGAACTTTTTCTCATCTCTGCTATGGAGCCCGCTGGCCAGGCCTCAAGTCACCTGATTTGTAAATATCCTGTGGCCCATTGCGACAGAACTATGCAATTTTTACTAGTTTTGAAGCACGTGCCAACTTTCAAGTGTTTTTGTGCACCCGAAGCCCCTCAAAATAGTGAATCTACAGCAGAAAAGCAGAGATCTTTGTAAAAACAATAGGTTTTCTTGCACTTTGTGTCAGGGACATCCTTGGGTCTCTGGTACCTTCGTCATGTAAAAATAGCTCATAATAAATAATAATACAGTTAATTAAAAATACATAAAAGGACAGTTGAGGGTATAACATATTTGAAAGTTCAACCCCTTCTTTATCTTTGACTTTATTTATTATATTAAAACAAAACTTTACTAAATTTGCTATTATGAATGTGGAGTTTAGTCACAGTTATCAAGTTAATATAATGGTGGTTAGACCTAGTCATGGCTCAGACATGGAAACCAAATATTCATAATCAGACCAAAAATATTGTACATTAGGGAATTTCCAAATTCCAAGTGAAAATCACTTGGTAGACACTATCTTTCAATTTCTTTCTTTCTGTGTTTCCAGGCAGCGAGCAAAGTCAATCAGCCAGCGACGAAGAGGCATCAGTACCACTGAAGTCTTCTCTCCGCAAACACAGCAGTGCCAAGGTTAAGCCAGAAGAGGACCCCTCTTATTTTCCTGAACCTCCTGTGGAGCCACGTAGCAGACCGACAAGGTCCAACCGAAGGCGTCCAGCTGCAGAGAGAACATTCTGTGTGGACGTTGTCCCTCAACAGCAAAGTGAACCTGAAAAGTCTTCAACGCAGAGGTCAAAAAGACAGACACACAACACTACAAGGCCTTCAGGGAGAGTACTGGGTAGCAAATGGGCTGTCCCTGCATCAGCATCATCAGACGATGGAGTCATTGGGAGAAAGAAGTCGGGGAAAGAAGTGCAAAGGAAGAGAGGTGGGAGAGTTCTTAACAAGTCAAAGACCAGCTATGTGTCTCCATCTAGCGAGTCATCACAGTCCTCTGACAAGACTGAAAAGGAACTGAGGAAGAGAACCACAATAACACAAACAACACATAGACAGAGCAAATGCACCAAGTCATCACCACCCACAAAGCCTTCGCCTAAGTTGACACAATCCAGCAAGAAAAAAAGCAACGCAGACAAACGCAAAGCACCGATTTCACAAGAGCAGGATGCAGACGAGTGGACAGAAGCAGAGCTCATGAAGCTACAAGAGTAAGTTTTGTAGATATACAGAATGAGAAGAACTGGAGTTGCATATTTCCGTATCGTAACCTGTATGTGTGCGTGTATTTTCCAGGGCTGTGTCCTACTATCCTAATCACATGGCAGGTTACTGGGCAAAGGTGGCGAAGATGGTTGGAACACGTTCTGCAGAAGAGTGCCACCACCAACACACATCCAAGGGAGCCTCCAAGACGCCCACCAAGAGAGCCAAGAAACCCGAAAAGGAGAAGGTGGAAGCACCAAAAGTTCCAGGTATGATCCCAGCAAACGTCTCATAGCATTATCTCGGCTGGCCAGTGGCTCAGATAGACAGATAGACGTCTTCCTGTCTCTCGACGGAGAAAATCACTTTTATCTTAAAGGTCAAAAGGAGGCCTTTGATTCAATTTAGGAAGTTTTCATTTACTTTATGGAAAATGGAGATATTGTCTGAAGCATTACAGGAGGCTGAGGAAAGGAGGAAAAGTGACGTTTTAGTTACTTTTTTATAAATTATTTAATTTAGTTCGGTTTTCTGCTACAAACCTTCTGTCATATTACATTATTGTATCTATTGCTAATTAAATTATTTATTTTAGTAATATTGTCATTTTGTTAAAAATCAATTAAGACTGTTAAAAGTACTCTTCAAAAGCTGTTAACAGACTTTTGTCGTGTAAAATTGGTGGATTTTCCCTTCCCATACATACAGCATATTGAAAAGAAGCACAGATTAATTGTGTCAGTGGACAAAATAACACGAACACCTTACAATTTAGCACAATTCAAAACAACACAACCTGCAGTCCTTTCCTTTGACAATGTAATCTTTACTTTTTTTTTTGTTTTGCTGTGACGCATTTTAATTTTTTTTTTTTTTTTAAACCTTTAAGAACTACAATCCTCGAAATGTTTGCGAGAGCGTGGTTAACTGCAGAGGTTTGACGGCTGTAATCTTTGCAGATCATCCGGTGATATCTGCTGGAGTGGGGACCTATAAGAGAAAGCAGCAGGTGCGTCAGTTCCTGGAGGCCATGCCCAGAGAAGATGTTGAGGATGTTTTCAGCTCTGCGTACATGCAGAATAAACGCTTTGAGGTTTGTTTCTTTTGCGTTTTGCAGAAAATAAGAGATTTTGTGATTATGATACCATACAAAATGCTAACTGTTCCTGCCATGGCTATCCTGATGGATAGATGCCCTCCATGTGTCCAAGTGACCACGACTTCACAACTTCAGAAATGGAGCCGCTGAGCCCCATGTCGACGGGCTTCCCCGGAGCGAAGACTCCTCAGTGTCTGCACATCACTCCCGGCATGATGGGATCTCCAAACAGGTGAATGACTTTTTCATTCTAGCTTGTAAGAAGCGTTCACAATTCTTCTTATACGATGAATAACTTTCCTCTTTCTTGATTTCGAAGGAACAATGGTGACAAGTACGTCTTTCAACTCCAGAAGAGGATGAAAAAAAAATCAGTTTAACGTCTGCAAACAGGATCCTTCTTCAAAGGTACTAATTCATAAGGGTTTATTTCTGAGGTTCTTGATATCTTGGAGCATGTGGATTATAATATTTATATTCTCTGTTTCTTTCAGAGCTTCACACCCACACCATCAGCTAAACGAACAATGAGACGATGTGGTAACACAGGTAGGAGTCCTGAGAAATGTGCCGGGGACGGACAAAATAACAGAAACACCTAACAATACCAGTCTGAAGTTTATATGCTTGTTTTTTATGTTAATAATCAGGTAGAGCTGGATTACTTGATGTTCATTATCAAGGCTGTAGTTTGTAGCTGTGTTTAGAGGGGTTTCAAATGCTATAATTGAAAGCTGACAGCAGTTATTTCTACACTTTGGTAACTGCTTCTTTCCTTTTTCACTAGAAAATGACACCTTTGTTGTTTGGGAGATGTTCCCAGGAAACGATGGCGTGTTGTCTGAAAGTGGAGAGGAAGAAGATTTTTACTTCTCAGACAACGACTGATTAGAGCTTGAACGTCATATAATCTAAGGAGAAAAAAAAAAATCTAAAAATATTTCCATTAATGAAATTCAATACAGTACAGTTGACAGCTGTAGATATAGTTTTTGTTTTAAGCCATAGTCGGTCAAGAGTCAGTTATTACTATTCTTTTAATAAACATTCTTAAACTTGTAATTCTTTTGTGTGTATTATACATTTACAGATAATGAAGTATGGAAGTGGTTCCCAAACTTTTTGGCTAATGACGCCTCAAAATGAAGTAATAATTACAAATACATTAATCACAGACATTAATGATTATATGAGAAACTCAACCAAACAAGGATTTTTCCTTTCTGCTTCTTTCCTTGTTTCATTTGAAGGATTTTTACAGGCCAGAGGAGGTTGAAGTTTTCAGTATTTCACAAGAGAAAAGCCAGGAAAGCGTAGATAAATTAGACTAATCTCACTCTGAGACATGATAGATTTATCGTGGGAACTGGGATTGAGGCTGAGATTCTGAACCACTGAGGGAGGGCCTAAAACTGAAGATCCAGGACTGATTTTGCCTCAAGCTTCCTAATTTACGTTTTACTGATGGGTTTCCCAAAACTCCCCCCCCGAACTAGTGACCATTTTGCGTATGCTAGCGTCCAAATAATGAATGCAGATATATTATACTATGACTCTTCAGCATTTTTATACTATGACAATTTTGCATACTGTGGCATGATTTTATGTTTTTATGACATGCAATACTGTGACTATGTACCATGACTTTTAATGACATACTATATTATGACTTGACATAACTTTTTATGACTTTGACATACTATACTATATTTCTGTGGTACTATACTAAGACCTTTTATGACAATTGCTATGAAATACTATACTATGACTCTTTATAACAGTTTGATGACATACTATACTATATATATGACATAGCATACCATGTCATAAAAAGTAATTGTATAGTATGTCAAAAATGTCATGAAAGTAGTCATAGTATATAGTAGTGTGAAAATGACTGAAAAATTTGTAGTATAGTATGTCAAAAGATGTTAAAAAAGTCATAGTATGTTGAAAAAATTCATGGAAAAAAGTCAGTTGCATGTAGAATTGTCTACTACTAGTACTACTGTCGTAGTATAATATTTTGAAAATGATTTGAAATATGACTTTCTGACATTCTATTTTTTCAACATAATTTACTATACTATGGCTTTTTTATGACTTACGGTACTTGGAAATACTACATTGACTTGTTTGGTATACTACACTATGATATTGTCATGACCTTTTTGACATACTATACTATGACCTTTTTCAATATTCTATATTATGGCTCTCTGACTTTTTCTTTATTATACTTTACTATACTTCTTTCATCTTTTTAGACATGCTATAATATAATCTTTTTCAATATACTATGACTGACTTTTTTCAACATACTATACCATGGCTTTTATCGACATACTATACTGTTCCTCGTTTCAACACTTTTTTTTGACAAACTATACTATGATTATTTCACCTTTTTATTTTTAAACATAGTATCCTATAACATTTTTCCACTTTTTGGCATACTATATCATGACTTTTATCGACATACTATACTATTCCTTGTTTCAACAGTTTTTTTCAATATGCTATACTATGACTTCTTTTCATCACACTATACTCTGACCTTTTTTGAAAAACTACACTATGATTATTTCATCTTTTTTTTTAACATACTATCCTATGGCATTTTTCCACTTTTTGGCCTACTATAATATGACTTGTTTTCGACAAACTATATTAAGACTTTTTTCATCATACTATACTGTGACATTTTAAAGCTTTTTACAACAATGTAACAGTGTAATATGACTTTTGACATATTATGCTATGACATTTTTCAACATACTATACTATGGCTTTTTTTTCATCATATTATACTATATACTATGACTATTTTGACATACTAAACTATTCTTTGTTTCCACACACTATGTGATGGCTTTTTTTCATCATACTACACGATGACTTGACTATGTGTATATGACTATGACTAAGTCAGTATAAAAAAAGTATAATATGACTGACTTTTGACATATTACGCTGTGACATTTTTCAACATACTGCACTATGGCTTTTTTTCGACAAAATATACTACGACTATTTCATGTTTTCTTTTTGACATGCTATACTATGGCTTATTTTCATCAAACTATACTATGACTTTTTTGAAATACTACACTATGGGTTTTTTTCATCATACTATGAATTTTTAAAGCCTTTTCTGATATACTATACGATTTTTGACAGATTATACCATGACCTTTTTATATTTCTATTCTTTTATAATATGACTTTTTTTGACATGCTATACTATGACTTCTTTTATCAGACTATACTATGACTTTTTTTGACATAATAAACTATTCTTTGTTTCAGCATACTATAAGATGGCTTTTTTCATCAAACTATAATATGACTTTTTTTGACAAACTATACTATGACTTCTCTTATCAAACTATACTATGACTTTTTTTGAAATACTACACTATGGGTTTTTTCATCATACTATACTATGACTTTTTTATCTTTTATCTTTTTTTAAATACTATACGACTAATATACTACTATTACTAGTCATAGTATAATATACTACTATACATACTATGATTTTTTTATCCACATAATATACTGTGACATTTTCCAACATACTATACTGTGACATTTTTCATCATATGGCTTTTTAAAGCTGACATACTTTACAATTCATTGTGTCGACATACTATAAGATGGCTTTTTCATCAAACTATAATATGACTTTTTTCGACATACTATACAATGACTTTTTTTGAAATACTACACTATGGCTTTTTTTTTCATCATACTACACTATGACTTTTTAAAGCTTTTCTCAACATACTATAGTATAACTTTGACATATACTATGACTTTTAGCAACATACTATACTGGTCCTTGTTTCAACATACTATTTCATTGTTTCAAAAAAGTTTTTTCAATATACTACACAATGACCTCTTTTCATCTTACTATATTATGACTTTTTAAAGCTTTTTTCAACATACTATAATAAGACTTTTTTCGTCATATTACAAAATGACATTTTTCAACATATTATACTATAGCTTTTTTAAATCATACTACACAATGACTTTTTTTGACATACTATACTATTCTTTCTGGCAAAAAAATTGAATCAAAGGCAACTGGACTTAGATTTGTCTCCGAAGACGTTTTGTCTGTCTAGTCCCCACTAGTCTGACGACTGGTCAGACTAGTGGGGACTAGACAGACAGTAGCGTTCGAACTGATGAAGCCACTTGGATAAGGGGCGAAACGTCTTCAGGGACAAATCTAAGTCCAGTTGCCTTCGATTCAATTTTTTGCCAGAATGAATATGACCTGGATGAATGAGAACCTTCACAGACAGATATTATTCTTTGTTTCAACATACTATAAGATGCCGTTTTTTTCATCAAACTATAATATGACTATTTTGAAATACTATACTACAATTTTTTAAAGCTTTTTCCAACATACTGTAGTGTAACATTTTTTTTTATCATTCGACACTGACTTTTTAAAGCTTCTTTCAACATACTGTACTATGACATTTTTCAACATACTATAATATGACTTTTTTTTCGACATATTACATTATCACATTTTTCAGCATATAAAAAAGTCATAGTATAGCATATCAACAAAATTTCATAGTACACTATGACTTTTTTTGACATACTATACTATGAATTTTTTTTTCAACAAACTATACTATAAATTTTTTCCATCATATACTATAACATTTTAAAGCTTTTTTCAACATATTATACTATGACTTTTTCAACATATTTTACTATGAATTTTTCATCAAACTAAAAAAATTTTTCGGCACACTATAGACTTTTTTCATGAAATTTTTCAAAATAATATAATCTGACTTTTTTTAATCATAATGTTGTTTAACATACTATAATATGACTGTTATGACATTTTTCAAGTTTCAATAAAATGACCTGTTTTTCAAAAAAAATTTCGACATACTATACTATGACTTTTTTTCATGATATTTTTCAAAATAATATAATTTGACTTTTTTTAATCATAATATTGTTTAACATACTATAATATGACTGTTATCATGACATTTTTCAAGTTTCAATAAAATGACCTGTTTTTCAAAAAAAATTTCGACATACTATACCATGACTTTTTTTCATGATATTTTTCAAAATAATATAATTTGACTTTTTTAATCATAATATTGTTTAACATAATAAAATATGACTGTTAACATGATATTTTTCAATATTCACTAAAATGACCTGTTTTTCAAAAAAATTTTCGACATACTATACTATATGCATATTTTTTGGTAAAATTTTCCAACATTTCACGAAATGACTTTTGTTCACCATAGAATCATTCTACATGCTATAATACGACCGTTTTCATGTTTTTTTTTTTTAAATATCAGAAAAATTTTACGTTTTCATCAAAAAATTTCAACATACTATACTATGGCGTTTATTTTGTAAAAACTTCCCACATTTCACGAAATGACTTTTGCTCACCATAGAATCATTCTACATGCTATAATACGACCGTTTTCATGTTTGTTTTCAAATTTAAAAAAATTTGACGTTTTTATCGAAAACATTTCGACATACTATACTATGGCGTTTTTTTTGTAAAAGTTTCCCACATTTCACGAAATGACTTTTGCTCACCATAGAATCATTCTACATGCTATAATACGACCGTTTTCATGTTTTTTTTTCAACTTCAAAAAAATTTGACGTTTTTGTCGAAAAATTTCGACATACTATACTATGGCGTTTTTTTTTGTAAAACTTTCCAACATTTCACGAAATTACTTTTGCTCACCATAGAATCATTCTACATGCTATAATACGACCGTTTTCATGGTTTTTTTTTCAACTTCAAAAAAATTTGACGTTTTCGTCGAAAAATTTCAACATACTATACTTTACCTCCGTAAAACACAGCAAACTGGCCTCCCTATATTCCCTCTGGCTCCTCACAAGGGCTGAAAGTTTTCCGTTTTGTTGGCGAGTGAGTGGACATTCCCCCCATGGCTGAACAGGACGACACTGGACTGTTTAGTGGAGCCGACCGGCTTCACTTTAGTGAGAGCGGACAGGGACAAGCGGAGCGGTAAGAGGAAAGGAGGGGGGCTCGCTGTCCTTGTTAACTCTCGATGGTGTAATCCCAATCACGTCTCCGTTAAACACCGCATCTGCACTCCCAACATTGAGCTGCTGGTTGTGAGTTTGAGGCCTTATTATTTGCCACGGGAGTTCTCACACACCATCACAGTCATTGTGTATATTTCCCCGGGCGCCGCGGCTGCACAGGCGAGTGACGTCATCAGCTCCACCGTCGCCGGTCTACAGACCAAACACCCGGACTCATTCATCATCATCAATGGAGACTTTAATCACGTTAAAGTCTCCAAAACACTAACCAACTTCACCCAGTATGTAACCTGTAACACCAGAGAAAACAGGACCCTGGACCTGCTGTATGCTAACACTAAGGAGGCATACAGCTCTACTGCCCTGCCCCCCCTTGGAGGATCAGACCACAACCTCATCAGGCTGGTACCTAAATACAAGCCTGTTGTTAGAAGACAGCCCGCTACTATCAGGAATGTACAGCAGTGGTCTGCAGATGTTGAGGAGGAGCTGAGGGAGTGTTACAGGACTACAGACTGGGGGATGTTTGAGAGGGTCCAGGGTGAGGACATTGAGGGACTCTCTCACACCATAACGGACTACATCCGGTTCTGTGAGGAGAGCATTGTACCCACCAAAAAGGTACGCTGCTTTCCCAACAACAAGCCCTGGATCACAGGGCACATCAAAACCCTGTTGAACAGGAAGAAGAGGGCTTTCATGGCCAGGGACACAGAGGGGACCAAGGCTGTCCAGAAGGAGCTGAAGAAGGAGCTTCAGTTGGCTAAGGACGCCTACAAGGACAAGCTGGAGGGGAAACTACAAGCCAGCAGCTCCAGGGAGGTGTGGGGAGGCTTCAGGAGGATAACGGGCTACAAACAGCCAGGCCCTGCAGTGGATGGGACGCTGGAACAGGCCAACCAGTTAAACCTGTTCTTCAACAGGTTTGACCATCCGGCCCCCAACAGCCCAGCAGGACATCCTGAGCCTCCACCCACCAACTCTGGAGCCCCTCTCCCCCTCTTCTTCCTCTCTCTCCTATCCAAACCTCTCCATCCCCTCCCCCCACAACACCCTCCCTGCCCCCTCCCCTCCCTTCAACCCCAGCACCCCTCCCCCCTCCCACCCTCATCTCCCCACTTCCCCCACCCTCCTGCCCTCACCTCTCCCACCCCTCATCTCCCTCCCCCTCTCAGCACAACACCAGCACCATCCCTGACCATCACATCAAGCCAGGTGATGAAACAGCTCTCCAGGGTGAACACTAACAAGGCCAGGGGGCCTGACAACATCAATCCCAGGGTGCTCAAGGCGTGTGCCGGGCAGCTGGCAGGAGCGTTCCAGCACCTCTTCAACCTCTCTCTCAGGCTGAAGAAGGTACCACAACTCTGGAAGACCTCCTGCATCGTCCCAGTGCCCAAGAAAGGACTCCCTAGCACCCTCAAGGACTACAGGCCAGTCGCTCTGACGTCACACGTCATGAAGATCCAGGAGCGACTGGTCCTGCAGCACCTCAGGCCCCTGGTGAGTGACTCCCTGGACCCCCTACAGTTTGCATACCAGGCAAACACTGGCGTGGACGACGCCATCATCTACATGCTCCACAGAGCCTACACGCACCTGGAGAAGCCGCAGAGCACAGTGAGAATCATGTTCTTCGACTTCTCCAGTGCATTCAACACAGTCCAACCACACCGGCTAGCTGAGGAGCTCTCAGCTATGCAGGTAGACCATGACCTGGTGGACTGGATTACGGACTACCTCACCAGCAGACCACAGTATGTCAGATTACAGGGCAGCCTGTCTGACGTGCTGGTGAGCAACACTGGTGCTCCCCAGGGAACTGTGCTGTCACCGTTCCTGTTCACCATCTACACCTCCGACTTCTGCTTCAACTCCGGAACATGCCACCTGCAGAAGTTCTCCGATGACTCCTCCATCGTCGGCTGCATCACAGACGACAACGAGGAGGAGTACAGGACCCTTGTGGAGAACTTCGTAAGGTGGTGCGACACCAACCACCTCCAGCTCAATATTGGTAAGACCAAAGAGCTGGTGGTGGATTTCCGGAGGAGGAGGAAGGGCTCCCCTACTCCCATCACCATCCGTGGGGAGGAGGTGGAGGTGGTGGACAACTACAAGTTCCTGGGAGTTCACTTAAACAATAAACTGGACTGGTCCAACAACTCCGATGCCCTCTACAGGAAGGGACAGAGCAAACTATTCTTCCTGAGAAGGCTGAGGACCTTCAACGTGTGCAACAGGCTACTTCAGATGTTTTACCAGTCTGTAGTATCCAGCTCTCTGTTCTTTGCCGTGGTATGTTGGGGGGGGGGTGGCATCAGCACCAGAGATGCCACCAAACTGAACAAACTGGTGAGGAGGGCTGGGTCTGTGGTTGGATGTGAGCTGGACAGTCTAGAGGTGGTGGCAGAGGGGAGGACCAGGAGGAAGCTGGAGTCTATTCTGAAGAACCCCTCCCACCCCCTCTATGACCAACTGGTCCAGATGAGGAGTACATTCAGCCAGAGACTGATCCCCCCTCGGCACACTACAAACCGTCTGGGTCAGTCCTTTCTTTTGGTGGCCATCAGGCTCCATAACCAAGGTCTGACCCCCATGTGACTCTGATCATCTGCTCCGTATTTATTCCAAATGTATATAATTACATATAATTATATAATTACTATATATATATATATATATATATATATATGCTATGCATATACAATACCCACCACCTGCTGCACTTTACTTATTACTGTTACTGTTACATATTTATTTTTATTGTCAATTATCTTCATTGCACCTTATTTCATTCACTGCACCTTCTCCTTTACGTTTTACTGCACTGTATTCAACTGTACTGTTGCTGATGCTGCTAAGACACCCGAATTTCCCTCCGGGGATTAATAAAAGTTCATCTTATCTTATCTTATCTTAATACGACCGTTTTCATGTTTTTTTTTCAACATCAAAAAAATTTCACGTTTTCATCGAAAAATTTCGACATTCTATACTGTGGCGTTTTTTTTTTTTTTGTAAAATTTTCCAACACTTCACAAAATGACTTTTGCTCACCAAAGAATAATTCTACATGCTATAATACTACCGTTTTCATGGTTTTTTTAAATATCAAAAAAATTTGACGTTTTCATCGAAAAATTTCGACATACTATACTATGGCGTTTTTTTTGTAAAATTTTCCAACACTTCACAAAATGAATTTTGCTCACCAAAGAATAATTCTACATGTTATAATACAACCGTTTTCATGTTTGTTTTCAAATTAAAAAAAATTTAACGTTTTATCGAAAAATTTCGACATACTATACGATGCCGTTTTTTTTTTTAAATTTTCCAACATTTAACGAAATGACTTTTGCTCCTCATAGAATCATTCTATATGCTATAATACTACCGTTTTCATGTTTTTTTTAAATATAAAAAAAAAATTGACGTTTTCATCGAAAAATTTCGACATACTATACTATGGCGTTTTTTTTTTGGAAAATTTTCCAACATTTCATGAAATTACTTTTGCTGACCATAGATTCATTCTATATGCTATAATACGACAATTTTCATGGTTTTTTTCAACATCAAAAATTTTTTGACGTTTTCATCGAAAAATTTCGACATACTATACTATGGCATTTTTTGTAAAAGTTTCCAACATTTCATGAAATGACTTTTGCTCACCATGGAATCATTCTACATGCTATAATACGACGGTTTTCATTTTTTTTTTCAACTTCAAAAAAACTTGACGTTTTCATCGGAAAATTTCTACATACTATACTATGGCGTTTTTTTTTTGCAAAATTTTGCAACATTTCACGAAATGACTTGCTCACCATAGAATCATTCTACATGCTATAATACGACCGTTTTCATGTTTTTTTTTACTTAAAAAAAACTTGACGTTTTCATCGAAAAATTTCGACATACTATACTATGGCGTTTTTTTCGTAAAATTTTCCAGCATTTAACGAAATGATTTTTGCTCGCCATAGAATCATTCTACATGCCATAATACGACCGTTTTCATGTTTTTTTTCAACTTAGAAGAAATTTGACGTTTTCATCGAAAAATTTCGACATACTATACTATGGCGCTTTTTTTGTAAAATTTTCAAACATTTAACGAAAAGACTTTTGCTCACCATAGAATCATTCTACATGCTATAATATGACCGTTTTCATGTTTTTTTTTAACGTAAAAAAAAATTGACGTTTTCATCCGAAAATTTCGACATACTATACTATGGTGGGTTTTTTTTTTTGTAAAATTTTGCAACATTTCACGAAATGACTTTTGCTCACCATAGAATCATTCTATATGCTATAATATGACCGTTTTCATGTTTTTTTTTAACGTAAAAAAAAATTGACGTTACCATCGGAAAATTTCGACATACTATATAATGGCGTTTTTTTTTTTGTAAAATTTTGCAAGATTTCACGAAATGACTTTTGCTCACCATAGAATCATTCTATATGCTATACTATTACCCTTTTCATGTTTTTTTTTCAACATCAAAAAATTGACGTTTTCATCGAAAAATTTCGACATACTATACTATGGCGTTTTTTTTTGGAAAATTTTCCAACATTTCATGAAATTACTTTTGCTCACCATAGATTCATTCTATATGCTATAATACGACCATTTTCATGGTTTTTTTCAACATCAAAAATTTTTTGACGTTTTCATCGAAAAATTTCGACATATGGCGTTTTTTTTGTAAAATTTTCCAACATTTCACGAAATTACTTTTGCTCACCAAAGAATCATTCTATATGCTATACTATTACCCTTTTCATGTTTTTTTTCAACATCAAAAAATTTTACGTTTTCATCGAAAAATTTCGACATACCATACTATGGCGTTTTTTTTTTGTAAAATTTTGCAACATTTCACGAAATGACTTTTGCTCACCATAGAATCATTCTACATGCTATAATACAACCGTTTCCATGTTTTTTTCAACTTCAAAAAAACTTGACGTTTTCATCGAAAAATTTCGACATACTATACTATGGCGTTTTTTTTGTAAAATTTTCCAACATTTCACGAAATGACTTTTGCTCACCATAGAATCATTCTATATGCTATAATATGACAGTTTTAATGGTTTTTTTCAACATCAAAAATTTTTGACGTTTTCATCGAAAAATTTCGACATACTATACTATGGCGTTTTTTTTGTAAAATTTTCCAACATTTAACGAAATGACTTTTGCTCATCATAGAATCATTCTACATGCTATAATACGACCGTTTTCGTAGTTTTTTTAAATATCAAAAAATTTTGATGTTTTAATTGAAAAATTTCGACATACTATACTATGGCTTTTTTTTTTTTTAAAATTTTGCAACATTTCACGAAATGACTTTTGCTCACCATAGAATCATTCTACATGCTATAATACAACCGTTTTCATGTTTTTTTCAACTTCAAAAAAACTTGACGTTTTCATCGAAAAATTTCGACATACTATACTATGGCGTTTTTTTTTGGGAAATTTTCCAACATTTCATGAAATGACTTTTGCTCACCATAGATTCATTCTATATGCTATAATACGACCATTTTCATGGTTTTTTTCAACATCAAAAATTTTTTGACGTTTTCATCGAAAAATTTCGACATATGGCGTTTTTTTTGTAAAATTTTCTAACATTTCACGAAATGACTTTTACTCACCATAGAATCATTCTATATGCTATACTATTACCCTTTTCATGTTTTTTTTCAACATCAAAAAATTTTACGTTTTCATCGAAAAATTTCGACATACTATACTATGGCGTTTTTTTTGTAAAATTTTCAAACATTTCACGAAATGACTTTTGCTCACCATAGAATCATTCTACATGCTATAATACGATCGTTTTCATTGTTTTTTTCAACTTCAAAAAAACTTGACGTATTCATTGAAAAATTTCGACATACTATACTATGGCGTTTTTTTTGTAAAATTTTCCAACATTTAACGAAATGACTTTTGCTCACCATAGAATCATTCTACATGCTATAATACGACCGTTTTCATGGTTTTTTCAAAATCAAAAATTTTTGACGTTTTCATCGAAAAATTTCGACATACTATACTATGGCGTTTTTTTTTTTATATTTTCCAACATTTAACGAAATGACTTTTGCTCATCATAGAATCATTCTATATGCTATAATATGACCGTTTTCATGTTTTTTTTTAACGTAAAAAAAAATTGACGTTATCATTGGAAAATTTCGACATACTATACTATGGCGTTTTTTTTTTTTTTTTTTTAATTTTGCAAGATTTCACGAAATGACTTTTGCTCACCATAGAATCATACTATATGCTATACTATTACCCTTTTCATGTTTTTTTTCAACATCAAAAAATTTTACGTTTTCATCGAAAAATTTCGACATACTATACTATGGCGTTTTTTTTGTAAAATTTTCCAACATTTAACGAAATGACTTTTGCTCATCATAGAATCATTCTACATGCTATAATACGACCGTTTTCGTAGTTTTTTTAAATATCAAAAAATTTTGATGTTTTAATCGAAAAATTTCGACATACTATACTATGGCGTTTTTTTTTTTGTAAAATGTTGCAACATTTCACGAAATCACTTTTGCTCACCATAGATTCATTCTATATGCTATAATACGACCATTTTCATGGTTTTTTTCAACATCAAAAATTTTTTGACGTTTTCATCGAAAAATTTCGACAATATGGCGTTTTTTTTGTAAAATTTTCCAACATTTCACGAAATGACTTTTACTCACCATAGAATCATTCTACATGCCATAATACGACCGTTTTCATGTTTTTTTTCAATTTAAAAAAAATTTGACGTTTTCATCGGAAAATTTCGACATACTATACTATGGCGTTTTTTTTTTTGTAAAATTTTGCAAGATTTCACGAAATGACTTTTGCTCACCATAGAATCATTCTATATGCCATACTATTACCCTTTTCATGTTTTTTTTCAACATCAAAAAATTTTACGTTTTCATCGAAAAATTTCGACATACTATACTATGGCGTTTTCTTTGTAAAATTTTCAAATATTTAGCGAAATGACTTTTGCTCACCATAGAATCATTCTACATGCCATAATACGACCGTTTTCATGTTTTTTTTCAATTTAAAAAAAATTTGACGTTTTCGTCGAAGAATTTCGACATACTATACTATGGCGTTTTTATTGTAAAATTTTGCAACATTTCACGAAATGACTTTTGCTCACCATAGAATCATTCTACATGCTATAATACGACCGTTTTCATGGTTTTTTTAAATATCAAAAAAACTTGACGTTTTCATCGAAAAATTTCGACATACTATACTATGGCGTTTTTTTTGTAAAATTTTCAAACATTTCACGAAATGACTTTTGCTCACCATAGAATCATTCTATATGCTATATTACGACAGGTTTCATGTTTTTTTTCAACATCAAAAAATTTTGACGTTTTCATCGAAAAATTTCGACATACTATACTATGGCGTTTTTTTTTGTAATATTTTCCAACATTTAACGAAATGACTTTTGCTCATCATAGAATCATTCTACATGCTATTATACGACCGTTTTCATAGTTTTTTTAAATATCAAAAAATTTTGATGTTTTAATCGAAAAATTGCGACATACTATACTATGGCGTTTTTTTTTTTTTTTTAAATTTTGCAAAATTTCACGAAATGACTTTTGCTCACCATAGAATCATTCTATATGCTATACTATTACCCTTTTCATGTTTTTTTTCAACATCAAACATTTTTGACGTTTTCATTGAAAAATTTCGACATACTATACTATGGCGTTTTTTTTTGTAATATTTTCCAACATTTAACGAAATGACTTTTGCTCATCATATAATCATTATACATGCTATAATAAGACTGTTCTCATGGTTTTTTTTTTTTCAATTTAAAATTTTTTTTGACTTTTTCATCGAAAAATTTCGACATACTACACTATGGCGTTTGTTTTGTAAAAGTTTCCAACATTTCATGAAATGACTTTTGCTCACCATAGAATCATTCTACATGCTATAATACGACCGTTTTCATGTTTTTTTTCAACTTCAAAAAAACTTGACGTTATCATCGGAAAATTTCGACATACTATACTATGGCGTTTTTTTTTTATAAATTTTGCAAGATTTCACGAAATGACTTTTGCTCACCATAGAATCATTCTACATGCTATAATGCAACCGTTTTCATGTTTTTTTTCAACTTAAAAAAAATTTGACGTTTTCATCGAAAAATTTCGACATACTATACTATGGCGTTTTTTTTGTGAAATTTTGCAACAATTAACGAAATGACTTTTGCTCATCATAGAATCATTCTACATGCTATTATACGACCGTTTTCATAGTTTTTTTAAATATCAAAAAATTTTGATGTTTTAATCGAAAAATTGCGACATACTATACTATGGCGTTTTTTTTTTTTTTTAAATTTTGCAAAATTTCACGAAATGACTTTTGCTCACCATAGAATCATTCTATATGCTATACTATTACCCTTTTCATGTTTTTTTTCAACATCAAACATTTTTGACGTTTTCATTGAAAAATTTCGACATACTATACTATGGCGTTTTTTTTTGTAATATTTTCCAACATTTAACGAAATGACTTTTGCTCATCATATAATCATTATACATGCTATAATAAGACTGTTCTCATGGTTTTTTTTTTTTCAATTTAAAATTTTTTTTGACTTTTTCATCGAAAAATTTCGACATACTACACTATGGCGTTTGTTTTGTAAAAGTTTCCAACATTTCATGAAATGACTTTTGCTCACCATAGAATCATTCTACATGCTATAATACGACCGTTTTCATGTTTTTTTTCAACTTCAAAAAAACTTGACGTTATCATCGGAAAATTTCGACATACTATACTATGGCGTTTTTTTTTTATAAATTTTGCAAGATTTCACGAAATGACTTTTGCTCACCATAGAATCATTCTACATGCTATAATGCAACCGTTTTCATGTTTTTTTTCAACTTAAAAAAAATTTGACGTTTTCATCGAAAAATTTCGACATACTATACTATGGCGTTTTTTTTGTGAAATTTTGCAACAATTAACGAAATGACTTTTGCTCATCATAGAATCATTCTACATGCTATAATACGAACGTTTTCATTGTTTTTTTCAACATCAAAAAATTTTGATGTTTTAATCGAAAAATTTCGACATACTATACTATGGCGTTTTTTTTGTCAAATTTTCAAACATTTCACGAAATGACTTTTGCTCACCATAGAATCATTCTACATGCCATAATACGACCGTTTTCATGTTTTTTTTTCAATTTAAAAAAAATTTGACGTTTTCATCGAAGAATTTCGACATACTATACTATGGCGTTTTTTTTGTAAAATTTTGCAACATTTCCCGAAATGACTTTTGCTCACCATAGAATCATTCTAAATGCTATAATACGATCGTTTTCATGGTTTTTTTCAACTTCAAAAAAACTTGACGTTTTCATTGAAAAATTTTGACATACTATACTATGGCGTTTATTTTGTAAAATTTTCCAACATTTCACGAAATGACTTTTGCTCACCAAAGAATCATTCTATATGCTATACTATTACCCTTTTCATGTTTTTTTTTCAATATCAAAAAATTTTACGTTTTCATCGAAAAATTTCGACATACTATACTATGGCGTTTTTTTTTGGAAAACTTTCCAACATTTCATGAAATTACTTTTGCTCATCATAGAATCATTCTACATGCTATAATATGACCGTTTTCATGTTTTTTTAACGTAAAAAAATTTGACGTTTTCAACGAAAAATTTCGACATACTATACTATGGCGGTTTTTTTGTGAAATTTTGCAACATTTCACGAAATGACTTTTGCTCACCATAGAATCATTCTACATGCTATAATACGACCGTTTTCATTGTTTTTTTCAACATCAAAAAATTTTGATGTTTTAATCGAAAAATTTCGACATACTATACTGTGGTGTTTTTTTTTTTGAAATTTTCCAACATTTCACGAAATGACTTTTGCTCACCATAGAATCATTCTATATGCTATAATATGACCGTTTTCATGTTTTTTTTTAACGTAAAAAAAAATTGACGTTATCTTTGGAAAATTTCGACATACTATACTATGGCGTTTTTTTTTTTTTTTTTTTAATTTTGCAAGATTTCACGAAATGACTTTTGCTCACCATAGAATCATACTATATGCTATACTATTACCCTTTTCATGTTTTTTTTCAACATCAAAAAATTTTACGTTTTCATCGAAAAATTTCGACATACTATACTATGGCGTTTTTTTTGTAAAATTTTCCAACATTTAACGAAATGACTTTTGCTCATCATAGAATCATTCTACATGCTATAATACGACCGTTTTCGTAGTTTTTTTAAATATCAAAAAATTTTGATGTTTTAATCGAAAAATTTCGACATACTATACTATGGCGTTTTTTTTTTTGTAAAATTTTGCAACATTTCACGAAATCACTTTTGCTCACCATAGATTCATTCTATATGCTATAATACGACCATTTTCATGTTTTTTTTCAACATCAAAAATTTTTGGACGTTTTCATCGAAAAATTTCGACATATGGCGTTTTTTTTGTAAAATTTTCCAACATTTCACGAAATGACTTTTACTCACCATAGAATCATTCTACATGCCATAATATGACCGTTTTCATGTTTTTTTTCAACTTAAAAAAAATTTGACGTTTTCATCGAAAAATTTCGACATACTATACTATGGCGTTTTTTTTGTGAAATTTTGCAACATTTCATGAAATGACTTTTGCTCATCATAGAATCATTCTACATGCTATAATATGACCGTTTTCATGTTTTTTTTTAACCTAAAAAAAAATTGACGTTATCATCGGAAAATTTCGACATACTATACTATGGCGTTTTTTTTTTTTTGTAAAAGATTTCACGAAATGACTTTTGCTCACCATAGAATCATTCTATATGCTATACTATTACCATTTTCATGTTTTTTTTCAATTTAAAAAAAATTTTACGTTTTCATCGAAAAATTTCGACATACTATACTATGGCGTTTTCTTTGTAAAATTTTCAAATATTTAACGAAATGACTTTTGCTCACCATAGAATCATTCTATATGCCATAATACGACTGTTTTCATGTTTTTTTTCAACTTAAAAAAAATTTGACGTTTTCATCGAAAAATTTCGACATACTATACTATGGCGTTTTTTTTGTGAAATTTTGCAACATTTAACGAAATGACTTTTGCTCATCATAGAATCATTCTACATGCTATAATACGACCGTTTTCATTGTTTTTTTCAACATCAAAAAATTTTGATGTTTTAATCGAAAAATTTCGACATACTATACTATGGCTTTTTTTTTTTTAAATTTTCAAACATTTCACGAAATGACTTTTGCTCACCATAGAATCATTCTACATGCTATAAAGCAACCGTTTTCATGTTTTTTTTCAACTTCAAAAAAATTTGACGTTTTCATCGAAGAATTTCGACATACTATACTATGGCGTTTTTTTTGTAAAATTTTCCAACATTTCACGAAATGACTTTTGCTCACCATAGAATCATTCTATATGCTATAATACGACAGTTTTCATGGTTTTTTTCAACATCAAAAATTTTTGACGTTTTCATCGAAAAATTTCGACATACTATACTATGGCGTTTTTTTTTTAATATTTTCCAACATTTAACGAAATGACTTTTGCTCATCATATAATCATTATACATGCTATAATAAGACTGTTCTCATGTTTTTTTTTTTTTCAATTTAAAATTTTTTTTGACTTTTTCATCGAAACATTTCGACATACTACACTATGGCGTTTGTTTTGTAAAAGTTTCCAACATTTCATGAAATGACTTTTGCTCACCATAGAATCATTCTACATGCTATAATATAACCGTTTTCATGTTTTTTTTTAACGTAAAAAAAAATTGACGTTATCATCGGAAAATTTCGACATATGGCGTTTTTTTTTTTTTGTAAAATTTTGCAAGAATTCACGAAATGACTTTTGCTCACCATAGAATCATTCTATATGCTATACTATTACCCTTTTCATGTTTTTTTTCAATTTAAAAAAAATTTCACGTTTTCATCGAAAAATTTCGACATACTATACTATGGCGTTTTCTTTGTAAAATTTTCAAATATTTAACGAAATGACTTTTGCTCACCATAGAATCATTCTATATGCCATAATACGACTGTTTTCATGTTTTTTTTCAACTTAAAAAAAATTTGACGTTTTCATCGAAAAATTTCGACATACTATACTATGGCGTTTTTTTTGTGAAATTTTGCAACATTTAACGAAATGACTTTTGCTCATCATAGAATCATTCTACATGCTATAATACGACCGTTTTCATTGTTTTTTTCAACATCAAAAAATTTTGATGTTTTAATCGAAAAATTTCGACATACTATACTATGGCTTTTTTTTTGTAAAATTTTCAAACATTTCACGAAATGACTTTTGCTCACCATAGAATCATTCTACATGCCATAATACGACCGTTTTCATGTTTCTTTTCAATTTAAAAAAAATTTGACGTTTTCATCGGAAAATTTCGACATACTATACTATGGCGTTTTTTTTTTTGTAAAATTTTGCAAGATTTCACGAAATGACTTTTGCACACCATAGAATCATTCTATATGCTATACTATTACCCTTTTCATGTTTTTTTTCAACATCAAAAAATTTTACGTTTTCATCGAAAAATTTCGACATACTATACTATGGCGTTTTTTTTTTTTTTTTAAAATTTTGCAAGATTTCACGAAATGACTTTTGCTCACCATAGAATCATTCTATATGCTATACTATTACCCTTTTCATGTTTTTTTTCAACATCAAAAATTTTTGACGTTTTCATTGAAAAATTTCGACATACTATACTATGGCGTTTTTTTTTGTAATATTTTCCAACATTTAACGAAATGACTTTTGCTCATCATATAACCATTATACATGCTATAATAAGACTGTTCTCATGGGTTTTTTTTTTTCAATTTAAAATTTTTTTTGACTTTTTCATCGAAAAATTTCGACATACTACACTATGGCGTTTTTTTTTGTGAAATTTTGCAACATTTAACGAAATGACTTTTGCTCATCATAGAATCATTCTACATGCCATAATACGACCGTTTTCATGTTTTTTTTCAATTTAAAAAAAATTTGACGTTTTCATCGAAGAATTTCGACATACTATACTATGGCGTTTATTTTGTAAAATTTTCCAACATTTCACGAAATGACTTTTGCTCACCATAGAATCATTCTATATGCTATACTATTACCCTTTTCATGTTTTTTTTCAATATCAAAAAATTTTACGTTTTCATCGAAAAATTTCGACATACTATACTATGGCGTTTTTTTTTGGAAAACTTTCCAACATTTCATGAAATTACTTTTGCTCACCATAGATTCATTCTATATGCTATAATACGACCATTTTCATGGTTTTTTTCAACATCAAAAATTTTTTGACGTTTTCATCGAAAAATTTCGCAGACACTATGGCGTTTTTTTTGTAAAATTTTCCAACATTTCACGAAATGACTTTTGCTCACCATAGAATCATTCTACATGCTATAATACAACCGTTTTCATGTTTTTTTTCAACTTCAAAAAAACTTGACGTTTTCATCGAAAAATTTCGACATACTATACTATGGCGTTTTTTTTTTGGAAAATTTTCCAACATTTCATGAAATTACTTTTGCTCATCATAGAATCATTCTACATGCTATAATATGACCGTTTTCATGTTTTTTTAACGTAAAAAAAATTGACGTTTTCATCGAAAAATTTCGACATACTATACTATGGCGTTTTTTTTTTGGAAAACTTTCCAACATTTCATGAAATTACTTTTGCTCACCATAGATTCATTCTATATGCTATAATACGACCATTTTCATGGTTTTTTTCAACATCAAAAATTTTTTGACGTTTTCATCGAAAAATTTCGACATATGGCGTTTTTTTTGTAAAATTTTCCAACATTTCACGAAATGACTTTTGCTCACCATAGAATCATTCTACATGCTATAATACAACCGTTTTCATGTTTTTTTTCAACTTCAAAAAAACTTGACGTTTTCATCGAAAAATTTCGACATACTATACTATGGCGTTTTTTTTTTGGAAAATTTTCCAACATTTCATGAAATTACTTTTGCTCATCATAGAATCATTCTACATGCTATAATATGACCGTTTTCATGTTTTTTTAACGTAAAAAAAATTGACGTTTTCATCGAAAAATTTCGACATGCTATTCTATGGCGTTTTTTTTGTAAAATTTTCCAATATTTAATGAAATGACTTTTGCTCATCATAGAATAATTCTACATGCTTTAATACGACCGTTTTCATGTTTTTTTTAACGTAAAAAAATTTGACGTTTTCAACGAAAAATTTCGACATACTATACTATGGCGGTTTTTTTTGTGAAATTTTGCAACATTTCACGAAATGACTTTTGCTCACCATAGAATCATTCTACATGCTATAATACAATCGTTTTCATGGTTTTTTTCAACTTCAAAAAAACTTGACGTTTTCATTGAAAAATTTCGACATACTATACTATGGCGTTTATTTTGTAAAATTTTCCAACATTTCACGAAATGACTTTTGCTCACCAAAGAATCATTCTATATGCTATACTATTACCCTTTTCATGTTTTTTTTCAATATCAAAAAATTTTACGTTTTCATCGAAAAATTTCGACATACTATACTATGGCGTTTTTTTTTGGAAAACTTTCCAACATTTCATGAAATTACTTTTGCTCATCATAGAATCATTCTACATGCTATAATATGACCGTTTTCATGTTTTTTTTAACGTAAAAAAATTTGACGTTTTCAACGAAAAATTTCGACATACTATACTATGGCGGTTTTTTTGTGAAATTTTGCAACATTTCACGAAATGACTTTTGCTCACCATAGAATCATTCTACATGCTATAATACGACCGTTTTCATTGTTTTTTTCAACATCAAAAAATTTTGATGTTTTAATCGAAAAATTTCGACATACTATACTGTGGTGTTTTTTTTTTTTGAAATTTTCCAACATTTCACGAAATGACTTTTGCTCACCATAGAATCATTCTATATGCTATAATATGACCGTTTTCATGTTTTTTTTTTTAACGTAAAAAAAAATTGACGTTATCTTTGGAAAATTTCGACATACTATACTATGGCGTTTTTTTTTTTTTTTTTTAATTTTGCAAGATTTCACGAAATGACTTTTGCTCACCATAGAATCATACTATATGCTATACTATTACCCTTTTCATGTTTTTTTTCAACATCAAAAAATTTTACGTTTTCATCGAAAAATTTCGACATACTATACTATGGCGTTTTTTTTGTAAAATTTTCCAACATTTAACGAAATGACTTTTGCTCATCATAGAATCATTCTACATGCTATAATACGACCGTTTTCGTAGTTTTTTTAAATATCAAAAAATTTTGATGTTTTAATCGAAAAATTTCGACATACTATACTATGGCGTTTTTTTTTTTTGTAAAATTTTGCAACATTTCACAAAATCACTTTTGCTCACCATAGATTCATTCTATATGCTATAATACGACCATTTTCATGGTTTTTTTCAACATCAAAAATTTTTGGACGTTTTCATCGAAAAATTTCGACATATGGCGTTTTTTTTGTAAAATTTTCCAACATTTCACGAAATGACTTTTACTCACCATAGAATCATTCTACATGCCATAATATGACCGTTTTCATGTTTTTTTTTTCAACTTAAAAAAAAATTTGACGTTTTCATCGAAAAATTTCGACATACTATACTATGGCGTTTTTTTTGTGAAATTTTGCAACATTTCATGAAATGACTTTTGCTCATCATAGAATCATTCTACATGCTATAATATGACCGTTTTCATGTTTTTTTTTAACCTAAAAAAAAATTGACGTTATCATCGGAAAATTTCGACATACTATACTATGGCGTTTTTTTTTTTTTTTTGTAAAAGATTTCACGAAATGACTTTTGCTCACCATAGAATCATTCTATATGCTATACTATTACCCTTTTCATGTTTTTTTTTCAATTTAAAAAAAAATTTTACGTTTTCATCGAAAAATTTCGACATACTATACTATGGCGTTTTCTTTGTAAAATTTTCAAATATTTAACGAAATGACTTTTGCTCACCATAGAATCATTCTATATGCCATAATACGACTGTTTTCATGTTTTTTTTCAACTTAAAAAAAATTTGACGTTTTCATCGAAAAATTTCGACATACTATACTATGGCGTTTTTTTTGTAAAATTTTCCAACATTTCACGAAATGACTTTTGCTCACCATAGAATCATTCTATATGCTATACTATTACCCTTTTCATGTTTTTTTTCAACATCAAAAAATTTTACGTTTTCATCGAAAAATTTCGACATACTATACTATGGCGTTTCTTTTTGTAAAATTTTCCAACATTTAACGAAATGACTTTTGCTCATCATAGAATCATTCTACATGCTATAATACGACCGTTTTCGTAGTTTTTTTAAATATCAAAAAATTTTGATGTTTTAATCGAAAAATTTCGACATACTATACTATGGCGTTTTTTTTTTTGTAAAATTTTGCAACATTTCACGAAATGACTTTTGCTCACCATAGATTCATTCTATATGCTATAATACGACCATTTTCATGGTTTTTTTCAACATCAAAAATTTTTTGACGTTTTCATCGAAAAATTTCGACATACTATACTATGGCGTTTTTTTTGTAAAATTTTCCAACATTTCACGAAATGACTTTTACTCACCATAGAATCATTCTATATGCCATAATACAACCGTTTTCATGTTTTTTTTCAACTTAAAAAAAATTTGACGTTTTCATCGAAAAATTTCGACATACTATACTATGGCGTTTTTTTGTGAAATTTTTTAACATTTAACGAAATGACTTTTGCTCATCATAGAATCATTCTACATGCTATAATACGACCGTTTTCATTGTTTTTTTCAACATCAAAAAATTTTGATGTTTTAATCGAAAAATTTCGACATACTATACTATGGTGTTTTTTTTTTTGAAATTTTCCAACATTTCACGAAATGACTTTTGCTCACCATAGAATCATTCTATATGCTATAATATGACCGTTTTCATGTTTTTTTTTAACGTAAAAAAAAATTGACGTTATCATTGGAAAATTTCGACATACTATACTATGGCGTTTTTTTTTTTTTTTTTTTAATTTTGCAAGATTTCACGAAATGACTTTTGCTCACCATAGAATCATACTATATGCTATACTATTACCCTTTTCATGTTTTTTTTCAACATCAAAAAATTTTACGTTTTCATCGAAAAATTTCGACATACTATACTATGGCGTTTTTTTTGTAAAATTTTCCAACATTTAACGAAATGACTTTTGCTCATCATAGAATCATTCTACATGCTATAATACGACCGTTTTCGTAGTTTTTTTAAATATAAAAAATTTTTTGATGTTTTAATCGAAAAATTTCGACATACTATACTATGGCGTTTTTTTTTTTGTAAAATTTTGCAACATTTCACGAAATCACTTTTGCTCACCATAGATTCATTCTATATGCTATAATACGACCATTTTCATGGTTTTTTTCAACATCAAAAATTTTTTGACGTTTTCATCGAAAAATTTCGACACTATGGCGTTTTTTTTGTAAAATTTTCCAACATTTCACGAAATGACTTTTGCTCACCATAGAATCATTCTACATGCCATAATACGACCGTTTTCATGTTTTTTTTCAATTTAAAAAAAATTTGACGTTTTCATCGGAAAATTTCGACATACTATACTATGGCGTTTTTTTTTTTTGTAAAATTTTGCAAGATTTCACGAAATGACTTTTGCTCACCATAGAATCATTCTATATGCCATACTATTACCCTTTTCATGTTTTTTTTCAACATCAAAAAATTTTACGTTTTCATCGAAAAATTTCGACATACTATACTATGGCGTTTTCTTTGTAAAATTTTCAAATATTTAGCAAAATGACTTTTGCTCACCATAGAATCATTCTACATGCCATAATACGACCGTTTTCATGTTTTTTTTTTCAATTTAAAAAAAATTTGACGTTTTCGTCGAAGAATTTCGACATACTATACTATGGCGTTTTTATTGTAAAATTTTGCAACATTTCACGAAATGACTTTTGCTCACCATAGAATCATTCTACATGCTATAATACGACCGTTTTCATGTTTTTTTTAAATATCAAAAAAACTTGACGTTTTCATCGAAAAATTTCGACATACTATACTATGGCGTTTTTTTTGTAAAATTTTCAAACATTTCACGAAATGACTTTTGCTCACCATAGAATCATTCTATATGCTATATTACGACAGGTTTCATGTTTTTTTTTCAACATCAAAAAATTTTGACGTTTTCATCGAAAAATTTCGACATACTATACTATGGCGTTTTTTTTTGTAATATTTTCCAACATTTAACGAAATGACTTTTGCTCATCATATAATCATTCTACATGCTATAATGCAACCGTTTTCATGTTTTTTTTCAACTTAAAAAAAATTTGACGTTTTCATCGAAAAATTTCGACATACTATACTATGGCGTTTTTTTTGTGAAATTTTGCAACATTTAACGAAATGACTCTTGCTCACCATAGAATAATTCTACATGCCATAATACGACCGTTTTCATGTTTTTTTTTCAATTTAAAAAAAAATTTGACGTTTTCATCGAAGAATTTCGACATACTATACTATGGCGTTTTTTTTGTAAAATTTTCCAACATTTCACGAAATGACTTTTGCTCACCATAGAATCATTCTACATGCTATGATACGACCGTTTTCATGGTTTTTTTAAATATCAAAAAAACTTGACGTTTTAATGGAAAAATTTCGACATACTATGCTATGGCGTTTTTTTTTTTAAAATTTTCCAACATTACACGAAATGACTTTTGCTAACCATAGAATCATTCTACATGCTATAAAGCAACCGTTTTCATGTTTTTTTTCAACTTCAAAAAAACTTGACGTTTTCATCGAAAAATTTCGACATACTATACTATGGCGTTTTTTTTGTAAAATTTTCCAACATTTCACGAAATGACTTTTGCTCACCATAGAATCATTCTATATGCTATAATACGACAGTTTTCATGGTTTTTTTCAACATCAAAAATTTTTGACGTTTTCATCGAAAAATTTCGACATACTATACTATGGCGTTTTTTTTTTTAATATTTTCCAACATTTAACGAAATGACTTTTGCTCATCATATAATCATTATACATGCTATAATAAGACTGTTCTCATGTTTTTTTTTTTTCAATTTAAAATTTTTTTTGACTTTTTCATCGAGAAATTTCGACATACTACACTATGGCGTTTGTTTTGTAAAATTTTGCAAGATTTCACGAAATGACTTTTGCTCACCATAGAATCATTCTACATGCTATACTATTACCCTTTTCATGTTTTTTTTCAATTTAAAAAAAATTTCACGTTTTCATCGAAAAATTTCGACATACTATACTATGGCGTTTTTTTTGTGAAATTTTGCAACATTTAACGAAATGACTTTTGCTCATCATAGAATCATTCTACATGCTATAATACGACCGTTTTCATTGTTTTTTTCAACATCAAAAAATTTTGATGTTTTAATCGAAAAATTTCGACATACTATACTATGGCTTTTTTTTGTAAAATTTTCAAACATTTCACGAAATGACTTTTGCTCACCATAGAATCATTCTACATGCCATAATACGACCGTTTTCATGTTTCTTTTCAATTTAAAAAAAATTTGACGTTTTCATCGGAAAATTTCGACATACTATACTATGGCGTTTTTTTTTTTTGTAAAATTTTGCAAGATTTCACGAAATGACTTTTGCACACCATAGAATCATTCTATATGCTATACTATTACCCTTTTCATGTTTTTTTTCAACATCAAAAAATTTTACGTTTTCATCGAAAAATTTCGACATACTATACTATGGCGTTTTTTTTTTTTTTTAAATTTTGCAAGATTTCATGAAATGACTTTTACTCACCATAGAATCATTCTATATGCTATACTATTACCCTTTTCATGTTTTTTTTTCAACATCAAAAATTTTTGACGTTTTCATTGAAAAATTTCGACATACTATACTATGGCGTTTTTTTTTTTTGGTAATATTTTCCAACATTTAACGAAATGACTTTTGCTCATCATATAACCATTATACATGCTATAATAAGACTGTTCTCATGGGGTTTTTTTTTTCAATTTAAAATTTTTTTTGACTTTTTCATCGAAAAATTTCGACATACTACACTATGGCGTTTGTTTTGTAAAAGTTTCCAACATTTCATGAAATGACTTTTGCTCACCATAGAATCATTCTACATGCTATAATACGACCGTTTTCATGTTTTTTTTCAACTTCAAAAAAACTTGACGTTATCATCGGAAAATTTCGACATACTATACTATGGCGTTTTTTTTTGTGAAATTTTGCAACATTTAACGAAATGACTTTTGCTCATCATAGAATCATTCTACATGCCATAATACGACCGTTTTCATGTTTTTTTTTCAATTTAAAAAAAATTTGACGTTTTCATCGAAGAATTTCGACATACTATACTATGGCGTTTATTTTGTAAAATTTTCCAACATTTCACGAAATGACTTTTGCTCACCATAGAATCATTCTATATGCTATACTATTACCCTTTTCATGTTTTTTTTTCAATATCAAAAAATTTTATGTTTTCATCGAAAAATTTCGACATACTATACTATGGCGTTTTTTTTTGGAAAACTTTCCAACATTTCATGAAATTACTTTTGCTCACCATAGATTCATTCTATATGCTATAATACGACCATTTTCATGGTTTTTTTCAACATCAAAAATTTTTTGACGTTTTCATCGAAAAATTTCGACATACTATCTATGGCGTTTTTTTTGTAAAATTTTCCAACATTTCACGAAATGACTTTTGCTCACCATAGAATCATTCTACATGCTATAATACAACCGTTTTCATGTTTTTTTTCAACTTCAAAAAAACTTGACGTTTTCATCGAAAAATTTCGACATACTATACTATGGCGTTTTTTTTTTGGAAAATTTTCCAACATTTCATGAAATTACTTTTGCTCATCATAGAATCATTCTACATGCTATAATATGACCGTTTTCATGTTTTTTTAACGTAAAAAAAATTGACGTTTTCATCGAAAAATTTCGACATGCTATACTATGGCGTTTTTTTTGTAAAATTTTCCAATATTTAATGAAATGACTTTTGCTCATCATAGAATAATTCTACATGCTTTAATACGACCGTTTTCATGTTTTTTTTAACGTAAAAAAATTTGACGTTTTCAACGAAAAATTTCGACATACTATACTATGGCGGTTTTTTTGTGAAATTTTGCAACATTTCACGAAATGACTTTTGCTCACCATAGAATCATTCTACATGCTATAATACAATCGTTTTCATGGTTTTTTTCAACTTCAAAAAAACTTGACGTTTTCATTGAAAAATTTCGACATACTATACTATGGCGTTTTTTTTTTTTTTTTTTTTTAAATTTTGCAAGATTTCACAAAATGACTTTTGCTCACCATAGAATCATTCTATATGCTATACTATTACCCTTTTCATGTTTTTTTTCAACATCAAAATTTTTTTGACGTTTTCATCGAAAAATTTCGACATACTATACTATGGCGTTTTTTTTGTAAAATTTTCCAACATTTAACGAAATGACTTTTGCTCATCATAGAATCATTCTACATGCTATAATACGACCGTTTTCGTAGTTTTTTTAAATATCACAAAATTTTGATGTTTTAAACGAAAAATTTCGACATACTATACTATGGCGTTTTTTTTTTTGTAAAATTTTGCAACATTTCACGAAATGACTTTTGCTCACCATAGAATCATTCTACATGCTATAATACAACCGTTTTCATGTTTTTTTCAACTTCAAAAAAACTTGACGTTTTCATCGAAAAATTTCGACATACTATACTATGGCGTTTTTTTTGTAAAATTTTCCAACATTTCACGAAATGACTTTTGCTCATCATAGAATCATTCTACATGCTATAATACGACCGTTTTCGTAGTTTTTTTAAATATCAAAAAATTTTGATGTTTTAATCGAAAAATTTCGACATACTATTCTATGGCGGTTTTTTTTTTTGTAAAATTTTGCAACATTTCACGAAATGACTTTTGCTCACCATAGATTCATTCTATATGCTATAATACGACCATTTTCATGGTTTTTTTCAACATCAAAAATTTTTTGACGTTTTCATCGAAAAATTTCGACATATGGCGTTTTTTTTGTAAAATTTTCCAACATTTCACGAAATGACTTTTACTCACCATAGAATCATTCTATATGCCATAATACAACCGTTTTCATGTTTTTTTTCAACTTAAAAAAAATTTGACGTTTTCATCGAAAAATTTCGACATACTATACTATGGCGTTTTTTTGTGAAATTTTTTAACATTTAACGAAATGACTTTTGCTCATCATAGAATCATTCTACATGCTATAATACGACCGTTTTCATTGTTTTTTTCAACATCAAAAAATTTTGATGTTTTAATCGAAAAATTTCGACATACTATACTATGGTGTTTTTTTTTTTGAAATTTTCCAACATTTCACGAAATGACTTTTGCTCACCATAGAATCATTCTATATGCTATAATATGACCGTTTTCATGTTTTTTTTTAACGTAAAAAAAAATTGACGTTATCATTGGAAAATTTCGACATACTATACTATGGCGTTTTGTTTTTTTTTTTTTTAATTTTGCAAGATTTCACGAAATGACTTTTGCTCACCATAGAATCATACTATATGCTATACTATTACCCTTTTCATGTTTTTTTTCAACATCAAAAAATTTTACGTTTTCATCGAAAAATTTCGACATACTATACTATGGCGTTTTTTTTGTAAAATTTTCCAACATTTAACGAAATGACTTTTGCTCATCATAGAATCATTCTACATGCTATAATACGACCGTTTTCGTAGTTTTTTTATATATAAAAATTTTTTTGATGTTTTAATCGAAAAATTTCGACATACTATACTATGGCGTTTTTTTTTTTGTAAAATTTTGCAACATTTCACGAAATCACTTTTGCTCACCATAGATTCATTCTATATGCTATAATACGACCATTTTCATGTTTTTTTTCAACATCAAAAATTTTTTGACGTTTTCATCGAAAAATTTCGACATATGGCGTTTTTTTTGTAAAATTTTCCAACATTTCACGAAATGACTTTTACTCACCATAGAATCATTCTACATGCCATAATACGACCGTTTTCATGTTTTTTTTCAATTTAAAAAAAATTTGACGTTTTCATCGGAAAATTTCGACATACTATACTATGGCGTTTTTTTTTTTGTAAAATTTTGCAAGATTTCACGAAATGACTTTTGCTCACCATAGAATCATTCTATATGCCATACTATTACCCTTTTCATGTTTTTTTTCAACATCAAAAAATTTTACGTTTTCATCGAAAAATTTCGACATACTATACTATGGCGTTTTCTTTGTAAAATTTTCAAATATTTAGCAAAATGACTTTTGCTCACCATAGAATCATTCTACATGCCATAATACGACCGTTTTCATGTTTTTTTTCAACTTCAAAAAAACTTGACGTTATCATCGGAAAATTTCGACATACTATACTATGGCGTTTTTTTTTGTAAAATTTTGCAAGATTTCACGAAATGACTTTTGCTCACCATAGAATCATTCTACATGCTATAATGCAACCGTTTTCATGTTTTTTTTCAACTTAAAAAAAATTTGACGTTTTCATCGAAAAATTTCGACATACTATACTATGGCGTTTTTTTTGTGAAATTTTGCAACAATTAACGAAATGACTTTTGCTCATCATAGAATCATTCTACATGCTATAATACGAACGTTTTCATTGTTTTTTTCAACATCAAAAAATTTTGATGTTTTAATCGAAAAATTTCGACATACTATACTATGGCGTTTTTTTTGTAAAATTTTCAAACATTTCACGAAATGACTTTTGCTCACCATAGAATCATTCTACATGCCATAATACGACCGTTTTCATGTTTTTTTTCAATTTAAAAAAAATTTGACGTTTTCATCGAAGAATTTCGACATACTATACTATGGCGTTTTTTTTGTAAAATTTTGCAACATTTCCCGAAATGACTTTTGCTCACCATAGAATCATTCTACATGCTATAATACGATCGTTTTCATGGTTTTTTTCAACTTCAAAAAAACTTGACGTTTTCATTGAAAAATTTTGACATACTATACTATGGCGTTTATTTTGTAAAATTTTCCAACATTTCACGAAATGACTTTTGCTCACCAAAGAATCATTCTATATGCTATACTATTACCCTTTTCATGTTTTTTTTTCAATATCAAAAAATTTTACGTTTTCATCGAAAAATTTCGACATCCTATACTATGGCGTTTTTTTTTGGAAAACTTTCCAACATTTCATGAAATTACTTTTGCTCACCATAGATTCATTCTATATGCTATAATACGACCATTTTCATGGTTTTTTTCAACATCAAAAATTTTTTGACTTATTCATCGAAAAATTTCGACATATGGCGTTTTTTTTGTAAAATTTTCCAACATTTCACGAAATGACTTTTGCTCACCATAGAATCATTCTACATGCTATAATACAACCGTTTTCATGTTTTTTTTCAACTTCAAAAAAACTTGACGTTTTCATCGAAAAATTTCGACATACTATACTATGGCGTTTTTTTTTTGGAAAATTTTCCAACATTTCATGAAATTACTTTTGCTCATCATAGAATCATTCTACATGCTATAATATGACCGTTTTCATGTTTTTTTAACGTAAAAAAATTTGACGTTTTCAACGAAAAATTTCGACATACTATACTATGGCGGTTTTTTTGTGAAATTTTGCAACATTTCACGAAATGACTTTTGCTCACCATAGAATCATTCTACATGCTATAATACAATCGTTTTCATGGTTTTTTTCAACATCAAAAAATTTTGATGTTTTAATCGAAAAATTTCGACATACTATACTATGGCGTTTTTTTTTTTGTAAAATTTTGCAACATTTCACGAAATGACTTTTGCTCACCATAGATTCATTCTATATGCTATAATACGACCATTTTCATGGTTTTTTTCAACATCAAAAATTTTTTGACGTTTTCATCGAAAAATTTCGACATATGGCGTTTTTTTTGTAAAATTTTCCAACATTTCACGAAATGACTTTTACTCACCATAGAATCATTCTATATGCCATAATACAACCGTTTTCATGTTTTTTTTCAACTTAAAAAAAATTTGACGTTTTCATCGAAAAATTTCGACATACTATACTATGGCGTTTTTTTTGTGAAATTTTTTAACATTTAACGAAATGACTTTTGCTCATCATAGAATCATTCTACATGCTATAATACGACCGTTTTCATTGTTTTTTTCAACATCAAAAAATTTTGATGTTTTAATCGAAAAATTTCGACATACTATACTATGGCGTTTTTTTTTGTAATATTTTCAAACATTTCACGAAATGACTTTTGCTCACCATAGAATCATTCTATATGCTATAATACGACAGGTTTCATGTCTTTTTTCAACATCAAAAAATTTTGACGTTTTCATCGAAAAATTTCGACATACTATACTATGGCGTTTTTTTTTGTAATATTTTCCAACATTTAACGAAATGACTTTTGCTCATCATAGAATCATTCTACATGCTATTATACGACCGTTTTCATAGTTTTTTTAAATATCAAAAAATTTTGATGTTTTAATCGAAAAATTGCGACATACTATACTATGGCGTTTTTTTTTTGTAAAATTTTGCAACATTTCACGAAATGACTTTTGCTCACCATAGAATCATTCTACATGCTATAATACAACCGTTTTCATGTTTTTTTTCAACTTCAAAAAAACTTGACGTTTTCATCGAAAAATTTCGACATACTATACTATGGCGTTTTTTTTTTTTTTTAAATTTTGCAAGATTTCACGAAATGACTTTAGCTCACCATAGAATCATTCTATATGCTATACTATTACCCTTTTCATGTTTTTTTTCAACATCAAAAATTTTTGACATTTTCATTGAAAAATTTCGACATACTATACTATGGCGTTTTTTTTTGTAATATTTTCCAACATTTAACGAAATGACTTTTGCTCATCATATAATCATTATACATGCTATAATAAGACTGTTCTCATGGTTTTTTTTTTTCAATTTAAAAATTTTTTTGACTTTTTCATCGAAAAATTTCGACATACTACACTATGGCGTTTGTTTTGTAAAAGTTTCCAACATTTCATGAAATGACTTTTGCTCACCATAGAATCATTCTACATGCTATAATACGACCGTTTTCATGTTTTTTTTCAACTTCAAAAAAACTTGACGTTATCATCGGAAAATTTCGACATACTATACTATGGCGTTTTTTTTTTGTAAAATTTTGCAAGATTTCACGAAATGACTTTTGCTCACCATAGAATCATTCTACATGCTATAATGCAACCGTTTTCATGTTTTTTTTCAACTTAAAAAAAATTTGACGTTTTCATCGAAAAATTTCGACATACTATACTATGGCGTTTTTTTTGTGAAATTTTGCAACATTTAACGAAATGACTTTTGCTCATCATAGAATCATTCTACATGCTATAATACGAACGTTTTCATTGTTTTTTTCAACATCAAAAAATTTTGATGTTTTAATCGAAAAATTTCGACATACTATACTATGGCGTTTTTTTTGTAAAATTTTCAAACATTTCACGAAATGACTTTTGCTCACCATAGAATCATTCTACATGCCATAATACGACCGTTTTCATGTTTTTTTTCAATTTAAAAAAAATTTGACGTTTTCATCGAAGAATTTCGACATACTATACTATGGCGTTTTTTTTGTAAAATTTTGCAACATTTCCCGAAATGACTTTTGCTCACCATAGAATCATTCTACATGCTATAATACGATCGTTTTCATGGTTTTTTTCAACTTCAAAAAAACTTGACGTTTTCATTGAAAAATTTTGACATACTATACTATGGTGTTTATTTTGTAAAATTTTCCAACATTTCACGAAATGACTTTTGCTCAGCATAGAATCATTCTATATGCTATACTATTACCCTTTTCATGTTTTTTTTCAATATCAAAAAATTTTACGTTTTCATCGAAAAATTTCGACATACTATACTATGGCGTTTTTTTTTTTTTTGGAAAACTTTCCAATTACTTTTGCTCATCATAGAATCATTCTACATGCTATAATATGACCGTTTTCATGTTTTTTTAACGTAAAAAAAATTGACGTTTTCATCGAAAAATTTCGACATGCTATACTATGGCGTTTTTTTTGTAAAATTTTCCAACATTTAACGAAATGACTTTTGCTCATCATAGAATAATTCTACATGCTTTAATACGACCGTTTTCATGTTTTTTTTAACGTAAAAAAATTTGACGTTTTCAACGAAAAATTTCGACATACTATACTATGGCGGTTTTTTTGTGAAATTTTGCAACATTTCACGAAATGACTTTTGCTCACCATAGAATCATTCTACATGCTATAATACAATCGTTTTCATGGTTTTTTTCAACTTCAAAAAAACTTGACGTTTTCATTGAAAAATTTCGACATACTATACTATGGCGTTTTTTTTGTAAAATTTTCCAACATTTCACGAAATGACTTTTGCTCACCATAGAATCATTCTATATGCTATAATATGACCGTTTTCATGTTTTTTTTTAACGTAAAAAAAAATTGACGTTATCATCGGAAAATTTCGACATACTATACTATGGCGTTTTTTTTGTAAAATTTTCCAACATTTAACGAAATGACTTTTGCTCATCATAGAATCATTCTACATGCTATAACACGACCGTTTTCATTGTTTTTTTCAACATCAAAAAATTTTGATGTTTTAATCGAAAAATTTCGACATACTATACTATGGTGTTTTTTTTTTTGAAATTTTCCAACATTTAACGAAATGACTTTTGCTCATCATAGAATCATTCTACATGCTATAATACGACCGTTTTCGTAGTTTTTTTAAATATCAAAAAATTTTGATGTTTTAATCGAAAAATTTCGACATACTATACTATGGCGTTTTTTTTTTTGTAAAATTTTGCAACATTTCCCGAAATGACTTTTGCTCACCATAGAATCATTCTACATGCTATAATACGATCGTTTTCATGGTTTTTTTCAACTTCAAAAAAACTTGACGTTTTCATTGAAAAATTTTGACATACTATACTATGGCGTTTATTTTGTAAAATTTTCCAACATTTCACGAAATGACTTTTGCTCAGCATAGAATCATTCTATATGCTATACTATTACCCTTTTCATGTTTTTTTTCAATATCAAAAAATTTTACGTTTTCATCGAAAAATTTCGACATACTATACTATGGCGTTTTTTTTTGGAAAACTTTCCAACATTTCATGAAATTACTTTTGCTCACCATAGATTCATTCTATATGCTATAATACGACCATTTTCATGGTTTTTTTTCAACATCAAAAATTTTTTGACGTTTTCATTGAAAAATTTCGACATATGGCGTTTTTTTTGTAAAATTTTCCAACATTTCACGAAATGACTTTTGCTCACCATAGAATCATTCTACATGCTATAATACAACCGTTTTCATGTTTTTTTTCAACTTCAAAAAAACTTGACGTTTTCATCGAAAAATTTCGACATACTATACTATGGCGTTTTTTTTTTGGAAAATTTTCCAACATTTCATGAAATTACTTTTGCTCATCATAGAATCATTCTACATGCTATAATATGACCGTTTTCATGTTTTTTTAACGTAAAAAAAATTGACGTTTTCATCGAAAAATTTCGACATGCTATACTATGGCGTTTTTTTTGTAAAATTTTCCAACATTTAACGAAATGACTTTTGCTCATCATAGAATAATTCTACATGCTTTAATACGACCGTTTTCATGTTTTTTTTAACGTAAAAAAATTTGACGTTTTCAACGAAAAATTTCGACATACTATACTATGGCGTTTTTTTTGTGAAATTTTGCAACATTTCAGGAAATGACTTTTGCTCACCATAGAATCATTCTACATGCTATAATACAATCGTTTTCATGGTTTTTTTCAACTTCAAAAAAACTTGACGTTTTCATTGAAAAATTTCGACATACTATACTATGGCGTTTTTTTTGTAAAATTTTCCAACATTTCACGAAATGACTTTTGCTCACCATAGAATCATTCTATATGCTATAATATGACCGTTTTCATGTTTTTTTTTAACGTAAAAAAAAATTGACGTTATCATCGGAAAATTTCGACATACTATACTATGGCGTTTTTTTTTTTTTTTTTTAAATTTTGCAAGATTTCACGAAATGACATTTGCTCACCATAGAATCATTCTATATGCTATACTATTACCCTTTTCATGTTTTTTTTCAACATCAAAAATTTTTTGACGTTTTCATCGAAAAATTTCGACATACTATACTATGGCGTTTTTTTTTGTAAAATTTTCCAACATTTAACGAAATGACTTTTGCTCATCATAGAATCATTCTACATGCTATAACACGACCGTTTTCATTGTTTTTTTCAACATCAAAAAATTTTGATGTTTTAATCGAAAAATTTCGACATACTATACTATGGTGTTTTTTTTTTTGAAATTTTCCAACATTTCACGAAATGACTTTTGCTCACCATAGAATCATTCTATATGCTATAATATGACCGTTTTCATGTTTTTTTTTAACGTAAAAAAAAATTGACGTTATCATTGGAAAATTTCGACATACTATACTATGGCGTTTTTTTTTTTTTTTTTTTAATTTTGCAAGATTTCACGAAATGACTTTTGCTCACCATAGAATCATTCTACATGCTATAATACGATCGTTTTCATGGTTTTTTTCAACTTCAAAAAAACTTGACGTTTTCATTGAAAAATTTTGACATACTATACTATGGCGTTTATTTTGTAAAATTTTCCAACATTTCACGAAATGACTTTTGCTCAGCATAGAATCATTCTATATGCTATACTATTACCCTTTTCATGTTTTTTTTCAATATCAAAAAATTTTACGTTTTCATCGAAAAATTTCGACATACTATACTATGGCGTTTTTTTTTGGAAAACTTTCCAATTACTTTTGCTCATCATAGAATCATTCTACATGCTATAATATGACCGTTTTCATGTTTTTTTAACGTAAAAAAAATTGACGTTTTCATCGAAAAATTTCGACATGCTATACTATGGCGTTTTTTTTGTAAAATTTTCCAACATTTAACGAAATGACTTTTGCTCATCATAGAATAATTCTACATGCTTTAATACGACCGTTTTCATGTTTTTTTTAACGTAAAAAAATTTGACGTTTTCAACGAAAAATTTCGACATACTATACTATGGCGGTTTTTTTGTGAAATTTTGCAACATTTCACGAAATGACTTTTGCTCACCATAGAATCATTCTACATGCTATAATACAATCGTTTTCATGGTTTTTTTCAACTTCAAAAAAACTTGACGTTTTCATTGAAAAATTTCGACATACTATACTATGGCGTTTTTTTTGTAAAATTTTCCAACATTTCACGAAATGACTTTTGCTCACCATAGAATCATTCTATATGCTATAATATGACCGTTTTCATGTTTTTTTTTAACGTAAAAAAAAATTGACGTTATCATCGGAAAATTTCGACATACTATACTATGGCGTTTTTTTTGTAAAATTTTCCAACATTTAACGAAATGACTTTTGCTCATCATAGAATCATTCTACATGCTATAACACGACCGTTTTCATTGTTTTTTTCAACATCAAAAAATTTTGATGTTTTAATCGAAAAATTTCGACATACTATACTATGGTGTTTTTTTTTTGAAATTTTCCAACATTTAACGAAATGACTTTTGCTCATCATAGAATCATTCTACATGCTATAATACGACCGTTTTCGTAGTTTTTTTAAATATCAAAAAATTTTGATGTTTTAATCGAAAAATTTCGACATACTATACTATGGCGTTTTTTTTTTTGTAAAATTTTGCAACATTTCCCGAAATGACTTTTGCTCACCATAGAATCATTCTACATGCTATAATACGATCGTTTTCATGGTTTTTTTCAACTTCAAAAAAACTTGACGTTTTCATTGAAAAATTTTGACATACTATACTATGGCGTTTATTTTGTAAAATTTTCCAACATTTCACGAAATGACTTTTGCTCAGCATAGAATCATTCTATATGCTATACTATTACCCTTTTCATGTTTTTTTTCAATATCAAAAAATTTTACGTTTTCATCGAAAAATTTCGACATACTATACTATGGCGTTTTTTTTTGGAAAACTTTCCAACATTTCATGAAATTACTTTTGCTCACCATAGATTCATTCTATATGCTATAATACGACCATTTTCATGGTTTTTTTTCAACATCAAAAATTTTTTGACGTTTTCATTGAAAAATTTCGACATATGGCGTTTTTTTTGTAAAATTTTGCAACATTTCACGAAATGACTTTTGCTCACCATAGAATCATTCTACATGCTATAATACAATCGTTTTCATGGTTTTTTTCAACTTCAAAAAAACTTGACGTTTTCATTGAAAAATTTCGACATACTATACTATGGCGTTTTTTTTGTAAAATTTTCCAACATTTCACGAAATGACTTTTGCTCACCATAGAATCATTCTATATGCTATAATATGACCGTTTTCATGTTTTTTTTTAACGTAAAAAAAAATTGACGTTATCATCGGAAAATTTCGACATACTATACTATGGCGTTTTTTTTTTTTTTTTAAATTTTGCAAGATTTCACGAAATGACATTTGCTCACCATAGAATCATTCTATATGCTATACTATTACCCTTTTCATGTTTTTTTTCAACATCAAAAATTTTTTGACGTTTTCATCGAAAAATTTCGACATACTATACTATGGCGTTTTTTTTGTAAAATTTTCCAACATTTAACGAAATGACTTTTGCTCATCATAGAATCATTCTACATGCTATAACACGACCGTTTTCATTGTTTTTTTCAACATCAAAAAATTTTGATGTTTTAATCGAAAAATTTCGACATACTATACTATGGTGTTTTTTTTTTTGAAATTTTCCAACATTTCACGAAATGACTTTTGCTCACCATAGAATCATTCTATATGCTATAATATGACCGTTTTCATGTTTTTTTTTAACGTAAAAAAAAATTGACGTTATCATTGGAAAATTTCGACATACTATACTATGGCGTTTTTTTTTTTTTTTTTTTTTAATTTTGCAAGATTTCACGAAATGACTTTTGCTCACCATAGAATCATACTATATGCTATACTATTACCCTTTTCATGTTTTTTTTCAACATCAAAAAATTTTACGTTTTCATCGAAAAATTTCGACATACTATACTATGGCGTTTTTTTTGTAAAATTTTCCAACATTTAACGAAATGACTTTTGCTCATCATAGAATCATTCTACATGCTATAATACGACCGTTTTCGTAGTTTTTTTAAATATCAAAAAATTTTGATGTTTTAATCGAAAAATTTCGACATACTATACTATGGCGTTTTTTTTTTTGTAAAATTTTGCAACATTTCACGAAATCACTTTTGCTCACCATAGATTCATTCTATATGCTATAATACGACCATTTTCATGGTTTTTTTCAACATCAAAAATTTTTTGACGTTTTCATCGAAAAATTTCGACATCTACTATGGCGTTTTTTTTGTAAAATTTTCCAACATTTCACGAAATGACTTTTACTCACCATAGAATCATTCTACATGCCATAATACGACCGTTTTCATGTTTTTTTTCAATTTAAAAAAAATTTGACGTTTTCGTCGAAGAATTTCGACATACTATACTATGGCGTTTTTATTGTAAAATTTTGCAACATTTCACGAAATGACTTTTGCTCACCATAGAATCATTCTACATGCTATAATACGACCGTTTTCATGGTTTTTTTAAATATCAAAAAAACTTGACGTTTTCATCGAAAAATTTCGACATACTATACTATGGCGTTTTTTTTGTAAAATTTTCCAACATTTCACGAAATGACTTTTGCTCACCATAGAATCATTCTATATGCTATAATACGACAGTTTTCATGGTTTTTTTCAACATCAAAAATTTTTGACGTTTTCATCGAAAAATTTCGACATACTATACTATGGCGTTTTTTTTTGTAATGTTTTCCAACATTTAACGAAATGACTTTTGCTCATCATATAATCATTATACATGCTATAATAAGACTGTTCTCATGTTTTTTTTTTTTCAATTTAAAAAAAATTTTGACTTTTTCATCGAAAAATTTCGACATACTATACTGTGGCGTTTGTTTTGTAAAAGTTTCCAACATTTCATGAAATGACTTTTGCTCACCATAGAATCATTCTACATGCTATAATATGACCGTTTTCATGTTTTTTTTTAACCTAAAAAAAAATTGACGTTATCATCGGAAAATTTCGACATACTATACTATGGCGTTTTTTTTTTTTTTTGTAAAATTTTGCAAGATTTCACGAAATGACTTTTGCTCACCATAGAATCATTCTATATGCTATACTATTACCCTTTTCATGTTTTTTTTCAATTTAAAAAAAATTTTACGTTTTCATCGAAAAATTTCGACATACTATACTATGGCTTTTTTTTTTTGTAAAATTTTCAAACATTTCACGAAATGACTTTTGCTCACCATAGAATCATTCTACATGCTATAATACGACCGTTTTCATTGTTTTTTTCAACATCAAAAAATTTTGATGTTTTAATCGAAAAATTTCGACATACTATACTATGGCTTTTTTTTTTGTAAAATTTTCAAACATTTCACGAAATGACTTTTGCTCACCATAGAATCATTCTACATGCCATAATACGACCGTTTTCATGTTTTTTTTCAATTTAAAAAAAATTTGACGTTTTCATCGAAGAATTTCGACATACTATACTATGGCGTTTTTTTTGTAAAATTTTCCAACATTTCACGAAATGACTTTTGCTCACCATAGAATCATTCTACATGCTATGATACGACCGTTTTCATGGTTTTTTTAAATATCAAAAAAACTTGACGTTTTAATGGAAAAATTTCGACATACTATGCTATGGCGTTTTTTTTTCTTTTAAATTTTCCAACATTACACGAAATGACTTTTGCTAACCATAGAATCATTCTACATGCTATAAAGCAACCGTTTTCATGTTTTTTTTCAACTTCAAAAAAACTTGACGTTTTCATCGAAAAATTTCGACATACTATACTATGGCGTTTTTTTTGTAAAATTTTCCAACATTTCACGAAATGACTTTTGCTCACCATAGAATCATTCTATATGCTATAATACGACAGTTTTCATGGTTTTTTTCAACATCAAAAATTTTTGACGTTTTCATCGAAAAATTTCGACATACTATACTATGGCGTTTTTTTTTTAATATTTTCCAACATTTAACGAAATGACTTTTGCTCATCATATAATCATTATACATGCTATAATAAGACTGTTCTCATGTTTTTTTTTTTTCAATTTAAAATTTTTTTTGACTTTTTCATCGAAAAATTTCGACATACTACACTATGGCGTTTGTTTTGTAAAAGTTTCCAACATTTCATGAAATGACTTTTGCTCACCATAGAATCATTCTACATGCTATAATATAACCGTTTTCATGTTTTTTTTTAACGTAAAAAAAAATTGACGTTATCATCGGAAAATTTCGACATACTAGGCTTTTTTTTTTTTTGTAAAATTTTGCAAGATTTCACGAAATGACTTTTGCTCACCATAGAATCATTCTACATGCTATACTATTACCCTTTTCATGTTTTTTTTTAACGTAAAAAAAATTTTACGTTTTCATCGAAAAATTTCGACATACTATACTATGGCGTTTTCTTTGTAAAATTTTCAAATATTTAACGAAATGACTTTTGCTCACCATAGAATCATTCTATATGCCATAATACGACTGTTTTCATGTTTTTTTTCAACTTAAAAAAAATTTGACGTTTTCATCGAAAAATTTCGACATACTATACTATGGCGTTTTTTTTGTGAAATTTTGCAACATTTAACGAAATGACTTTTGCTCATCATAGAATCATTCTACATGCTATAATACGACCGTTTTCATTGTTTTTTTCAACATCAAAAAATTTTGATGTTTTAATCGAAAAATTTCGACATACTATACTATGGCGTTTTTTTTGTGAAATTTTGCAACATTTAACGAAATGACTTTTGCTCATCATAGAATCATTCTACATGCTATAATACGACCGTTTTCATTGTTTTTTTCAACATCAAAAAATTTTGATGTTTTAATCGAAAAATTTCGACATACTATACTATGGCTTTTTTTTGTAAAATTTTCAAACATTTCACGAAATGACTTTTGCTCACCATAGAATCATTCTACATGCCATAATACGACCGTTTTCATGTTTTTTTTCAATTTAAAAAAAATTTGACGTTTTCATCGGAAAATTTCGACATACTATACTATGGCGTTTTTTTTTTTGTAAAATTTTGCAAGATTTCACGAAATGACTTTTGCTCACCATAGAATCATTCTATATGCTATACTATTACCCTTTTCATGTTTTTTTTCAACATCAAAAAAATTTTACGTTTTCATCGAAAAATTTCGACATACTATACTATGGCGTTTTTTTTTTTTTTTAAAATTTTGCAAGATTTCACGAAATGACTTTTGCTCACCATAGAATCATTCTATATGCTATACTATTACCCTTTTCATGTTTTTTTTCAACATCAAAAATTTTTGACGTTTTCATTGAAAAATTTCGACATACTATACTATGGCGTTTTTTTTTGTAATATTTTCCAACATTTAACGAAATGACTTTTGCTCATCATATAATCATTCTACATGCTATAATAAGACTGTTCTCATGGGGTTTTTTTTTCAATTTAAAATTTTTTTTGACTTTTTCATCGAAAAATTTCGACATACTACACTATGGCGTTTTTTTTGTAAAAGTTTCCAACATTTCATGAAATGACTTTTGCTCACCATAGAATCATTCTATATGCTATAATACGACAGTTTTCATGGTTTTTTTCAACATCAAAAAATTTTGACGTTTTCATCGAAAAATTTCGACATACTATACTATTGCGTTTTTTTGAAAAATTTTCCACCATTACACGAAATGACTTTTGCTAACCATAGAATCATTCTACATGCTATAATGCAACCGTTTTCATGTTTTTTTTTCAACTTTAAAAAAATTGACGTTACATCGAAACATTTCGACATACTATAGTATGGCGTTTTTTTTTTGTAAAATTTTCAAAAATTTCACGAAGTGACTTTTGCTCACCATAGAATCATTCTACATGCTATAATACGACCATTTTCATGTTTTTTTTTCAACTTCAAAAAAACTTGACGTTTTCATCGAAAAATTTCGACATACTATACTATGGCGTTTTTTTTTTTTTTAATTTTCCAACATTTCACGAAATGACTTTTGCTCATCATAGAATCATTCTACATGCTATAATACGACCGTTTTCATGTTTTTTTTTTAAATATCAAAAATATTTGACGTTTTCAACGAAAAATTTCGACATACTACAATATGGTGTTTTTTTTTGGTAAAATTTTGCAACATTTCACGAAATGACTATTGCTCACCATAGAATCATTCTACATGCTATAATACGACCGTTTTCATGGTTTTTTTAAATATCAAAAAAAAATGACGTTTTCATCGAAACATTTCGACATACCCGGATTACTATGGCGAATTTTTTTTTAAATTTTCCAACATTTCACGAAATGACTTTTGCTCATCATAGAATCATTCTACATGCTATAATATGACTGTTCTCATGTTTTTTTTTTCAACTTAAAAAAAAATTTGACATTTTCATCGAAAAATTTCGACATACTATACTATGGCAGTTTTTTTGTAAAATTTTCCAGCATTTCACGAAATGACTTTTGCTCACCATAGAATCATTCTACATGCTATACTATGACCCTTTTCATGGTTTTTTTAAATGTTAAAAAAAATTTGACGTTTTCATCGAAAAATTTCGACATACTATACTATGGCGTTTTTTTTGTAAAATTTTCAAACATTTCACGAAATGACTTTTGCTCACCATAGAATCATTGTACATGCTATAATACAACCGTTTTCATGGTTTTTTTCAACTTTAAAAAAATTGACGTTTTCATCGAAATATGTCGACATACTATACTATGGCGTTTTTTTTTTTTTTGTAAAATTTTCCAGCATTTCGCGAAATGACTTTTGCTCATCATAGAATCATTCTACATGCTATAATACGACCGTTTTCATGGTTTTTTTAAATATCAAAAAAACTTGACGTTTTAATGGAAAAATTTCGACATACTATACTATGGCGTTTTTTTTGTAAAATTTTCAAACATTTCACGAAATGACTTTTGCTCACCATAGAATCATTCTACATGCCATAATACGACCGTTTTCATGGTTTTTTTTCAACTTAAAAAAAATTTGATGTTTTCATCGAAAAATTTCGACATACTATACTATGGCGTTTTTTTTTTTTGTAAAATTTTCCAGCATTTCACAAAATGACTTTTGCTCACTATAGAATCATTCTACATGTTATAATACGATCGTTTTCATGGTTTTTTTAAATGTTAAAAAAAATTTGACGTTTTCATCGAAAAATTTCGACATACTATACTATGGCGTTTTTTTTTGGAAAATTTTCCAACATTTCATGAAATGACTTTTGCTCACCATAGAATCAGTCTATATGCTATAATACGACCGTTTTCATGGTTTTTTTCAATATCAAAAAATGTTGACGTTTTCATCAAAAAATTTCGACATACTATACTATAGCGTTTTTTTTTGTAAAATTTTCCAGCATTTCACGAAATGACTTTTGCTCACCATAGAATCATTCTACATGCTATAATACAACCGTTTTCATGTTTTTTTTTCAACTTCAAAAAAAATTGACGTTTTCATCGAAAAATTTTGCCATACTATACTATGGTGTTTTTTTTGTAAAATTTTCAAACATTTCACGAAATGACTTTTGCTCACCATAGAATCATTCTACATGCCATAATACGATCGTTTTCATGGTTTTTTTAAATGTTAAAAAAAATTTGACATTTTCATCGGAAAATTTCGACATAAAATTTTCCAACATTTCCTGAAATGACTTTTGCCCACCATAGAATCATTCTACATGCTACAATACGACCGTTTTCATGTTTTTTTTTTCAACATCAAAAAAATCTGATGTTATCATCGAAAAATTTCGACATACTATAACAGGGTTGTCAAACTCATTTTCATCCTGGGCCACATCAGCATCATGGTTTCCCTCAAAGGTCCGGTTGTAACTGTAAGACTATATAAATATATCTACTCAAGACCAACTGGTTGCTGGAGAGGTGCCAGTTTACCTCTTGGGCACTGCCGAGGTGCCCCTGAGCAAGGCACCAAACCCCCAACTGCTCTGGGCGCTTGTCAGGAGCAGCCCCATCACTCTGACATCTCTCCATTGACATGTATATGTACTGTGTGAACAACAGAGTGTAAAACTGAATTTCCCCACTGTGGGACTAATAAAGGAATATCTTCTATCTTTCATATTAGAAAATTGCCTATGAATTTGATTAGTATTAGTTTTAGTAATAATATATTTAATAACTAGCTCTGAAGACAAAAAGTTACTTTTTTTTAAATTCAGGGCTTGATTCCCAGAATTGTACATTAACATCAGTCAGCGGCGACTATGTGCAGGCGGGATTCATTCAGTCTGGATGCGGAGGGGTGAACAGCTCTGACTGCAGCTAGGAGGGACTGCTGACGAGGACTGGGCCCCCTATGAGAGCTTTGGGACCGGGGAGGGGTCCACGGCAGCACCCGCTGCTCATTGAGAAGAGGAAGAATGATACCTGCTTTCTCCATAACACCAGAAAAACTCGTTAGATTTGGCCTTTTTGAAAGACTCGCTAGAGGGGTCTGAAAACTGGCTAAGTATAGCGACTAAGTTGCTAAGTAGGCGTCACAGCGCTGTTACTGGAAACCGCTGACACTGAGACGCTACAGTGCGCATGTCACAAAATGGAGATGCATTGTGGGACATGCAGTTTAAAGACACAGTACTTCTGTGAAGCGGCATAGAATTGAATGATATGCATTCTATATTCTTTGCAAGCCCTCAAGGACCACATAAAGTGAGCTGGTGGGCTGGATTTGGCCCACGGGCCTTGATTTTGACACATGTGTACTATACTATGACTTTTTTCATGAAATTTTTCAAAAAAATATAATTTGACTTTTTTTTAATCATAATATTGTTTAGCATACTATAATATGACTGTTAACATGACAAATTTTCAAGATTCACTGAAATAAGCTGTTTTTCATAAAATATTTCGACATACTCTACTATGATTTTTTTTTTCAGGAAATTTTTCAATGTTCTATAATATGACTTTTTTAAAATCAAAATATTGTTAAACATACTATAATATGACTGTTAACATGACATTTTTCAAGATTCAATAAAATGACCTGTTTTTCAAAATTTTTTCGACATACTATACTATGACTTTTTATCATGAAATTTTTCAAAATGATATAATTTGACTGTTTTGATCATAATATTGTTTAGCAAACTATATTATGACTGTTAACATGACAAATTTTCAAGATTCACTAAAATTACTTGTTTTTCATAAAAGTTTTCGACATACTATACTATGACTTTTTCATGAAATTTTTCAACAAGAAAAGAATTTTTTAGTTAAAAAATTTTTAACATACCGGAAAAAAAAAATGACAAAAAAAAAAACTTTTTCAAAAAAATTTTCAACGTCGAAAAAAACTTTTTTAAAACAAAAAATTTTTAAAAAACTAAAAAAAAATTAAAAAAAAATTTTAAAAAAAAAAAAAAAAAACTTTTTTAAAAAAAAAAAAAAAAAAAAAAAAAAAAAAAATTTAAAAAAAAAATAAAAATAAAAAAAAAAAAAAAAAAAAAAAAAAAAAAAAAAAAAAAAAAAAAAAAAAAAAAAAAAAAAAAAAAAAAATATAAAAAAAAAAAAAAAATAGTACTATAATATGATTTTTAAAAATATATGACATATATGACTGTTCTCACATTTTTCAATATTCACTAAAATGACCTGTTTTTAAAAATATTTTTGAAATACTGTAATATGACTTTTTTAAAAAAATTTTTTAATATTCTATAATATAATTTTTTAAAAAAAAAAAAATTTTTAAAAAAAATAAAATATAATTTTAAAAAAAAAAAATTTTAAAAATAAAAAAAAAAATTTTTTTAAAAAATTAAAAAATTTTAAAAAAATTTTTTTAAATCATAATATTGTTTGATATACTATAATATGACTGTTAACATGATATTTTTCAAGATTCAATAAAATGACCTGTTTTTCATAACAATTTCGATATACTATGCTATGACTTTTTTTTCATGATATTTTTCAACATACGACAATGACTTTTTTAGTTCATAATATTGTTTAACATACTATAATATGACTGTTAACATTACATTTTTCAAGATTCACTAAAATGACCTGTTTTCCACAAAATTTCAACATACTATAATATGACTTTTTTTTCATAAAATTTTTCAATGTACTAAAATATGACTTTTTAAAATCATAATATTGATTAACATACTATAATATGACTGTTAACATGACATTAAAAAATTTTCATCATAGTATACTACGACTTTTTTCATCATACGATACTATGACTTTTTTCATCATATTATACTATGACTTGTTTCATCATACTATACCATGACTTTTATCAATGTATTCTACTATTCCTTGTTTCAACAAAGTTTTTTTCATCATACTATACTTTGACTTTTCAAAGCTTTTTTCAACATACTATAATATGACTTTTTTCGACGTATTACATTATGACATTTTTCAACATAACATACTATGACTTTTTTTGACATATTATACTATGACTTATTCCATCACACTATACTATGAATGTTTTTCATCATATTATACTATAACATTTTAAAGTTTTCTTAAACATACTATACTATGACTTTTTTCATCATATTATACTATGACTTTTTTTCATCATATTTTACTATGACTTTATTTCATCATATGATACTATGACTTTTTTCATCATATTATATTATGACTTTTCGATATACTATACTATGACCTTTTTCATCATATTATACTATGACTTTTTAAAGCTTTTGCCAATATACTATACTATGACTTTTTCAAACTTTTATCAACATACTATAACATGACTTTTTTCGAAATACTGCACTGGCTTTTTTTTTCAACATACTATACTATGACCTTTTTCATCATATTATACTATGACTTTTTCAAGCTTTTATCAACCTACTATAACATGACTTTTTTCGAAATACTGCACTGTTTTTTTTTCAACATACTATATTATGACCTTTTTTTTTATCATATTATACTATGAATTTTTTCATCATATTATACTGTAACATTTTAAAGCGTTCTTCAGCATACTATACTGTGCCTTTTTTTCATCATATTATACTATGACATTTTAAAGCTTTTTTCAACAACTATAATATGACTTTTTTCATCATACTATACTATGACTTTTTTCATTATAGTATACTATGACTTTTTTCATCATATTATACTATGACTTTTTTGATCATATGATACTATGACTTTTTTTCCTCATATTATACTATGACTTTTTCCATCATACTATACTATGACTTTTTTTCATCATACTATACTATGACTTTTTCCATCATACTATACAATGATGTTTTTTTCCTCATATTATACTATGACTTTTTTTTCCTCATATTATACTATGACTTTTTCCATCATACTATACTATGACTTTTTTCATCATATTGTACTATGACTTTTTTCATCATACTATACTTGACTTTTTTCATCATATGATAATATGACTTTTTTCATCATATTATACTATTCTTTGCTTCAACATACCATTCCATTGTTTCAACAAAGTTTTTTACATCATACTATACTATGACTTTTTTCGAAATACTACACAAAGTCAAATAGTATGATGAAAGCATAGTATAGTATGTCTAAAAAAACGTCATAGTGATATATGCTGAAAAAGTCATGGTATACTATGTAAAAAAAATGAAATAAGTCATAGTATATGTTGAATAAAGTCATAGTAAGTTGAAAAAAAAAAGTCATGGCATACTATGTCAAAAACATCATAGTAATAGTCATGGTATAGTATTTTGAAAGAGTGAAAAAATATCCTAGAAAAGTATGATTGGGAAAGTATAGTATAGTATATTGAAAAAAAAAGTCATAATTTAAAATGTCGAAAAAAGTCACACTATAGCACCTCGAAAATTACGAAAAAAGGTACTGAATAGTATATTAAAGAAAAAAAGTGAAAAACGTCATATTATAGTATGAGTTTAAAAAAGCATCATAATATAGCAGGTTGAAGAAAGTCAGAGTATATAGTATGTCAAAAAAAGTCACAAAAAAAGTCATAGTATCATACGTTGAAAAAAAAAAGTCAAGGTATACGATGTGGAAAACAAAAGTCACAGTATAGTACGTGGAAAAAGAAGTGAAAAGAGTCATAGCATTGTATGCCAAAAAAGTCATAGTATAGCATGTTGAAAAAAGTCAAAGAAAGCCATAGTATAATGTGCCAAAGAAAATAATAATTTTAGTATATAATATATACAGTATAATAGTATAATATATCAAGAAAGTCATAGTATAGTACGTTAAAAAAGGGAAGTCATTGTACGAAAAAGAGTATGCAGTAAAAGTATGTAATATAGAATATTGAAGAAAATCATGGTATATAGTATGTCGAAAAAGTCCCAGTACAGAATGTCAAAAGTGAAAAAAGTCATAGTATAGTGTGTCAAAAAAATTTTAGAAAAAAGTGTGATTAAATGTGATTTTAAAAGGTTTTTTTTAGTACAAATTATATAATGTCACAAAAAATCATCCAAATGTCATTCTAAGGTGAAACGTGACTTTTGCTGTTGTCATCTGTTTAATTGTTTAAAAGTGGCCAGTTTATTATCATTAGTAATAAGGATTCATTAAGATCATGATTATTAGTATTATCACTTTTCTTTTCCTTCATTGGCTATTAATTTGAAAAATAATGAAAACAAAATAAATTTAGTCCTCCGAAGAGGGGGAGTGGTGGCAGGCCCAAAAAATAAATAAAAATAAAGATGTACTTTTAAAAAATCATTGTCTAGTATCGTATGGGCGGCTGTAGCTTAGAGGGTAGAGCTGCATGGTTGGCGGTTTGACTCCTGGCTCCTACAGTCTGCATGTCACAGTGTCAATGAGCCAGACATGTACTGCATGTAGGTACCTTTACTTGGGCAGCTGGGTTGAGGGCCATCCGAGGATCGATCCCTGGCTCTGACATTGATCCCCAAGTTGCTCCACAGTGCTCCTGAGGATGGATTACATGCAGAGATCAAACTGTATGAGTTTCAATAAAGTTTAAGTATGTCATTAAAAAAAGTCATAGTATAGTATGCCATAAAAATGGCATTGTCATAAAACTGTAATAAGAAATATTGCAATCATGGCTCTGACCGTCTTTCACATCTACCCAGTAAAGCCAAAAATGGCAGAGTGGGTGGCTGCTAGTGTTACTGACGTTATATTGTATGACGGAGTATTAGGGCCACATTGAGGAAAAAAAAAATGGAGATTTCAAGAATAAAGTCATAATATTATGAGAAAAAAGTCGTAATTCATTGACACTTAATCATCACAGTATAACACAGAGTCACTTAAACTTCAGGGATATCAATCTGTCCATTGAGGAAGCACAAGTGATTGTGAATCACTTTCAGCTGCTTCGGTGCAAATGAAAGTGACAACAGGTGCAATGGAGGGGCAACAGTAAGACAACCCCCAGAGAGGGAATGGTTTTACATGTGGTGGCCTCAGACAGTTGTTGTCTCCTGATTAATCATTCTCTAGTTTTGTGTTCTGCTAGTGTCCTTGTGACTATTTGTAGCTGACGGTGGTAGCTGCAGCCCAATCAGGTTTGCAAGAAGGTTAGCTGCGTCTCCCAGCACAGTCTCAAGAGCATGGAGGAAATACCAGGAGACCGGCCGTTACAGGAGGAGGGCTGAACAGGGCCGTAGAAAGGCATCAACCCAGCAGCAGGACCGGTATCTGCTCCTTTGTGCAGTGAGGAACAGGAGGAGCACTGTCAGAGCTCTACAAAATAACCTTAGCGGCCCTGATGAAATTCACACAACTTGAATCAGCCTTTTTTGAAAAAGAAAAAAGTCCTGACATTATGAGACTAAAGTCATAAATTTAGAGGAAAAAATCTCCACAAAAGTGTCTCTTTATTTGGAATAAACGCAGTTTCTTGCAGTCTTTTCCAGGTCCTGAAACTTATGATAATGTGGTGCTGATGTGCCAAAAGATGAATTATTTTATTGTCTGTGAAGGCTAAAGTATACTGTACCTTCACAAGACGCTAACTATTCCTCATTTTCACACCCTGCTCCTCTTAAATAACACGTAAAATGACCACTTTATAATATTAGGACTTTATCCTCATAACATTACAACATTTTTCTCTGAGTTTATTCTCCTAATATTATTTCTTTATGCTCGAAATCTCTGATTTACATTTTCCTCCATGTGGTCCTAACGCTCTGTGGTAATGTTGTGTGCCATAAAAATGTGATAAAAACCACATGCCACCAACTCACCACCAGCAGTATGACTGACGGCTATAAGTCAGTGTTTCTACCCAGTAAAGACGACGCATGACAGAGAGGACGCTAATGCTACTGACGCTACATTGCGCACAAATGTTAAATATCAAAATGAAAGGAGCCTGAGTGCGTCTGAATGAACTTTACGCACCACAGCAAAAAAAAAAAAAAAAAAAAAAAACCCTGAATAACAAAATCACGTGAACGCATGTCACGTGACTGCTGCGCCTATAACAGCCTGCCCACCAGACAGTAGCTGAGTTTGCGGCGCTGTACCGGCCGAGGACACCATGAACACACCGTGAGTGCTTTAAGTTCACATCTGAGCATTTTTATAGAGATAACTGGGAAAGAAAGAGGGGACGCTGGCGGCTTCAACGCGACTCGTAATGTGGCTCACCTTGTATCTGTTGATCTTATCGGCTGTGCTGACCTACATACTCTGCATAGCTGCCAGATAACAAAGCAGGTTAAAGTGTCCACGTAACGTTACGGCTCCTGTCAGCGGTTCATATGTGTTGTATGCGCGTTACAAACGTGCGTAAACGAGAGATGTTTTGTTGTGACCCCGAGATAACACACGCTATTAGGAGCGTGTTTTTTAAATATGTCCGTATGTATATGTACACGAACCTCTGTATGTGTAAATATGTTGTACACTTCTTTGTTTCTCCCTCCAGGCTGATCCTCTCCATTCCCTTGTTATTCAGCTCGGTGGTCTGGAGTGGATATCTGGAATATGACCAAGATGTCTTGTGAGCAAATCCACTTAAAGAGCCTTTTCTTGATCTATCTGTCATTTAATAAATCATGTTTGTGTCTCACCTTGCTTAAGCCCTTCAAACATTATTGACTTTGTTTCATACAGACCTAATATGGAGCAAAGGCCTAATACAAGGAGAAATCCTTACAATGTTCAGGAGTGTTACAACTAGCCTGAGTCATTTTGAGGGAACTAATACTTAACAGAAATTAGTTTAGGATTTGTGTCAAAGCTTCAACCACTGCCATAATGTTCAGCCTCCAAATCACTATTGTACCATAGCATTGATTATGTCCTTACGATGGCACCTGGCAGTGGATATATTAGGCAGCAAGTGAACATTTTGTCCTTGAAGGTGCCGTGTTGGAAGCAGGAAAAAATGGGCAAGCATAAGGACGTGAGTGACTCTGACGAGGGCCAAACTGTGATGGCTAGACGACTGGGTCAGAGCATCTCCAAGACTGCAACTCATGTGGGATGTTTCCAGTCTACAGTGGCCCAAGGAAGGAAAACTGGTGAACCGGAGACAGGGTCAAGGCTCGATGACGCATGTGGGGAGCGAAGGCTGACCCATGTCGTCCTATCCAATAGAAGAGCAACTGCTGAAAAAGTTAATGCTGGTAGTGAACAGTAGTGCGGTAGCTGCTCTGTCTAAGGCACTGAAATGGGGAGATAGAGACAGACAGAAGAACATGTCAACCTGCTGTCATGCTGCAAAGCTTCAGATATTTTAAAATATTTCTCATCAAAGCGTCAAATCCCAAAACCTGACGTTTGGGACGGCTCTATTTTTATCACGCTGAACAGTTTTAGTTTCTAGGAACTGTGATGTCTGCTGTTAATTTATGTCTGTTTTAGAGTGTTTGAAAACCTTGTAAAAATCTCATGAACTCCAGCAGAGAATGACATGAATTAATCAACTCTGTTGATTTAAAAATTACTGTGATGTTTCTGAATGTTTGCATAAAGGAGAATCATAAATACACTTGAAATTCAACAGGTTGGTTAGATATTAGCTATATATTCAGTTTCACTGTGTTGGGTGAAGTGAAGCTTCTTTTAGTAAAATATCATGAACTGTTTTTCCTCTTTCCTCAGGATACCAGATGACTGGACTCATGTGGGTCGGGTAGACCCCGCAGAGGAGCTGGAGCTGACCTTTGCCCTGAAGCAGCAGAACGTTGACTTGCTGGAGCAAACACTCAGACTGGTGTCAGACCCTGACTCAGCACAATATGGTAGGGGCTCTGTCTGATAATTGCTGATAGTTTACAAGTAGCCTTAAAGATTTAGGGCCTAAAAAAAATCATCTGCATACACTTGCTAAGATGCTCAGTAGGGTTTGTGTGTCCACTTCTAATTCTGTCCTTACTGTGCAGCTTTTGGCAGGGATAGGAACTTACATGCTCTGGCGTGACAGTTTAAAAACCGCCTTAACTGATGGGACACGAGCCTATTTATACTACAATCAGAGTGACAGAGGCCTGTTTTGTTCTGCACAGGTAAACACCTCACCCTGGAGGAAGTGTCCTCCCTGGTACGTCCATCTGAACTGACCCAGAAGGTTGTGCATCACTGGCTGCAGAGTCATGGGATTACAAACTGCCAGACTGTACACACTCAGGACTTCTTACAGTGCACCATGACTGCAGAGTAAGCATATCTTTTTAGGCAACATTTGTTCTGCTTATTCAACATTAATTCCTACTTGCTCTTGACACAGTTGAGACACAAAAAAGTAGCTTACCTTTTCTGCTCAAGTTCCCATGGGGTGAGTAATCCTTGTGAAGGCCATGCTCTTCTCTCGTGAGATGGTTCCTCTTTCTGTGGTTATTGGTAAAAAATCAAACTTTGAGCTACAAGCTTTTTAAGTCCATAAATCTAGGCCAAGGTCATTTGATATTTACAAGCAGTTTTTTGCTAACACCTTGCTAACAAAGCAATGAGAAAGTCACAAGACACACAGAGGACTTCAGACTGCATACATAGCTAACAGCTGTTGCTACTATACTGTATATTGATGCTCTGCATATCTACAGTAATTTAGCACATTTAAAGTCCTGATGACACTGTTTTACTTACTTGCAGAAGTTAAACAACTGAACTTGTGGCATACAAGCCAGTGAGTTTCTTAAAGACCTGGGATTGCATACATTTGAAAGTCTGTGATTTTGGGGTGAATTTGTAGACATTTAGGCTGTGGGTGTATTTGTCTGTTTGGTGTGTTCAGGGTTGCAGAGACGCTGCTTCCAGGTAGCAAGTTCCACCGTTACACCAGGGACAGCCGCTCCGTGGTGAGGTCTTCAGCTCCGTACTCCGTTCACGATGATGTTTACCAGCATCTGGACTTCGGTGAGAACCATTTCATTCCTACAGCTGTGAAATGTTCAGTGGTCATCTGTGATTGCTGTATATTTAGGTTAGGATCTGTACTAACATTGCTGGGTGTTTTTAAAAATTTTTTTTCTTTGTGTCTCCACAGTTGGAGGGCTTCACCGCCTCCCTCCTAAAGGGCAGGACCTCAGCAAAGCCTCCTCTAACAGGAAGCAAAATAAGTTGAAGGAAAGTGTACACCTGGGAGTGACTCCTGCCATCTTGAGGGCCCGCTATAACCTCACAGCAACCGATGTGGGAGCTGCTCAGAACAACAGCCAGGCTGTAGCTCAGGTGTGGCCAGCTCTGAATAAGTTCATAGTAAAACGCTGTATGTTGTGTAGCTGTTAGACATGTATACATTAGCCCAGACACTATAATCTCACCACAGCCGGGTGTACTTGCTCACTTTAGCTAGCCATTTTCTCTTTTAGTTCTTGGAGCAGTACTACCACCCTGCAGACCTAGCAGAGTTCATGGGCATCTATGGCAGGAGCTTCCAGCATCTCTCGCACGTGGACCGGGTTGTGGGCACTCAGGGAGCAGGAAAGGCCGGTATAGAGGCCAGTCTGGATGTGGAGTACATCATGAGCACAGGGGCAAACATCCCCACATGGGTCTTCACCAATCCAGGTCTGTATGAGAGAGAGGGAGGCTTCAATTGTGTGTGTAAAACTGAAAGGAGAAATTTAATATTAATATATTTTTAAAAACTTTCTTCTCATTTAAAATAATGACAGTGGTATATTTAGAGACACTACCCATAATATGTGCAGGCCAAGTGTGTTGAGCAAGTTTGTTGAGCAATTAACAAGTTAGGAGGTAAAACAGTAAAAAACAAACAAACAAAAAATAATTCAAAATAACTCATTCCCTCATTGTCCTTCAGGTCGTCATGAGTCCCAGGAGCCTTTCCTCCAGTGGATGGTTTTGCTCAGCAACATGTCCGACCTGCCCTGGGTTCACACCATCAGCTATGGAGACGATGAAGACAGCTTGTCCACTGCGTACATGACGCGCATCAACACAGAGTTCATGAAGGCAGGCGTCAGGGGAATCTCTTTGCTCTTTGCTTCTGGTCAGTAAGGAGGAAGTATGGAGTTTCTTTTGAAAATGTGATCATGACCTCAAAGTAACAGTCACATTGTGTCACTCCTGTTAAATGCAATGAATGCGACCTCTCACTTGCTTCTGCCTTCTATCTCTGCAATCTTGTTTCATGAGCAGGTGACAGTGGCGCAGGCTGCAAACATTTGGGTAAAGAGCAAAACTCCTTCAGGCCAAGTTTTCCTGCGTCAAGGTAAACATTTCTGAAAGCAAACCAGTTTCCTTATGATACTAGATACTGAAACTAGCACTGGGGCAGCTGTCTCATGCTTTATGTTGGTGTTATGGGAAACTACAACATATGGATGTTCAATTTTAAAATTTAGAAAGTGAAACACAGAGGAAAGAATTTAGCCTGCAGTGTATTAGTCATACAAAAACATTCCTTGTCTCAAAAGTTTTGGTGAAAAGCAGTAAACATCTAAGGTTTTCTCTCGTTCCCAGCCCATATGTGACTACAGTCGGAGGAACCTCATTCAAGAACCCATTTAAGGTCACGTATGAAGTTACAGATTACATCAGCGGAGGTGGCTTCAGCAACGTCTTCAAGATGCCCGACTATCAGGTTATATTATCAGTTCGCCATCAGCTCTTCAAATGCTCAGTTCTTGTGTACAGTGAAATTTATGCTGTGTATTTGTGTTCCTGCAGGCCAGTGCAGTGGATGGGTACCTGAAGACAGTAGCAGCAACCCTCCCTCCTCAGTCATATTTCAATACCAGCGGCAGGGCCTATCCGGACATGGCTGCCCTGTCTGATAACTACTGGGTGGTCATCAACAGAGTACCCGTCCCCTGGGTGTCTGGGACCTCGGTAAAAAAAAATGTCAAACTTGGTTATACTTCTTAGTGAATAGAGCATTAACTGTGTGACAGAACAGATAAACAGCCATACAGCAATTAAAGTGGAAATGAAGGATAAAACACAGTTGTACAAAAACTATATAAGCTGAAATAGAAACATAAATACAAGAAGTCAAAACACAAAAGCAAGTTATTTAGTATGGATATACAGTAGTTACCTTGTAGTATTAGTCGCTCACTGTGCTTCATCACGTCTCATCGAATGATCTACCTTCAGGCGTCGACTCCCGTGGTCGGAGGCATGCTGTCTCTCATCAACGACAAGCGGCTGTTAAACGGCCTGCCTGCCCTGGGCTTCCTAAACCCTCGCCTCTACAAGCTCAAAGGACAAGCTCTGTTTGATGTAAGTCACCTTATTACTGTGGTAAAATCTTTTTACCGTTTCCCCTTTTTAGACTTGATTTATATAGCAATCTCATTTACACTTAGTGGTCACTTTATTGGTACACCTGTATGTGTAATCTATTGCAGTACCACAGCTCTGCCATCATTTCTGCATTTTTGTTGACATTGATGGAAATGTGTAAATTCAATTATAGGTTTATTATTGAGGTCATAGTTAAAGGTGGTGTGGTACTGGATTACATGATATTAAGGTGTTCCTCTAATATTTTGTTCCCTGTATTTACAGAATATTGGAAACACAATATAATGCAGTCTAGAACATCACCACCATGAATATATAAATAAACCATAATAGAATAGGCACCTATGATGGTGTCAAAATGATTACAGGCTTCATAAAAGTAGTTGAGTGCATTTTTAAAACACTTTGTCCTGCGTTTCTATTAAAAGACAGTGGAGGGAACGCCCTTTTACAAAACGCTTTGTAGTCGTGGTGCCGTTCCTAACTGCTATGCATCTCCAGGTGACTGAAGGCTGCCACCTGAGCTGCCTGGACGAACAGGTTCAGGGTAGAGGTTTCTGTGCTGCACCGTCGTGGGATCCCGTTACAGGCTGGGGCACACCAAACTACCCTGCACTGCTAGCTGCCCTGATAGCGGAGTGAAAACACCCAGTTCATGGGAGTGAAACCATCAGGGTGGCATCTGCTCTGAGAGCGGGTACTGTAAACACATCCAATGGCAGCACGGTGAAATGGAGGGGAAACAATGCCTACAATTTAGATTTGTTTAATTCAGTTCATTTGAAGTTGAATCTACATTATTCCAGTCTTCAGGAACGCCTTTATCTTATCATTTAAGGATACTCTTGATTCCTTTTATTTTATCTCCAAAAGGCTTAAAACTGTTTCCTCGGATATTTTTAGGTCTGGGATGGTGGGGGTGGTTTGGGAGTTTTACTGCTATGCTGCAGTTGCTTGTTTCTGCTGTTCACTGCATTTTAACTGACCCAGATTTCTCTGTGCATCTCTCAGACACACTTACAGCCACATTAGTGTTAACAGTAATCGTATGCCTTAATTTCATGCCGCCTGATCCACAGCAATGGGGATGCTATGCATAAAGATCATAAACATACTAAAATACACCTCTTAAATATACACATAGGCCTATTATAAATAGGTTTTTATTTTACTACAGTGTTATATGGTAGATGTCAAATAAGAATCTATGTACCGGATGCAAAAATTTCACCAGATTAGATACACGTTTAGTTTGCAAGATGGCCAAAATGTGTAATATTGTTTGTTTTGCCATACTACTCTGCAGGGATGAGCTAGGTACAAGTCATAACTTCATTTAATAAACGGACAGAAATCTAGACAGAAATAATTGCATGCAATCTAAAAATGTCACTCATTTATTTGACATAAAATGGGAAGGTGTGGTTTAAGATTACCAGGACCTTTTTAAAACTCAATTTTAATTTGGTCTGAGGCTGTTTGCTCTGTGGCTACAGACTAACCAAATGCACTGTAATGTGGGTTAAAAGTGAATCAGCAGTTCTACCCACGAGCAATGTTGCACTTGTTTTTATCTTTAAACCATGTAAATCCTCCAATCTGATGTATTTAATGTGAGAGACTGCCTGTGCTGCATTGTTTTGTGAGTTTATTAAAGATTGATTTTTACCTGGAAATGTGAGTTGATTGTTCAGGATGATCTGGATGCTGCAGTTTTAGAAAAGCTTTGACACCTGCTTGTGTCAAAGAAAATGTAATGGAAATTAACTGCTGACTGATCTGAAAAACTGCTGAATCACTTGAAAGCAAAACTGCCACACATTTGCCAGCTCCTGTTTCTGATAATGAAAGTGTGCAAAGACTATCTTTAAAGACAGTATCACAATGAACCCTTTAATTTTTAATGCAAATTTTGACACTCTCCCTGGTCTCTCGTCTGTCTTTGTCTCATGTCAGACAGAAACACTGAGCTGACTGTGATTTGAACCATTCTTACAATTTACCAGCTGCAAGATGCCACAATTTAAGTTTTAAGACGTGATATGATTCAATTGTGTAAACGCAGTGTGCTGAAAAATAAAACAAAGGAACCAGAATTTGTTTCACTTCCCTCTTTCTCTGTGTTACCAAATGAGGAAATGTAGAGTGAAGTACTTCATCAGACAACGACTCCTGAAGGAACAACCTCAAACATCCACGACACATCCAGTCAACATCCAACACAGTGATGCTTGTTATGGAGCTTTAACAGACCGTCTACCTTTACAACAACAACGTCCCATTGAAATGAATCAAGCACGAGGTTAATATCAAGACCAGATCCTGACTCCATGGGCTCAGATTGGTTTGAAATATTACATTCTTATGTATAAATATGGAGCATTTTTAAAAAAGAAAATGCTCTCATATCCCAGTAACATTCCCACAGGTGCTGTCGTGAATGTGTTGCTTTATTTTTCAGTTTCTGAGCAGCTCCAGCATTTGTCCCTAAATGGCACTGCTACTAAAACAGCTGAATATTTTCAGTGTATTATATTTTACGTTGAGTTTTAGTCGTGAGAGGACAAATGACACTTTTTTTCTGTTGGTAGTGCAAGGAGGAAAAACATTTTAATCGGTGATCACTATTGAAAATCACATGGCTATTATATACATGATTCTGATATTGCGTTGTACAAAATGAAAAAATGCAAAGACCATCCAATTTCCCCCCGAAACACACTCACATGAAGATGAAAGGGAGGGGTAAAACAAAAACCCAAGAAGAGCTACGGGGACAGTCCTACTACATACTGTACATTACCACAGAGCTTATGTCAAACAGTGTACAATATGCACACTTGGGGAAAGTACAAAATTGAAAAGGTGTCATTGCTGAGGATCGATGCAAATTTGACATCTATTGCAAAACTTTTTAACTGGCTGTGTTAAGGTATAAATATGTTTTTAGGTGCAGATCCATGAATTAACATCTTCACAAGAAGAAAGCGTAAATTGTTCCATCCAGGTAGCGCCAAAGTAGAGTAGGAGGCCCGAGGGAGTCTGGGTTCTCACCAGCTCCTGGTTCAAACCTCCATAAGTTTATCAAAAAGTTTGTGAAAAGGTCATTTCTCAAAAACCTTTTATCTAGAGATGATACAAAGGGGACTTCTTATCTCACAACAAAGCAGGCCACGGGACATTAGTTTGTCTGTCAGGAAGCAGAGATACAGGTCAAGTCCTCCAGTGTATGCTTTAGCCGCCGTCGTTTCACTGGTTGTTTTTGGCTTTGGCGTGTGTAAGGATGTGAGACTTCAGGTTGGTTGACTGGGCAAATTTTTTGTTGCAGCCATCGAAGGGGCACACATACGGACGGTCTCCAGTGTGAATACGCACATGTGTGCGCAAGTTAAAGTCCAGAGAAAACCGCTTGCCACAGCCCTCAAATGTGCACTGGAGACGAGAGAGATGGAGTTAACGCCGCTACATGTCTCAGCCTGGCTCTCGGATGAACGCATACAATTTCAACTGCAGGCATTTGAGATGACATCACTAAGTTTGTCTTGCTCTTCCATAAAGCCAGTTGGGCAAAGTTTACTTTTCAGTATATAGTAATATTTTGCAGCTTACTCCAGAAGAAGGAAAATAAAGTGTGACATGCAGGAAGTAAAAATGAACTCACCTGGAAAGGTTTCTCTCCTGTGTGTACAAGTTGATGCCTCTTCAGTTTTGAACTCTCAACGAAGGCTTTGCCACACTCTGCACAGACGTGCACACGAGGCCCGTGGGTATGCAAGTGCTTTCTCATCGCTGAGTTGTCCCTGAACATCTTGGTACATCCCTGAGCGGGAGGGAAACCAGACAAAGCTAATCACTCGGGACATATTCACTTTACCACTGATGTGATTCATTAACCACTGAATCACATCAGCTCTTCGCACCAGTGTCATGAATATAAGCATGTTCTCAGTACACTTGTGTCAATAATATAGACAGTACATTTTAGTAAGCTTCTGTTCATAATGTCCACGGTACTGCATAAACTGGTGTAATAAACAGAACACTGCACTCACTTTGTGTGGACAGGCTATTGTCCTGGGTGCATCGTCTTCTTTTACTTTTCTAGGCTTCATTCTGTAACAGAAATAAAAGTGGTCACATCATTATAGACTGTTCTCATAACTATCCACAATCCTGAAACAGACAAGCATTACATAGTAATCAATTTCATTTGTTGAGCACTTTTCAAGCCCAAAGCTCACAGTGCTTTCCAAGTAAAAACACAACATAGACAGCAGTACAATTACATATGCACATAGAGAACATAAGCATATACATCAATAATTTATGCTTCCTTCTGGTAAAGATGTTAATTCACGGATCTGCACCTAAAGACATATTTATACCTTAACACAGCCAGGTAAAACGTCTTGCAATAGATGTCAAATTTGCATAGATCCTCAGCAATGACACACTTTCAATTTCTGTACTTTCCCCAAATGTGCACAATGTACGCTGTTTGACATAAGCTCTGTGGTAATGTACAGTATGTAGTAGGATTGTCCCCGTAGCTCTTCTTGGGTTTTTGTTTTACCCCTCCCTCTCCATTAAGATTTGTTTACTTAAATTTAAATAAATAATGGGCCAGGTTACACAATCATTTAACTCCATGTTGTGTTAAATACTGCACTTCACATGCAAAAGCTGAGTGGCATGTGCTAGTTTAACCAAATTACTTGTTTTACATTTGCACCATCACTGTTTATAATAATGTTCTTTTAACAGTTTCAAAACTAATGATTTGAACACTGTTGCATGAATAGATTTATCTTATTATGGCCCGGTGAATTTGGTTCGCCATCATCCAGACTGAGTACAACATAAACATCACCACATACCGTGCAAACTCCGCCAGCTGTTTGGGGTCTGAGAGGTCAATGCCTGGGATGCCTCCCGGAGGAAGCTTCTTCCCGGTCATGTATTCAGAATAATCTGGAGGGGAGTTTTCACCCGTGATCTGCTCTTCATGGTCTATGTCCTTCTTGTCATCTGGATGACAGGAACAGAAGTGTTGATCATTAAGACAGTACCCGAGCATGTGGACAGAGCTGATTAAAGTCATTTAGAGATAAAGCATCATCACATCACCCCTACCCTGCTGTTACTTAATCACTACTAATGGAGACATAGGACAGGACAATACAACGTTGGCTAATTAACAAACACGTTGTAGACACCACCACCAAATGGGTCATGGTGCTTTTAACATAAATAGTGTGGAAAATAAAGGATACAAAAAGTGCATTTCACTTTTTGTTTTTTAGTACAAAATGATAAAGCATAATATTTGTCTAGCACATACATTTATAAATATGTCATAATTTGAACTATCTCCCTTTAAAAAACTAACTTTCATTTTGCTCATGAGGCTGAAATGGGAAAATTCACACTGCCATGTTTACAAACATACACTTTTCAAATATAATTTACAAACATCCGATTTGACAATTGAGAATTTATTATTTTTTATAAATGTATCACCGTTACAATATATTATATGGCCACTAGGGTGATACGGAAAATAACTGGAATAACGTTATGGCTCGTCTAAATCCAGTAATCCTTTCTCCGTGGCACAGCACTAGTAAACAGAGGAATCATATGATATGAACATACATGGTGTGTTTAAAGCCTCGGAAGTGAAACGTATGAGGGGTCCCTGAAGGCATCACCAGCGCTACCGTTGAAGTGAACTGCGCCACAGCGGCCTAGCGGAGCCAGCTGCACTCGCTCCCACTCTCGCCGCCATCTTCGTCGGCCAAATAAACGCCATTTTTTCGGGCCGCCATACTTTCTAGACCGGGGAAATATGGCGGCGCCCATCGACACATAAAACATGGCTTCCCATAAAAACAAAAACATTTCAAATGGATTTTAAGTGGCTCAGGGTTGGGAAATAGTTCCTACTTTAGCGGAGGACAAGGCCCCAGCTGGGCCCGGTCACAAGGCACACACGCTGAGAACAAAGCGAGGGGGGCAGCTTGAAAGAATTCACTCAGGACTCTGAACTTACCCGATGCCCACATAGTCACCGAAAACTCCCCCTCCAGAGTCTTTATCTGGACCTGCTTCTGCTCCCACTTTCTGCCCATTTCCCCCCCGCTCAGGTAGCTCTTTTTGCCTGCTTTCTTTCCGCTTCCAGCCCTCTTCATCCGGCCTGTCGAGGAGCTTCTCCCGGCGACAGTAACGAGAGTCTGTTCGATATAGTCCTCCTCCACAGCGGGCACCGGGATGAGGATTTGGTCCTCGAACCCGTCATCCGTGTGCAGCTCGGAGTCATCCTCGCCCACCACCTCCTCTCTCGTTTGCACCAAAATCACCTCTTGGTGCGAGTGGATCGAGTGCGGATCGTCCGTGTCAAGAGTCTGTAAGGCGATCATGGGCTGGTGTTCACCGTCGTCTCCAACAACTGTTGTCTCGATTGTCTCTACTTCGATTTCATGCAGCTCCACTATCTCGGCTGGCATTTCTGACCCGTCCGTCTCTATGTACAGAGTGTCCCCCGACGCCATGATAAACGTTGTATTTCTTCCTGCTTATGAGCTGTTTTTTTACACTCTCTCTTTGCCTCCTGTCTAAACTCAGCCTTCCTCCTCCCTCCCGACAACTACTCTACTCTGGTGTACTCTCGTCGCCACAATGCTCCAGTTTTGAAATATCGCGTGATCTGGACCAACGACGTACCACGATAACATGAAACTCACACCTGCAGTACCTTATTTCTTTAGCATATAAACCTGCCCACAAAGATACTGACATTAATGTAAATGTGCATGTTATCAACTATAAAGGAGAAAAAATATATTCATCACAATGTGTTCTATCATATAAATATTTTAACAATGCTTCAAAATAACAGCTCAAGCTAATGTAAACAAGGACTAAACCTCAGTATTGATCATTTCAGCCCTTTTATTTGTTCCTCTTAATATGCAATTGCCAATTAAGGTTGCATATAATTGTTTGTATAATTGTTTATTTGATTTATAAAATTAAATAAAATGTATATAAAAATAAATAGTACTAAATAAATAGAAAATATGAATGAGCAACATTTTAGAAATGAAAAGAAATCCAACAATTTGGATACACTGTCTCTTACCATGATGGGAATGGTAGGAAATTCAAATTAACCCACATTTAATGCTATAGCATCACTTATGTTTGTTTGTAGAGCAAGCTATCTGGACTGTAGCCTATTTTCGTTTTCAAATTAAAGTTGCATTTATTGATTAAATTCATTACTCAATAATATGAGGATTATTTGTTTATTTGATGAATTGCTTTTGTGTAAAAATAAAACAATAATTTCCCAGAGACCAGGTGACATATTAAAATGGCCGGTCGAAAACCCAAAGATTTTTAATAATAGTTTATAATAGAGTTTCTAATAATATAAAAGGAGGGAAATTCGGGAATATGGTGGGAATAGTAGAACATTACAATTAACCTGTATTTCAGCTATGGTACCACTTATATAACTTATTGATAAATTTTCAGCATGTTGTAATTCAAGCGTCTTGAGAAAAAACTAGACTTCTGCATCTCCTCATGGCTCTGTTTTCAGGCTTAAAAATCTAGCCCTTGATGGGAGACTTTGGCCAATCGCAGGCCAGTTCAGAGAGAGAGAGTTCCTATTGGCTGTGCTCTGGCTGGTGGGCGGTGCTTGGTATTTCCTCAACTGATCTCAACATGGCTGCTGGGTCACAAACTTTGTCATTTTCCAGCTAAACAGTAAGATGTTTCCGAAAACATCTGAGGAGAGAAATAGTCATTACAGCAACAGAATATTGATTCATATTTGATCAATGCTGCCTGGTTTGACGTTTGATCAGAGATTGTGAGTGATTGACGGCTGCTCAGAGACCACAGGCTCCAGCTTGGCTCTGATTGGTTGTTTTCCTCTGGTCTGTGAGATCTTGTAGATGCCATTAGGAGCACTGGAGGACACAGAGGAAGATGATTATTTTCATATTAAATGTCTTATGCACTACTGTCAGAAAGTAGTTACCGTTTTAGAAAAATGACTTTTTAAAATCATGCTGCTTTAAGTTTACTTAAAAAATAATGTTGAAGTATACTTCTATTTTGAAAGGGTACCCTGTGTCCTTCCTTGGTGGGAATGGTGGGAAATTACAATATTAGCCAATATTTCTGCTACGGCAGCACTAATAATTCCACCGATTTAAGAGATTCATAAAATAAGTATGTGGTCTTGTTTGTAGAGCTGGTCTGTATTTTTTAACATTGCATTTGCAATACAATCATTCAGCATCCCTCTAAATGTGTATAAAGGTCTAGTAGTAGTAGTAGTATCATGTAGTAGTATCATTACAGTTGAAAGGATGTAGTAGATGCAGTTGCATGGCCGACATTTCAGCAGGTGCACAGCCCACGTCCCTCCCCCCGCTCAGGTCGGGGGAGGAGTCCGTGATCACACCTCACACCTGCAGCCTGCAGCCCACGGTGAGTGGGTGTGTCCCGATACAGTGAAGGCTTAATGACACACATTACGCCACAGAGCGGCTGCCTCTCACAGATCAAGGATTGTCATGGGGAAGACAGGTGGAAGAGGCGACTTTGAATGGGTCTACAATGACCAGCCGCACACCTCAAGAAGAAAAGAAATCCTGGGTAAGAAATAATAGATAATAATAAAAAAAATCTGCTGACTTCAATTCCTGGTTAGTTTGTGAGCTAGTTGTGTGTTTTTTGTTGCCTACAGTATATTTCGTAGCAGGTTAAACCTGTTTAGCTGTTGCTTAACGAGCTGTTAGTCCACAATGGATGCAGGGAGACGTAGAAACTGACAACATGAACACAGAAACGCTCACGTGAAAGTTACACAATGCTTTTTAAGCACGAGTGGAAATATTCTTTCAGACTCCATTTAAAACTGCAGATCTTTAAAGTAGACATTAATTAAAAAATAATATAATTTCAATAAAATGTGGACTAATTTTTAAATTTTTTAATGTTATTATTAGTAGTATTCTATGAATTATTTGCAGTACTTTCATGATATTTTGTAAGCAAATAATCACAGAGGGGGAGTGTGGATCTCGGCTGCAAAGACATGTTGGTCACCCATCAGAGAGCAAAAGGCATTTTATTTATTTATTGATTATGATTGTGATTTATGTATTTGACAAGGACAATACATGTAGGCATTGTTACACTTAATTGAAGTACAACTGATGTAATGTATATAGGACTTCTAGGCTAATTTGCAGACCTTGTCCGTAGTTAGGCTTTTAAGAAGAAATAAAAATACATAACACCACATCACACATAAAATCACATTGTGCATTACAATCAGTTTACATATGTATGTTCTCAATCAGTAATCAGTGAGCACAGGTTTGGTTTAGTTTCACCTCTTCATTAAAAGTTTTCAGGTGTATTTTTATGTCATGATGTTAAAGTGTGAAACACCAGATTTGAGGTTTGCTTAAAAAAATCTAACCAAAGGCTGTTGTTTTTTTTTTTTTTTTTTTTTTTTTTTTTTATCAGTCATCTTTTTGTCTGACTTGGTGGACAATAGCAGCATATTGATAGCAGGTGCCGTTGGCAAGGCCCCCGGGCTTGTAACAAGACACATTACCTGCTCATGACAAACACACATGAAGTGAGAGGAAAGTCTTTGTGAGGGCCGGGGGATCTGGGTGGATCCCTGAAAGTGTCACCTTTATCCTACAAACCTACTTGAACCACGTCTGTTGTCCATATGTATTTGTCTAAACTCCGTGTTGTATGTAGGCTCCTATGTACGATCCTTTACTCACTTTTCAAGAATATCAAATCTGTATCAAGAGCAGTCCTCTTTGGTAATCTGATCTGTTATGTAATTTGATTAAAACAGTTTAGACAAACACGATCTAAAGCTGTTGCTGTACATTTGATCCTGGCTTTGTCCAGTAATCACTCTAGTGTGAGCGAAGAAAGAATGTGATGGGCTTTTGACACCAACAAGCCCTGAATTATTAAAGTGTTTTTTCCTTTCAATTATCCTCTGCCTTATCCCGATGGCAGTGTCAGGGGTCGCTGAGCCTCGCCTGCTTTTACATGATCATGTGGGATATTTTAATTAACAAGTGGTGGTATGGTGTGTTTGAATGACTTGTTGTTTGGTATGTCTGCAGCCTGTTGTGGCGCAGATTGTATATCATAAACTTTATGCCCCCTGTTATAGTTGTGGTCACATGGATGAGGAATGATTGTGATACTAGTTGATCTTTTTTAGCAGTTCTGGTAAGTTTTAGCTCTAACTAATGTGCGATTTTAATTGTCACTATGACTTTTATCTTGCAATCTGAAATACTTTTCAGTTGAAACTTGATATAGGGTAAGCATGTGGCCATAAATGACATGAATTGTCTCTTTGTAACATGGTGATGTTGAAATCCTGCAGTGGCTGTACAGCCTGTTCTGCATGGCGGTGGCAGTTTAAACAGTCTTTTATGATGTCTGGCCATTGATTTAACTTTATGCCCTGTGGGTGGGCAACAGTGCCAACACTTCATGATGAATAGGCCATAAACATGGCTATAAATAGCATGAACAAATGGCGCGCAGTTCAGATCATACAGTAGATTAAAAAGGATGTGTTGTACGTGGATGAGTTAGTTTGTAACAGCAGAAGGGGGCAGTAGGGAATTTCTGCTGGCTAAACATTAACAAAATAAGGAGGGGTTGGTCTGTAAAGGGGAGACCTACATGCAGTGAAACTCTGTGGAGAGCCCAGTTTGCAAAGGGACATTACGCAAATGAGCTGAAGGCAAAGAAGCAGGCCAGATTTGCATGAGCAGTAGTCACCTGACGTTGTTTTGTCCGTAAGGTGTGGCCAGTGTAACAAATCAGAACCTGCTAATGGCTCGATTATTTTATAAAGGTCATGCGAATTAAACTTGGCTCTTTTTTGTAATGGAGACTGTTTTTGAACCACTCCCTTGCATCTCCTTCAGTTACATGTCCCTTGGCAAAACAACACCTCTGCCAATTAAAAATGCCTTTTCTCAGCAGGTCCTTCCCAGGAGAAGGGCTGGTACCGTACGACATGCTTGACTGTGTTCTTTGGGATGCACAGAGTTACAGTTTTACACAGATCAAGCTTTTGAAAATGACACTGAATGCATCCTGCAGCTGGATTTATGACAGATACGTAAAGCTCTTGTTGGTAACATTTTATGGAGACGAATATTTTTTAAAAAAAAACCATCTGCAGCTTTAGAAAGGTGCCAAATGAAAGTATGGCATTTCCTGAAAACAATATGATGATTGTGAATTAATAATGTAAAAGGTTGGCGGGTCCAAAATGAATGTTTTGTTGATCTCTGTGGAAAATATCTGATGTTTCCCTGATGTTCGCACTTCTAACAAGACATCTATCTCTGGGTTAGCGTAGAATAAACAGATAAAGGGCTGAGGTTGATGGTAGGTGTCTGGCAACGACTTGTTGTGAAGTAAATGTAATGGAACAGGAAAAGGAGAATGTGATATTGAGAGGGTCTATTGTACCGTTTATCTTTATTTACATCCTACATAAATATTCAAATTAAAAAAGAAATTGTCACTTTTTCTCTTCCCTTCCTCTACTCTCATAAATCCACTATTTCCTTTTTCATCTGGTTCCCTTTACTATCTTCCACTTTTCAACCTTTTGTTTCCTCTAACCCTTTAATCCTCTTCTGCTCTTCCTACGTCCTTTCTTTCCTCACCTCGCCTGTGTCCACATCCCTTTTCTGTCTGCTTCTCTCCTCAGCCAAATATCCAGAGATCAAGTCACTGATGGGTCCGGATCCCCAGCTAAAGTGGGTGGTATCGGGCATGGTCCTGACCCAGCTCCTGGCCTGCTACCTGGTCCATGACCTCTCCTGGAAGTGGGTCTTCTTCTGGGCTTACGGCTTCGGCGGCTGCATTAACCACTCCCTGACTCTGGCCATCCACGACATCTCTCACAACGTGGCCTTTGGCAACAAGCTGGCGAAGTGGAACCGCTGGTTTGCCATGTGGGCCAACCTGCCCATCGGGCTGCCTTACTCTGCCTCCTTTAAGAAGTACCACATCGACCACCATCGGTATCTCGGTGGCGACCAGCTGGATGTTGACATCCCCACTGACGCTGAGGGATGGTTCTTCTGCACCCCGGCCAGGAAGCTCCTCTGGCTCTTCCTCCAGCCCTTCTTCTACGCCCTTCGCCCACTGGTGGTCAATCCTAAACCGGTGGGTCAGCTGGAGATCCTTAACGCAGCTGTTCAGTTCACAGTAGACTTCATTATCTACTATCTATGGGGGCTGAAGCCCATTGTTTACCTCATTGCAGGCTCTATCCTGTGTATGGGACTGCATCCGATCTCAGGACATTTCATAGCCGAGCATTACATGTTCCTGAAGGGACATGAGACATATTCTTACTATGGACCGCTGAACTGGATCACCTTCAATGTTGGGTATCACATGGAGCACCACGACTTCCCGAGCATACCTGGCAGTAAACTACCTCAGGTAAAGACTCAGTTATTGTGATCAATTATATTATAATGGTAAACTCTGGAATCCAAGGTCATTTTTTTCAGGTTAAGAGATTTTCCACAAGGTGTGGGCAGATAAGACGGGCCTCTCCTGTTTTTCAGAATCTGAACAAAAAGGTATTGACAAATGTCACATTTTTTTTCTATCAACAGCAAATATTTATCAGATGAAAGGCCGGGCTTTGTAACTGATTAACTACCGCTGCTCTGTAACCACCAGAGCGTGAGGAGATCCAAAGTAAGATACCTGCCTTTAGACACAGCCGACCACTGCTTTCATTAAACTGTAGATGCTTTTGGCTTTTGCAGCATTTACGAGAGAAGTGTGCGCTTCTATCAGCCGTTCTGTCTGTATCTCATTGGCGTAGTGAAATAAGGAGTCATGCTGACCTCTGTCAGTGTGAGTCCCTGAGGTGCTTCTGGCACTTTGCAACTGCAATGTAGATATCATCTATATACCAGATGTGCAATTTACATTTTCATTTCCATTCTCTTTCTCACTTGTGTTTTTTTTTTTTTCTTTTTATTGGCAGGTCAAGCAAATCGCAGCAGAATATTACGACTCCCTGCCTCAACACACTTCCTGGATCCGGGTATTATGGGACTTTGTGTTCGACGACAGCATCGGCCCATACGCCAGAATCAAACGGGAGTACAAGCTGAACAAGCAGGAATAGATCTGTGATTGTTTCCCTTTGAACAGGAATGTGAAATTCAGTCTATGGACCGTATCATTATATTCTCTAGTTTAAATGTTTCCCCCCCATGCAGAGTGTGGCTGTCACTGTTCAGAAATGTCTCAAATCCATCCTGTGCTTGAGTTACCATCGGGCAAATAAATGCACATTTCACACATTCACATTTTACAGTGGATGAAAATTAGAAGAGAATTCAGATACGGCTGAGATTATTTCCTTACCCCTCTATTTATTCCTGCTGCTACAAGCAGATGGCCTGTCGTCGTGATACAGTGATGACATTTCCTTGTATCCAGAAGGCACTGAGAAAGGCAAAATGATATTTCAACATAAATAAAAATGCTCATTTCTATATTGATTAAGCTCACATACATTTACATCCTCTGAATGAGAATCGTGGCACTCGAAGCCTCTCAGATTATAATCTCACATCCTCCATGCAGAACAGTGCTGAGGTGGAAAACAAACACTGAAACTTACCTTTCAGTAAGAAGAGCCTTTTCTTCAGTGACGCCCCATTCTGCTTGTCCACAGCTCCATTGTCCTGAAAACGGTTTGATTACATCCACACGGTGTGAACAAAATAACAGAAACGGCTGCCATGCAAAACAAGTAGACATGTAGAAAATTCCAGTTTGAGTCTCATAATGTTTGTTTTTTTTGTGCTGAATGAACTCAGTGCTCAGTAGGGCTCTCCAAAATACCATTTTTGGGTTTGGAAGCTTCAGTGAGAAACATTCAAAGGTATTCGAAGCTTCGCGAAGCAGTGCGGCGCAGCAGACTCGCGTCTCCATCTCCGTTTCAGTGCCGCTGCCTCACTACTGTACACACACCAAACAGCGATATCCATACTAGAACAACTAATAATGATGAATATTGTGGCATCATCCCTTATTTCATGGGCTACTTTATACTATTATTACATACTGTGTATAAGAAATGAAAAAATAAAGCATCTGACTACTGATTTGGAGGTGGAATACCATGGCAACAGTCAGAAGCTTCGAAGCACTGGGGTCCGCTCTACTGTTCAGCAAGTCTTTGTCTTCTTGTGACCTCTGGTTGTCCACAAACAGCAAATCAACACTTTTAATATAAACATTACAAACTTTACTAGATTGGTATCTACTACAGAGCTATTGTATTGTATGGTGTTTGTTATTTTGTATGTACAACTTAATCTGTGTTGTGATTGATGCACGTTTGTTGTTTCTATTTAAATGATTATGCTATATATAAAAACAGTAAAAGATCTTTATAAGAAGAAACTACTATGAAAGTGGTTGATTTTCCATTTCGTTTCTATATAAACATTCCACACTGAACACAAGGGAACACACACAGCAGGATAACGCGTAGACGGCTGACACGTCTGTTGTTTTTGTTTGAATGAATTTACTTCCAGCTTTTTAAATCAGAACGTAGTTGAGAGCGGACAGAGTGGATAGAACGCAACAACCGATATTCAACCAGATCCTTCCTTCAAAGACACATTTAGCTACCATCACACAGGCCTACCATTCACTTTCTGCACATTCTTATCTAGGTAAGATTTGCATATTGCCATTTTATTTTTTTCCACATTGCTACCATTATCAAGTTCAACATCTCGTATATAGATAGGGGAATCTTCATGGAAACAAACCACTATAATAAATGTACCACCATTTGTAGTTTTTTTTTTCAAACCAAATAAAAAAACTAATTCATAGAAGTGAGGGGAGGTTCATGCATACTTGGGAGGTTCACAAAGTATAGGATGTAGCACTACATTGTTTCATATCTAGGTAAAACCAGGTGGCACATTTACACTTATATCGGCCTGTTTTGTGAATGATTCCCAAGTTTCAGTGATCTCGCACATCTGAACAGGTAGAGAGAAACGTTCCTCGCTCACACTGGAGTTGTACAGCAGACTGTTATTTGGTGAGATCTGATTAAATGCCAAAAAAATCTATCATTCATTTGCAAAGTTTTAAGCCTCGTATGTGGAGGAAAGAGGTAATTTAAGTGACTAATTGTGGTTCAGACATGAACATGGTTTCCAAACATCTCTGGAGAAAAAAGGTTAGACACACAACACCAGTATGAACAAGGTCATAAAAAGCCTGTTTTTTTTTTTTTTTTTGTTTTGTTTTTTTTTGTTTTTAAATATGCCAGTCGAGGGCAGGTGAGTCTGCAGCACCACTACGCCCATATTGTGCTTGTTATTATGAAATAGGGATAAACGAAACAAAAAATAATAATAGAAAATATAAAAGGCTGACATAAATGGTGTGCAAGATTCCTTTCTCCTTCTATAATATCAATAAAATACTCATTGTCATCAACAGCATCATCATTATCACCACAGTTTTTAAATAATAAAACAGTAAAAACTTAGAAAACAAAAATATTTTCTTTTTAAGACTGAACAGAGAACAAAGAGTTGCAACACCGGGCTGACTGAGTCTATAGGTGCACAGAGAGGACCACAACACCGAACTCAGCACGAATGTCCCTCCGTCCCTCCATTCATCTTTCACTATGTTTTTCATCCTCTGGTTGAGTTCATCTTTCTTCATCCCTCTGTTTCCTATTCTGCTCCTCTGTCTCATCAAACCCTTCTCTCTGTTTCCTTCTTCCATTTTCGCTGTCCAGCAGACTCAAATGTTGGCACAACATCTCTGCAACTTGCATCGTGGCGTCGCGAGGTCACAGAAACATTGAGAGAACATTCCCCTGGTCCTCCTGTATGTGCATCTGCATGTCCATCCTCCTCCTGCTCTCCTCCTACCGTCGCTCAGATGAGATTAGGATGTACTGATTCTGCCGATTTCTTGTCTGATGGCTGCAAACAAAAGAGCGCATTTTAGAGAGTGAAAATTTCACTTTACACTCACACTTTGTCAGTCATGCAATGGTATCAAATGTGTGGGAATAACAATGAATTATTAATGGTGTGAACAAGCTTCCTCATGTTAGGATTTTACTCAAACTAGTAACATTTTACTGCCAGTGAGGTGTAAAAACTACTGAGTGGAACAGATAAGAAGATTAAATGCTTTATGCACCCGGATGCTGCAGGAATTATGTATTTTTGTAGTCCAACCAGGAAGTTAGCATCGCTCTGGGTTCCCTCGACAAAACGCCAAACAAAATGATTTTTTTTGGTTAGGATTAATGCAGAAAATAAACTCTGTGGCAAACAAATTATGATAGTTACAGTGGATAGAGAAAGTCTTCAAACCTCTATTAAAATGCCAGGTTTTTGTGATGTAAAAAAATGAGACCATGATAAATGATTTCAGAAAATTTTCCACCTTTAATATGTCCTATAACCCGTACAAAAACCCAAAACCTTACAATAACCTGGCTGCATAATATCCACACCCTCCACAGACCTCTTCAGGTCACCCCACAGATGTTTTGCTGTAAGATGCAACTATGTAAATGTGGTAATTAGAGTCACTTTAAATGATTGATTGGTTAGGCTATATATATTAAGTTAGGCTATAAACACCATGGTCATGAGCGGCAGTATATATAACGAGGCTGCAACAGTGGACGAGTCGGCGTGATGACGTTTAGTAGTCTCATTAACCACTTGTTAGCAACTGCCTTTTAAAAACTCATTATGGATTCAAAATTCAAAAGTGGGCTATTTACAACATAATATGACTTAGAACAAAACGTTAAACTCTCTTCAGCCTGTGTTAACCACAGACTTTATTTCAGGCATCTAACTAAAAGCCATTGACTTCCAGAGGAGGGAACCAGAAGCGCTAAAATGCTAACTCATTTCCTGGTTTTAGGACTCATTCCTGTAGCACTCTGTGAACTGTAGCACTGCATCGCTTACCATTAATGATTTCATCTTTCACTTTATGCAACTCACGTACAACTTCATCCAAAATTTCCTGCAAAACAAGACCTGCTGATGAGTTGAGCAACACAGGATGTGGAACAAAGTACAAAATCCATGAAATCCTTTACTTTAATGAAACACATTAATGACACCAACCTGTTTCATCCTGTCAAATTCGGTGTCTGATTCACTAGTGCTGCCGATGGGTCTAACTCTGTAACACACAAAGATAAACTGATGATGAGCATTCGTATATTTAAGGATTATGTTTCAGTTGTTGTTGTTAAACAAAACCACAGTGCAGCATTCCTCTTAAATCAATATTTAATTTCTGTTACTTGTGCCAGTGCTTGTAGTGCAAAGAATGAAAAGTACGCTGGACTCCCTGCGGTTAATGCTAGAGGTTTGCTATTTTCATATTCAAACCAAACTCCCTTTACTCTTCCTCCTCTTATCTACAGACCTGGACACCAGTGAGGATTTTTCTGCAGAGTTGGATCGTTCCCATGGCTTCTTCACAGCATCTGGCACAAAGGGAAAGAACAAATAACATAAATGCAAACAACTGAAACAGTAGGCTGTAACTCGGAGCAGAAGACAGTCTAAAACCTGTAGTTTTATGGGACTACTGCATCCAATCGGTGCTGTACGATGGTGGGAAGGTTTGTTTAATACCTGTTGAGTTCTGCTGACCTGGTCCTCTGCCACTAGAGTCGTCCTGCAGGAGAGAGACATTAATTATTACTTCATAAAGGGAATCAGCTTGAGGTTAAGAGGTTAAATTTAAGATCACATCTTACAGGAATAGTTTGAAGTTTGTGGAAATATTGTCTTTCTAGCCAAATAGCTTAGCTAAGCACAACCACTGGAAACACGGGAAACAGCTATCCTTGCTCTGGCTGTTTTTCAGTTCACATACCTCTGTAGGTCTACATATACTTGCTATCTTTAGTGCATTCACACTGACAAGTATGGAAAAATGCAGAGCACTAGTTGAGTGTGGATACTTCTCACAATCAACAGTCGCCATCTTGGCTGTGAGGCAGGAGGGGAGGTAAAGACTGTATATTGCTAAGAAGTGAAAGTCGATTATACGCTCCATTGAAACGCCAGCAGCAGACGTCCGCCTCCGCCATTTTGGACTGTAATCGAGTCGACTACCATAATGACGCCAGTAAAACGTTTGCCTACAAAGTACTGTACAAAAGTAACCAGTTGTGGTTGCTCCGGTGAACACCACACAATACATAAGTAAGTAAGTACCACTACAGTGTTGACGGATAGAAGCCATCAGTTTAGTTTACTGGGTTACTGCAGCAGTCTGTAATTATTTTGTAGTTAATGCTACAAGCTAGCGAGCAAACAGCGGCAGTCGTCATTTCCGGTGAGTGCACAACAGCCAACAGTACGACTTGAGACAACACGACCTTGAAAATTTCGCACACTACACACTACAAGTAAGCACATAGTGTACACAGTGTACCGCATGGAAGTGTACTAACGAAAATATCTGAATTGAGACACAGCAACATCTGTCTACCTGCACCTGAAAATCTCTCTATATAAAACATTGTGGTTTTATGTCATGTGATGGACTATTTCTTGGAAACTGTGGTTGGTCAAGAGATGGTCGGGTACATGACCCCCCATGTACAACTGTCAAATAAATGAGCTTGAGAGGTGCTGGTAGGTGGGTTTTGTTCTTGTGATAGAAGCTAGCTGTTTGCCCTAACTTCTTGTATTTATGCTAAGCTAAGCTAACAGGCTGCAAGCTCCAGCTCCATATTCAAGTGGCATCAATCTTCTCATCGAACATTAATAATTTCCCAAAACGTTGACCTATTTTTTGAGGGCACAAGACTTACTTCATCAGGTTTCTCTGAAGCTTTCCGTCTATGAGATGGAGAAATGAGCACATGAGCAAACAGTGCAAATGATTCAGCAACTAGTACAGAAAGATTGAGACATGGATAAAATATTAGCATTAAAGTTTATTTCCTTTATTAGATAAGCATTTACTGCAAGTAAATCAGAACCAGGTAGACCACAATGAAATGTTGGTATAATATGTAACAGAATAGCTGACAGAACAGGTATTTCCTCGTTTCATGCATGATTAATTCAGGTTATGGGTGTGTGTTTATGTAGATGTTTTACCTGCGAGCTAGTAAGGCATTCATCTCCTGCATCAGTCCCTCCCCACCACCTCCACTGCCACCACTAGACCGGTTGGAGTCACTTTTGCCACTAGACCCGGGCGGACTGCTCTCATCCTGAAGAACACATTATAAAATGGGTTGCAGTTTTTCGCTGTGGAGGTTTCTGGAGTGAGAGCACTCTTTGACTCTTGACCTTCACGTCCCCCCCAACATACACATCTAACATGGCATCAACTATTCTGATAATGTACAACCAGAAGGACTGGATCTACATCTCCTGGGCCCCTTAACCATGGAGGCTCACCCTATGTACTTTACGTAGTTTGGCTCCAGCCAGTGCTGCAGCCAGTCCTGAGGGTTGGTGCTGGGCCCCGGGGGGCCCCCAGGAGGCCCTCCACCAGTGGGTAGTGGAGGGGGCATGGGTGGGGGCACCGCCATTGGGGGAGGTGGACCCGGTGGCGGTGGTGGGGCTGGAGGACCAGCCATGGGTGCTGGAACTGCAGCTGGAGGAGGCGCCACAGAAAGGTGACCTGCAGAGACAGGGGGGCCTGGGAGGGGCACAGTTCACTGTTGGTTAATGGCTGTATGGGTTGATTGGCCCTTTTTGCCCACTGGAAGGTTGTACGAAGACCGTCTGAGGAATGATATGCTAGTACTCTCATGTTATAACAACTAAAAACTACTTACAAGACTGCTGGCCAGCAGGGAGAGTGATTTGAATTTGTTCATTACATACAGGTAAATAAAGTCTTTTTAATATATTCTGCTCTGCAGGCAGTCATTGGTTCAATTTCATTTTAGTGCGGTATGAAAGTTACATTATTGTCTCAGGGTAATACAGCAAATGCAAACGGAGACGGTTTTGAAAACTCCACCTTATCGGGTTTTTCCATTCACATTTGCTGGCTTAGCTCAGCTCGGTTTGACTCGGCATGTTTGCCCAGTATGGCAAGGTTTTTCAACAACAGGGTTACCTGCTTGAAGGTGTGTGTGTGGTTCAAAAAAAATGTCTGTAAAATAGTTGATAAATGCACTTCCTTTCCTATACTCTGTACTCTATACCACATTATCTTTGCTGCAGTTCACATCCTCTCTGCAGTACTAGTAAACTTGTCTTTGTTTATTAAGAATAGACACTAAGCATCACTGACTTTGGAGACACATTTAATTTCCAATAAATTCTTCACAATAAAAGTTGTGCTATTCTGTTATTTAAAAGCTTTTATTATGAAGTGGCAATATCAAGAAATGTGTATGCAGGAATCTCAACAATCTGAGACAGCTTAAAGCAGCAAACTATTTAAAGGTCCAGTGTGTAGTGTGTAACGGTGAGGTGATGAGACTGAAACCAGCTGAAGCCTCTTGTGCCAGTCGTGTTGGAAAACGAACGCAAAGAATGTCTCTCTCTAGAGCCAGTGGTAGTAAGCCAGCGTAGATCATCTGGAGCAGAGCCAGTGTGCACGTTGGAAGTGAGTGGTGAAGCAAGAGAGAGAGCGCGGCGACGGGAGCGAGTAATGTTATCGTCTCAAGTCCAAGCAGGAAAAGTTAACAGTGTTTGTTCTGTTCGTGGGCTACTGCAGAAACATGGGAGACTCTGTGGCGAGGACCCGCTCCCTGTGTAGATATAAATGGCTCATCCTAAGGAAACGAAAACACGATTCCTATTTGAGCATATCACTCCGGTTTTAGCCAAACTACACTGGCTGTCGAATTTAGAAATGATTTTAAGATTTTATTGTTAACTTTTAAAGCTCTGCATGGTTTAGCACCGAGCTCCCTCACTCAGCTCCTCACTCCTTACGTGCCCCCTTCTAACCTGAGGTCGTTTGACAAGGCCTAACTGGTTGTACCCAGGTCTGGAACAGCCTCCCAGAGGACCTCAGGGTAGCTAGCTCATTAACCAATATTAAATCCCTTTTAAAAACCCATTTTTATAAAAAAGGTTTTGTGGTCCCAAGAGGCAACAGCCTGGTGCACCTTTGTTAACACCCTATATTGTCCTCTTCTGGCTCATGTGTTGTTTCTGTAACACATTGTTTGATACCACTGGTTATGGGTTTTAGTATACTCATTATTTGGTCTCAATTTTGTCTATATTGTATTTTATCCATGCAAGTACTTTGTAACTAAGTTTAGAAAGGTACTATACAAATAAAATTATTAATAAGATTATTTTCAGTTGATTAAACACTTAAGAAAACATACTTAATATTGTATTATATTTCTGCCCCTAAATGTTACACACTGGCTCTTTAAGGCTGCATACTATTCTTTTACACCGTCTGTTTGCAACATCTCTTGTGAAAGCGACGAAAAAGTTCCTTGAATGTACCGTCAAGAACAGTCACCACCTCAAACTGTAACCATGTGACAATAATGTGACTTTGATGAGAGAATAAGGTGCGACAGACAGGTCACACAGAATATGTACGCATATATACTGTGTTTAAATAAATAATAAATACTGTCTGATCTGCCCTCAAGGTATACTCGGACAAACAGTGAAAACTGTGTGGAGGTGGACTATGGGTGTGATGGGGGATTAGGTGCTGATTTATTGTGTGTGCATATGTGTTTTTCATGCTCTTGTGGTGCATTATGGGTGATGTGCATTCAATAGAGTGGAAATACACTCCCTTACCCAGGACCCACCCCCCACACACACATTCACACACACACTGTACACAACATCCCACTGCTGAGAGACTACCTCCTCCTCTCTCCTCCTCATACTTACTGCTGCTGACCATGGGGGCCTGCTGGGGGACGGGGGAGGGGGTCTTCTTGGGTGAGCCCCCGTCAGACATGGCAGTGTAAGAGGGGGGCGAGGAGGAGGAGGATGAAGTGGTGGTGGTGGGGGGCTGGGCCTGCTGGTGGTACACCTGCTGCTGCTGTTGTTGTAGTTGTTGTTGCGGATGCAGTTGCTGCTGAGGGTGGAAGGTGGATGGGTATTGGGCCTGGTGGCTGGGGGCGGGGCCAGGGGCTGTCTGACCTATCAGAGGAGGCAGGGGAACGGCCTCGCAGTACTGCGGGGTGAGTGGCAGATGCTGAGAGTGAGGAGAGTAGGGGCCGTCTGGTGGCTGGCCGTTGGAGTGAGGGTGGGGCTGGTGCTGGGGGTACTGGTGATGGCCCGTCACGGCGTTGGGGTCAAGAGGTGGGGGCTTCATCCTAGTGTTCAGGGGCGGGAGGGGGTGAGCCAACGGGAGAGCAGGCTGTTGGGGGATACCCTGCTTCACAGGCATGGCCATCATGACCGGAGGGGAGGCGGAAGGGGGCAACTGGGCGTACATTTGCTGCAAATGGGAGGCGGACCAGGTGCCGTGTTTAGGGGGGAGCATGATGTCTTGTTGCTGCTGTTGTTGAAGGTGTAGGTGGCGGGCTGCAGTGGGAGGAGACAGGGGGATCTGACGGACCTGTCGGCCCTGGGTGGTCACTCCCGCCTGGACTGGGGAAAAGGCCGAGGCGAGCGAGGTGGAGAGCTGGGAGGAGAGCTGGGCCCTGTCCCTAGCAGCCCCCACCTCCTTCTCCTGAGAGGGAGAGGAGGAGGCGGAGGAAGGAGGAGAGGAGGAGGCCACGCGGGCGTAGGAGGGTGGCAGTGTGCTAGCTCTGTACTGTCTGTACTCGGGAGGAGTGTCTGGGTGGGTGGGAGGGGTGGACACTTTATATTGGAGAGTGGAAACGACTGTGACGGGCAGAGAGAGAAAGACAGAGAGAGGAGAGGAGGAGATGCAGACGAAGAGGAGGACGAAGGAGGGCAACAAACAAAGGAAAACAGAAAAGAGAAAAACGTGAGAAGAATGAAAAGCAACCAACTGAGCAACCAAGCAAGTAAAGATGAGAAAATCAGGAGCAATCCAAAAAACGGAAGCCAATAGCAAATAAGAAAGAATCAAAATATCATAAAAAGAACAAGCAGCAGAATGCAACATGACTGAGCCATGGTCAGAAAGCATATGGCATTTCCCCCCCAACAGTAGCTGGAAGAAAGAGATGGCAGTAGAGCATGTTGCAGGGACAGGGGGTAACTGATATCGCCACTGACAGCAGGGACAAAGGGGGATGTTTAAGTCTGAGTGTGTATTTAAGGGGCAGACTTGAACATTTATATGTGCGCATGGATAAAAAAGCATACAGACTGGGGAGTAGTGGTTGAAACTAAGGCGGGAGACACCAACACAAAGCACACTGGGAAAGCCTGTTTACCTCTAGGAAACTATTGTATCAGGGTCTGGCATCTCTGGTATTTAGTAAAGATAAAGTCACCTGTTTGCTTTGGGAAAGTAAATGTGCTCTGCCTGACCAAACACTGATAAGATCCCTCATTAAAAAAACATAAAGTAGAACAAATACCAATTTGCTCCTCAGCAAATATGTCTGTTGACAGCTGGTGTGTTTTTTTTGTTGACAGTTTTTTCTAAAAAGCCTCTGTACTTAGGAGAATATGATATGCAGCCTTCAATTCGGTCTCCAGGGCAGCTTGTGTTGTGTTTATCTAGCTGGGCGTGGGTGTGTTTATTTAAGCCTCACCTGATCCCGACGTTCGTCGCTCCCTCTCCTTGTGCGCCTGCATCTGATGTTGCTCCATCATCCTAAGAAGTGGAAGCATGTCACTCCTCTTTACGCTCTCATTTCTGATCAATCTGGCCGTAAGTTAAGCCTGATATGTGGTTGTGTGCAGCCCTTAAATTACGATGTGAAGGTGTTTTCTAGGGAGTAATAGCGGTCCAAAAGTCCTCCTGGTTTACAGACTTTTTCCACCCTGCGCTGTGAATGTTTCATGTTGTGTTCAATAAAAACATGAAAACACATAATCTTTTGTGCGGTATTAGTTTAAGCAGGCTGTTTGTCTGTGTGACTTAGATGAAGATCAGAACACATTTTATGACCAATTTATGCAGAAATCCCAGTAATCCCAAAGTGTTCACATACTTCTTCTTGCGACTGTATATTACTGTTTGCTTAATGTGTGCTTTTGTATACAGCGGTTAGAAATTGTACCTCCTCTGCGCCTCGCTTTCCTCTGAGGAGGGTCCATTTTGGCGCTGGACGACTGGACCTGAAAGACATAAAAACAAAAAGAAGTCAATCAATCATTAATCAACACATCAGCCATCATCTGTACGCCTCATTAAGTTAAGTCTTTTATCCACAATGATTTATACATAACTATTTAGACCATCATAATATATATTGGGGACGGCAGTAGCTCAGTCTGTAGGGAGTTGGCTTGGGAACCGGAGGGTCACCGGGTCAAGTACCGACATGGACCAAAAACTGAGTGTGAACTGGTAGCTGGAGAGGTGCCAGTTTACCTCTTGGGCACTGCCGAGGTGCCCCTGAGCAAGGCACCAAACCCCCAACTGCTCGGGGCGCTTGTCAGGAGCAGCCCCCTCACTCTGACACCTCTCCATTACTGCATGTATGTGTGTTTCAGGTCTGCATGTACCATGTATGAGTTCAACAGAGTGTAAATTGAATTTCCCCATTGTGGGACTAATAAAGGTAGATCTTCTTCTTCTTCTTCTATTAAAGGTGCAGTGTGTTGGATTTGGTGACATTTAGTGGCTGAATACCCCTCCCTTTACAAAGACTGTGGTAATGTGAGGTGCCTGGTCTGGGCTACTGTGGAAACATGGGGGAGCAACATGGTGGACTCTGTGAAGAGGACCCACTCCCTGTGTAGATATGAAGGGCTCAGTCTAAGCTAAAGAAAACACAACAATCCTTAGTTTATTACAATGAAAACATAGTTATGAATATTATATACACTGATCCTTTAAGCAAAAATGCCAAATGTCTGCTGGTTCAAGCTTCCTAAGACGCAAGTTTCTGCTTTGTCTCCATTTTACATTTGTGGAAACTGAATATGTTTGTTGGGCAACATAAGCAATCTCGGTCTCCAGGAAGTTGCAGTTGTTCTGATGTTCTATAGACTAAACAACTGATTGCTTAATTGATTGATCAACTCCAAAGGCTAAAAGCACTGAATGTAGGCTTTAACTGCAGGAGTCGCCACAGACAAACATACAGCACACGAGTGTACTACAGAGAGAGAAACTATCAAGCTGATCTTTGATGGATAGCTAGCCAATGCTATAAATTGATGCAAGTTTCGATGGTGCGTGTCAACACCCAGCTGAGTCCTGGTGACCCGGAGTCCTTTAAACTTTCTCCCCTCCTTGTCTTCATTTCTTCACTTAGTTTCCTGTCAAAACCTGTTATTTCACTTCTTATATGTATTTACTCTTGCGTCCTTGCCCCTGATTCTTCTTTGTTCCTGGTCTTTGTTGAGCTTCTCTTGTCTGTTTTCTGTATTATGCAACTTTAGTTTGTGACATATAGTACTATTGGTAGCTTTGTTTTTCACTCTGCATTTTGTTAGTCTCTGAGATTACCGTATGGGCCCTCATAGCCACTCTATCCTATTGTGCCTCTCTTTCTGGGTTGTTTTCACTGTAGGATTCAGACCAGCTTTAAACATGTATGTAACATATTTCAGTCTTTGTATAATATGTTGTGCATCACTAGGGAGTAATTATGAGATACATTTCCATCTGTAAACAAGCCCTCACAGTTATAATCATTTTATATAAAATCTTCCCAGTAGCGAGAGCGGGAAGAGAAGCTGTGTTGACTGAATGAACAGACCACAGCAACAGAGCCAACAAGATGTTTATAATGTAATTTACTCAACATGTTGCCAGCCACAGGAATTTAAACTGTAAACCACAGCAGGAAAGAATCTAAGAGAGTGGAATAAACAGAAATATCACAGGGAAACATCACGTAAATGAATGAAATCATAACACATTTAACATAATCTAAAAAAACATTTTGGTATACCATACTGTCAACAAAAGATAAGGTATCAGTATTTAAGTCACTACTTCAACATTGTTCAAAGAGGTCAGCGAGTTATCAGCTGCATGACCACCTCAGTGACGGAGTTAGAGCCTCATTCTGGGGCGGCTATTAAAGGGGAGCATCAGGGAGAACACTTATCATATATCACCAGAATACCTGTCATTAAACTTCCAACGCCTGCCGTGACATCAGGGACGCCCACGGGTGATATTTCTGTTTGCTGTGTCTGGAGGATGGGGGCGGGGGCAGTCAATACGAGGCAGAGCTGTGGCTTCACACTGCAGTTTGAAAACCACGATGTGGGCTGAGAGTTAACTGTAAGAGCCCTTTTGTACCAAATGTAATGTTTGCCTTTCACTTTTGTATTTATGGATTCACTGTAATGTTGCATCAGATGTATTCTAAATATCTGATCCTAAGTCAGAAGGAGCACTACGTGAGCTTTCCAGTCATGTACCATGAAGCTTCAAATGTGACTCCTTTTTGCCCCAGATGCTTTAATTCTTTAACCTTTACTATCAAACATCAATCAATCAGATCAATCAACCACATTATTTTAATGGCTCATTTCATGCAGGTTAGTGCAATCAATCCATTTGTGCCTGCAACTGAAATCCTAAATTTTAATTTAATTTGGAGGAAGTGTTCTCTGGGCCGTAGCACAAATGTGACGAAATTTTTAAAATCTGTCAAATACTTATAATATATCTAGTCTTCATTATATATTCATTATATTTTAGGAAAAACTGTAGTCCCAAGTGCCCAGAAAATGGCTGCATCTCAGTCAACTATTTGTTATCTATGAACTCATAACAAGTTGAATATCAAAGATGTGCACAAATATGCAGTATAAAAAAGGAACATTTCATAAACACAATGTTAGCGTTTTTCCTCATTTTTCAAAAATCCTAACTGTTTCTAAAAGTGTGATTTTTCTTGTAATGTGAAGTTGTACTGTTTGATACTTGCCCAAAGTATGTACATACAAAAATTCAAGACTTTTGACCCATTTTTCCATTTCCAGTTTACCATTGTTCAATATTTTTAAGCAGACTAAAAGTGCTTCACGGGACTGGCATACTAATAACAAGAAAATAAAAATTTAATATCCATGAAAAATGTGTAATTCTTGGCTATATAACTAAAACTGACTTGGCTCCAAAATGCTAAAGTGTCAGTGATGCATTTTCTCCTCAAGCAGTAGCAGACTAAACGTGCTAAATGCAGATACCACTTGCTGATAATCCTTCAACTTATTCTTCACAGCTGACCTGGTTAGTGGATCTCTTCTGTTGTGCTACTGTAACGAGAAGCACAATAAAAAAAGAAGTGACGGCTGGAGGATGTCTTGTTCCCTTCGCTCCTTGACACTCCCCTGAACTCTGCTTGTTAGCTCATGATAATTATGTGCTCCACTGGCAAAGCTGCACATTAAATTTAGCAAATATCTGACTTAAAAGCAAAGAAACCACTTCTCTCTGCAAGAAGACAGGACCCTAAATTAATAACTGTTTGCTCTGATCAGTCTTCATTAATCATTTTAGAATAGCTATCCTGATCTTGAATAAGCTGTCAGATCACACTGAATGTGATGCTCAGAGGGAGTTGGTAGAAATGCTCCCTGACACCGTCAGCTCTGTAAATACAGGCCTTCTGTTGAAGTATCGGCACGCCACCGCTTGTTATGTGTTTGCACCAGCAGCAATGTTTGTTGCAGAAACATAAACCTCCAAGAAATGAATCAAGAGTATAAAGATGCAGATGCAAATACAGCAAAAAACATGATGTGCTGCATGCACCTTGCCGACTCTCTGCTCAACAAATACAGTGTGTATTTTTTTGGTGAGACTTCAGGGATTTTAAATCTTAAAACACAACTGACACTTAGCAACCTTTCTGCAGACATCAATGAGGTAGATGTGAAGGACACAATTATCACCCCGTATTGTGCTGCATGTGTATCCGTCCATGTGTGTGTTTCTACAGCTGACGTGATGTGTGGTGTATGGCGATGGCTGTTGCCATGGTGAAGGAAGAACAGGAAGCCCAGGGGAGGAGAGGGCCTGATCAGACCTGTAAGCATTTTATGGGAGCTCAGAAGACCAGTGTGTGTGTGTGTGTGTGTGTGTGAATCTGTTTATACAGTCACATTGTGGGGACTTACCTTCCTTTTGTACATCATCATAATGTAAAACATTATATTTTAGGGTGAGGACTTGGTTTAAGGTTAGTATAAGGTTAGGTTTAGGTTGCGGTTAGGGTAATGGTTAGGTAAGGCAAGTGGCAGTTACAATTAGGGTTAGGGCAGGTCTCTAGGAAATTAATGTAAGTCAATGTAATGTCCTCAAAAGTCTTGTGTGTGTGTGAGGTATTTTAATGTGATCAATTACTCCTCCCTCTTGCACTCCATGTTTCTTTCTTTAAACACTCACAAGGGCTCACAATTTGAATATGATGCATTATTAGGAGTCTCCTTACAAACAGCAGGAATTAGACAGAAACAGACAGACAGACTCAATCACTTAAAAATGTTTCAAAGTCCTATCTGACTTTTATTCTGATTTGTAGCCTAATAAAGGTCCATCTTATCTTATCTTATCTTATCTTATCTTACTCTGTACCCTGATGCTGAAGGCTGTGTGGATGTCTGGTGTGGAAATACATCCTTTTGATTCTCTTAGTTTCCCCAAAATAGCTAATAACAAGGCTACTAGCTTAGTATAGTATAACCCTGATTCATACTGCTCTTAGTATAGCACTGCTATGGAAAAATATCCACAGATGAAGCACTACTCTATGGGTAAGACAGATGATATCAAGGCTTCCATTAAAAAGACAGCTTACATATTACAGCTAAACAGCATACATTAGTATGTTAAGGACTCAGATTTAACAGCTGACCAAGTGGCCGACCTTGTAAAATTTGTATTTTTTGCTGTTGTTGATGCTTCAGCAATAGCAACACACTGGAGTGACTGAGCAGAGAGTCGGCAGGTGCATGCAGCACATCAGCTTTTTGCTGTATTTCTTCTGTATCTTTAAACTCTTGACTAATTTCTTGGAGGTTTACGTTTCTGAAACAAACATTACTGCTGGTGCAAACACAAATAAACAGTGGCGTGTTTCCAAGCAGACGTGTACAAAAACTCCCTTTATTTGTTTAAGCTGCACATGTTCTTTTTGGTTATTATCATTTCAGGTACTTGGAACAGGGGTGGGGTTTCACTTTATTTTACCTGTTCACCTGTGAGTTAGGCTCCGTCAGTGTCTACTGGCCGTCAGGTGCTGCTTTAGTTTTCCATAACAGTTGTTGCTTCTCATTCTTTAAGTCTAATAAACAGCATAAAACTCAGCTGGACTAGGTATGGATTGTTTGAACGCATCACACAGTAAAGCGCCTACTTAGCCTCTTAGCAGCTTTTTCCACTGTTAGTAGGCCAAGTCCCGACATATAGCTACAGGCCAGGTTAAATGCGGGTTAGATCAGTTCAGCTGCACAGATTTGTATTCGTTTTTTGGACCTTACTCTTTTATTGTGAAATATTGCTTCACTCTTTAGTGGAGCTGCTAACAACTCACGATAAGGAGCTCCACCTGACAACTTCTTTTTATCAGGGGCCACAGCCACAAAGGTTGAGAACCAATAGTTTAATATTCAACAAAGCATTGCATTTTGTAAGCTTATCATATGTCTATTTATATTATCCGAAATGTAAGTACAGCCGTCAGATAAATGTTGAGATGTAAAATGCATAATATTTCCAGCTGAAGTATAAAGCCGCATGAAATGTAAAGACTCAAGTAAAGTACAAAATTGCACCTTAATAAATACCAAACAAACAGACTCGTCTTCACGGTGAGAAAACATAAACGGCTATTCCTCTACAGCACGAGACTTACTGAGGATGATGATGGCTGAAGAAACCCTCCTGAGGACACCAGGTGAAATCTCTGGAGTCAGCATGATTTGTCCACAGCCTACTCAGTACTATACGCTCTATGTATCTATGCAACTTGTTTCAGTAAGAAACAGCATTAGCAACATACTCAAGCAGATACACCTGCCCTGCATGACGAGGCCCATGATCGGATCCCACATCCAAATGCACCCAAAAAAAGGAGGGCTGCTATGTGAGCAAGGTGGGGTTCGACATGAAGGCTCCATATGGGATATTTTAGCCGCCGCTAGGAGAGTCACAAGGATGGGATGACACCGCAGTTAAACGCTCACACATATTCCCTCTAATATCTTATGCACACTCACACAGATTATAAGTAGCTCGTAACCAGAGCTGGTCAGCAGCTATTTAGTAAACCAAGAGTAGGCGTGAGTTTGGCTTCAAATACAGTTCAGGGGATAACAGAATTCATTCACTGTCCCTGTATAAAAACCCTAAGAAACTACAAATCTGCTAGTTTAAATACATACAGTATATCTAATCATGCTGGATGCTATGTTGCTTTAATTTAAAGATGCTGAAAATAAATACATTGCAGTGAATATGAAAATACAAAAAAAAAAACTTTAAATGAGGCCAAATGACATTCAGCGACCAACCAGCCCTTGATAGTGTTGTTATCGTCTGATTTAGTGTGCAGACTGTAGTTGCAGTACATGTTATCAACCAGCAGAGGGTAGTACAGCTTAGTTAAGAAGTTCCACCTCCTGGGGTTTGAACATTACAGTGTACTGAATATGGACATATAATCAACATTTTAGTTTACTGTAATATTTGAATGTATTGTTCCAGTCTTCTAATCATGCTGTCTGTGTACAATGTACATCCTGTTTACATCAGAAAGTGTTCACTAAAAAGCCTCTACGTAGTCGCGACAAACTCAAAACATTCAAAACTATGTGGATTATTTCATTGTGGTTACCTGACATTCTTTCGAGAGCAAAAGCAGATTTAAACTGTTCACAGATGACCGTTTAAGATGTAATTTGAACCAAACGGCTCCATTAGCAGGTTTCCATTCAATCTCAGTTTATGATTCAAAACCTTCAACATTTCATTTCATTTGAAAAAAAAAAAAAAACCTCACCGCCTGCCAGGAAGTTACAACTGTGGACTTCATTTAAAAAGGTGAGTGTTTAATGGGATGGATTAAACAACAGTCAAAAGTGTGCATTAAAGAAGACCTATTACGTCTTTTTACAGGCTTTCATGTTCAAAAAATGCTTTATTTTTCTCGTACCCTCTGAAACGCTCTGATTGAGCTCCAGCTCCACTCTAACTAGCTTTGTTTGAGGGTATGCCAAACTAGCTGCTAGGCAGGTATTATGCAAATGTTTTACTTTATGAAATCACCATGTTACAGAAGAAAAGGCAGGATTTCAAATGAGACGTTTCAGACAGTTCAGGAGCAGTGTTTCTGTGAGGGAGAGTAACTTTGCAGACCTTTTACATGCACAAAAACTATATAACACACTAAAGGAGAGGCAAAAAGCACAAAAGGATAATAGGTGCTCTTCAAAATGTCCCCAAAATTAATTAAAACCATATATCATGACTCCTTACCTCCACTGTCAGGTGAGCTGAGGACGTTGAGGGCGAACAGCATGGCGTTGGAGAAGGTGGTGGCCTCCTCCTTACTGGCAAAGTTCAGCCCATAAACCTGGCGGGCATCACGCCACTGATGGAAGGTCGGGGTGGCCTGATTGTACTTCAGGCCCTTCACTATGGAGTAGTTGATCACCACCTTCAATGAGGGAGGGAAATACATCCTCAAATACCCAGTGAGTATAAATTCTAGGGGTGAAAATCACCAGAGGCTCCACGACACGATATTATCATGATAGTTAAGTCATGATTTTGATGCAATATGAGTATTGTGATGAGATATATTGTGATTTATGTTTGTTATGTCAAGTTTTTATTCACGTACAGTATGTTGAGGTCAGAGGTCAAGAGACCACATTGAAAATGGCCATTACAGTTTTTCCTCACCAAAATTTTGCCCAACTGTGTTATTTAACGTTTCTTCCCAACAAACTAACATGACCTGGTTGGTCAAGTCCTTGTGTTTTCTAGTCTCATATGATACCAGTATCTTCACTCTAGCTTTAAGTCTCCTCTGAAAGAAAAAAAAAGTGTATTATCAGATTGTTAATATAATAAACAATCAATACTTGGCATCTGTGTATTACTATAATATTGCCATGCGAAATATTGCGATATTATGCTGTGATGATTTTTTTTCTTTCCTTTTTCCGTCCCCTAATAAATTCAGAGTCCTAACACTTAAAGACTGTTGAATGCTGAGCAAAACAGTATTTTGGGTCCATTTTTCAGTATAACTTTGTATTTTTTGTGACTAAAAGACCAAATGATTTTTTTTTCCAGCTGATTCATTCATGAACAACTAGCATCAGGTTTACTCTGAGATCATCATGTTGCATATTCAACATTCATATAAGATCCAAATCATGGTTAAAGGGGAAGAAACACAAATTTCAGCACTGACAAATTCCCAAAAAAAGGCAGGAGTAAAGGCACAACTGTTAATTTAGCTCAAAGGGAAAACTTGTGAAAACTCTTTTTGCTAATGCTAATGCTGCATTCATGTCATATCAGAGTTATCTTGATTATGAGTTTCCAACTTGCAGGAAGTAATTACGAATTACTTCCTTCTACGAACAACAAACACGGACGCATCAGCCAACGACCACCATTCAATGCAATTAAAACCAAATTTAATGGAGCTCAAATGTCTGAAATGTCCTCTCATCACCAGGAGTGTGATGCTGATTATTTTCTTGCGTGTCTCACCTGCTGGTCCTGCAGTTTGACGCCCACCACTCTGAAGGTGTTGTTGGCAGTGTTGTGGTAGATGTTGATGCGGCTGAAGCCCTGCTGCCCAGGCTTGATGGGCACCCACTTCTTGCTGGCATCGTCGTAGACCATCACTGAGGCCCGCGCCTGGCAGATACTCTGCTCACTGATGGAGGAGAGAAAACACAAGAAGAGCCCAGTTAAATGCTGTACCTGTGAAGAGACATGTAGAGATCCTGTTCATTTATTTTCTAATGAAGGGTTCTTTTATTGGTCTATTAAAAAAAAAACCTCAAACCTGTTATTGTTATTCTTTTTCCAATTTATAAAAAAATATAATCCTTTTTTTTTTTAAACAAAGAAATAAATTTATTTTTTTTTATTTAAAAAAAAAATTTTTTTTTTTTATTTTAAAAAAAAAAAAAAATATATAAGAATTAGGGCTGTCAATGTTAACGTGACAACACATCAACACAAAGAGAAAAACGGTCATGGCCATATTCACAGGGGTCCCTTGACCTCTGACCTCTAGATGTGTGAATGTAAATGGGTTCTGTGGGTACCCACCAGTCTCCCCTTTACAGACATGCCTACTTTACGATAATCACATGCAGTTTGGATCAAGTCATAGTCATAGTACACTGACACACTGGCAGCTGTTGGGCTGCAGTTTGCCATGTTATGATTTAAGCACATTTTTAATGCTAAATGCAATAACTGTGAGGGTTTCTGGACAATATTTATCATTGTTTTGTGTTGTTAATGGATTTCCAACAATAAATATATACATATGTTTGCATAAAGCAGCATATTTGTCCACTCCCATGTTAAGAGTATTAAATACTTGACAAATCTCACTTTATTACATTTTGAACAGATACAAAACGTGAGATTAATCGCAATAAAATATTTTAATCGATTGACAGCCCTAATAAGTATATATAGCATATAATAATACTGTAGCTGTAATCAGTCCTTAAAGACAAATCATGAAAGAAGCTTTTATGAGAAACTAAGTTGAGCAATGAAAGCTATGAGAACAGAAAATAACTGGGAACTGAGCAGGGTTCAGTTCCCTATAATATTAGATTGTAGCGATGCTTCACTGCACTGTTAATTCCCATACCGTTACTGTTGACCAGAATAGTGTAACTGTGATGGAGGTCAGTGAAGTGAAACCAGTGAAACACAGCTACTGTATAATCATCTGGTTAGCTGAGGGGTCCCTGGGGAGCCACACCTTTCTGCAGTTACCACATCAGGAATAACACATTGCTACTGTAGATATGACAGTGTGTGTGTTTTGAGGAGAGGGTGGGTTGCCATTTTTGAAAGCTATAAACAAGACCTCAACCTAAAACCAAACCCTGGAAAATTCCCCTTTCCCTCCTGGCCTTTACTGTGGTGTGGTGGCACCATCACAGCACATGAAGAAATGCTTAGAGGCATCAATGCAGACGGGTGTGCAGTACAATAATAATACAGTGTGTTAAAAACGCAAGCGTTTGATCAGCGAGCGTATCACCAGCTGGAGAAATGAAATGAAAAGTCACACAACACACACACGAGCACACGGCTACAAGGACGTATAAAATAATCATGTTCACAACCGCAGAGCTGAGAGGGAATTCATTCACTAGAAAGACACATGTGATGTGGCCTCCGGCTTGATGTGGCTCAGACAAATCACAAATCACATCACAAAATGACCACTTTCAAGAGATTCAGCTGGAGTCTATAAAATAAAGAGCCGTGTCTGACGTTCTGACCTTTATGTGCCTGGAGGTGGAAACACATGACAGCAGGTGGAGAGAGGACCAGCAGAGGTGAGGTTAACTCGCAGAGCCTGTGAAGTGACTAAACGCTTCTCTAATTTTCACTTTCAGCACCTCAGGGGCCGACTCACCAGCAGCCAGACTCACATTAGCAGACTGAAGGTGTGAGGGCCAAGGAAAGCAGAGTAGGGCTGTCCTCCATCAGAGAAAGTCTTAGTCCACTAACAGTATGATTTTGTCGACTAACTGATCAGATTTACTCGACAGGTCGACAGTTTCTCCACAAAGAAACGCACAAAAGCAAATCTGTGTTTACCAGAGATGTGCTCATAAGTTTCTTTGAAATAAACCATGCATCACGAAAAAAGCATAAAAACAACTAATCAGCTAAAGAAATCTTCAGTCAACTAAAACCAAAAGACCGATTTCTCAACTAAATGGAGGGCAACCCTACTAAAGAGCACTGTTCATGTACTCACTGACTGTCAATGTATATCAGACCCTTAATCTCTGCAATAGTTCATATAAGATGACATTACATAAAATAAAATAGAAATCTGGTCACTGCAGCAGCAAAACTAAATGAGTATAGAGCTGGACTATGAATGTGCAACTTCACAAAATTTACTAGTGCTGTAAATTACTTTCATTATCTGACTTTTTTTCCTTGATACACCAATTAGATATTTAATTAACTATCATATATTTAATGTAAATATACTGTAGATAATGTAATAGCTTTATTTCCCTTTACGTGACAAATTTATTAACTAATTATTGCAGCTTTAAAAGGTGTTAAATGCAAGATTGGGAGCATTTCTGTTGGCTTTTAACATGGTGACGGCAGAGCCAGCAGCTAATGATGCTAACAGTGCCAATGTTGCATACAACAGTATCAGTGCTGATAGAGCTAATGGTGCATCTATGTCTCCTAAAATTTCCAAGTTATTTTAAGCAAAACTATGATGCATTTTTACTAAACCTAACCAAGTAGTTTTATTGCCTAAACCTAACCAAATTGTGTTGTGTTTTTTATTTCATTTTACAATGAATGAATACGTAGTTTTGTAGGAGACAGGGTTGAACGGTGTTAAAATGAGGAGGATGCTTGGTTATCAGCTGTGACCGCCGTATGACAGCAGGGCAGAGCGGTGCAGAGCGGTGCAGAGCGGTGCAGAGCTAGCCATAGACATGTGGCCGCCAGCCTGGCGAAGCAGACAAAGCATAGAAAAGCTTCACTCTCTGCTTAGATAGACATTACTCCTCTATATCTTTACATAGACAATATAGAAGAGAATCTTTAATGTTTCATATAACCTGTGCATAACCTCGTTATCTGATACATTTTCAGTAGGGCAAAAGCATCGAGTGCACAAACTTCATCCTTGCAGTCCCATCTTGAAACTACTATTACGTAGAAATTTACTAAACAACATTGGAGGATTGGGGACGTTACACTGGAGATATGCCTGACCCCTTGGGAGAGGTTTCCCAGCAGCGTAATACTGTAGAAGTTATGAGGTTATGAAAGAAAGCCAGAAATGGTGTCAAGAACCAAAAGTATGATTAACTGTTCCATTACTTTGATTATTGAATAGAGGGCCAGAGATTATACAGTGTAATGTTATACCCCTAGCAAATTAGTACGATTATATTAAGTCTAAAAATGGCAGAAATACTAAAATGAGGAAGCATGAGGTTGTCTTTCACGGCTATCATCAGGAGATGAGGCTTGTTTCCAGGGCCCTGAGGAAGGCAGTAACATTCAAATGCCAACATGTGACCTCCCCTCCTCTGATAACCTTTTCGTCGAGGTTCTGCTCTGCAGGAGGAAGACACCGTGACACCTGAGAGACCCCCCCCGGACAGCGTTAACACATGGTTCAGTCCCAGCCGGCTTTCCCTGCCATCATTTGTTCTCCGGTTCCCTTGCGGTCGTCCGAACGGCCTCAAATAACTCAGCAGTGAGGAGGTAGTGCTGCTTCTACTGGCTTCAATCAAACCCTGCATACCTCATATTTACTGTTTTTTCTTTCATCTAGTAATCTTTTCATCATAAGACTCTCAGAGTTGAATAGCCTGTTTGACATGTGACATAATGAGATTATTTCCATGCAACAATATCAGAAAGTCTGAGAATAAACTGCACAGCGACGTCATGTCGTTCCTCAAGGAGAAGCCGTAAAGCTCGCTTGACAGATGGATTTCAGCAACAGCTCCCACGATTACAACCACCCTCCTGCTGTCAGATATCCATCATTCCCCACTGCACAGCTCTTACCAAGTCAACCACCAGCAATGTCATGTCAAAGCTATCACAACACAATTTATTCATGACAATGATTCAAGCACAGAGGCATGCGTAGACTGTGGATGTAGATGCTGATCATGGCTGGAAAATGGTTACACAATAAATAGCCACCGTCCAGGGACAAACAGGAACTCCCAAATCAAACAGGAAACACATCTGTCTTTTACACAAACAGATGTGAATGCAGAGTTCCTCAAATACATTCAAATATAGCACAGAATCAGATCTCAACCATTCACTCGAGATAAAATCTGCAATCGAGTTAGACAGCCCTGACACCAACAGTCCTCCGTCAACTCATGTGAATGCCATCTTATACTCTGTGTATATCAAGATTAAGAGAACTAAAATAATAAATAAATGATCGTCCTTTCCTGTGGAAAATAATAATCAGTCCCATCACTGATAAGGCTGCAGGATGTAACAACCTGAAATGCTCCCTGCCTCCACATTTGAGGAGAACCTCCCATTCTGAATGCAAAACCATGAGGGACAACTACAGACGTTCTGTTTCCTACATCTCTAAGTAAGTTTAACAGACTCAGTAATCACATAACTGACGCTTCTCTCCACTTCAGAGTCCCGATAGACCACCAGAGGCTCACTGGGAGGGGAGGAGGGAGGTGGCTGCATCTCTGTAATGGATCTTCTTACAAAAACAGGCCCTATTTTGGGAGCAGTTTGGGCCAGAGGGATGCAGGGCCTCAAGCTTGAAGCTGACGGTTTCACTTCTCTTCAAGCAGTCAGAAATAAAGCGGGCGTCTCGCCTAATTCTCCTTTACATACACTGCGTTGCTCAATCAACACATCATGGGATGTAGAGCAAAAAAAGAGATCTGGCTGAGGCTACTTTTCTTGAACTAAAGTGCAAAGCTATATCTTCACAGAGCAGCTCAGCTAATTTCTCACCACTTCTGACAGTGTGATAAATGCTTCTGTGTGTGATCGAGTTACTGCGGGCCGACGCTCTCTCTAGGTCACATGACAAAGAGGAGACAAGGCACAATAGGGCACATGATAGCTGCTTAACATCGCAAAAAAAAAAAAAAAAAAAAAAAATCCAGATCAAGGCCCATTTTGCTCTTGATAATTGGCGGATTATCAGCCGTAAAAAATGGAGTGACTGAGCAGAGCGATGACAGCGATGAGAGGCAAAGAAAAGAGAGTGACTATGTGTTTGTGATGAAGGGAGAGCAGGCGATATGGCATAATCTGAAAAAGGTCAGCTACTGCTGAAAATCACAATCAGTGACATTAAAATAACGTGATGAATCAAACTGATGTTCAAAGCAGGAACTTACATAACAGGAAGAACTGAAGGTCAAATTAAAAGGACAAGAAAACATTATTTTACAATATATGAATTACACCCTTTTCAGTGAAAACTCTATTTTTCCATGTTTTTGTGTGACTAAGTGACTGAAGGGACAACGATTTTTGAAACTGGTCCAGTATTAAGCAAGAACGCTGCAGATAGAGACGACTCATGTTGCACCCACATCATCGATACAAGATAAATATTCAGCCATGACACTGACAATCTTTTAGATAACTCTACGCCACACTTTCTGTACTCCACAACAAAACGTAACAACTCTGACAACACCGGCACTCCTCTCAACTCACATTCACGTTTCCACTGTTGTCTTGTGGCAGCAAGTCACATGACAGCATAGACTAGATAAGACGTGGACGAAGTCACTGAGATGTCACCCATTGGTTTGTGGACAGCCGTTTTGTTTTTTGGCCGTCGCCATCTTGGTTTTTTGGAACCAGAAATGATGCAAGAGGATGGAGTTAAGACATTTTTAGGTGACAAAAATGTTGCTTAGCTTTCATGAACTAAAAACACACTGTGAAAGGGTTATGTTTTAAGACGAAAATACAGACAACTCTCAATGGTCTATTTGACTCTAAATGGGTCCATAATTTCCTAAATGATCATCACGCTGTATTGAAGAAGACTTGAAACTAGCGATCGAGACCATAAACTCATGTTTACAATGTTTACTGAGGTAATAAATCAAATGAGAACTAGGCTCATTTTCTCATAGACTTCTATAAAATCAGACTTATTTTTACAACCAGAGGAGTCGCCCCCTGCTGGCTATTAGAAAGAATGACAGTTTAAGGCATTTCAGCATTGACTTCACTTTTTGGACTGGCCGGTTGCTGCTTGCATGACACAATAATAAACAGATAAGGACAAGCAAAAGATAATAAAAATGTTTTATTTCACTGTAGGGTCCTCTCCATAATGTTGAGCCTGTCAGAGGCAAAAACAAGCACTTTTAGTGGATATACATGAAGGTGAGGAATTGCCCCGAAAGATTATACTTCAGCCCGTTTAGCGTCTGCTAGCTGCAGCGTTCTCGCTTAAAGGCGTAGTACAGGTGTTTTGAAGTGGGGTTGTATGAGTGAACGCTATACTTTCACCGCTTTATCTTGCCATCAGACAGCCCTTTACGACGGGGAACTGAACTGATGGTGAAACATATCTTTGCTCTCCTCAAAGCTGCCTGACTCCACTGACAAAAACAGTATACATAAGTTTCACTTTCAGTTCAGTTTCCCATCAGAAAACGTTCGAAATAAAGACGAAGAAGAAGAAGATAGTTTTTTATTAGTCCCGGTGGGGGAAATTAATTTTTTTTCACTCTGTTAACTAATACACACAATGCACAAAAGGTCCATATAATGAAAATTGGAGAGGTGTAGAGGGGGGGTGTTGAAGGCCCGGGGGGGGGGGGGTTGGCTTGGGGGCCCGGGGCAGGGGAAAACCCCCCCCCCCCTTTTCTGGGTACCCCCCCGTCCCACACCCCCATGATTTCTGTAGGTGACCCTTTCTTTTCAGTGCCATCCACAGCAGTACATTGCTTTGCTTTGGTACTGTTTCTCCAAGTACTGTTTCTCCAAACTGGGGTGTGCTGACTGCCGTCCACTGTGGGCTATACACTGACTAATGATAAGTACCTCATACAACCCCACTTTAAAACACCAAACTATCCCTTTAATACTGGACCAGCATAAAAGTGGAAAAGTGTTGTCCCCATGTTACCAAACATAGGAAAATAGGGTTGTCATCCTTTAATAGCCAAAACTAATGTTTTTAACTGGCACTTCTGTTGATGCTACATTGATTGTGTAGATGATAAATGACAACAGACAACAGAATGTCAGAAATAAAGGTGATTTCAGCCTGCAATAGACCCTTTGTACAGCAAACATTTTGACTACTCAAAGCAGAAAAAGCACAGGTATAAATACTAACATTAACAAAGGCTCCTTTAATTAAGTGTCCCAGTATGTACCAGAGCACCTAAATGGAGAGCAGCCTTCATCAGTGTTGTTAAGTTGCAACCTAAACTACAAAAGCCTAATTTATGCCGAGCTCCATCTTGATTTACGCTGACCCAGTAGCATATATACTGATGCTTACGCCTCAGCAGAGCTCTCACACGTGTTACCTCTATTATGACACAGAGATTACTCAGATAGACCTTGTATTTTCAGATCTATTCATTTTGGGCATGTCATTTTCAAGCTGGGGCCTGAGCCAGAGGCCGAGGGGTTCAAGAGGTTAAAGAGCCAAAAGATGCAAAAAGCTGGAGTCAGGTCATACTTCTCTTCTTCCTAAGTAGTCATGTGAACCATTGTTAAGATAAAATGATTGATTAGAGCTGCTCTGAGCAGTTTCTCTAAAGGTGCAGAGAGCTTGAATGAATGACAGCTGATTATTTGTGCAGTTTCTCCTCCTCTGAAGGGTTGAGCCTGCTGGTATTTTCCCTCTTGTGTATTATACAGACTACATCTTTAAAAATGCATAAGGACTTCCCCACTACCAGTTCATGAATAAAAAAAAAAAGAAATACTGTGTTTCTCACACCATACTGACAGGCCAAGGAGCACAAATATTTAAAATGTTTTTTTGCTATTAGCTGATACTGTATCGGTGCATGTATTGTGAATTTGAAGCCAACAGCTCGTGTCCGTCACCTTGTTTTCGCTGGACTAAGCAGTTTTGTCACAGTGGAGGTTGAATAATATTCACCTCATAAGGCAGCCTGAGCGGGTTGAGAAGAAAAAAAAAAAGACTAGAGGAGGAGTAAAAGAGATGAATAGACGGTAGAGAGAAACAAGAGCACAGAGGATATGAAGGATTCTGCCACACTGAGCGCTGCCTCACGTCAAATAAGCCTCATAGGCGAGTGGTGAAAAGGAGGCCACATTCCCAGGCTCTTGAATTAAGCACTTCCCTGCACACATGGTTAGACATATGTATCCCCCCCCACTTCACCCTCCCCCACACAAATCCTCACACACACACACACACACACACACACACACACACTCGGCTGTGTGTTTTCAGTCCATTAGCAGACTGGAAGAAATGACGCCTGAACCTGTGTACTGTACATGATGGGTTGAGAAGCAGGACTTTCATGTTTCTGCGAGATGTGTCAGCTTCATGATTAGATCAGCGGATGCATTCAGGGCTGGGGAAGTGTTGCCTTGGCATGCTGAGAGACTGGGATGGGGTGGTGATAGGGTGTATGCGGCGTTCTCTCTGGGTAGCACCCCAGGGCAGAGCTTCTGTTATCATGGCAATTAGCTTTTGTTGCTGGGGTAATTGTTTCATCCTGCTGGTTCACAGTGGAAGGCACCCGAACAAATGAGTCATTCAGCGCGACCTCGCACGGCCGGCTTATGACAGCAGTTTAGATTTGTCGGGCCTTTGTTTCCGTGATGAAAACTAAATGTTAAAAACACTACTGAAGACTATCAAAGCTGTAGTGCGTCGTCAGCAAAGGTCTATAGGTGCTGAATCACAATACAAAAGTGGTGCAGTATAATGTCCTTAGAGAGGACCTATTATGCTCATTTTCAGGTGCATACTGTACACATATTTTGGGTTTCCATTAGAACAATGTTTACATGCTTTAATATTCAAAAAACATGTTATTTTACTCATACTGCTGTGCTGCAGCCCTGGGTGCCTCCCTAGGGAGGTGTTCCAGGCACGACCAGCTGGGAGGAGGCCCCGGGGACGACCCAGGACTAGATGGAGAGATTATATCTCCACACTGGCCTGGGAACGCCTCGGGATCCCCCAGTCAGAGCTGGTTAATGTGGCCCGGGAAAGGGAAGTTTGGGGTCCCCTGCTGGAGCTGTTGCCCCCGCGACCCGACCCCGGATAAGCGGTTGAAGATGAAGATGATGAAGAAAATGCTGTGCTGCAGCACCTCTTTTCACCCTTCATTTTATCACTTTCTGTGACAGCAGAGATTTGAGAGATGGGAAAGGTCCCTGACTGGACTCAAACTTCAACCTGTAGGCCACCAGCTAGCCACAGCAGCAGAAAAGAGATATTGTTGGATCTTGTATTACTTGTAATAACATTTTTTCAAGATTTAATGCTTTGCTAAGTGCACAGTTTAGACCCAGTGTTGGAAAAGCTGCATTTTCCTAACACAGCTTGCTATACAATAGACACCCAGCTAAACTAGGCCAGTCTAATAGTTTCATTTATAATGTGAAAACAGACAAGAAGCTTTCCTGAGCTCCAAACCAAACATTTTTGCATTTCTGAATACGTCTTTAGAGGCCCCACCTACATATAAATCTTGTTAAATATAGGAGAGTGCTGGCATACACCATGTAACCAGCCTTCTTCATCGCTGCCTCTGTGCCCCAGTCTTTCATGTCTCAACTCAACTGGCTAGTAAGGTCAAAACCGATGCTTAGAATAATGAGAAGAGACCTGATAGTTTGACGAACACTAACAGAAAGTCCTAATTAATTTCTCAACTGTCACATCAGATGTACAGACAAAGAATTAATCCTGATTATCTGCTCCATCTTAGAGGTGCAGCGGTCGATCTGCACAGCTGGTGACAACGTCACATATCCAATTAATCAATTCATTTCATGCTAATTAACTGGCTGAAAAAAAAAATCCTAGCCTTCTGTAAAATGAAAGCCAGCTGAGCTGAGAGAGGCAAAAGCATCCAGAGAGGCTTCCTGTTCAGGAGGAGTGATAATTACAGCGTTTTATGCATCCCTGGTTGGTACTCTAGATAATAGAGACATGCAGTCAGTGTCAGGGAGGGCTTATATCTCAATCTGAGGTTTAGGAAACACACAACGGCATGCTCAGGTAGACAGTGTATATATAAGCAAAGCAACATGCTGCAGTATCTGACATCTAGTTGTCTGGGGTGGAGAACCTGGACACAATAGGAGATGTAAACAGGCCCAATAACCTGTGAAATGTAAAGCACAAACAGACATTCAGGTTGTACTTTCACTCATATCCTCATCTTGCTGAGACTGAGGCCTCTGTGATGTGCTGTGTGTTTTCAAACAGGAACAGAAATACATAATTACACACCCACACACAGTATATTACGGTACCCATACTGTGCGTACACCCAAAATAACACTCACTGGGCCAGTTTAGGGCAACAGAAACAGACACACACACATCTTTTTATACATGTACAGCTCATTGACATAATGCATTCCCTAACCCTAACCAGTCTGATGGGACATTTTTGGGTCTGGTTAGTTTATTGTGTAGTTAACTTTAACCCCTTAGACGTTACCTGCCTGTGTTATTGTTGTGTGAAGCAGATATGGTCATTATTTAGGAGGAAACTCATTTGGACTCATTGACAAAAATGTAACACGGCAATGGGGATAATTTGCAGTGGAACTAGTGTGCACAGTTGTCATGTATATTCCTACAATGTATTTTCACATTACGCTGGTGAGAAACAGCTTTTACACTTGCTGTTTTGAAGTGTGTTCACATTGACATGTATGGCGACAGGCAGTGCACTATACTGTATGCTCTATGCACTCACAACGTCAAAGCTGGTCGCCATCTTGGCTACGTAGCAGAAGGGTAGGGACTAAACTTGTGAAAATGGCAGCTAGCTAGGAAACTAACAGTGACACATACATAAAAGTAAAATCATGTTCATTTTGTTATGCAGTTTTAATATAATTGCCAAGTGAGAAAACAAGCCAGCAGATATTTTGGCTACCGACAATCGTGTACAAATTTTGGTGATAAGGCTCCGTCCGGTTGTAATTTGCGAAGAAGAAGAAGTTAAATGATAAATGCTGAGACCATTTCTGCTGAGTGCAAAACAGCTGTTTAATTTGAGACAACACTACTCTGCTGAAATTCACACACTTCGCAAGTCAGTAGTGTACATCACTGGTTCCTCAACCTGGGGGTCCCGACCCCCACTAGGGGTCGCCAAAGCTTCACAGGGTCGCGGTGTCTTCTTGATTTTAAGGGGTGTAAGACAACATTTCTAAAAACTATACAGATATTTTTAAAGCTTGGATTATTATTTAAGATATAAATAGGATAAGGACATGGTGAACATGGTGAAGACCTGAGCAGACGCTATCCTGCATTAGAGAAGTAGGCAGTTAAAACAACCAAAGAAGCCTATTAAGTATGTATGATCAGGGGTCATCAGTTTACTCAGTGACAGAAAAGGTGTGCCTTAAGGAAAAAGGTAGGAATCCACTGGTGTACACAGTGTACTACATGGAAGTACTAATGAGTAAGTCTTAAGTGTCAAATAGTCCTCTGACCAGCCAGGATGTCTCCACAATGCAATTAAAACACACACACACACACACACACAGACAGATTGATTACTTTGTATGGATTTGGTTAGTTGTCTGTTATTATTCTGTCACCATGAGGATTACAGCCTCCAGGGTTAACTGGGCATTTTGGAGTTTGGCAGAGCCTCCGCCTGAGTGTAGTCTAGGTGGGGGTGTATACATTTACAGTATGGATGCCTGTGTGTGTATTTGGGTGGGTGCTATGGGGTCCAGCTGACGGAGGGAAGAGGTCTGTCTGACTGCCAGGATTAGAGACAGAGCCTGGCAGGCAGATCATTACCTCACTGCAGTCTTAAATCTAAATTAACCAGGACTTAACTCTGGTACAAGACCTCTAATCTGCTCCATGGGGAAAGTACTGTTCACAGGCACACGGAGGGAACGCAGCCCGCGGGAACTAAGCGCAGCACAAGCCAACTTTATTGCTGAGAAACAGTGTGAAGCCCGCTCATTTGTAAGTGAGCAAACTAAACACAGTTAGCTTGTTTGGACGAAACAGCGAGAAACGTGATGGATGCCAGATTTCAGGGACTGCAGTAATATTGCTGCTGAACTACAGTATGTGGTGCATGGTAATTAAAACTAAAGATGAAGAGTCGGATACACTCATATAGAGTTATTATTAAAATCCCACCAGCTTGCCATGCATGTCACATTTCTTTTTGGATGACAGTACACCACTTTGGTCCAGAATGAAATCTCTCAGCAACTATTGGAGAGATTGCCATGAAATTTGGTACAGACCTCAATGGTCTAACCACAGACTGTAGGCCTATATAAGAAGTGGACATGGTCACTGTGACGTCACCCATTGGTTGCCGAAGCCTTTGAAGCCTCAAGTTCACATCTTGGTTTCTGCCTGTCGCCATCTTCTTCTTTTGCAAACAGAAGTGACACAAGAGGGTGAAACCAAGTACAACCAAATGCTAAATAAGGCAAAAATGTTATAATTAATTTTCATGAACCAAAGCCGTAAGACAAAAACAGAGACAACTCCCAGATAGGACAACGCCGTGGTAGAGACCTGACATTCACATCGCGTTTTATGGTCTATATTACTCTAAATGGGGTCATAATTTAATAAACTAACACCACGATATATTGGAGAAGACTTGAAATTAGCAACTGAGACTACAGCTGCAATGATTGATTAGTTGTCATTTACTAAACTAACTTTATGGATAATCAATTAACTGGTTTGAGTAATTTCTGTAAGAAAAATGTGTAAAAATTCTCTGATTCCAGCTTCTTAAATGTAAATATTTTCTGGTTTCTTTACTCCTCTACGGGATTAAACTGAATATCTTTATAAACTCATGTTTACAATGTTTACTGAGATAATAAATCAAGTGAGAAGTCGGCTCATTTTCTCATAGACTTCTATACAATCTGACTTGTTTTTGCAACCAGAGGAGTCGCCCCCTGCTGGCTGTTAGAGAGAATGAAAGTTTAAAGTACTTCAGCACTGGCTTCATGTTTCAGACCTGCAGGTTGACCACTGACTGTAATAACTCTGCTGATTCTGTGTTTTTTTTTAGCTTCATCTGGTAAAAAAAAATCCCATCAGTCTCACCTGCACTTTGGTGAATAGCAGATATTAGCAAGCTAACATGCTAAAGATGCTGACATGGTAAAAATTAAACATGCTAATCGTCAGCATGTTAGCATTGTTACTGTGAGAATGCTGCCAAGTCTTTATGCTAAGCTAAGCTAACTGGCTGCTGCTACATATTTACCGTAGCAGCGTGGTACTGACTGTCATCTAACTCTTGCCAAGATAAGCAAATAAGCAAATTTCCCAAAATAGCAAACGACCCCTTTAAGTTTAGTCATTTCTTTAATGTAGTATGTATACTATGAGACTGTCTATGTGGGTTAATACTACTGCACACTGGAGTAATGTGCTTTCATAGTAATCATGATAAGGGCTACAATCGTGAGGAAAGACTTTTAAAGTAAGCTTTAACGGCATGAAATATCTCCATCTCCTCCACTAATGCATCACAGCTCCACTACCAACAAGACTATTATATACCGGTACATCTGCTCAGATGCTCATAATCTATGATATGTCATCCAGGCTTCAGCATCGCTCATCCATCCTGATTGTGATACTGTACTAAGCCATTGTGTGTTTGTCTAACCGCACCGATGATTCAACGTACTACTGTAGTAATACTGCAGAAAGGGTGACAATTAAGCCCCAAATGGGAGAGAGAGAGAGAGAGAGAGAGAGAGAGAGAGAGAGAGAGACAGCAGAGTACCGTCGTCTTAATGGCATTAATGCAAACCGCATTAATGTGCTTATGTTCTTAGCTAAATGTCCCAGTTGTGTGTAAAACGCTCATTCTCATGCCACGATGTAACAGCGTGCAGCGCTGCTACTTTTAATCCACAGTGCAGTCGGAGTGTGACATGTTTTCTCCATGTACTTGACTGTGTCATTACAGTGGTACCGGATATAACATGAAAGAACGGTCACTCACATCACCCTAACTGCATATTTACTTATCGCAATACTACATGTATTGTACATATAGTACTTTATGTTGTCATTCTGTTTCTCCATATTGTACTTCTATTACTGCAACTTCTGTCCACTGTGGATTAGGATTATGGGATATGAATAACAGCCTGTATTGCTCATGGGATGCACATTTTTTTTCTTTTTACTGTGATCGAGTACATATTCTGAAAAATCAATTGACTAGAGGTTAACAGGATAACAGGACAGGAGTTTTGTCTAATAATTAAATAACTGACAAATCAAGACGTCATCACATTGATGAGAAAAAAAATAAAATAAAAATATTGGCCAATATGATTTACAACCTAATACAATATGAACTATACAGTGTTAAAAAGGATAAACACAATGGCAAAATATCTAATGATAGAAAAACGTAATAATCTCAAGGTATATATCTTCTCACATCTTTTCTATTGTTTTTCTTAATCTACATTGAGAGTCTATGGAAATATCCTCTTAAAAATTGCGATTTTGGGCTATATAAATAAAATTGTAGAATGCACAGTATATATTGGACCAATAATGGGAAATTCATTGTACTATGTATTATCATATATCATATAATTGCTTTCACCAACTTAACAATCTCAGCATCTACACACTCGACACAGTATGTGGCGGTATGCACCTTTAAAATTGGTTTACAAATGACTAATAAACACAGAGGAAGAAGAACGACCACAACAGCTGACCAGAGAGCCAAACATGTCGTCGCTAGTGTGGACGTTTTTCACAGATTCAGAAGAAGACAACATGAATGCAATTCGCAATATAAGTTTTTTTATGTACTTTATTTTGTTAATAATAGTGATCCATTTTTAAATCTTAGCCTTTCTTACCCTCTGGTGTGTATAAATTACAGGTTATGATCTTTTTTTAAAAAATACAAAATATGAATTATATTATAGTTTTATTGGTATCAGCCATGAGAAGCAGGTAATTATGGGTTATTGGTATTGGCTGAAAAAAATCCATATTGTGCATCCCAATAAACTGATAATGATTCTTTCAGAAATCTATAAAAATGAAATGTTAAATGAATATAGTGAGGGTTCTGTTTGTATCTGCCTATCGTAGCTATCAGCAAAGCAGGCTGAAGTCATGGTGCTGCTACCATCGGGTCTAAGGCAGGTTCTGGTGCCCCACTTAGGGAGCGGTTCGGGTCAGTTTTAAGCAGCAGCTGCACATACTGTCCATATAAAACCTCATTGTCCTTTATTTTTAAATCCCTCCTTTCTCTCCCTCATGATAATAAGACAGCCAACAGGGCTGTTTGATCCTACACGTCTCATTTGGGACAGCAGCAGAGACAACACCTCCCTCTCCTCCCTCCATCTCTTCTCCATATCATCCATCCTGCCGGCACAAAACATAGAGAGAGAGAGAGAAGGGCACTGGCCCGAAAGACTGCCATTTTAGCCAGAAGCCATGCTGTCTTCAGTACTTGTGTGAATTAAACATGTATGGGGCGCCTACAGAGCCCAGCTATTCAGAGATGCTCTATGTGTTTAGAATAAAGAAGCTGCTCGGTGTTCACACACTGGGCTGTAGCATCTCTGGCACTGACTGAAAAGATGCAACCAGGCGGGAGGAGAAAAAACAAAAAAACAAGATCATCGAAACAGATCAGAGTCACAACTTCTGACATGTAACTCTGACACACTAACAAAAAGCTGCTTTGTTTGCAGTTTTGTGCCAAATAAAATGTATCCATGCACACAATGCAGTAACTAATCCAAAATAACCTAAATTCTCTGTCTAAACGACAGTTTGTTGTGGCCAGATTAAGACTACAGATTAGTATTTTGGTACTGATTAAAACACAACAGGGATAGATTTGCCCGTCTGTGCTGCACAGCACTTTCTTTGCATGCAATGATCGAACATTGTTGCACCAAAAAGTGCACAATTTCTGCAGCTCTCCTTATTTAATTCACCACAAAATGTTTCCATCTCTCTTTTCTTTCGGTTTACTTGCTGCTTTGACATTTAACTTCGACCACTCATCGCTGACATGTACTGGAAGAAGAAACACACAAGTGTCGGTACAAACCTGGCGGCGATGTGGCTGTAAAACAACCCTGAGTCACTGACACTCTGAGGGAGGCAGTAGCGAAGCACTTGGAGCCGATGTATGTCCATTTTGGCAAACAGGAAAACAACAATGGCAGCAACAGCAGCAGCAGTAGTCCGTCTATGACATAAACTCCCTATTGTGCTGCTCCATTACCGTAAAACTAGAACTCGTTAAAAGCAGTTTAATCCTCCCGCTGAGAGGCCGTCACATAAATGACAAACAGGAGCGACGGCGGCACAAATGAAACAAAAACATCCACTTAAAAATGAGATTAAAAATGTCCCTCAGGTCTGAATTCTCATGCTGCGGCATTCGCTGTGATGATCCATCGGCAACAAAGAAATGACTGACAGACAGACGGGCAGAGATGAAGTCATTGACCAGCCTGTTGTCTGACAGATGAGTGTGTGTGTGTGTGTGTGTGTGTGAGACTGAACCTCTGTGCTATTGTCATACTGTTAACCCAGGGGAGATTACCTCATATCCTTCGACCCCCCCATCCACACACACACTAATGTTTAGTGTGTGTGAGTGTGTGTGGGGTTTGCCTGCTGTTGCCATAGTCACCCAGTATTAAGCACAGCCTGTATTAACTACCAGTGGTCCATACTGTGGCCAGCTCCTATTGATTGGGATGCCAAAGGACACACGCAGCGGGTGAACCAACATGTACAACACACATTAAGTGGAGGAGATGTGCGTGCTAACTGTCCATTAAACACCACTGAGTGATCGACTAACTCAGTCAGGAGGGACGTGGTGGAAGTCATCAGCTGTATCGCTAGCTGGAGGGACTTTGTCGTCCAGACTGCAGTCCAGATTAATTAAAAATAGAGCGAGTGGACAATGACGTTCATCGTTAGCCATGCTGGCGCCATCGCTCTTCACCGGTCCACCACTTTGGACCAGACTATAATATCTGAACTAGGGCTGCAGCTAACGATTATACTCATTATCAATTCATCTGCTGCGTAATTTTTCAAAAAATAGCGAAAAATATGCCATATATGACATATAACAGATAAATATGACATAAAACAGAGGAAAGCAGGTAATCTCCATATTTCAAGAGGCTGAAAATAGCATTTTCTGACATTTTTGCATGAAAAATTTCATTTTTAATTTTCATTTTTTCCAGTTTATCGATTATCACAACAGCAATTACTTTTCTGTTGATTGACTAGTCGACTAATTGGGGCCTAAATGAACTGTCAAAGCCTCATGGTGGCGCTAGATGAAAAGTCAGTAGGATACATCATCTGGGAACCATGCATGTATATGCATGGTTCCCAGATGATGTATCCTACTGACTTTTCATCTAGCGCCACCATGAGGCTTTGAGTGAAATGTTGCAACAACTATTGGATGAATTGCTATGAAATCTGGCAATCCCCTGACTTCATCTAGTACCGCCATCAGGTCAACATTAGCATGTTGTCATTGTGAGCATGTTAGCATGCAGTTCAATAGGTTCATATCCCAATTTGTCGTACACTGAGACACCTTAGTGTAACTTTTACGGTGGCACTAAACACATGCTTAATGCTTTGAATTAAAACAAAATAACTTAGGGTTAGGCAACAATACCACTTGGCTAGGTTTAGGGAAAAACAACATGGTTGGGCTTCAAATGATTAGGTTTGTAAAATGAAAATGAAACTCAACGTAACACAGGACACACATGAACAGCTGATTATGAAGTGAAATACACTGGACACAAACATTGGTCTCCTGGATGAAAGACTTGTTTGTTGGGCCCATCCACCTCCTCTGCCACCTGTCTTGTTTGTGTCTTTTCACTCTTTAACACTTTCTCTGAGTATTTAATATTGCCACTGACAGGTTTACATTGTGCTTGCTTGAAAGCCCCATGCGTCGGTATTCTGCGCCCTGGGAATGGACTGAACAGTCATACAGTCTCACAGAGCTGCTGGTGTGGCTGTAGAGTCACAACTCTTTAAAAAATTGTTACAGAAAATGTGAGTTTCTGTTATGTGTTTCTGACGAAAAATGAGTATTGGTTGGGCTACAATCAAAAACTGATACATGTAGTACAGGCAACGATCAAAACATGGTACAATTAGTATCTTCAAAACACAATCAAGTACAATAAAATATGATCAAAACATGATCAAGATGTAAATATGATCAAAACATGATCAAGTATGATAAATATGATCAAAACGTGTAATAAATACACCCATTAATAGCAGGATACACAGGCGACTCAGACTCTCTCACTAACAACAGTCCCAGGATGATTTCTCTTTGACCTTTGACCTCTCTGGTTCACTGACCTCTGTTCTAACAGCCGACCTCACATGTGGCGGCGACAGCAGACAACACAATCGGCACAGACTCACGCCGCCGTGGGCCGTGATAGGGCTCTGCAGCACCGCTCACGATCGGTTAAATGAGGTTTACGGTAACGCTTGTGCCACACAGAGCTACCGCTGGCTCGTCTGCGGTGATGAGAGCCCAGCTGGACTGCAGGACGTTTCTGTGGCAGGCTGGGTAAAATGTTAACAAGCTCGCTAGCGTTTCAAAAATGACAACAGGCAACGTTGAACTGCTGCAGGGCAAATGATCGCACTGAGCATCCGACATGTGGTGTTAATATATGGATGTCATAGGGTGGTGATTATTACCTCCGCCAAGGAGGTTATGTTTTTGCCGGTGTTTATCTGTCTGTTTGTTTGTTTGTTTGTTTGTCTGTGTTCAAGATAACTCAAAAACTTATGGACGGATTTTGATGAAATCTTCAGGGTGTGTCGAACATGTGAAAAGGAAGAACTGATTTAATTTTGGGGGTGATCCGGAAGAAATCTGGATTCTGGATCACTTTGAAATTTTCATTAACATTGGGGTAAATGGGACCCAAAAAATTGTTTCTCAATATCTCTGGTAATTGTTGCCCAAAGCTCATGAAATTTGACTCAGGGGTTTACAATGTGTACTTCTATCAAATCCCAAAGGCTGATCCAGATCTGATCCAGATGGCAGATTTTATAGCAATTTATATAAAAAAATGGGGGTACTCTTACATTTTGGCCTACTGTTCATTTAATATTAGAGGTAGAGATTTCTAACAACGTGTAGCTGAGACAATTCTGCATCTGAAGTATATCAACGAATTTGATCTAGCTTTAATACTTGAGGAGATAGATCCAGAAGAAACCGCCAGGGGGGAAACTATGGGGCTTGGCGGAGGTCTGCGCTCTCCGAGTGCTTTTCTATTTAGAAATGTGGTTAAGAAATATATACAACCTATATACTACATAACAAGTAGTATACTGGAAACTCATTTTTACTGCTTACAGGTACAATTTGGTCACAGTAGAAATATAATGAATGTAGACTAAAACTAAAGTAAATACAAAACCAGAGGAAAAAAAAAATTTCTTGCGTTAGGGACTAAACCAGTGAGCTACCTCCGGGTCTGAAAAGTGAAGTCAATGCTGAAGTGCCTTAAACTGCCTTTCTCTCTAATATCCAGCAGGGGGCGACTCCTCTGGTTGTAAAAAGAGGTCTGATTGTATAGAAGTCTATGACAAAATGAGTCTCACCTGATTTATTACCTCAGTAAAAACTGTAAACATGAGTTTATGATCTCAATCGCTGGTTTCAAGTCTTCTTCAATACAGCATGATGCTTGTTTAGTAAATTATGGTCCCATTTACAGTCAAAAAGACCATAAAGCAGCGGATGCTTTAGGGCTAAATTGTGATTGACAGGTCACTACCACAGCGTTGAGTCGCTTGAAAATTTCTCATTCAGCATTCGGTTGTAGTTAGCGCCACCCTCTTGTGTCACTTCTGGATGCAAATAACCAAGATGGCGACATCCAAAATGCCAAACATGAGGCTTCAAAATAGGGTGACGTCACGGTGTCATTATACAGTCTATGGACTACACACACACACACACACACACACACACATACTGTATACTATATATATTTTTAATATTGTCTTTCAATTGTGTCTTCTGATTGAGTTTGTTCATACATGAATATCTGTCTAAGAGAGAAGCTCATTCCTAGTGTGATTACATCACCTCACTTACTAAACATTGATAATGTGGCAATATGTTGGGGATGCCTATTATGTTACTAGCAGGTACCATTTACTACAAAGGTCGTACACTCCAGAGAGTCTTATTGACAAGTGTGTCAGACCATAAACTCATTGTGAAAGAGCCAAAAAAACCCTGCACACTTTCATCAGGTCAAATCATGAGGCTCTGAGGACAGAAATGCCATGAATAAAGGATTTTTTTCATGATTTTGTTCCTAAAAGATTTACCGTATTTTTTGCACTATAAGACGCCCTTCAAATCCTTTAATTTTCTCAAAAATCAACAGTGCGCTCTTATGTATCAATTCTGGTTGTGCTTGCTGACCTCGAGCCAATTTTATGTGGTACAGGGCACTCAAAAATCTGTCAAAATGTTTTATGATGACTTTGGTAAGCTACGAAGCTGCACCGCTGGATGGATTGTCGGAGATTTATGTTAAGAAACCGAATGGCTTTTTCCACAAATCTCCGTCCCTATTGATCTGCGACTCCATGCGCGCCCATCTCACAACAGTGAAGAAAACTAATTCGGAGCTTGCCGTCATTCCGGGTGGATTATCTAACGCACTCTAACAGCTAGATATTGGTGTCAACAGGTCTTTCAAAGTTAAATTGCGAGCTGTGTGGGAGCGTTGGACGACAGAAGGCGAACACACATTCACCAAGACGGGGAGGCAACGCCGGGCGAGTTACTCCACTATCACGAGACGAGAGCACCTTATGTATGAAAATAGACATGTTCATTGATTGTGCGCCTTATAATCTGGTGCGCTTTATAGCGCGAAAAATAGGGTAATCTAAAAGTAGAGGGGTTGAGAAAAAAATATATAATAAATAAAGTGGATATGATCCCTCAGCAAGTAGAGACATTTATTGTTCAGTAAAGTGAAAGCTCCAAAGCATGTAGTCATAACATTGGTTTCATATCAATATACAATACCAATATATCGGATGAGACTGATAGAATATTGATAATAGGAATCATTGTCTTAATAAAAGAAGATCATTTGGTGGTATCACATCTACAGCATGCAGAGAGAAATCAGCATGGTGACCCCCATAATGGCATCACTTATTCATTACGTATCTCTGTAGATGCCAGTTGGCCCTCAGGCTAATTGTTATGGACACATACAGTACAATATGGATAGCAACCCCCACTTCTGTGCACACCCCTCCCCCACCTCTCCGCCTCACTCCACCTTCCTCAGCGCTCTCCGGTCCCCTCACTAATCCTGATCCTTAAAGGGAAACACCGCTTCCTTTTGGAGGGAAAGACTCCATAGGACACACAGGCGCTACGAAACGACAGAGGAAATACAAATGTGTCCATATTTAATGCATTTCTGTGATTTCCCTGTCAGAGCAGGATCATAAACTCCTGTGTCTTGTGTCATTAACTACAATATGTGCTGTTACTGATGTGCTGGGTTTGTCAGCTGGAGGATGAGAGGGACAAGAATAATAATAATAAGGAGTAAATGACAGATAAACAGGATGAAATGATGATGGGATGGTTTAGATGAAGAACTGAGCAGAGTTAAACCTGCTAGTGGCGGCTATAACGGCTTGTTTTCTGATAAAAAATGTTTTGTTTTATTTTGCAATATTATAATCTGAATCAACGTATCTTCATATAAGATAAGATAAGATAAGATAAGATGAACCTTTATTAATCCCCGGAGGGAAATTCAGGTGTCTTAGCAGCAGCATCAACAACAGTACAGATAAATACAGTACAGTAAAAAGTAAAAGAGAAGGTGCAGTGAATTAATATTATAATATAATAATAATAATAATAATAACAATATATTTGCATTTTATCTTTTGAAAACTTATTCTTCATTCACACGTGTCAATTTCCGCTCCAGCCTTTTCAAAATAAACCCCCATCAGTTAGTTATGTTGAAACAACCAATCTACTTAGTTAGGTTTAGGAAAAGATCAGTTTGGTTAGGTTTAGGCAACAAAACCACTTAGCCAGGTTTAGGCAACACAAGTCCTTCAGTTGAGGGGAGAAAACTACTTAGCTAGGTTTAGGCAACAAAACCACTTAGATAGGTTTAGTCAACAATAACCACTTAGTTAGGTTTGGGCAACAAAAAAAAATTAGGTTGAGGAAAGATTGACTTGGTTGGGTTGAGGCAAGAAAGCTACTTAGTTAGGTTTAGGCAACAAAACCACTCAGGTTTGGGCAACAAAAAAAGAGGAAAAGATCGACTTGGTTAGGTTTAGCCAACAAAACAATTTAGTTGGGTTTAGGCAACAAAAATACTTTTTACATTTAGAAAAAGATCGTGGTTTGGGTTCAAATAAATCTGGAAGTGTCGTAATTTAAGTACCTTGATTATGTGCCAAATAAATCACTGGCTTCAGGTTTCAAATGGGGTACAAACACCAGTCTCTTAGGCGGAAGTCTGGTGTTTTCTGAGCCACCCATCCATCCTGACCTCCTCTCTACCCAGAGTTTGCCGGTCTTTATACTTCCTGGTTCATGATTATCTGGATTACATACAAACTGATTTCCTGGGATATATAAATTACAGCGCATTACTTGTGTAGGAGAACAGCCAGTCTGAATGTTAGTTTAAGCAGTACCTCATCAATAATGAACATACTGTGAGAGAGAAGGCTTCCCTCTGATGTACTGTACTTTACAGAAGATTACTAGAGTGCAGGCGGTCAAGCGTAAACCTCTGATGTTATCTCCTCTGCCCCACTCGGCTCCACATCTGTATCTGAGCTTCAACAAATCACCCCGTCCCGCCGTAATCTGCCAAGGCCATATTACAGAGACGCCTCTATCCTCGTATCAGCTGGCTTCTGATAGTCCCACTCATGCCGCCATTCAGAGATTAGCGCTCTCAATCCCTTTCTTCCTGTCTTTCTTTCTTTCTCACACATGCAAAGCGTCAGATGAGATCCATCCTGTGTGAACCAGAGAGCAGCTGAGTGGACGCTCTGCAAGAAACTGGCTCCTTCTTCCCAGGAAAAGACTGAACCAATGAAAGATTGCTTAAAGGGTAACCAATCAGGCGTCTCTGCAAACAGCTGGCTCCAGAGAAAACACAGACAGAGGGCTGGAAAGAAGGAGACAGACGAGAGAAAGTGGGCAACTCCTAGAGGAGATTTTCCTCTCCCATTTTTCCTTGCTTTCTCTCCAACATAAGTAGAACGGTACAGAAAGGAATACAAGTTTTCTTGCAAGCAACGCTACAAATTCAGATTGTGGTCTGAAAGATGAGCCAGGCTTTAAACAGAAGCAACATGATTACAGCACACTCCAAAGCCAATGTCCCTTTACTCACATTACTTGACTAAAAAGAGGCAGAGAATGAGGTGATGATGACGTTTGCTCACCCGAAATCGTCCAGGGAATACATGTCGCTGAAGAAGACAGCCCAGTCCTCAGGCGGAGGATGAAAGGAGGTATAAACGAGGAGATTATGGAGGAGAGGGGGAAGTGTCAGCCTGCGAGGAGAGAGCGGTACACATGCCGTCCGACGCTGAAGCAAACTCAACCTTTCCCCCTTCTTCACATCCTCTGAAAATACTCCATAAAAAAAAAAAATCCACTACGCCAACAGAGCAGACATAAGACTGAGACACAGAGAGAGAGTGGGAGGGAAGGAGTGAGCGAGAGAGAGGGATGAGGAGTGTTGCAACAGAGTAAGGGAATGTAAGAGAGAGAGAGAAGAGCATGTGACCAGAGCAGACCAGTCATCTCTCTCCAATCTGAGGATTGGGAGTGCCGTCTTTCAACCTCTAAGGAGGAATCGTTTCCACTGGATGGAAATTACATGTTAGTCTCTATAGGAAACAGGAGCGCTTTCACAACCCGCCTTTCTACAGCGTGTAAAATTCAGCTTTAAATAGCTTCTACGGCAACAGAAAGGAAAAATGCATGTAAGCTATAACCCCTAATCACCAATTAACTACAGATTGGGACACACACAGCAACGCTCCATTTACTCAGCTTCGTAAAAAGACACAAAAGAGCAGATGAAATGCTAACGTTCATATTGAAGCAACAAAGGGTTTCATTCATCTACTCCAGTGTAACATTTGTGGTTTCCTTGTGGCTTTATCAGAATTTATCGTCAACCCGGTGGTCCATCTGGCCGAAGCAAACTTAGATTAAGCTTCTTTGCCACAGCGAGCCGAGGTGTGGGAAACAAACAAAGAGCAATGTAGTCCACTAAAAGATTAGGGAGCTTTGTGGGTTTAGAAAATAGTACGTAACATGCAACAGACCCTGGAAGGTCAGTGAAACACAAGGTGATCTCTTCTCAAAACAGGGCTTGTATGGAATAGGCTATAGGAGCATCACAAGCTGCAGGAGCTAATGTTTGCATGTGGCAACGTGGATCCAAGGTCAAATTGTGTAATTGTGTCTGGAAACTACAGAACATGCACTGCAATGTTTAAATGGGGTTAAACTGCAGGACGCATCCTCGCTAAGCTGTAAATGCTTTACACAGTGTGTGGTAGGGTCATCTGAAACAGCCTGGTTGACCTCCATCAAGCCAAAGGATGCATGATGCACATCATCAAAGCTCCCACAACACAAAGCTGGCGTATGATGTATGGGACATGCTGGACACTGACCACATTAAAGGAAATGATGCATGAGTATAATGGTGTGTGGTGTATAGTGTATAGTTCATGATGAGTGCGGAGCAGAGAGAGGTTTGTATTTACTTTGCATAAAAAACAATGCTTGGAAAAAGAAATGGAGACAATCCTGAACAGTTGTTCTCAACCTTTTCAGCGTACCTTCAAAATAAAGCTACGTCTACTTGCGGCCTGGGTTGTCACCACTTCGTAACATAAATCAAACAAGGATCTTTTTTTATTTTTAGGAGCCTGAAGAGGTAAAACTATCCAGTACTTCTTTTTGATAAATAAAGATAGGATATTCACCAGGATTTTTCTGCTTTCCTGTACTGAATCTTCCTGTAACTCCTCAGGTTTATTTTGTAACCCCTTAGAAACCGGTGATCTAGAAAAATATGAAAAACCTATAATCTTTCTATAAATGGTCACATGACCTATACACTTTTATACAGTACAATGAAATACACTTCACCGATCAGTTTCTGCTGACACCTACAGGAAGTAAAAAAAAAAACAGCTTCACTTTAACTGTGAAGAAACTAAATCCCTGCTGAAACACTGCTACAAAGGGCGAGTCCCCTTAGAGTGTATCCTCACTTAGCAGTATTTGTCAGCCGTCTGAATATTACATTATGATTTTCATACGACTGTTTGTTCATCCACAGTTTGGCTAAGAGACTGCAGCCACAATGGCGGCTCTGTGATGAGGCAACGCTGACATGTTGATGCTGGTGTGGGGGGGTCACTCATACACTCATCGTCAACCTCTTATCCGATCCGGTGTTGGGGGGTGACATAGAAAATAACAGAGGCGGCTGTTTTGATGGTCGCTGCTCGGTGGTGACTTGATGGCAGTGCAAGAAGAAAAGTCAGTAGGCTTTATCCTCTGTGGACCATGAAGGTCTGTAAAAAACATCATGGCAAACCATTCAATAATAGATATTTTGGTTGTGTCTAGATGGTTCCCCAAAATTTGCGAAACTCTTGCAAGACGGTTAAAGTTAGGCACTGACCTTGAATGGTTAAGAGCCGGTGGATAGCATTTCTGTGGCTCTATTAGCAGAAATGGAGCATAATATTTATAAAAATGTTTTTATTAGTAATAATTGTCGTGTTTTCTTATCTACATAGGGAGCGGGTCCTCTTCACAGAGTCTGCCATGTTGTGCTAACATGTTTCTACAGTAGCCCAGACAGGACAAACCAAACACTGGCTCTAGAGAGATTTTTGCATTTTTTTGTTACCTGAAGGCACCGTAGTTCTCCAATATGCTTGCGAAACTGCGGCAACGTGAACTGCAAACTCCCAAAGCAGTGTTCTTAAGGTAACGATGGCCTCTGACTGAAGTGAATGGTGCTACCACGGTTTTAGAAAGGAACGAAGGAATGGAGCGGTTCTCAGTTGGCTGCAATCTGCAACCCCACCACTAGACACCACCAAACATGCACACTGTGCCTTTAAGGTTAGGTATTGACCTTGAAAGACTATGGTTAGGAAAGGTCGTCAGGCAGCGAGTCTCATAGGAGTTTTTGCAAGACAAACACAGACATCGCCATCCGTCCTAGCCACGCTGCTAGCATGGCTAAAAAACTGTTGATGACCAGACCTCTTAAACATGAGAAATGTGGCTACCAACCCCCGGCTCAGTGTTATTCTGCTTTAGTTCCTTCACAGTTAAAAGTCCTTTCCTTTGCTTTTCCTTTCCTCTATCTGCTCTCCTGACAGGCTGCGCCGGAGAACGCCAGTGTTGTAGCTGTACGCTGTGACGCCGGCTCACATGGAGGAGCTGCTCTCTGATCAGCTTGGAGGTCGGCAGCAGCAGCAGCCTGCAGTAAGATGCATAACTCAGCATTTTACCTTCCACTGGCTGCACTTGCTCACTCTACCTTTCCTTGGATGAGTCATCACCACAACAAGCGGCTTCACAAATCATCCTGCATTAATAGTACAGGACGGACAACTCACTTTTTTTGCCCTTTTCCACTGCTTCTCTCACCACTGTGCTTCTCTCTCTGTCTCTCATATGCATCCTACCAACCAAATGACAGCAGCCAGTCTGACAATGAGGAGAACAGTGAGGATGCATCACATAATGAAACCACCACCGTTACCGGACTAAAAATATCTCACATACACGCTCACGAGCATGTGCATGGACATACATAACCCTTACATAAACGCGGCAACGGGAGCAGTGACGCTGAACAAACGATCTCATTGAATTAAATCTTCTTCTTCTTCGCTCTGCAGAAAGAAGAGCCGGGTCACCTTGTTGTTGCTTTGTGGAGATTTAAGACGTCCCTTTTGGGCTGAAGTCAAAGAGCAGATCTGCCTCTGGCAACAACAAACACACAGGATGGGACGCAAGCAGCACGGCTTTATAGAAAGGAGGAAACGGCGTGTTCATCCAACTGGACTGCGAGATATGAATCTTACATGTTTACCGTCTGGGAGCAAAACAGTTCAGCTACTGGCTTTAAGTAGAGCGAGGTTATATACGGGAAACATATCACAGAGACACCCAGATGTGAGAGCACCTATGGCTTTCTCTTTCTACCCTTATTCCCTTTCTCTCTGTCTCCTTTTCGAAACGATACACATGTTTCAATATACTGTGATATATTGTGATATATTGCAACAAAATGAACCACTATCAACCATGAATCTTTGCGTGTAAACCATTGATTAAAAATCTTTTTTTTTGAGTATCAATACAATATCAGAAAACGAAACATCGCGATACTCAAGTGCAGGGCTGCACATTAATCTAATAATAACTGTGATCACAAATTTGGGTTCCCACAATTAATTGAACATGATCACCTGTGATACTGACCTAAAATGCACGTTCTGCTCATAGAAAACTGCAGCATATCAAATCAAGCGCTCCCTAAACAAACAGCTGGCCACCAGCTGGCGACCGAGATGTTTTGGCTTCATTTTTGGACATAAATATTATTTATACAACCGATGTGTTCATGATTAAAACAAGAGCATAACATTGTTTATCTCGCCTCTTAATGTTGCTAATTTTAATCTCAAAGTTCACCAGATTGAAGCATTTAGGGTGAATATTCCTGTATTATAGAGCAGAAAGAAATATTGCAATGTCAGTTGTTTTTTCCAACATTGTGCAGCTGTAATTTGTACATAAGCAGGAATGTATCACAGCATATGAAAAATACTTGTGATATCAATATTGATCAAAACAATTGGGATATTTTGGCCATAATTGTGCAGCCCTACTCAAGTGTATTGATATTTTCTTACGCCCATAACCATAACTATACACCCAGACAGTCACACACACACACACACACACGCAGACAAAGACTGGTAGCTCCTGTAAAAGCACTGAGCTGTCAGAGTACATCTGAAGTCATACAGCAGAATGGTGCAGGCAGCTACGGAGACGCTGAGGAGTCAAACCAAAGAAATATAAAAGGAGTGTTTCATAAATAGAGTAAAGCATATAGAGTCTGGCCCTCTGGCCCTCACTGCATTCTGCATACCAACATAAGACGGGGCTCAAAATACCGTCCACACAGGCTCGGGCACACAATGAGGATTTAAACATGATCCATAGGCTGGATATGTGTGGATCCGTCATGGCTTATGTATGTAGGTGTGTGTGTGTGTGTGTGTGTGTGTTGGGGGGGGGGGGGTCTGATAACCTGCCTGGCAACCACCAGACCACCAGAATAAACACCCTCTTCGTGGACATATGCACCCTCACTTCTCCTGGTCCCCTCCTGAGCTGCAGACTCTCACACTAGCCGGCGCATCAGGTCAATAATCTACGTTTTATTTCAACCAGGTGCGCCGTATGAGCAGAAATACATGATGCTGTCGTTTCCATGACAACATTTAGCCCGGCTTAAATCCTGCATTGGAGACACTGGGCGGGTCCGGGCCGTGACAATAGAGGGCCAACACCGGGGAAAACAGCACTACATGCACTATATACATTACATATGGGGAGCAGAATGGTAAAGGACGCCTGTATGGGGCTGAGGCCCGGTGGGTGAGCCCTTGGGTGCTCACGAAACAAGGAGAAAAATGACATGCTGTGGTTCTTCTCAACATTATTGTGTATTTTTATAAGATAAATGTATAAATGCAGCTGAATGGAGGCTTGCGCATCTGTCATGACGCGTCAAACCGAGCGCATGGTGCTGGCTTACCTCATTCTCTCGCCTTTTATTCAGCCGGAGATGATGGCACCGACGAGGCTGACGAGCGGAACCGACGGTCCGCTTCTGTTTCTGCGCGTACAATCCGGGAGAAGCCCACCAGCTCCCACTCTGTGTCTCTTGTGTGCGCGTCCGTGGAGATAATACAGCCGGGTGATGAGTCGTGCTTTAAGCGAGGAGGACACGAGCGTTTTCAGCCGTCCGCTTTGTGCTCCGTTGTCTCTGCTCTCCGCCACACGCGCCGCTGCGTATCCGTAAAAAGTCCATGTTCAGCCGGGGCTCGCGCTCGGTAGAAGACGGTGAACGGTGGTCGTCAGCCGCCGCCTCCCTCACGCCATATTGTCTTCCCATTCGGAGAGTTTTGGTGAGAGGTGGAGAGAGATTTGGGGGGAAATGCTAATGCTGCGTGAGAGGGGAGAGAGAGGGGGAGCAGGCCGGCTCAATGCTGCCCACCAGCGGTGAAGAGGCACACGTACACCCCCCCCCCCCCCACATACATATATATAATATATATAATACATATATAATATATATATACATACATATATATACACATACATATATATACATATATATACACACACATATATATATTATTTTTTCTCTTTATTGAGAAAATAAAATCCTTTCTAGATAAGGGTGGAGTTGTAGGGGCAGTGTTTTTGGATCTAAGGAAAGCATTTGATACAGTAAATCACTCTGTTCTTCTTGCCAAGCTCCCAAAATTTAACTTCTCCTACAACGCTGTGAGCTGGATTGAGTCATATCTGCGTGATCGAACACAATCTGTATTAGTTAACAACTGCAGATCCGACTCTCTTAGGCTAACCTCTGGAGTCCCTCAGGGGTCAATATTAGGCCCCCTTTTATTTAGTCTTTATATTAATGATTTGCCCACTGTTTGTCCTGAAGCTGAATGCTTAATGTATGCAGACGACACGGTTTTCTTTGTTCATGGTCGTACCAAAGACACTGTTGCCGCTAAACTCAATAAAACAATGTCCTCTGTCACAACTTGGTTGCAGGACTGCTGTCTGCAACTAAATGTTTCAAAAACTGTTGGCATGTATTTGACTAAAGTAAATAGAGTATCACCAGACCCTGAGCTGCATGTGAATGGAGAAAAAATAAAATTGTCAGCCAGTATAAATACCTTGGGTTAATAATAGATTCACAGCTTTCCTTTAAAGCCCATATTGACAAATTGTCTAAGAAAATCAAATTAAATCTCGCAAATTTCCGTGCAATTCGAAATGACATGTCAACTGAAGCTGCAAAAATATACTTGCATTCAATGATTCTCAGTCATTTCAACTATTGCCAAACCAGTTGGTCTCAGGCTGGTCAGAGTGCCCAAAAACCACTGGCAGCCTTGTACAAACAAGCAATTAAAGTTATGGATAAAAAACCTAGGCACTATCATCACTGTGCAATCTTAAAAAAACACTGTATCTTAAACTGGGAGAGTCTTCGGACATTTGCAGACTTAAAATTATAAAGTAATGCATAAACTGGCTCCGGATCCTCTGGCAGAATTCATCAGCCAAAGAAACAGCACTGAACGAGTCACTCGAGGCTCCGTCAGAGGTGACTGTTACATCCCTCTGCGCAGGAGCACTTTCAGTCAGTCGGCCTGGTCAGTGAGGAGTGCGAGTGCGTGGAACTCAATACCAGAGGAGGTTAAAATAGCTAAAACATACAAGGACTTCACAAAAAAATTGAAAATGTGGCTCATCAACATTTACAGTTGCCAACACTAAAAGATAAGCCTGTTGTGCTGTTTGATGTTGTAACCAAATTTTTTGTCATATTTTATTAATTGTATAGCAAATGTTTACATATGTATTTCATTGTTTGTCCAGTTTTAATTGTAGATGTATTTTATTGCCTTTTTAGATTATGGCCAGGGGACTACAGATGAAAACTAGCCTTCTGGCTAACTCTGGCTTTTTTAAACCATGTATAATCATGTGTTTTATGAAATTGCACTGCCCCCTTTTAAATAAACTAAATTAAATTAAATATATATATATATATATATATATATATATATATATATATATATATATATATATATATATATATATATATATATATATATATATATATATATGTATATATATATATATATATATATATATATATATATATATACATACACACATTGGGGCCGATATGTTTGGGTGATTTCCTTTATTTCCCTCCATCTGATAATGGAGGAAACGACTGATAATGTCTCTCCAATCTACATTTTGTGTCTCTGTGCTGCAGTGCACTTCTATATTTTAAATAAAAATAACATATAATCTAAATATTGAAAACAAGAAACAGGTAATCAAAAAAACAAAACTTTGTCAAAGTTTAGTGCTCTTAGCAGCATTTATGCACCTGCTTGGTTTAATATGCTCAGACACTGGCCGATGCCGATTAAAAAAAAAAAAGTCATCGGCCGACTGATTAATCGGTCGACCTTTAGACTAAGTATTAAGTTATTGTGCGCCGAAAAATTAACTTCAACAGCCGCCATTTCTGACAATATGCTTGGTGTTCGAGTTTAAATCGTGAGAACACTGCTTCTAAGCAATGACATTGGACTCCGTCCAAAATACCATTCACTACATAGCCAGTATGTGTACTATCGGTAAACATACTTTTGTCTGAACAAACCAGAATTAACAGTAGTACATGTCTATTCGGACATATAACCTCATATGACCAAATCAACGGTTTGTGAGAATATATATATGCACCTCACATAGACTTGATAATACTGATATTACAGAGCTCTGAGATATTTATTAATTAACAGTATTTATTAATGATCTGAGGCTGCAAAATAACTAATAACTAAAGATATCAAATAAATATATTGAAGTAAAAAGTACATTTACCTCTGGGATGTAGTGCAGTAGATTTTAGTACCTTAAAATTGTACTTAGGTGAATAAATACACTTAGCCACTTTACACCACTGAGTATGTCCCAGTACTCAGTATGGTAAATGCAGCCAGAAGTACCAGGATGTCCTATGGCTGGTGTGGTATTTTGCCGTATGCAAGTCAGCGTGATTTTCTGGCTATTCTGACCCACAATCCTCTGCTCAGCAGATATATGAGCAAGAGGGTCAAAGTTCAAGGCATAATGTTTTGCTAAATTATTAATGGCGCCTTACCATGTTTACAGCATGAGAAGTCGTGTACACGATATGCTTGGCGTTCAAGTGTTAAGACGCGAGAACACAGCTGCTAAGCAACGGCAATATTAACATTACTGTCAGTGTCTAGAGGCCACAGAGGCGAACAATTTAGCAAGCGAGCCAGTGGGTAACATAATCCAGGAAATGTGAAGACATAACAACAGAGGAGAAAGATGAGGTCGTTGAGAATATCAACATTTTCCTCAGATATATAAAATTATGAACAAAAACAACATATGACAACAATTACAATATATGAACTTACTATATATCAAAAAATGAACTTCCATGGCTCCACCATTTCTGACATCAACAAACACGTCACAATTAGTGAGCTCTGAGCTTTCAGAAACTCTCCACTTACGAGGTCGTGAATACGACATGAGGGGGATGTTCACATGGACTCAACTCAAGAACATGGTAAACACAAGCCCACTTGAAGGCACCATAAGAGCAACAGGGTCAAAGTTCAAGGCACAATATTTTGCCAGATTTGTACACTACTGTACAACTGTAAGCATAATGCACGCGACAGTACATACTTTGTAGGGGCAGCTGCAGTATGTATTAAAAGTAAAAAGACAAAGTATGTGATTTGGATCATAGCTCTAATACTTCATCATAACATTGCACCTTGAACTTTGACCCTCATGCTCATACATCTCATATATATTGTATATTCTAGTATTTCTGGCACACTGCATGTATGGCATACTATGTACTGGTACTGATACGTAATCATTTTCTGGCACACTAGGCACATGGGCTCGTGTTTACCTTGTTTATGAGTTGGGTCCATATGAACGCCCCCCTCATGTCGTATTCACGACCTCCTAAGTGGAAAGTTACTCAAAGCTCCGAGTTCATGACTCGTGATGTGTTTGTTGACACTGTGACAAATGGTGGAGCCCATGGAAGTTCATTTCTCGGTGCAATAATATTGTACAGTACATTATTGTTTTTCTTGGTAATTTTATGTCTGAGGAAAATGTTGATATTCTCAACGATCTCATCTTTCTCCGCTGTCACTATGTCTTTTCATTTCTTTCATTATGTTAACCACATGCTAGCTTGCTAAATTGTTAGCCTCTGTGGCTTCTAGACTTGGACAGTTAATAGAAACGTTAATACTGCGGTTGCGTAGCAACAGTGTTCTTCACAACTTAACCATTGGCCCACATGTTGAGTTCACGACTTCATGTCATAAACACAAGTTCAGAAGGTCCATCTGGTTCCATCCGATGCTATAGACCAATAGTGGTCTATAGCAGCTTTAAGAGTGGGATTTTGCTGTAGTAAGATGCCCATACAATTCATGTATACATATTCAAATAAACCTTGCAAGAATATTAATTGCATTACATTTCCTCTTTGAAATAATGACCATGTAAAATAAATAAACCAAAAAAAATAAAAGGTCATAAAGTGGAAAGTATAAGACACAGCCTTATAGGAATTTCATGTTGCATTTACTTCAGACAAATGTTAAATGTTCAATGGTTTTCTGCAACCCCTTAGTGTTTAGTGGTGTTTAGTGGTGGGACAAATCATGTTACATTCACTCTGTAGAGTGCTGACTTTATATCACTGCTGTTGCATTTATGTGGTTTTGCTGATAAGACAACTCCAACGATCAGCAAACTGTCAAACCCCAATATGCCTCATACATCAGGTATGATCATACTAAAATCTGCTCAACCCCTGTCAAATAAATCTACTTTATTCATGCATGTGTGTGATATTTGCTCGCTGTTAACCGTGAGATGTACAGCAGGTGTACGGACAGAACGCATCCTGAAGGCTGAAAGCAGATGTTGCTGGTTGATGAAAAGCTCTAGAAAGGACTAAACGGTGATCTGCTTGTTGTGTTGCGCAGGTAAACAGACCTGCAGTACGTGTATCAGGCCGAAGCAGTGCATTATAGAAAAACACAAACACCTCAAGAAAGTGTCAGTTCAGTTAAATATCCTCTGATGGTGCGCATCAGATGTAAACAGTTACAGTGTAATGGTCTCATCCTTCCTCTTCCTAAACTGATCCCGGTGCAGTAAAATGCAGATGGATGCAGATTTGAAAAGGCTTCACATCATAATCAAAAAAGTCAAAATCTGAAACACTTTCAAATACGGTGTATTCACCCACATTTCTGCTCATATCTGTTTCAAGCCTCTCAGTATATTTACACATATCGGACTAAACTGGGATTTATTGCAGGGAAAAACTCAAAGGAACTGAAATCGGCAGCAACGTGCTTTTTTTTTAAGACCTGAAGCACAAAAACATAGATCTAGATCATAGATCATCTTCAGATAATGTTGTAGAAAATGATTTTAATCCTAACTAATTTCTCATTGTCCTGAAAGGATCATAGTTTCAAATGGTGGGTAACGTCACATCTGGACTGGACCATGCTGTATTTAATTAGCATCCACCAAATTCAGCATTTGGTTATTTTTACTCAGTGAAAATGAATCAATAATGGTTGGGCAACAGCTGAATCTGATATAAACTGTAGTTTTAGTGAGATGAGTTTAGGGCTCGTTCTGATATGTTAATAACAGAGAGAGTCCTGCTTCACTAGTGCTTTCCTGAGTTGTTAAATACAAAATAAAAGAAAGTTTAACAATTAGAAAATCACTAATTTCTTTCCTCCCATACACACTTATTGTTCGAAAGCTTTTGGATCCCCAGCGTGCTGATATTCAGTCTGGAACCTCTTCAGTCCGTTATCTGTGGCAGGAGTGTACACAATACAAGTCAAAACTATACCAATGCAGTCAGAAAGTTAGAGCCTTTGGTTCTGTTTAGTTGGATAATTTGATCCATTTGATTTGTTTTGTCTCATGTCATTGGTGACTTGGCTACAGTGCGTGAGAGTCTGTTTTTTTTTTTTTTTTACATGTAGTGTGAATAAAGAAAAGGTGAAATAATCAGGATTTTTGTATTTCAAGCAACCGCACACAACACCAACAGTTCAGGAAGGAAAACTCTGGTTCCTCTTCTGTCAGTTCACCAGTTCAGGCAGAGAGAGCCACCTTTTTTAGCGTTAATCAAAGTTTGGTTTGGTTCAGTTCAGTGCAGTTCACTGTTGGGTTTCAGGCCCCAGCAGCTGTAAGAAACCAACAGTATGTGTTTGTGTCCGCTCCCTCAGACTATCCTCCACTGCATCACGCTCATGTCCTTCCCTCCAGTTGACACCAGGTAGCCGTCGTCATAAAGGAAGGTCACGTTGGTCACGTGACTGCTGTGGCCGCTGTAAACATGGCTGGGAGCCTGAAAGGAAAACGGAAAAAAACCCAATAACTTTTGCCTTTCTATAAAATCAAAGTTTTACAGGACCTCCTTCTTGACGTTACTGAGATGTTGAATGACGGCACACAGTATCTTACCCTGAACTGCGAACAGGGGTATGAGAATAGGTGGACCTTCCCGAAGTCGTCTCCGGTAACCAGGAGGCTTTTATCGCCGGACCTGCACACGGCGTTGATGTCGGTGCCATCAGAGCCGTCGGGCCACAAGCCTGAGGAGCAGAGACATTTATTGAATGGATGTTAAAACACAAACACATAAAGAGGGAGAGGGAGGGAGCCTTCACTTACCAAACACCTGGAAGCCCAGAGGGCAGGTGTGGGTGGCCCACTCGATGTCTCTGGTGGTCTCCACACTGACCACCTGTTTACACACTGATGGGATCCCTATGAAAACACACATATATATTAGTATTGTGGGTACTGTTACTTTATTGTTAAGGCACAATGAATGGGATTTTCCTAAAACACAACGTATAGACAATACAGAAATAATCCCTCTCAATCATCACTCATGACCCACTAGAAGTGGTGGTGGTGTCTGTTTCTGCAGAGACCCTGCTCTCTGCCTGCATTTTTTCTTTTCATTTTACTGTGTTTGGGACTTTCTGGGCGTCAACCTCTATAGAAACGTCGTGACCATGTACCAGATCGTAAGGATGCATCCAAGAGGAAACTACAAAAATGCTGAGCTGGGGAGGAGGCGCTAACTTTGAATGTTGTGTCTACAAACCGAAACCAACAAATCATACTCATTGTGCAAGTTGTCAAAGGCTCGCGTCAGCTCATTTCAGAAATTGTATTAAAACCATCAAAACAACAAAGGCTGTGAGAGGATGACAGTAATCATACTTACAGTAGAGTATCTCATAGTCCCCTGAATTTGACACCAGGTACTGGGAGTCCTCTGACCAGTCCAGATGGGTGATGAAACTAGAGTGACCCTGAGATGAGATACAAAAAGACCACGTTAGATCATTTAGCTTCACAGATACGTCACAGTATTCCCGGAGTAGAGGCAATATGGTTGAAAATCCTAAAATTGTGGATTGAATCTGATACACAGCAACCCTTAGCCATTATGCTTATGTAGGTATGTAGCACTGTATGACTCAGCTCGTTGTCATTTTTACAGCTTCTGCATCAACACACAGTGAGGACAGAGTGTACAGAGCGGAGGCCCAAACATAGAGCGGAGGAGGGAACTAAATATAAAGATGATGCCAGGAGGAACTAAAAATAAGATGAGGGGGGATTATAAATACAGGTGCTCACCGAGCACTTCCCCACTCGGCTGTACTTCCTCCCGTTTTCCGCCACGGCGTAGATATAGATGTAGTTGTCGTGGGAACCAATGGCCAGGAAGTTACCATCTAAATAAATACAAGAACACAGGAAGATTATTGGTAGTAAAATAAAATGTACGTTTGAAGTTTTGCCTTCTTTGTATAATCCTTAACATTTCCCCTTGACATGAATACACAAATAACAGACAGTGGAAACACTGTGCATGCACAGAGTGGTTGTCAGCATACCTGGCCCGTAGCACATAACAGACAGCTGTTCATTCCCATCTGTGTGCACTGTGACCAGATCCTTGGAGTCAGTGTCCAGGACCAGCCACCTGCAGGACCAATGACAGCTCAACAATCTGATCTAGAAGCCCAGAGACTTTTTGAGCTGAAGTATGTCGTCATGTAAACACTATATTTCTTAAGTGTTTTCTAGTGATGGGATCTCCTACCTGCCAGTCTGGGTTCCTATGGCAACCACAGCTCCAGACGGGTGGAAGCCTGCTGATTGGGCAGCATCCTGTCAGAAACAGGAAGAAGAGGATATCTAAAGCCACCTCTGCTCAAAAATCGGCTTTATGTTGTGTTTTTATAGTAATAAGATTATAAACAACTTACATACTGTTCTGTGTATCATCATAACTTACATCAGCATGTTTACAAGCCTAAATTAATGCCAAAACATTGAAGGGTACAATGAATTAATAAGTAAGAAAAGGAAATACTGATCTTACTTCATATACTGTTTACAAATTAATTTCATTATTATATGGAAAACATTGACAGCCTATCAGGGTAATTATGAAAAGCACATTATGTTCTACATTTAATGTTCTTTACAATGAAATACAAACTTCTTTCCAGCTATCTGCTTCAATAGACCTTTCCCATCTTTCCACATTTTGTAACATCATTATTTCTACTTGCAATCTAGTAAAATACAGTTTATGTGTTATATTTATTGTTCATTTGCATGTTTGAGCTTCACTGTGCAGAATAATGTGTGTGCAGAGTTTGACACTAAAAGTCTGTTTTCACATGGAAAGTTCCCCTGTGCTCACCTGAAGTCTCAGTTTACAGGTGTACATACAAGCAGGACATCACAACTAGTCTGGAAGCCAGCCACGGTCCAATATGTAAAAGATTTTATTATTATCACATAACTCTGGTTGTTCCCATGTACATTTGTACATTTTTAGTTGCTAAATGTGCTGTTTCTTTTGATTCTCAAGGACATCAGAAGTGATGAAACAGTGGAGGATTCATCATTTATTTTGTGCTATGTAATTCCCATGACTGACCCCAGAGGGCAGCGTCGGCTAAACTTACTTCCATACTCTTGGTCCAGATGAGCTGATGGGAGCTTGAGTCCCACAGGCAGACCTGCCTGTCATAGCCACAGGTCAGGAACTGAGGCTTCCAGGGGTGGACAGCCAGACCCCACAACTCGTCAGTGTGACCCTAAAGAGGAGAGGACAGCTATTACCTCTTCATCTGCTACATCACAGCCTTTCAAATGAAACCTTCATTTTGTCCAGTCCTACAACATCATAGCAGAGCTGCAACAATTAATGATTAGTCAGTTAGTCAATGAACAGGACATTAATCTGCAACTATTTTGATAATCGATATATCAGTTCTCTGGTTCTAGCTAATTCATTGTGGATTTGCTGCTTTTCTCTGTTATTTCCTTGTTAACTGAATATTTTTTGGTTGGGAACTGTTGGTTAGACAAAACAAGACATTTGAAAATGCCACATTGGACTCTGAGAAACTGTGATTGCCTTTTTCACAATTTTCTGACATTTGAAATACTTAATGTACCCATTCATCCATCATCTTCTGCATATCTGGGGCTGGGTTGCGGGGGCAGCAGGCTTAGCAAGGTTATTCCAGACAATCCTCTCCCCAGCAACGTTTTCCCGCTCTTCCTGGCAGACTTTGAGGTGTTCCCAGGCCAGACAAGATAAAAAATCTCTCCAGCATGTTCTGGGTCTACCCCAGGGCCTCTTACCAGTTGACATGCCTGGAAAACTGGGCAAAGCGAGGCGTCCAGAGGGCATCCTGACCAGATGCAGGAACCAGCTCAGCTGACCCCTTTTGACGTGACCCCTTTTGTCCCTCTAAGGCTGAGCCTAAGCTCATTTTGGCTGCTTGTATCCATGATCTTACCCCCTTGGTCACCACCCAAAGCTCATGACCATAAATCAATAAATGGATGAATCAATATTAATCAATAACAAAAACTGCTGTTAGTTGCTGCTCTGCATCTTAGTACAAATGTAGAAATAGGCGCTTGCATCTACCTGCGTAATAGGCGTGAATTCTCCGTACAAACTGCCTTGTAAAACAAAGTGCTTGGTGGTCCCGATGAGCACAGTCTCCCCTCGGCCCTCTGCAATGGTCCGGATGGGACCAAACAACTCCGGCACCTGTGGAGGAAATACAATAATAATGTGTTCACCTGGGTCAATGAATCTTTTACTGCATAATGTAGAGCAAATAAGACATGGGTGATCCATAATTCTCTCATCACTATAAATATCCATGAATCTCATTGAAAGCACAAACCCATCTCATCCTCTGTAATATTTATGGTGTGGTGCAGCATTCAGAATGTGAAGTCCGCCGCCTCGGGCAGGACTGATATTTCTGGCTAATATAAGCAGCCTAATTTACAAGAAGGAGCTGGATACGCAGCTTATTATTTTATTAAAACATGAGGTAATAGCAGATCAGATCGTTAGGATGCTGTAGAGCTGAGCATTAAAACGCCATGCATTACTCTAATAAAATAGTACTTAAAAGTACGACTTATGAATTTTATCGTTCTAAACTTCCACTTACATTTCACCAGCAGCCTTGGAATATTTTAATGTCTATGATTTCTGTGGAAGTTTTTCCTCACCTCCACCATTTGTATCTGCTGGTAGCTGCTGTCCCAGGAGATGAGGCGGCGGTCTTTGCCTCCGGACACCAGCGTGCCGTTCCTCAGCATGCACAGAGCAAAGATGCTGCCCTCGTGAGCTCCTTGGATGACGTGGCTGATACGATTAGTGCCTGCATCACAGAGACGGGATGAGATGCATGAGATGGTTCAGCTGGAGACGGTCGGACATAAAGGTAGAGTGCTCGAGGAGGACAGATTAAAAGACAAGAGTGATCAATAGATAAATTGGAGATGAAGGGATCTCACTCGGTATAAATTAAGGTTAAATAAATGAATGAACATGCCTTTTCCCCACACCAGGATGTTCCCACTTGAGTCTCCGGTGATGGCGTCTCCATTTTCCGCAAAGGTCACACACAACACAAACTTGGGCTTCTCCTGTTTCTGTAAGAAAACAAGAACACACAGTTTCATTTTTTCATTAAATTACCATTGATTATCACTACATAGCTATCAAATCATAACACAGGCTGTCATGCTTGCGTTTGTGCTTCTGTATCAAACTTTATTGCTTTGCCATATTGACACGTGAGGCGTCCCACCTCAAACAGTCCTTGCTTCTTGAGCAGCACGCCTTTCTCCAGGTTCCAGAAATAGAGATGGGATTTGCCACAGGTCACTACGATGTTGCTGTCTGTCGGGTGAAAGTCTGTAGCAAACACCGACTCGTTGGAGCACTGAAGAGAAACACGTACAGCAATCAACAGTGAGTAGTTGAAACCACATTCACACCCATTTAACAGAAACTTTATTTGAGCAGTATATGGTTTACACATACCTTAACCTCGGCCAGTCTGTCCTCTCTCTGCCAGTCCCAGACAGAGAGGACGTGGTCATTGGAGTCGTCTACAACACACAATGTATTTCCTCCATTCTAACATACAGAAAAAGACACACAGCTATGTTTATTTACTGACATGGTGGAAACGAGGGACATTAAAAAATGACATAAAGGAACAGTGTGTAGGATTTCAGGGGATCTATTAGCAGAAATGGAATCTAATATTCATAACTATGTTTTCATGAGTGTATAACCAACTGAAACTGAGAATCATTGTTTTCATTAGTTTAGAATGAACCCTTCATATCTACATAGGGAGCTGGTTACCATCACAGAGTCTGCCATGTTTCTACTGTAACCCAGAATGGACAAACCAAACACTGGCTCTGTAGAGAGCAGCTAAGAGGCCTTATACGTTTTTACGCTACCTGAACGCCACCGTAGTCCTGAGTGAAAAACCGTGGTACCACCAGCCACTGTCTGACTTCTGTTGCTCCTAGAGTAGTGTTATTATGGTGAGGATGAGGTCTGAGAGAGGTGAATGGTGGTACCACGGGTTCACTTGGCGGCTCACGTCACCACAGCCTTGTAACGGGAGGAGGGAGCGGCGGGGTACTCAGCTGGTTGCAATCTGCAACCACATCACTAGATATCACCAAATTCTACATGTACTAGTGAACCACAGGTTTTTTTTAACCCACACCTGCCTGACTCGCAAAAAATATGCATATGCATATAACACTCAATCACAACTTGACCCGCAAACCACCAACTTAATGTATTATAGCAGCACAATAAAAGTCAGGACTGAGGTCAAGGACAGAGACTCGAGCGCCACGGCCTCGAAGTGTGCGTGATCTCACAGACATACGTGGAATGAGCACGACCTCTTGACAGCGCATTACGTGGGGGTGTCTGTAGGTTATTAACAACTTACTAAAATGCTGATTTGTCAGTCTTGGACCTTCCCTGCCGGACCCCATGATATTTTCTAATGAGCTCACCCGAACCTGCCCGACACGCGAGGCAATCTGCAGGAATTCGCAAGTTGTGGGTCGACCCGCATACCACCACTACACACTGTCTCTTTAAACTCCTTGTTAGGTGTGTCAGTGTTGCTTCCTTACCGACTTGGAGAACGCCAGGCAGACCAAGGCTCGGTCAAAGAAGCCCGCACCTAGAACATGGAGTGTGTTGAGGCTGACGGAGTCCCACACTCGGACATGAGGAGCCAGCTGCTGTCAGGACCAAACAACACACACACAAACAAGGGAACAACACCAGGAGAGGTTACACCATCAGTATGCTGCAATGTAAGAAGCACTCGCAGAATTCAATGAATATATAGTGTGTGAACGCTGAGTGAATGTGTTTCATCTTCTCGGTCTGTTTATTAAGCAGAATTGTCTGAACCAATCGAGTAAACATCATTTCTTAAAGAAAACAGCAAAACTCCTCACTCCACTAATAAATCAGATGTTGACAACTAAAGTGATAAAATCGTAATAAAAAAAACATACTTACTTTTCCATCCCAAGAGGTGCCCGCCACTTGCCCGGTTGCTATGGTGATTTTATCAGGGTGGACAGCGAGGCTGGCGTAGAGAAAGACGTGAAAACAGTTGAAAGCTTTTCAGCATCAAACGGAGCGTTTGAATACAGATGAGCAACACGCTCGCGGCACATGAAAGGAGGTTTTTAAAGCAGTGATATTCACAGTAGCTACTGCATGATGTCTGCACTAATGTGAGGGAGAAATTAAAGCGTTTAAGATATTTTCATCCCCTTTTGGGTATGGCGGTGTAGCAGCACTTGTAGCATGTGTGAAGCTTTAACACTGTCTTCAAAAGGAATGTCTGCAATCCATCGTTTGATCTGTAATCTGAACTTTTACTAACCTCAGGGTGTAATAACATAATCATACCCTCATTGCACTACACACTTACTCACAGACATATTTTCATGCTTGTGCACACATGCTTGCATGCCAACACCACTTGAGTTCACTGTTATAGCTGTTTATTCAGCACTTACTGGGTATAAAGAAAAGAAGCCTATGAGGATTGAAGTGTAAATATGGACTGTAACAGGGGAAAGATGAAACGTACAGTAGATGACAGATGTGATGTTCGGCTGCAGTAGATGAGAGAAGCAGTGACTGTATGTGGAAGCGGTCCATCTGGTTCATAATCCCCCTAGTGTCTCACCATTTGATGTCATCCGTGTGTCCGGTGTAATGTCTCTGCAGCTGCTCATCCACGTTGAAGAGGACGACCACTGAGGCGATGAAGTACACCGTTTCTCCAGTGGGCAACAAGTAAAGGTTGGAACGACAGTCTCGACCGCGGTAACCGTAACTGGACATTAAAAAAAGGTCAAGGAAAATGAAGTCATTTCTCAAGCAAAAATGCCAAACACTCCCCAGTTACAGCTTCTGGCTTGTGAAGATTTGCTGCTGTTTTGCCTTCTCTGGTACTGAACTGAATATCTTTTGCATTTAGACTGTTGACTGCGACAGTCATTTTTTCACTATTTTCTGATGTTTTATAGACCAAGAGATGAATCTAGAAAATATTCCAATCAACTATGAAAATAGGGCTGCACGGTGGTGGAGTTGTTAGCACTCTCGCCTCACAGCAAGAGGGCTGCAGGTTTGTATCCGGCTTCTGTGTGGAGCATGTTCTCCCCGTGTTAGCGTGGGTTTTCTCCAGGTTCTCCGGCTTCCTCCCACAGTCCAAAAACATGCAGGTTAATTGATGACTCTCAATTGCCTGTAGGTGTGAATGTGAGCGTGAATGGTTGTCTGTCTCTATGCGTGTCTAGCCATGAGCTAGCCAGTGTGGCACGCTTACATGCGCTAAAAGGCACACACGGTCGGCCTGGCTATGTCTAAACCATGGAGAAGCTGTGATTACAACACATACAGAGGGAGAGATCTCTGCTCAGGTAGACATTACTCCTCTAAATCTTTACATAGCTAATAGCTGTTTGCTGCTATGTTAATGCTCTGGATATTATATAAAGTACCTTTAGTAACGTGAAGGTAAGAAACCACAAAAATATATTAAAATGCATTCAAACGTCTCTATCCAGCATTAAAAACCACTGTTCACGTGTCTATTCTATGTTATCTAGTTCATACTGGATTCAGTATATACAAAAAATGCAGCCCAAATATCTATTTATAGATGTGTGTGTGTGAGTGTGCGTCTCTCCTCAGTTTTAATCTTGTCCTTGTCTCCCTTGCAGCTGTTTTCACATCGTATTTCTGCTAGACTGAACAACACAACACAATCATTCTTTCACCAACAAATGAAAGAGGGAGAAACCGCAAATTGAAGCAAAATAAAAATAAAAGAGCACAAGAGGAGCCGCTGACTGGTTGTGGCTCAGCCCACCAGCTGTGTGCAGGTTATTACTGACTGCAGGCTGCGGAGCGATGAGCCCGTCTCCGACCGCGGCGGCGCCACACGGTGAAAATGAACACCTGAGCAGATCGACTGTGACAAGCAGGGAGAGAGACGAGACGACACATTTGTCAGCTTCCTCTCTCAACTACATCACATGACAATCTGGATTTACTCTCCTCAGGAGATTACTTTCCAAAACTTTCCAAGGACTGTATTTGAAACTTCTTATTTCCTCGGGAAATTATCTGTACAATACAGTGAAAAAAGGATACACCCAATCCAGTTTGAGCTTGCTGCTGGGCAGGTCGGCTCTGGCCTCCAGGCAGTAGCTGGACTCCTGCTCTTTGGGCATGTACATGGTGATAGGACGACCCTTCAAGTACATTTTCACATAACCTTCCTCTGGAAAAAGCAACAGAAAGGATCAGTAAGATAATTAATATACATGTAGAAAAATACAGATGTACCCGCTAGAATTAAACAGATGACAGATATGCAAAAAGCACAGACATGAAGCACAATATAATGTGTTATGATGTGAATGGCAATGTTGATGAATGTGTGGCAAGATTAGAGGATAATGGAGAGATGTGATATGATGGCTGTTTGACTCAATTAAAGACAACAAATGACAGAATTTGCAAACACAAACAAATCAACTTTTAACTGACTTTATTAGTCATTTCAAATACATTTGTATGACAACAAAGAGCGCAAAAATAAACTGCAAACACTTTCAAAACTCATAAATATTCAGCTCACAGCAGAGGTTAACCAACAGAAAATGCAGACATAAGCAGAGCAATGGAAATGTTATGAAAAAAAAAAAACAGATCCAAGCTTAGGAGGGGATAATGAGAAATCCTCAACAATTTCAAACATGCTAACGCTGAAAAACAAATCATGCAGAAAATATTAAGAGGACCAAAACAAACAAAATTAACTATTTACAGTATGTCTATAAATAAATAAATATTTTTGTTTTTTTAAAAGCTCATTTGAAGAAAATACTGTAATATACGGTAATATAATGGATTTATGGGTGACAGTTTATTAGGTGATGCTATAAATCTCTTTGCAGGTTCTTTGGTATGAGGGGTCACGTGGGACGTAAAGTGACACAACACCACCACATGGTGTTTTAATGATACAGATCTGATATGAAACCATGAACCTGGCTCTGTACTGACGGGCTCGGGCACACTGCAGCTTGATAACTGGAGTAAACATCTGGAGAAGGGAGTGCTGCTGTTCTGTATTTCCAGACGTGATCGGCTAGTAACAGATCTGGAAGTACTGGCTGGGAGACTTTACGGGGCTGCGATAACTGGGTGTATCAAGGGGAGAGTACGAAGACAAACTCCCTGACTTTCTCAGCTGGAGGTTAAAACTCGGGGTCTTTCTGACCGGTGGCACCTTGGCGGCACCGCCCTTTCTGTCCGTGCCTGCCTTGCTGATTTCTGAGGTTTGCTGGGGCCTGGCGGCTGAACGGGCCGATACAGACGAAGCGGCGGGGCTGCCGCTGGTCCTCCGTTTGGCAGAGCCGCTGAGGTAAATCTGTACGGTGACTATAATGTAGACGGGGAAAAGAGCAGAGGAGCCAGTGATGGAGAGGACAGGTGGTGGTTTTCAGGGCCAAACGGAAACAAGCAGGGTGAAGGAGCAAGAAACGTAAAGGGTGAAGGAGGTTGGGAGAATATGTTAGATGTAATGATTGGTTTGTGTCACACAAACTATCAAAAGGAAAGTAGGGAAACTGACTGCTATTATAAACTACCAGCATGTTGAGGGATTGTTAAATACTGGGATCATCTCTTGAAGTAGTAGTTATTAAGATGCTTTTTTTATTTACTGTCTGCTCATTGAGATCCTCCCTAATTGGTCTAAATCCGTGGTTCTAAACCTTGGGGTCAGGACCCACACAAGGGGTCACAAGGTTGAGGGTTGCGAGATGATTAATGGGGCAGGAGAGAAGAAAAATCTACATATATGGAGAATAAAATGTCCGATAATAAATAATTGCTTAATAAATACAGTATTTCTTGGGTTTGAATGGAGCTTTTCCCTTTGAAGAGGACCTATTATGCTCATTTCAGGTGCATACTTGTATTTTGGGTTTCTACCAGAACGTGTTTACATGTTTAATGTAAAAGCTTTATAATACCAGCTCTGCTGTCGCCTTGAAAAGCCAAGCCTGCTCTGATTGGTCAGCTGACCCACTCTGTTGTGATTGGTCAACTGAACGAAGCTCTTTGGACTCTGCTCCAGCTAGTTTTATTTGAAGGTGATCCAAACTAGCTGCTAGGCAGGTATTGCACAACTGTGTTACATAGTGACATCACCATGTTACGGAAGAAAAGGCGGGACTTCAAGCAAGACATTTCAGGCAGTTCAGGAGCAGTGTTTCTGTGGGGGAGAGGAACCCTTTAACTTAGACTTTGTAACTTTGCTCTTTGTAACTATGCAAAAAAAAATATACAGTATAACACACTAAAGGAAAAAAGCATAATAGGTCCCCCAAACTGCTCTATCTTAAGGGCTCAGCCACTAAAAATGTTGAGAACCGCTGGTCTAGATGCTTTCAAGGGTAAACTGCTCAGATTATCTTTAAATAAATGAATTATCCAACAACAAGAGAGGATAAATGGCAATGTATCTGATAGGAAATGAGCTTTAAGTGTTTTTTTTTTAAATATTGGCAGTTTAATGAATACTTTGAGGGAGACTACACATAAACAGATGACACTTTGGGTTATGTGAGAAAACAACAAGCAGTAAAATCAAACAGGAACTACTCAAAGAGACTGAATGTGTTTGTAATGCAAATATTCATTTTGATGGCACACAGACAATAAGAGCAGCTGCTAATCTACTTGCTCTGAGCTGCAGCGAGAAATCTCAGAGCAGAGGATTTCAGTGTTTGCTGGAAAAACTCAAAGTGACTGCGAGGAAGCGAGTGTCAGAAATCTTTGTGTTGTTACTATGGTGACAGGACTGAATGAGTACGAGCGAACGTGAGGCTGCGAACAAACACGCGCACGATTGGTGGAGCAGCAGCTTCAACCGCAGTTAAACAAGTGTGGAGACACACAAGTGCAAACACTGCAATCACACTCAGTGGATGTTAGGCCGGATGTGTGTGTGTGTGTGTGTGTGTTAGTTTATGAAGTCTAAAAACAATAAAGGGAACTTTCACACACACACTTTGTCAACCCACTCCTGCCCCTGTCTGGACAGCTCTCTGATCACTGAACTGAAGGAAATCTCTAAAGTTTCAGACACCCAAGTGTTTAGGAGGAAAAATCCAAACAGGATATCAGTTGAAATGTCAAAATAAGAGCCCTGATTTTACTCGTTGCCTCTGCACTGCAGCTCAGAGCAGAGGTGATACATGTAGAGAGATCAATACAACTGATCTGCAGTGTCCAGAGAGCTGTGTAGGGGTCTTTAGGGAAGGGGGAGCCTACCTTTGCAGTGGGTCACACGTCGCATCCCTTGTAAAGGTCACAGAGAAAGACACAAGCACCAGGTGAGGGGTGGCATGGCTTCCTCACTTTCTGGTCTGTCCTAATATGAGTGAACTTCCTGTTTCCCGGTGTCAACGAACAGCAGCCTCTGTCCTTAATGCTCCTAATGAATCACAGCTCCTCCCTTAATGTTTTAAGTCAATCAGTGCTCATTTCTGCAAGATGGTGTCCCACCCTCTGCTCTTACATGATTAAACTGACTTGCCTTTTTTCCTTTATCCAGCCATCTGCAAAGAAAACCTCTGATTTTAGTTTTTCTAGCATATTTAAAAATCAACTTTTCAACTATTCTTTACAATGTGAAAGTAAAAAACAAGCAAACATGTTCTTGCACTGGCTTACGGGACATTTTGGTGTATCAAATGACCCTTTTTGCATTCAATCACTTCATGTATTGCAGGAAAGCTTAATATTGGCAGTATTTACTGCTGCAATTATCATTTGTATCGGTTAACTGTCACCTAATGGCAGTTTATGTCCCTGATCGGGCTGATGTGGGAGATTGTTTGTCTATAATTAATTCAAATGTCCAATAAGTGGTGCAAAGAAGCAATAATTAAGCCTGTGGTAATCTGGTGGTTACAGTTTGTAAAAGGACAGAATATACAAGGAACATGTATTAGTACATGTTTTGTATGTGGATCATAATTGCTAGAACTGGACATCAATCTAAAGCAAACACTAAAGGTAGATTATCAGATGGAGGAGGTCAGTAAGCTGTTTTGGATGCAGCCTCAACTGAAGACAGGTGTGTAAACCAATTGGAAAACAGCAGATGAATTTACACACAACAACAAAAAAATAATAATTCTGATCAATACCAATTTCATTTCAAAGTCAGTCCCACTGTCTTGATACCACGTGGTTCCTGCTTTCAGTTTAAAGAATAAACTGAGTGAGATGATTCACTTGTCTTGTATTCAGTTATGGAAACACTATAAACTCAAAATGTAATCCTGTAATCCTCTTGTGCTTCTTAAATCTTTTTTTTTTTGTATATTATCTCATAGCTCACAAATGTCACATAAACTCAAGAAAAGATGTTTAAAATCTGGCAGAAAAAAACATAAATCAGGAGCTAACACTGTCTTAGTGAGGTCGCAGGCTGCTGTGCTCAGATAAAAACAACTACAAGGGATATTCTAGTATTTTTCAACCTGGGTCTTATTATCATAAGACTAATAGAGATTTACTAAATGCACAGTCAAAATTGTAAAAAAAAAACATGTTCCCTGTATTTTCTTTTGTAGTATACTGCATATGTTTTAATATTAATTGGACGTAATGTATTTGTTCAGACTAATAGACTTATAGCATATGAGATATATTTCCCTCCATTAGCTAAAAGGTTGGACATCATAGAGTTTGAATTATGTAAACAGAAATGACCACTAGCTGTTAATTTGTCCATTTGTACATGGTGCTTTGTACTTGATGTCACTGAGCACTAGGTACTACTGACAACTCAACTCACCTTGTTTGAAGCATTGAGCATTTGATGTAAAATTTATCATCTTATTTTTTTCTGCAGTGTGGGACTTAACCCATAATTATTATGACAATTTATTAGTATTTAATTTATTTTTATCTTATTTCTTTTTTTAAATTTAACTTTGTTTTTTGTTCTTTCTCCGTTTTGCATCGGCAGTGGGTGAGGGTTTGGTGGGAGGGGGCTTTGGGAGAAAAATCCCAAAATATGGAGAGACAATTACTTATATTTGTACTTTATTTGAATGTTTGTGTACACCTGATGTTACTTCCTATAAATTATTACAAAAAAAAAATTAAAAACCTTTGTTAGGCTAGTTTGGTTAACTGTAAATTTGCAGCAGTAAATCTCTCTACAGTAGCTTAATCTATGGGCTCCTTTCTGTGTTGCTGTTGGACTCGGTGATGTGAAGCGTTTGAGATGATTCATCTAAAATTTAATTTCATTTGGAAAGCTGTAGGGGGCTCACTCTGCTGTATAGACTCCACGTCTCTTCAGTCTCTGCACAGCAGAGGTTATGAGTTTTTAATGACCCAGAAACAAAATGGCCTCAATTATGAGAGAAAGTAGAACCAAACAAATATATCAGCATTTAATTAAATTTGAATGAAAACTGTACACAGCTAAAGTTCAATTTAAACAATGCAGAAAGAGCTTATTGAACAGAAAAAAATGAATGGAGGTTTGGATGTGAAAATGTCGTAATGGATGAAGCAGTTATATGTGAAGAAATGCATCATGGGAAGGATGAATATTTGACACTGATGTTTATAAGACAACAACATGTAGAGAAGTCTCAGTGGTTCTCTGTGCAGAAAACAGTTCAAGGCACTGATAAAGAACTGATATCTACAAATGCATTGATCTTTAAGTGCCACAGGGAGCCACTGAGCAGGTGTTTAATGGCTCTCAGTGTATCGTAGCATCAAACCGTCAGGCTACAGAGCCATAAAGGTGCCTCTAGTTCTTACCTGCATTGAACACTGGATCCCTCTGTTTGCTGCAAAGCAAATGAGTAAATAGACAGCTGTCATTCCGGCCTCCAGATAAACCATTGTATGTTTTTGATTTGAAAGTGATTCATGAGGAGATCAGCGTGTTTTTCTGGTGTGTCAAACTAGAGGATGAATGCTGATTTAGCGTGACGTCCGTGTTACCTGTCACTTCTTTTGCCGCTGGAATTGCTGCCGGTGGATCCAGCACGGGTTCGGTTGCCCTTGGAGTCGGCCGAATCTTTCCGTGTGAGAGTTCCCACATGTTCGTTTGAGTTGGCTCTCCTCACAGTGCTGAGGTGAGAAGGAAGGCAAAAAGAGAAAGGAAAGAAATAAGTCATAAAACTACCTGACGCTGCTTTCCTAAAACTGCCCTCTAGTGTTTTCATCCAAGAATTTGCTTTTGAAAGCACATAAAAGGAGGGCGTATCATTTCATGATTCAGCTCAAATCTGTCTTATTAAAGAAAAAAAAAGTTTTAAACTGTGTGACTCAAAAGAGAAGCAAATTGTTGTTTCCCCACACTTATCCACTCTGGACATCATAACTACAAGGTCAGTACAGACCTGTGCAAATCTGCATATGGGCGGTGCAGACAGCCTGCCTATTTACAACAATGAAAAGGCTCCATCAGCAGTCCAACAGCCAGCAGGCCCAGGCACCTAATCCACCCTGTGGGAGAAAAGTCTATTCAAACCCTAAAACTGGCCGGTGGCCGTTGTCCGTTCTGGTGAGCCGGTGTGTGTTTGTTCAGTAAAGAGCAGAACAGGCCAGAAAGAAGAGAGAGAGAGAGAGAAACTGTTGTTTGCTGTGTTATCCCACGAGGAATCATAGTAATTGGGCCACAGGGCATTGGGGAAGGCTGTTGTATGTGTGTGCCAACACTGATGGATTGTGACCAATCTGCAGTTTAGATTAATCCCAGACACACGCTGTAAACAACAACAAAACAAAGAACGATGACTTAAACAACAAACAGTGAAGTTTAGCAATGAGAGAAATGTCACAATAGACAAGTTTCCATTCAATTTTCCAGCAAATATTAAAGGACCAGTGTGTAACACTTAGGGGGATCAAGTGACAGGGAGATGTACAGTATGTTTTCATTAGTGTGTAATCACCTGGAAATCAGAGTTGTGTTTTCGTTACCTTAGAATGAGCCATTTATACAGTATATCTACACAGGGAGCGAGTCCTCTCTCCCGGGAGTCCGCCATGTTTCTACAGCAAACAGTACTGAGCTCCAGTGGCGCAATCGGTTAGCGCGCGGTACTTATATGACAGTACATTGTAGAGCAATGCCGAGGTTGTGAGTTCGAGCCTCACCTGGAGCAGACTTTTCCCGAATTTCCCTCCGGGGATTAATAAAGGTTCATCTTATCTTAGCCCAGAAACGACAAACCAAACTCAAACAACAGCCGGCTCTAGTGAGGGTCATTCGTATTTCTGCATCAGCCACCTTATTAATCCTACATGCCTGGCACAAGGGAGAGGTTGTAATGTATAACGTCACCGCTAGATACCACCACATCCTATACACTGTTCCTTTATGCAAACTTAAAAAAAAAAAAAAAGAAATGCAAATTAGCTGTTTCCATCAACTTGTTTGGAGCAACTGAACTCGGCTACAATGTAGTTTGGTCAGAGGTTGGCGTTACAGGCTACGCATGGCTGTAATCTGCCAGTAAAAGTAGGAGAAAAAGTAGAGGTTGTGAACCAGAAACAAACAAGTCGGCTACCCCCATCATTGGGGCGGCAGTAGCTCAGTCTGTAGGGAGTTGGCTTGGGAACCGGAGGGTCACCGGTTCAAGTCCCGACATGGACCAAGAACTGAGTGTGAACTGGTAGCTGGAGAGGTGCCAGTTTACCTCTTGGGCACTGCCGAGGTGCCCCCTAAGCAAGGCACCAAACCCCCAACTGCTCGGGGCGCTTGTCAGAAGCAGCCCCTTCACTCTGACATCTCTCCATTGATGCATGTATATGGGTCCTGTTTGTGCATGTGTGTGTTTCAGGTCTGCATATACTGTGTATACGTTAACAACAGAGTGTAAAAATTGAATTTCCCCTAGTGGGACTAATAAAGGTTGATATTCTTCTTCTTCTTCATCTAACCAGATCTACTTCAGGAACTTGTTTCAAATTTTGAATAGTTCTTTCATGTAAGCTAACATTGTCCATGTTGCATGCTGTCCGGAGACGCCGACAAGCATTCACACCTTATGGGAATATATGAGAGGATGCCGACAGCAGAAACAGCTGATCGGTCATGTGAGTTAAATGTTCGCCACATCAGAATTTGTTCGGCAACGGCGTTAACTCAAATGGCAAAAACCACCTCAACTGAGCCTTTTTTCACAGTTGAGAAACTTTTATTGAATTTTAACGTTAACAGGCTACAGCTTTTCTATTGCGATACTTTAAAATGTGCATAAAATATGCGAATGGAGAGGCGACCTCTAGCTCACCCGGTAGAGCGTGTGCCCATTGTCGGCTTGGCACCAGCCCAGATTTGATTCCAACCCGGGTCCCTATGCTGCTTGTCATCCCCTCTCTCTCCCCTTTTCCTGTCATTCTCCAGCTGCACTCATAAACACAATAAAAGCCCTAAAAAACTAATAATAAAAAAGTGAATTGAAACATGTCTAATTGTCACAATTGTCGTGTAACATGATGATGATTTAATAACTGAAATGTTCTTGGTCAATGTTATATTAAGCGATGATGATGTGGTGACCAGTGACGATCCTCTCACCTGAGGGGCAGGTAGAGCATTCTGGTTGAGAGACACAGAGAGGACAAACTGGACAGGTGGACAGGACATAAACAGGATATAACATGACAGTTGGAAAGGACAAGTTATCAGAGAGACAAAGGGGCGGACATGTAAGACAGGAAAGATGGGAAAGACACAACACAGTACAGAGATCAAGACACAGACACTGAGGTCATGTGCTTTCTATTTTTTTTTTAAACAACCTGGAGGGAATTAAAACTTTTACAAAATGGATATTTTATTGGCTCATTACAGTATTTTTCAGCCGTACTCATATATTGAAATTTGTCAACTTAAAGGCCAATAGAGGTGGGGATCACCAGAAGCCCCACATTAGGAAATTATCACGATACTTTTTACTATTTTAAACATTTTATGATATGCTGAGTATTGTGATAAGATATATTGCGATATATCACCTTTTTACAACTGTAATATACACCGTTTGTCAACATCTGTTTTATCTAATAAGATACAGATTTCACTCGGTTCATCTCATCGTTTTCAATCACATATCCTGAGGTCAGAGGTCAAGGGACCCGTTTTCCCCGACAGTTTTTCCTGGCCAAAATTTGGTGTAACTTCAGAGCAGTATTTTGTGTTCTTCCCGACATGCTAGCATGACATGGTACCAATGGATTCCTCAGGTTTTCTAGTTTCATATAATACCAGTATCTTCAGTCTAGCTTTAAGACTGAGCCCACTACAATAAGACAGACAATAACCGCTGGGCCCACCGGTGGCCCGGCAGATGGTTAAGAGTTTATATAATAAAAGATCGCTACTTGATGTCTGTGTATCAATACTACCATGCCAAATATTGCAATACTATGAGGCATTGATTTCCCCCCCACCCCTAAAGGCCCATAAATAAATTAAATAACAAAGGATTCAGTATTTAAAATTCCTTTCACACAGATTCACAGTTCAAGAAATCATGAAGTAGAAAGAGTTTGAAACCATTCAGAGAAACACAAGAAAACTGCATGAACATCAAGGAAAGACATCTATCTATCTATCAATCATTCTCATACTGGTTACATTCTTTACTGTTCTCTCCAGTAAAACTTAAGGTGAGAGTCAGCGAGCATTATAAAAGCATCATCTTCAGTCTCGGAAAACATCCCCGAAGCAGAAATAAAACGACACATCAAGGGGACAACGCCACAGAGAAGTTAACAGCTGTTTGGATTGGAGCTGCTGAGCTTCATCTGATTATGGTAATGTCATCCAGGGATGGGAAAGGGGCTATTGTTCCCCTGACAGACATGATTGATAACCTATGTGCCACGTGCAAGTATAAACACACACACACTCAATGGGGAAGCAGAGATGACATTACTGCCTCTCTGTTTATCAGCCCTGTTAAATGTCACTCGCTTTGGGTGATAAAACAGCAGATATATGAGGATGTATGGCTTGAATGATCTGACACGGCACAGTCAGACAGGACTGAAAAATGTCTGTGGACAAATAAAAAGTGTGGAATACACGACCGACCTCACAAACTGGCCGACATGTAGATGTTTCTGGATTTAACAGGTTTAGAACAGTGTTAACGTGACCCGAAGGTTCAGTAAAGCAACACTTTACCTAAAGACACTTTAAACACTCGACACTGAGCTGTAGCACAAACTTCCACATCATCTCCTTTGAGTCAAAACAAAGTCAAAATAACATAATAGATACAGAATAACAGAATTGACAACTGCAAACACATATGTTTTAGGGTTATTTAGGTAATTTAGGATTATTTTTCATTTTCCTCACCTCTTACTGGCTGGTGTGCTGCTGTCCTTCCTGGATCCAGATCCGGACGGGGAGGGCAGAGTGCCGCTGCCTTTCTTTGGTAGGATGGTCCCGTTGTTTACTGTGGGCCGTAACGGCAGGGTGGCGATCATTGGCCTGGCTGGAAGGAAAAAAGGACAACAACAGCGCATGTTCAGCAAAAAAGATGTAAGACTAGTACCAATGTAACATCTGAGTCAGCAGAATGGTGGTCAGAAAAAAATTCATAATCATTTTATCATGATCTTAATAATTAGTGATATGAGGAAAAAAATCTGTGTACCAGGAGGGTACGGGAAGTGGAAAGCCTCCCAGCATGCACTGGGGTAACAGGTTAATTGACATCACTCTCTGGTTATGCATGTTTCTGCAACATTAAGAGTATTACTGGGTTTGACATTTTCTTATATAGTGTTCACACAGTTCACCTTTTGTCATTTCACTCACTATAGAACAGGGTAACTAAGTACATTTACTCGAGGGCTGTACTCTGAGCTACTTGTACTTTATGAATATTTACATTTTCTGCACATTTATACTTCTACACCACTACACTTCAGAGGGAAATATTATGCTTTTTACTCCACTACATTTATCTGATAACTTTAACTACTTTGCAGATTTTGATTATTCATGCAAAACATAACCAACAAATAAATGATGACATATTACCCAGGATATAAAATTATTAAAATGAACACCACCTTTACCAGTTGCAACATTGAAGTGATGAACATATTAATGCATCAATAATTATAATAAAACAATATAATATATATTATTCTACATAGTGAGTACTGTTACTTTTGGAACATTAAGTGTATTTATGTATATATGTGTATATGTATTTAATGCTAAAACTTGTGTACTTACTTAAATGTTGAATACATGACTTTATTTGTAGCAGAGTATTTCTACACTGTGGCATTACTACTTTGACTTAAGTAAAGTATCAGAGTACTTCTTCCACCACAGCTCTAGAGAGCTGCACGAGTGAGTCTTAAAACCAGGAAAGCACTTCTGGTTCCCTCCTCTGGAAGTCAGTGGGTTTTTTAGATGCCTACAATCAGTCTGCGGTTAACACAAACTGAAGAGATTTTAACGTTTTGTTCTACAACATAATCTACAGCAGTAAATATCCCACTCATGAATTTCGAAGCTTTTACGTGTCTTAAAAAAAGGTGGTAGTTAACAAGTGGCTAAATTACACTACTAACCGTAGTCCGCCTTTAGCTTAGTGGTGGCGACGTCATGTGACCATGGTGTAGTTTATAGCCTAACGTTAGCTTTTTTTTTTTTTAGGCAACTGCATTTACTTATCATAAAAGTGGCGTTCTTTTGTGGAGATTTTTTTATGGAACAAAACGTGTATTAGTAAGTATCATAAACGTTTGTTTGACACAGAGTGTATTTTCTGCAATAATCCAAAACCCAATAAAAAAATCTGGTTTCTATTGGTTTATTGTCGAGGAAACCAGGGCGATGCTAACTTCCTGGTTGGACTGCAAAAATACATCATCCATTCAACACTCTATTAAGAGCAAATACGGTTAGACCGTGAGTCATAATATGATTTGTTATTATATGTAATTACCACAAAAATCCCATTAAAAAACATCTGCAAACAAACATGATCTTTCTTGAGATTACCAAAAGCCTGAGTAGTAAAGTTTGTCCACCTTCTGCCATAAAAATGAGTAATTACTGAGGTGTTCTGTCCACATGAGTCTTTGTTGTCTGTTAATGCAATAATAAAACCTAAACTGAACCATAACACTCAGTGACTTAACTTGATGTACAGCGTACTGATTATTGGAACCTTAAACACCACACGATACGATTAATGACAGCATGCCCTTCATCGAGCGTTCACTGTATTACACAGTAATATTTCATAAGAGTCAAAGTAGAAATCATAAATGTAACGCAAATATGGATTGCCTTAGATGACTCATGTTTACAAATAATTGGCTGGAGGCTTTTTGACAACACAAAAGGGGCATGCACACACACATGCACACACACACACGTGCACACACGCATGCACACATGCCAGTCAGGCAAGTCCAGAATAATAAATCCCAGCTGCAGCTTTATCTGCAGTGATAAATATTTAATAGGAGCTGTTTCATCCAGCAGACACACACACACTGCTCTGTTATCTTTCATGTAGTAATTACGCAGCAGGGGCAAACTGAGGTTGTAATTTTGTTAGCATGTTAAAGAAGATGAATGCGTGTCCATGACCATCCGTCTATATGCAGCCTGTGTGCATAAGCTTTCTGAAACAGATCAGTGTGCTTCAGTAGAGGCGAGCAGGCTGCTGAATCCCTGCAGATAAAAATGAACAACAAGGGAAAGCAGCTCCGAGTCGGAGTCACCCTCCAGCTCCCAAATCAAACTGAAACTCCCTCCGTCCGCAGTCACTCCGGAGACTGAAATTGGCAGCGGCTCAGATTCATAATCTGTTTCTGTTTCTTCACTCAAATGCAAATTTGAGGACATAAAAAGGCACAAAATGTGGCTGATTTCGCTTGCAGACTTCATCAGCCTCCTGGGTGAGGATGCTATTTGAGAAACAAATTTTATCAAACACACCTCAGCTGAAAATCAGCGCATGCAGTGTAGTGATACCCAATAAAAACAGTAAAGCACATCATCGATCTATGGTGCTCAGTGTTTTCTCATTCTGTGATGATGTGAACTGTGATTCGTCAGGTCTGCTTCCTACATTTCCCAGAGAGCAGATGAGAACAGGTTGAATTTAGCTGTGTGATATCAGATGGAGAGAGCAACAGCAGAAGGAAAAAGAGGTTTTTTGCGTTAAGGAAAGTAAGACTTGTGCCTTTTACTGGTGAGAAATGTTGTTTCAACTCTAACTTAAAAGAAAAAGTTCATATTTTGGTAGCTATGCTTCTTCACTTTCTTGCTGAGATTTGGATTAGCAGCACCACTCATATCTCTCTGTTCAGTACGCCAACAGCCTGTTAGCTTAGCTTAAAGACTGGAAACAGGGGAAACAGCTAGCCTGGCTAGAATCTCAATTTTTCATATTTACACTTTGGTTTTTGTACGACTCAAACAAACAAGATACGACTTAATAGTGATCTTTTATATCTTTACAGCCAGGCTAGCTGGTCCATTGCTAAGCTAAGCTAACTGGTCGCTACATCATATTTAGCACACAGACGTGAGAGTGGCGGCGATCTTCATAGTTAACTTTCAGCAAGAAATCAAATAATCATATTTCTTTTCCCTAAAATATTGTTTTACAGTAACTTCGGGGGGCTGAGGCTATAATTTGTGGGGGATTGCCTTCCGCAATAACGATTATTTCCCTTCTCGATTAATCTGTCTATCATTTTCTTGATTAATTGATTCGTTTTTTAAGCTATAAAATGTCAGAATATGGTGAAAAATGTTGATCAGTGTTTCCCAAAGCCCAAGATGATGCCTTAAAATGTCTTGTTTTGTCCACAACTTGAAGATATTCAGTTTACTGTCATAGAGGAGTAAAGAAACCGGAAAATATTCACATTTAAGAAGCTGATTCTTCTTAAAGTTAACTGATTATCAAGACAGTTGGCGATTAATTTAATAGTTGACAACTAAACGATTAATTGATTAATTGTTGCAGCTCTACGTTATTGCCAGCCGTTCCTGTTATTTTGTCCATGTGACATCCCATCATTATGTTTGGCCAATTTTAAGAAGGAATAAAAGAAAATACATAGACAACAGCTCTTTCTTGTTTAATAAGGAAAACACTTTAAAGGGGAAATTGTCCTTTTAAAGAAGAAGTTAAACACCACATGTGCTTTGCAGCTCATTCTCACTAAGTTGTGACAGTTCATTGATGAAATCATCAATGGGTTCTTGGACTATACGGCATATACTGCAGACACAAATTCCCCCTGGCCAACAATAAATCTGTTTATATTTATATCTGTGTCTTCACACTCAGATCATAGTGCATTGACCTCAGGCAGTGCAGTGCTGAAAGTAACTGTGTGTTTCCTAATGAAATACTACTACTACTACTCTATACTACATAATGCTGGCAGGCAGTGACTGAAATGTGCTCTCTGTAAACACAACACCAAGCCTGGTTAGTGCAGACAGACTCCACGGTCGGCCTACCTGGCTTCCCAACATTGCTGTCTGCTGAGGGAGACTTTCTCACCAAAGCAGGGTCTATACACATGATGACGCCGCACAACACGTTTAGGACGGAAGTTTAAAGGAAAGGAGAAATTGTCAGGACAGCGAGAGAACAAAGCGGAAAAGGAGAAAAAGGATACCTCTAGAAACATGCGTGTAAGCCACAAGAACTGTTGACCCTGTTGCTCGACACCCCAGAGCTCAAAAACCTACTTGTGCATGTATGTTACCTTTGGTGGGCCCTCTGCGTGAGCCCATGGCCTGCTGCTCCTCGGACGCGTTGAGCCTGCGCACCACGTCGGCCAGGGCAGACTTCAGAAGCTGAATCTCGTCCTCCTGCATCTGGACCCTCTGCTCCAGGGAGGCGATCCGGTCGGTGACCTCCATACTGCTGGCTGCTGACGCGCTGTCATCTGAGGAAACACAGCGAACTCATGTCACAGATGTGGAAATTATAATCTCATAATTCTGGCATATACATAGTAGCCTTTTACATAATATCAGATATACTATAAGTCAGTTAGTACTAGGGCTATTGTACCTTTAAGGTATCAACCGAAATAACCACCAAAAACGATGTCTGCATTTGATCCTTCTTGTACCCAGATCTAGAAAAACATTACTATTTGTTTAGTTGTGCTTGCCGCCAATCACCACAAGCATTCTTTTATTTAATGCAACATGTGATTGGCCCACTACCGTGGCAGCTACAACCAATACAGCCTGCCGCGTGGTCAGGTCTAGCTTGTTGTATTTGACGGAGTTGGCAGTTCAGCTTGGCGAAATGTTGCCTAAAGGTGCTACTACACGCCTGTGGTGTCTGACAAAAACAAATGTGATGGTGGAGGCATTTTACCCAACTGAAGGTGTCCGTTCACATGATGGGTATCGAATGAATTAGAAAAAAAGGCATCACATGAAGCACTCTACTGATATCACTTTAAGGGTACTGGTATTTGTACTGGTATTGTGATTCAAAGGTATCCAGTGTTAGTTAGCATGGTCCACGGTTGTTTACAGCAGGATGAGTTGCCAGTAGAACATATTCTCTTTAGAGGAAAGTCTAACATTTTTGAAAATATGCTGAGTTGCTTTCTTGTCAAGAGTTACAAGAAAAAAAATCAATGCCTCTCTCATGTCTGTGTGTTTGATATGAAGCTACAGCCAGAAAATGGTTAGCTTAGCTTAGCATAAAAGGGTTGCATTGTTTTTGAGAGAAAGGTTTATTTTTTAAAGTATCCTATCTCAGAGGTCTTTTTCAGGGTTCTTCAATAATGACATTATGGGGATATTTGCCAAGAAATGCTCATGTGTAGTCAATGTTGACTACATGAGAAAAAAAAATTCGATATTCTGTGAGATTAAAGTGACAAATTTACGGGAAAGAAAAACCAAATTTGAGCAATTATGGACAAAATAGTTGAGTGCAAAACCGCGGTACTGCCAGCCACCCTCTCAGTTTCCTTGCTCTAAGCAGTACGTAGTAAGCGAAGGTCCTGAAAGATACATGTGCACATTTCTTTCATTTAACAGGAAAATAGAGACAAACAACTTCTATCTTTGGTACACTCATTCATGGTCTTATGAATTTATAAGTTCACTTTTATTTTATGCAGATGTAGACATAAAGAATAGAAGTAGAAAGGGCAGAGCCAGGGCTGGAATACAAACAGCAAACTCCTTTCAAACGAAGAGCTCACTTTTATGCTTTCACGCTCTTTGTCAAAGCCTTTGCCTTGTGTGGCTCAAAGAGTTTCTCTAGTCAGACCTTTATTCATGAGGTGGTTTGTTAATGCCTGTCTGTTCTTTGAGTTTAAACTAACTTAACACATTGTTATCACCTCTCCACCTGACACCCCGGTAGAGGCCAAGCACAGGCCACCAGGGTCCACTTCATTACTGACACACACACACACACACACACACACACACACACACACACACACACACACACACACACACACACACACACACACACACAGGTCCTCTCCATTAAGACTTTGATGTCACGGTGGCTTGATGAAATATTAATGTAAATCACTGCCGTGTTTCCCCTGCAGACTTGTAATAACAGTCTGATGCATTATGCATTAGAGAGCAGGCATCTGGTGATTAGGCAGATCTGCAGTCTGTGTTCCCTCTGAGCATCTGAGCCGAATCCACACTGCCTGGAAACATTAAGGAAGCTCTTCTGACTTCCGCAAATAACATTCGGAAACAATCAGGTACAACCGTATTTAAAATACACTGAAATGTGAGAAATAGCTGAATTGTTTTTGTTTGTTTGGTGAAAACAAGGTGGTGCGATGAGCCTCTGAGTCTCTTTGATAAATAAAAGCTGCTCAGGGGATTCGGGACATCTCTGACCACAGCCGCTCCTCAAATATTTGTTTGTAGATTAAAAAGATCCTTTTGGAGTGTATGGTAATTTTATTACCAAAATAATGTCAATCAGTGCTGCAATATGATAAGATAAGCTTTTATTGATCCCCCCTTGGGAGAAATTTCGGTTAACACAGCAGTAGGTAGCAGGAAGATACGTAGAGAAAACACTAGGAATACTATATACAGAAAAATTAGAGGTACTGTACACAAGAAAGGCTAAAAGTACTGTAAACAACATCCACCCTATCAACCTATCAACAATCACATGATAAAGCCTGCTTATTTCCTGTTTGAATCCAATAAAAGTACTGAGTATTTTAAGAGCTTGAGTGCAAAAAACATAAACGTTTTAAGCGAAATTACAGAGAAAAACAAATAAATATAGGTCAAGCCTTCGTATATCGCGATAGAAATGATATATAAATATACAGTATATATATTTTTACTGTTTTGATGATATTGTTATCATATTGCCCAGCTTTCCGTAAAAGTAATGTTAACAAATATGATTTTCTGGATTATTTAACAAATGATTAATATACAGTAGAATAGACATTGTTGGCAATAAAACACAATTTCAGTCAATCAAAAGCCAATCAATGGCTTTCAAATGAGTTAGTAAAATTCATTATCACTGCAAAAATGGCATATTACAAAATTGAGCATATTCAGGTAGAAAACCCCTAAATCAGCAGGGTGGTGTATTGGCAAGAATCTGGCGTTACGATATGTGTCATGATACAGGGGTAACAATTCAGTATATTGTGATATTCTGTATTCGAGGTGATACACTGGGATTTTTTTAAAAGGAAAACTGTCAAAGTAAAAAGAGCACACAAGAAAAACACAATTTCAGAAGAGATGAAAAGCACATTTGTACTCCATGCAAAAAACTGCATGGTTTTTATCCAAGACTGCATGTAATTATCATAAGGTGGGTATGTCGTGCCTGAGCTGGTTAAGTCAGGAGTTTGGCTAACTTAATGCAGGAAATGCAAAGGCATAATGAGAGAAAGATGAGGCCATTGGGAATATCCAAAGTTTCCCCAGACCTTTTATAAAGTACCAAGAAAAACAATATACGACCAAAATTACAATATATGAACTTATTATGCACCGATAAATGAACTTCCATGGCCTCCATTTCTAACAACCAACCACACTGAACTCTGAGCTTTCAGAAACTGCATGAGGTCGTGAATACCACGAGAAGGTGGCGTTCACGGTAAACATGACCCCACGTGAAGGCACCAATAAAAGTCTGAAAAGGCGAGACTCGTGGGTACCCACAGAACCGGTTTTCATTCATATTACAAAAAGTAAAAAGTCAAGGGACCCCTTTAAAAATTGCCATGCCAGTTTTTCCTCAACAAAATTGCCAATCATTTCAATGGAGCTTTAAAAGTGAGTCCGCTACAACCTCTGAAAGATCGATAGTCTGGGCCTGATGGCAGGCCTTCAGATTTTGAAGAGGTTAATTAAAAATCAATATCGTGTTTTGCAGAATCGATACAGTATCACAACACGTAATATTGCAAAACTCAAAACATGCAGTCAGACTTTTCATCCAGATACATTTAACCACAATAATAATACACCTTTAGTTCTTGATGTGCAATGAAAAACCATCTCTGTGTTTGCAAGACCATCACACACTTCTTATGCATCACAACAAGTACTCAGTAGTAAATAATCCCACAAGGTCCAATGAAGTCATTTTAATTTAATTGGCAAAACATGCCAAAGAAGCAATTTCACAGATTTGTTTATGAATGGACAAATCCCATTAGTGAGCAAAATCCTCATGCCTGTTAGCTGGTTATGAATTGTTTTAGTCGGGGAGACCGTCGAGGAGACAGGATGGTAAATTGGTTGCATTAAGCAGATGGGACACTTGGTGCTCGTAGCAGAAAATAGAAATCTGAACAGATTCTGAGCAGCTGAATCAACCAATTACGGTTTCACACGTAGAAACACACCAGCTCTAGTGTGCTTGTACACACACACACACACATACAGCACACACAGAAATGTCCCTTTAGTCACTGTCACAGCTTTCACCATTGTCTTCTTGTGATTAATAGCTTGTTGGACACATAAGAAAAGATTTCACTGCTTCACGTTGGGATTCCATAACGAAAACTCCCCGTCTGGACAAATGGAGTCAGATGGAAACTGCAGGTGCGTAATTTAATACATTACAGTCACAGCAGTGAAGTAATATGTTGATATATTCTGTTTCAGGCAGATTTCTACTCAAAGGAAATGCTTTCTTGTTTGTTAACAACAATCTCACTTCATCTGAACACACAAAGCCTTTTCCAGAGGATCTTAATAACTTTCTGCTCACCTGAGACGCTGTCTTTGAAGCGGCCCTTCTTCATATTCACATGCGAATGTGAGATAAAGCTTCTATTATCTGTTCAGCATCTGTGGTGGGTCTGCTCCCAACACTGACACAATGACGGCCTGATACCATGCGTCGGTGGAGTACAATGACTGGCTGTCACGGCCATGATTCCCCCCGGCTCTGCGCTAACATCCTCCGTCTGTCATCCTGCTCCCCGGTTAAACCCTCAGGGGCAAGTGAACGCCCCATAACGCGTTCACAGGCAGGACGGAAATCAAAGTTCAGATTTTTTGCAGAAGAATGTGTGTTGATACTAGGGGTGGAAAAAAATCAACTCAACCTATGTATCTCGATTTTTTTTTAAGATTTTGAAATCAATTTTTTAATGCCAGAATCAATTTATTTCCTTCATTTGATTCTGTGCAGCAGTAAAAGAAAGTTACCACTTTTACTGTTGTAGTCTGAGTAATGTAACGTCATATCTGTTCATATCTGTCGACCAAAACATACCAGAATCGGCCGCAGTGAGCCGAAACCAAAGCAGAAAATGGCAGTGAATCCATGTGGATACGACTTGAACCCTGACAAACCAGCCAACACTCTCATCTCTGTGGTCAAATGGGCCGCCGCTACAACTGTAGATCACCCATATACTGACATCTATGTTAGATGCATAGGGTGAATAGGGAGACGGATGAATCGTCCCAGCCCTAGCTGATGCTGTGACACTTATGTCGAGTGTGTTGACGCAACCAGATTTGCCCTTCGTGTGACGACACTCTGCTCAGGTCACATGCTTTCTGTCCGGAGAGACAGAATCAGTAAGATGTCAGTCTTCATTTAACGGCACATCCATCACCACACACCCCCGTCACCGGACTCGTGTCTCTCCACAAAAGCAGATCATCACACCCTCGCTCCAGTGCACTATTCACACCAGTCACCTGGGCTGCTTAAATTACTTCATTTCTGTCAGTCTTCTTCAGCTTCTCTCTGAATATCTTTTTCTGTCCCTGTTTCATTATCTGGTCAATATGTGGTTGGGTCACAAATCTGAAACAGATCTCTGAGTCCATCTATCTGCTCACCCTAATGCATCGCGACACGCTGCTCCCTATTACCTTCCTTTAGGTGGTGTCATCCTGGCAGGACCACCCGCCTGTTAGTGTTTGTCCATCACATAGAGACTCGATGAAGGGCAAATTAAAAACTCAGCTCTCCTCAGTTCATTTTTCCTGCTCTAAAATAACCACACCAACCTCCCTGCTTTCATCTCCACCTTCTTCCTGAGTCACTGACTGACCTCACTGCCATCAATAATGAACACTGCACCTGACCCATTTACATCCGTCTGCACTCTCAACCACAAAGATCAATACACCAAAGGAGTAAAAAGACTAAAATAGTCCAAGGTGAAAGTTTGTGATCAACACAGAGGGAGCACTTGCACAGTTTTAGCAACGCACGGCAACCTCATGTATAAAATATCTTCTGCAGCAGCCTCATGTTGATCTGAACTGTCTGGATTTCTAGATGACTCACTCCTTCACTGGAGTATTTACAGACTTGCACATACTATATAAACATCCCACGTGAGGATAATAATGTTAATACACACTCTACACGCTAAAATAAAATGACGTTAGGGAAATATCCTCCGAGGAAATGTCAGCTGTCTCACCATGTGTCGGCATACTCCTGCACTCTTAGACGATAATCTGCTGACAACCAGCGTGATTGATGTCTATTTTCTTTTCACTCAGCGGTGCAGAGAAGCCAAACAATAAAGCTAAATCGACTTGATTGGAAAGTTCAGCGGCCGAGTTAAGCTGTGCCACAATGGGGGGTTTTGAAAAACCACAACCAATTTGCAGAAAAGCAACACATCAAAGAAACAAGAGGCTACGGGAAATGGCCTGTCACAACATTACGACACCAATTCCTGTTTTTCCACACCACCACACTGACTGCTGGCACATCTATTACTTGGATGCAGATAGAAAACAGCACTTTGCCGAATGGTTTTAATTTCAAAACGTGAATGCGCACACAGCCAGGTGGTGAGCTGCCATAGTGCCAGTTCAGCTGCTGCAGATTAGCCTTCAACCTAACTTCAGTCTGCGGCTGGCTTCACTAATGGAAGCCCAGACCTAATCATAATCAAGTGGCATGAAGGATTAAATTTAATGCCAAGACGTGGAGTGACTGACTGAGAGTGAATGAAGGTGAGGCAGTGAACAACCCTGATAATAAAACAAGTCTACAGACATGCTAGCAGCTCTGTAAGGCAAGAGGCTTCTTAAGGCCTTTACAAACCGACGGTGTGACGAATGAATGACACGAAAATGCAAAATACTCGCCTGCATATATTATATGTCTAGGGTTTTTATTGTGAAAGGTGAGTGGATCTGGTCTGCACTGCCTTTGTCAAGGTTGAAATGAACACACATGTTGCCGTCCTACGACTACAAAGCCTCCATGTTATTTCATAAATGTAGGTGCAACTCAACCGGTTCCACGCAACATGATTAGTTGATGCCTTACTAGCCCATTTACATTGTTGGATGTCCCAGAATTTCCTCCAGTTAAATTCAGACAAGACGGAGATTCTCGCCCCACAAGTTTCAACTTCATTTTACAAGAAGTCTGGAAACCCTCTCGGTTAACTCTAAATCTGTTGCATGAAACCTGGCTGTTCTATCTGACTCTAGACTTTGCTTTGAGGCTCAAATATCTAGTGTGGTGCAATCATGCTTCATGCACCTCAGACATATTTCTAAAATCAAATCATTCCTATCCACCCAAGACCTCAATACAGTAGTCAATGCTCTCATTTCCTCCTGCTTAGATTATTGCAGTGCCCTTTACTCCGGTCTCAGCCATAATTCTCCCCACCGCCTGCAGCTAATTCAAAATGTGGCTGCCAGACTGATCACTGGAACAAAAAGATCTGAGCATACCACTCCGGTGTTATATAACATATATAATATCCACATTATGTGTGAAAGTAATCACGACAAAAACAATAGTGAGAAAAAATATGTGTGAGGTCTCAAACAAATCACACAATTTTACTTACGAAGCTAAAAAAACAGTAAAGAAAAGAACTTTTGCTTTGAAATGCCCGTGTATTGTTAGTGTGCTTCTTCCTGTCACACTTGACGCTGATGTAAATTAACGTGAGTGATGTTTGAAGTAGCGTCACCTGCTAAGGCGGCACATCTCTAATCACTCACAGACTGCTAAGTATTTTTTCGTGGAGGTTGGCGGTAAAGCTGTGTGCTTAGTTTGCAACAAACATGGCCATTGTCAAAGAACTTGAACTGTCATTTTGAGACAAAACATGCAGAAAAATCCAGAAACCTGTCTGGAGATGAGAAGGAGAGGACAGCCGATGGACTGCTAGCTAAGATACTAAAGCAGCAAGGACTTTTTACAAAGCTGCATGCAACCAAAGAAGGAAATGTAAGGGTTAATGTTGAGTTAAATGTTAAGTTTTGTTATTGGATACAGTATACACTTTATTGTTCACCATCTGATGTTGATGTGTTCGTGTGTTAATGTTTGATAATTAGCATTAAACACAAAGTGCATCTGAGGATGATGCGATTGTCATTAGGTTTGCAGTTATTTGGTCATAAAGCAAAGTACTGGACACATTATAATTTTGATGGCGCAAGAGGAAAAGTGAGTTATTACAGTTCATCCACTGGGGACCATGAATGAGTGAACCAAATTTCAGAGCAATCCATTAAATACTTTCACCCAAAGCCACAACCTCATGGTGGCGCTAGAAGAAAAGTCATCCTCTGGGGACCATGAATGTCTTTTTCACACCAATCCATCCAATAGCTATTGAGATTTTTCAGTCCAGACCACAGCGGTGGACCGACTGACAACCTCAGAGGCTAAAAAGTTAAAATAATCTAAATGTGTGGTGCTGAATGGCGAATTCCAAGAAAAATGTCACGCCTGAAATTGCAGCATTTAGAAAATTGCCGTCTGCTTCAGGTATGACTGAAATCATCCATCATGTACATGTCACAGCAGAGAAAAAAACCTGCACAACCAATTGAGTTAGAGATTGGAAAAAGAGCAGAGAAAGAGAGAAATGAAGGATCAATCCCGTGTGACACCTGCAGCCAGCAGCAGATGAGCTCACAGAGGTGTATTAGCTAATCAACGGGCCAGATTAGGGGAGACAGACTGCTTGGTTTACAAGCTGCCTCTGATGGCTGCTGCTGGACTGGGGCTTAGGAGCTATAAATATACAGAGGTGGATCAGAGGACTGAAGGCCCTCACACATGACCCGACTGAAGACAGAGGAGAAAAAAAACAGAGTTCAGGGAAAGAGAGAGAAACACAGCAGGGACAGCTAAAAACAGATGAACAGAAAACAGGGATAAAGATGGAGCTGTGAGTGTGTGTAGGTCATGAAGAGTGTGTGTCTGGGTCAAATAGGAACATGAAGAGAAGCCAAACGACCCCCGCGAGAGATCGCTGTCCTTGTGCGAACACGTTAAAGCCTTCCTTCCTCCCATTGGCTACATCCTTCCGGGGGTCAAACTCAGGTCAAATGGGATGCAGCTCCCCCACCTTAATGCTCTCACCATCACTGACTCCCTCACACGAAGCACTGACAATCAACACACACACACACACTTGTAAAACCACTCAGCAGAACCCGGCTGGTACGGCTGAGCGCATGACGAGGGACTGTACACAAATTATTGCTGGATTAAATAAAAAAAAAAAAATTAAATCATTGCAAATGATTGTGCTAATGAGCTCGGTGGGTCGTAAAGGTACGCTTTGCTATAAGGACATGTCTCTATTTCAGGGATTTATTTTTCCCATCACACTTAATGGGGGCGGCAGTAGCTCAGTCTGTAGGGAGTTGGCTTGGGAACCGGAGGGTCACCGGTTCAAGTCCCGACATGGACCAAGAACTGAGTGTGAACTGGTAGCTGGAGAGGTGCCAGTTTACCTCTTGGGCACTGCCGAGGTGCCCCTGAGCAAGGCACCAAACCCCCAACTGCTCGGGGCGCTTGTCAGGAGCAGCCCCCTCACTCTGACATCTCTCCATTGATGCATGTGCATGTGTGTGTTTCAGGTCTGCATGTACCGTGTATAAGTTAATAAACAGAGTGTAAAAATTGAATTTCCCCTCGCGGGACTAATAAAGGTTGATCTTCTTCTTCTTCTTCTAATGTAACCTCTACCAAATGATGTTTCTTCTTTCATATAAAGTCCTGTCATAGAGCTGCAACGACTAATTGATTAGTTGTCAACTATTTTGATTTTTTTTTTTTTAATTAAATTTTTTAAGAAAAAAAAAAAAGTAAAAATTCTTCTCAGCTTCTTAAATATTAATATTTTCTGGTCACTTTACTCTATAATTCAATATCTTTTTTTTTTTTGAGGATGTCATCTTGGGCTTTGGGAAACACAGATCAACATGAATTAATGAAATATTAGATTTAACTTTGGTTTACAGATTTGACTCCTTCAAGCCTTTCTGAGACATTGTGATGAATCAGAAAGCCACAGAGAGAGAGAGATAAGGGAATAAAAGAAAAGAAAGTAGAAAGACATGGCCCATTGAGGCAGAATAACTCCTTAACTCAAACACATACCGTATACACACAGCACTATGCCAACACACTGCTTTGATAAAACACTGTCTGTCAGAGAGGAGGTGTTCACGGTGTGGCGGAGGGATTATGCTGGATATGTGGAGCAGATCTTGCTCAATACTAGTGATCCCTAAACTCAGAGGGTTTGATCTCAGCAGCAGGCTTGATTTGTATTCTCTCTCCATCTCTGCGTCTGTAACCTCTTTCACCTCTCCCTCTATTGTCTGACTCTCTCTCAGGAAACTGCGCTGTGGTGGATTCCTGAAACAAGCCTGGAAATGAACTGACTGTGGGAGGAAAAAGAGCTACTGAAGGATGAATTTTATAAGAGAGTTTGGCCGTATATCTTCAGTGTCTTTCTCTAATATTCATTCCCTTTACTTGCTCTCGTCTATGTTGCTCGAACGAGAGATTAGCTTTAGCGGTTTATGCAGACTTGAACGTGTGGAATATTTGAAGCATCAATATGCTAAGCTGTAGCTGAAGTCAGAAAGCATCTTAGTTAAGGTGACAACAATATTAAATCAAACCCTGTTTTTATGCCATTTTTGGTCGGCATGTTTTCAGCAATAGCCAATCAATGTATTTACCCTGTGTAATTACATTTCCACATAGTGGTATTCCTTGTTAGCTACTAGCGCCTACAAATGAAAATAGGGAGCATGGGAAGTCGTACACGATACTCTTGGTGTTCAAGTGTTAGGTCATGAAAACATCGTTGCTAAGCAACGACAATATTAACATTACTGTCAACGTCTAGGAGCCACAGAGTCTAACAATCTAGCAAGCTAGTCAGGTAAAAAGATGAGGCCGTCAAAAATATCATTTTCCTCATTATAAAATTATGAAGAAAAACAACATACAACTAAAATCACGATATATTCAATGTCATGAGTACCACAAGAAGGGAGCGTTCATGTGGACTCTTCTCGTGAACGTGGTAAACAAGACCCCATCTGAAGGCATCATGAGTCCATGATACCTTTATATGCATGCAGAAAAGGTCAAAGCCTGTAATGGCCTTTAAATCACTTTTATTCATCAGTTCTTCAGACGGTGGCACAAAGGGTTTAAGGACAAGCAGACTGCAAACAGTTCTAAGAACAAATCATGAGGGTGCCTTATTTTTCAGTTTGGTAATATTCTACATTTTTCTTTTGTTAATAAATCCCATAATAGCCATAATATTGTAAACAGACAGCCTCAGTCTCTGAATGACAAAGGGGCTCTTTACTGAGTCATGAAAACAGGAAAGCAGTTGTTATGGCAACAATATTCATCAAAACACAGCTGATTTGTACGTTAGGACACTTTTTTGTTGATTTTGGCTGTCCCTGTGAACAAAAATGGACGTGTTTCCGAGCGCCAGAGTCCCTTTAGAAAACCCCTTATTATTCTGCAGCAGGGTCTGACAGTCTGGCCCGCGCAGTCCAGGTTTTGGTTTTCCCGTGCCTCCCTTCCCTCCAGTGGGCCCAGCATTAAGGCCTGGGCCTCCAGCAGCATGGTGTCAGTGTTGACACTCAGCGGGGACCGGCGGAGCAGCGAAGCGAAGCTCTGTGCCGAGCTGTACGAGGAGCTCCCGCTACCACACACAAAGCTCTCCAGTTCCCACTGGAGCTCCGACTGCAAGTCAACGGCAGCAACACAGCCGGATCTGGGTCTGTCCGTGGTTGGCTGGTGACTGCGAGCTGAATGAGTTTCCAGTGAAGCTGAATGATTTCATCCGATTTCACCAGAATCAGATCCGGTGGCACAGATGACGAGCATTAAGAATAACTATATAGAAATAGCCAATCTTCTTGATGGTCTAGCTTACTTATGTAGGTCATGTAGAGGCTTCAGTGTTAAATAGAGACTGTTTCATAAACAGTTAAAAGTTACTCGTATTAACTTTAACAGGTTGCAAATAGAGTGTGACAGAAATGAGTCCTAAAACCCTGAAATGAGTTAACGCTCTAGCACTTCCGGTTCCCTTCTCTAGAAGTCAGTGAGTTTTTAGTTAGATGCCTGAAATAAGGTCTGTGGTTAACACAAGCTGAACACATTCTAACCTTTAGTTCTACGACATCAAATATATCTGTAAATATCCAACTTGTGAATGTTGAAGCCTTTAAAAAGGCTTTAAAAAAGATGGTTGCAAACAAGCGACTAAATGAGACTACTAAACGTCATCACGCCGATTCGTCCGCCTTCACAGCCTCATTGTGTTTACTCGCTAAAGCTAGCTTTTCCCTTCTGGTGATTGCATTCACACTTCAAAAAACATGAAAGTGATGTTCATTGGTGGAGATTATTTTGCTGAACATAACATGTAAGTATCATAAACGTGTGTTTGCCACAAATCCCACTGGCTTTTTGTCAAGGGAACCCGGGGTGATGCACACTTCCTGGTTTGACTCTATAGAGTACAGCTCATACGGACAACAACATGTATGTATATGGCGTGTTTATCTAAATTATAAGTGAAGACAGTGAATTGACAAAAAAGAAAGAAACAGCCAAAGAAAGACACCTTTCTTTTTGCTGTGACTTTTAGGGACGAAACGGACCACAGAAGCACCAAGTCATGCTTGGCAGCGAGATGCCAGGCTCTGACACAGGCCTCTTTCTCAGTCTCAACCTTTCTCCACATAAAACAGGGCTTTGTCCCTCGGCAACCAACAACCAGGAAGGAACAGGAGGCGGGACACTTGTTCTATCCAGTATGCGTGTGCGCTCGTGTTGTTCCATCCAGGAACGGTGTTGTTATGGGAACCCAGATTTCCATGGTGTGAGGATGGTCTCGCACACATTCATAGACACTGAGACGGAGTGAGAGAGACTTCAGCATCCTGAACATCGGCCAATCGTATATCTGCCATCTGGACGGGAGAGGACACACAGAGGCAGTGCTGGCAGCAGATGAGACCATAACACAACTAGACTGAAGAGAAATATTAACAACTGTTTTGTTTTGGTGCGTTTCTACCCTCTAATTCTGCCCTGCAATGCACTCACTGGAGTTATTTTGTGATGATTTACTATTCTGCTTCTACATGCAATATGTTTTCATAAACAGAGCTTTGACATCACCCAGAAAACACAGCTGAGCCTGTACATCCAGAAGTGTTTAGCTTGAGTGAGCAATAAACCTCACAAGGCCACTCTGACAGGCGTCAGATCAAGCTGACTGTACGAGGGAAGTATCCTGCTTTACTAAATTAAATGTTTCCAACATTTGAGTCAAGAAACTCTCCTTTTGGTTCTGATTGTAAAGCTGAAAAAAGACAAGCTGTTCAAGAAATGTCAAATTTTGTAACAGATCTTCCATGAATGAATGAATGAACTGTAGTTTTCATAAATTTGGGGAAAGTAGTCTCTGCAGTGTGAGTTATGCTTTGAGTCATCATTTAAATTATTCCCACAGCTCACCGAGTGGACCAATCAGCTTCTATGCAGCTGCTGGCTGAACTGATTGTCGGTGGCGGCTGCCCAGAGTTAAACCTAAACATAGACTGAGGTCTGTAGAGCAGTGGATTTCAAAGTGGGTACCTTGAGAACAGCCATGGGTGTTACGAGATTTATTAAATCGTTGTTCATTTATTGTACATGGCTAATGGCTTACTGGACGGGTTTGGGCTGCTGGAGAAAGACACACTTCATCACTGTGGTATTTGCATGTTCCCATCATCATACATACATCATCATCACCTGCTGGCTGAGCCCCGAATAGACCCAATGGGTTTTAGCAGCCTAGGGTGGTTTTTTGTAATTGTTTTCAATGAGACTGAGGTGTTTGTGTAATGCTTTTGATTGCTGAGCACTTGTTTAATCCACTTACTTTCAATTTTTCAAAATCAACTAAAGAAAGAAGGCCGATTTTTCCTCCCCAAAAAAAATAAATAAAAAAAAAAAGAAAGAAATTTAAGAAATTTTTTATAAACTATTAACTGCTTGGGTCTTGTACAGTTCATTGTTTGTAATAAGGGAACTTTTGCACTCATTTGGTGGTTGCTTTCAACAAATAAAACATAATAAATATAATAAAAGTGGCCCTATGCACCTTAAATATATGCTCATTTTAATTAAAAAGAAATAAACAAGCATATAAGCATATTTAATTTTCAAGTTAAATGTATCTATATCTCTGACAATGAGATTGGTAGCTTGATCTCTCCTATATGTATTTTCGGCTGCATAACTGTTCACTGTAAATAAAAAGTCCTTGCTCTTTGATTCTGAAAACTACATTTAGCCAGTGATGTTCATGATGAAATCATACTGAACTGTAGGTGCACTAGACCTTTTAGACGTTAAAGCATGTTGTCTAGTTTGAAACGAAAAATAAGTCCTGTGACAACAAAGCTGGCCAATCAGAACAAGACACATTACTAGCCAATGTTTGTTAAAGGATGGACTTTTCCTTTAGCCCCTCATTGAAACTCACTGACAACAACTGAGGTGAAAACAAACCAAATCCTTTCCTCTCATCTCTGCAGCTGTGATGAATCTATTTTTAATGGGAGTCTCCTCGTTTCTCCTCTCCATCTGTTACAGTCCAGCTGAACACATGTAACGGGGGACACACAAACACGCATACATATGCAGAGCCGGGGCTTCCCCCTTGGTTCCTCCATTAACAGCAGGTGTAAGGGACCAATTAGGGTGCTGGGCAGCCTCTGGGAGCTGCACCATGGGCACTGAGAGGTTAATTATATCTGTTTACATCACAGCTGGCCAGATGAAACCCATGGCCAGGGTTTAGAGATGAGCAAATCAGTGGGCCGTGACTTCAGGCCCACTGGAGACAATACGCTGATCGAGATAATATAATCGAGCCAACACTCACCTTGTCACAGTAAGTGAACTGATCATTAATTAATCTTAAACGGTTTGGTGACGCACTGTGGGATAATATGGGAGAGTTATGCACAGACCTTCATATGCACAGATATGCATGTGCACACATGAATGCGGACTACCTGCGTTCACGCAGACACATATTAAGGACAGAACCTCAATATCTAAATAAATATCCCATTAAAAGTAGCAAAAATGATAGAAAAAATGAAAATAATTATTAATTAAAATAAATTTATTCATACTTTTTACATTTCGTCATGCTAAAGGAAAATCATGCATGCATGCATAAATAAATTTAAAAATGAATATGGATGATGAATATAAAATAAATAAAAAATAAATAAATACATTTTAAAATTCATGAAAATAAATACATAAATAAATTAAAGTGAAAATTACACAGAGCACATAAATAAGCAAATTAATACAAAAGGTACATAAATAAAGCAAATTAAAGCAGAAACATTCATTTGTCACGTTTGATCAATTATTTGTGACATTTATTTTTAATATTTTTGCTACTTTTAATGGCATATTTATTTATTTATCGAGTCATGCATTTATTAATTTATTTTTGAGTTTGGCAGTTTCCGTTCTCCATAGACACACACTGATGATCTGTGCTGGAAATCATTTGCATACTAATCTGAATCCTATTTGAATACTTGAATGCGCTTTACAGCATCTTACTATGTAAAAAAAAAAAAAAAAATCATAATTAAATCCCTCTTTTTCTTGTGTGTCTCTGATTGGACAGAACAGCTCTGGTGGTACTTTGAGCAGCAAGCGGAGAAAGAAAAATAATGGCATCTCCATGGGATTCTGCTGACTAGCGTGATTTATGACTAGTCGCCTTCCCCCACGGATAGAAGGCAACGCTCCTCTGAGTACATTTAGTGGTGCCATGTGGAGTGGAAGCATCCTAACAAACCGCTCTGTTTCTGGCTCTTTCATGGTATTTTTATCCATCACTGACATCCTGTTCAAGGTCTCATGCAGCCTGCATGTCTCCTCTCCTGACCTCGAGATAGCACACACACACACACACACACACACACACACACACACACACACACACACACACACACACACACACACACACACACACACACACACACACACACAGTAAACTAGACGATGGACACAACCAGAGTCCTGCATTACATCCAGAGTCAGTATATTCTGTATATTGAGCAGACACTCACACACTACTGCTTTACATGCCTGATTGTTTTAGTGGGTCATGAGGATGAGGCTGTGTGAATGTGTGTCAGTGGAGGAAAAGACAGGAGAGAGAGAGAGGAGAAGAGAAATACTCAGCTCAGACAACAAATGGTCTCTTCTGCCTGCCGGCTGAAGAGGCTGTTTCCATGCACACGCCAACTCTGACCTTGTTTCTGAATAAAACACAATGCATCACAAGATAACCACACCAAACAAGATTAGTGTAGGCCTAACTGAGGAGGAAAAAGTACTTTTATAAAGAGGTTTATAGGGCGCTGACATCAAGCTAATGATCAAAAGTGTGACTGATAGAGAGCAAAACATATTCAAAGTTCAAATGTTTGCAGAAAAGAGGAAAAGAGCCTCTGCCCCAGTAAATGCAGTACCTGTGAGGCCAGTATGTGTCATAGTTTTCTATTGTTAATTGATTTACAACAACACATATATACATACATTTGCATAAATCAGCATATTTGCCCACTTCAATTTTGATAAGAATATTATATACTTGACAAATCTCCCTTTAAGGTCATTTTAAATAAAATAAGCACAATTTATTGCGATTAAATATCTTAATTGATTGACAGCTCTAATATTATAATATTTTCACTCAGTCTAGGTTTTAGTTACTGCCCTTTAGATGTGTGGGGCAGACTTGGCCTTAGCGACGTCAGTCTGGTCACTGGCATTGCTCTGCATGTATGTATACAGATACTGGACAGAACTGTACACATCTGAGCTAAGATGACCTCCTGTGCTGTTTGCTGTTCTGACTCAGTGTGATCTAAACTAACTTGTGATCTAATCTTCCTCTTCTATGCAGACACAACATATTGTACTATGCAGATGAATTTGCCCTTGTATATACTGTACTTTATGTATCTATAGTATGTCCTACCTACAAGTATTTAAGGCAAATGAAGAGAGCAGGATACCAGTGTTGAGGGCCAGCACTACGTGGGCATAAGGTGACCAGATCCCAACGAACCAAATGTGGGACAATGATTATGTTTGTGTAGGACAATGTGGGACTCCAAGGCTGAGAGGTAGCCTACAACTTTGATATGTCTGTCTAATTTGAATAATAAACATTTGTAACATCTGTTTTGCCTGAATGCATCCATAGATCACATCTCTCTGAGCCGCACATTTCTTGTGAGACTCGCATGAACTGTGTTGCTTCATTGTCGTATTCCTCCTGTGTGAAAATGAAAAAGAACTGGCAAATTTCACAAAAAATACTCTGAGAATCGCCTTCCAGCGGCTTATAAATACTCAGAAGTAGTTTCACTTTGTTGTAGTTTCCATCATATTCAGCCAGGATGGTGAAATGTCAACCTGCACTTGATGCACGTGTGCGCAGTTTGACAGCAAACACAGCCCCCGTGATGACAGGCCTTGCTTTCTCCACAGCCACTGGATGAAAGCCCATTTTTAAAAAAGCATTTGTCCTGCAGAAAATTAGAGCCAACTAGGCAGACGTGAGCATGGCTCAGATAGTCCTGCTCACCCCGGTCCCGCAACGCTCTCAACCATCATACCAACTTTCACGTTCCTAAGTAAAACAATTCCAGAGTTCTGCTCCGGAAATCGAATAGAAGATGAAAATAATCACTATTTTGAGAGAAAATTTTAAAAAACCTTCATAACACCACCCAGAAATTTAACCTCAGAAAGGCACAACTGGACCATATTAAGAAGCTGCAATATTTTGCTCTGGAAACGAAACTGAAGTTGGACAAAAATCATGGAATTTGGCTGAAATTTAAAAAATTTTGGGCACCCTGGACTTCTAAAGCTCAAAAGACACAACAAAACCACACTGCTAACCGTCACACCAAATTTTAAGTTCCCAAGTCAAGTAGTTTCCGAGTTCTGCTCTGGAAACGACAGCAGATGGAAGGACGGACAGACATGCGAAGCGCTATATACCCCCGACTACGTTGTCTCTGGGTATAATGAAAATGTGGGACATCGTCTCAATATGTGGGACGTGGGACAGGATGCTGTGCAGTCCTTCATAAAGTGAGACACCTGGTCACCCTGCGTGGACACCTGACTGCTTTCGTCATGCACGTGGTAGCATTTCTCAACTGGCAACAAGGACAGCAACAGATCTGCTGACTCTCACATTCTCACACTCTCTCTCTCTCTCTCTCTAACACACACACCACACACACACACACACACACACACACACACACACACACACACACACACAGCTTGACTCTCCTGCAGCACAATCTGCTGTTTTAAACAAGACCACAGAGCAGGAGACACAGATATCTGCTGCACAGTCAAGATACTGTAGCTGTAAGGTTTAATGAGCACACACTGTCTCTCTGTGTGACAGTTAATGGCTCTCTGTTCTGCATGGTGAAAATGAAAGAGAAAGTGCAAGGCGAACGCTGCATGATCGGGAGAAAGGGGAGAAAAACAGTGAGGGAGGTACGGAGTAGGGGAGGGGGCTGTGACTCGTGACTACAGAGGCCCAAAACCTGACGCTCAATATCCGAGTGTCTGACTGGAGATTTAAAAAAAAAAAAGACAAAACCAGAAGAGCACTCTGAGCTCCAGTTGGAGCCTTGACTTGCACAAGGTCAAACAGAGTGTGAGAGAGTTTGACGAAGGGATGAGGGTGAAGGGAAAACAGAAAGAGCTTCAGAAAGTAAAGCACGGTGAAGGATAGAGAGTCAGAGCGGTAAAAACTGAAGATATCCAGCGACATTGATGGGGGGGCTATAAAAAAGATGATAAAGAAACGTAGAGTGGTGCATGCTCTCACTGACACAGCAATGGGAAATCAATGTCAACCTTTAAATGAATCAGCAGTAGTGGATGAGCTATCCCATTCAGGTCAATATTTATTAAACTGCTGCTCTGGAGCAGGTCACAGCTCCAGATGAATGATGGTAGGAATGGGACGCATCGTTTCCTAACACTCCCCTCTCTCCCCGTCTCTCTACTGACATTTTGTACAGCTTTATGTGAGTGGAGGAAATAGCATGCAGGTCAGCTTGACAGCAGGTTTTACTAAGTATTTATAGATAATGTAGAAGAGCAGGACAGGAGGAGATAACGACGAAGAGGAGTAGATATTTTCTGGTAGATTTTCAAGCTGAGTCAATATAAGTGGATTTAACCTCAACAGGAAAGCATAACACAAATTATTTTGATTTCTCAGAAAGTTTTGACCACAATTTATATTAAATCAAAGTCAGTAAAGTCCCTATCAGTTAGCACTGGGCAATACAATAATTCAGTACTATCACAATACTTGGGTGTTGATTCGATATGTATTGCGATTTTTAAGTATTGCGATTCTACAAGAATTATGATTCAGTATTATTACTTATTGTGAGTTCTGTTAACTTTTTGAACTCTACACCATCAAACCGATTAATCTTATTCATTTCAGGAAAATGTTGTATTCTTGTTTTATTGAATCTGTCTTTTATCAGCTGGTCTGGGTTGCTCGCCCTCAAAAACAGAAACAGGTTGCAGGGCATGTGTGCAGCAAACTGCAGGCACCACCCTTAATGACTTGATTCCTTCGTTCCAGAGTAGGACCCCGAAGAACGCTCAGTCCGTCCGAGCTGATCCCAGCCCACCACCCCATAAAAGGGGAATTTATTTTGATATTCATTTAAACTTTTTGGTAATTTTTCAAGCAAAAATGCAAAATATTATCTAGTTTCAGCTTCTCACATGTGAAGACTTGTTAGAAAACTGAATATTTTGGGGTTTTTGACCATTTTTCACACAGTCAGCAGTCCTAAACATTATACTGTAAATCATCATTTGAGCTGCAACTAACCATTATTTTCATTCTTGATTATTTTCCTGATTAATTAGCTGTAGTTTGGTTTATAAAATGTCACGAAATGGTGAAAAGTTGCATTCAGCCATAAAAATGGAAAACAGCAATAGCAATTTTGTTAATTTTTTTTTTTACTTAACTTTATTAACTGATATGCACTTAATCTTTTAAGTAATTTTTTGAGTAAAAATACAAAAAAATCATTTGCTTCAGTTTCTCAAATGGGCAAAAGTTGAATCACCACTTCTTCTTTTACTGTTGATTGATGCATGAAATGATTTTCTGCATGTATGTAGTCAGATGTCTTGAAGTCAAATACTGTCTATCAGTCGTTATCAGGCATTATTCTAATTTTTCAGTAACCCAAAAATCAAAGAATGAAGACATTTCCCTCACAAATTAGAGGTATTTTTGCAATATGATAACGTTTCCTGTCTGTGACAGAGTTAGCATGCAGCTTTAGTGATGTCTAGCTCTGCTTTTCCTGCGATGTGAGACACCCAAAGTGTCAAAAAACAAAAAAATCGTGATAGATATGGAATGGATTTCTGTCCCACCCCTATCAATATCATTTGAACTGAATTTTCTCAAAATTTATGTGAAAAAGGAAGTCTAAGAGTTCACCCACGCCATCGCTCCATGGCTACTGTGGTTGGTTAACGTGAGCGGGGCTTTAATCCTAATCCCTCTACACGTGCCATCATCAATCAGGGCTTGGATGGGGATGCCTACAGATGCTCAGCCAAGAAAGGGAGGAGACTGGCTGCAGTCGTGTCACCTCTACTGTGCGTCAAATACCTCCAACAAACATCAAACGAGCCTCTGTCTTTATCAATTTCCCCTCTCTGCCCTGTTCACCTGCCCTATCCATCTGCACTCCTACTAATTCAAACTTCCTTTCTTTCTCATGCACTCATTTAGCTCCTAATTTCC